>CAKAOJ020000080.1:1457500-2057500 GCA_916701645.2 Sebastolobus alascanus
GTGTGTGTGTGTGTGTGTGTGTGTGTGTGTGTGTGTGTGTGTGTGTGTGTGTGTGTGTGTGTGTGTGTGTGTGTGTGTGTGTGTACTGGTAGGGGGGCTGAAAGCCTGACAGGCATTAATAATCAGTCAAAAACATAGGCATTCATGGGAGAGCGCTGGGTTTAAGAGTTCCTCTCTTTAGCCTCTACTACTACTACTATTACTCAAACTATATAAATATTAATAGACACTTCTGAGAGGACATATGACTACTGCTAATATACTATGACAACTACTGCTAATAGTGCTGCTTTTACAACCATTAGACACATTATTTTTTTTTTTTACTTTTGTTGATACGACTTCCACTACTACTCAAGTTCCAAATATGACTATTACCAAGGCCACTTCTGCTACTACTAATACCACAGTTGCTTCCAGTTGTACTACTCTTATTGCTGCTACTGATGGTACAGCTAGCAGGGCTGTGTATTGGCAAGAATCTGGCGATACGATACTTATCATGACACAGGGGTAACGATTCAATATATTGTGATATATTGCGATACTGCAAGCAAGGCCATATATTGCGATTTTTTAAAATAATACTGTCATAGTATAATGAACACACCAGAAATGAACCGCACAGCTGCATGCGAAAAACTGCATGCGAAAAACTGCATGCCATAAAGAAGAAGAAAAACTGGACAGGGTATTTGAACCTGGACTCTTCAAGAAACAATCCTCACCTTTTTCTGTAAACTCTAAGCTCCGTCGAGCTCTGATGCAGCTTGTTTGTATGCTGTGAGACGCCGTTTGCCTTTCTGTCTTATATTTGGGACCGACTCTAATCTCTGACCATCTGCGGAGCGGTGATAGATTAGCAGTCGGCTTCGACCTGAGCCGAACAGCACAGAAACCACAGAGGATGACTGTTGAAATCTGACATTTCAAGCCAGGAAACTAACACACACACATTGTATACATGTTCACACTGACACCAAAGCAGAAACACACATTCACATAAACACAAACACCAACATGCATAGATTTGACAACTAAACACACATACACAGGGAAAGAAACCCACACATAAATAGAGGATGTATTTATGGTCAAACGCAAATGCATTTAACACAAAAACACACACTCCAGCAGTGCAGAGACGCACACTGACACACATATACAGGTGCACAGCCAGCCTCCCCCCACACACAATAGACCTTGTTATTATGGTGTTGCTGAGCCAGTTTCCTTGACGCACAGTGACAAAGTGCTTTAAGTGCTTTTAAATGCCATCTGACATCACACACTACCGTTAGACTCCCTGGTTATCTTGAAAAACAATCAGCATTGTTCATGTGTGACTTTGAAAGGGATGAGAGCACTGATAGGAAGAGAAGGAGAGAGGGAGAGGATGCTCCGTCCTTCACTTTTCATCCCGCTGTTATTATTAGACTGCTAGACTCCAGCAGGGCCTTCTCTGCTGTGATTATGGGTGCAATAGTGGTGCGACAGTTATCAGCACCCAATAAGGTGTAAAAGACCCATAAGGGCAGCACGAGTCCAGCCGTGGACATGACAACATGAACTGAATGTACAATGAAGTAGTGACATTTGTCACGTTGTTGAACAAAATGACTTTGACAGTCAATTTCGCAGAACATTAGATCAAATCGTAGCAACTACCGACTAAATCAGGCAGCATAAATCAAGTGTAACATGAGCTAGAGCACCAAAGTCTTATGTTTATTGCCAAAAGATCATAAGTGATTCAAAAGGAGTGTTAACCCGCAGCCAAAGCTGATGCTAATGACTCAGCTAATGACATGACAGTTTACAGTTGGTGGTCGTCATTAGGTATGCCACGGTGAGGAAATTTTCCCACAACACCGGTGTTACAGATTACACCAGACATTTTACAGCGCTTACTTTGATCTTTGACGTTAGATCTTTATATCTTCCCTTACTTTTGTAGCCGAGGGTTATGAGTTGCGCCTATACTTATGAAAGCAATAAAATAATAACATGAAGGCTCCGTAGTCTGAACCAAGACAGCAAACTCTTCATTGCTCCGACACTCAATGGCATGTTTAATTTTTTTTATGAGCACAGCAGTCAGAATAGCGACACTCAGAGCCGTGTGTCTGTAAACAGAAATGCTGATAGATCTCAGCCCTCAACATGACCTGAGCCGACCAAAGGAATTGAAATTATGCTAAAAAGTGAAAAGAACTCGGCTTACGGCTTTACGTGAATAAGGGAAACTAGCTGTCCCGCACCAGAATGCCTCATCTACAGAGGGAAACTGTCAGATGCAGAAATGATGCTTTGTAAACTCAAACTCAAACATCCGGAGACGAAACAACCCCTCAGACAACAAGGATAATACTTCGATTGACTTCACGGTACGAAACAGAATCAATGCACGTTGTCATGTGTGCATGTTTTTTGTCCTTGAGAACCTAAACTGTTTACTTTTGTACATTGAATACATTCAACCAACTAGAAAGCTTAGTTTTAATTCAATGTTTCAATGACCAGAAAATGAAAGACAAGAAATAATTCCTTTTAATACAATTGAGCTGAATGACGTTTCCAATGCAAAAAACACCGTAAGGACCTGAACTTTAAAGGACAAGAGGATGAACTGATCTGATGATGACTGACTGAAGTGTGAAGGACTACATACAGCCTCTGGCATTGTGACAGATCCTGGTGAACAAGGTTTATAATAGTCACTCTGTACTGTCGAACAGTAATGCAGAAGCAGAACCGACAGCAGTGTACAGTGAGTCAGACCTCATACCGGAGCCTCAAATAGGTTAACATTTGACTTAACGGACTGAAAAGGACCTTAAAAGAGACCTGCTGAAGACATAAGAGAAGTAACTCTCAAGTAAAGATGAAAGCAGTCATAGAGAGCGAAAGAAGCACAACTGAAAGAAAGCAGACGAGACAGGGAAAAGAAAGTGAGGAGGTGAGAGGCAAAGAAAGGAATAAGGAGAAGAGTATTTTTTCTTCCTCTGGGCATCATGGCTACCTGGCTCTCCACAGTGCGTCATGGCAGATGTCGACTCACAGAGAGAGGAGGCTAATTTTAGCAGCCACATCACAGCGCAGGGACGGGCTCTAATGATTGGCTGCTTGGAAGGTCCACAGGACTCAGGGAGAAGTGTGTGTATGTGTGTGTGTTATTTGTGTGAGCGTTGAGTGGGTGATTAAGAGTGAGAAAAAGACAGAGAAGGAGAGAAAGGGGTTGATGAGAGAGTGGCAGAATGAGAGAGAGGAGAGGAGAGGAGAGCAGTGACTCAGTGATTTCAGCAAGAAACACACTCTCTCTTACATGCACCAAGACTGGTATCTCGACACCAACACAATGCAATGTATTTAACCAAGTATGGTTTTAATCCACGGATAATACGTTAGAAATGCACACGTAGCCTATCTGGTGTGTTACATCATCTTGCTAAAAGAAAATTTGCAATGTATTCATGGAGCTAAAGGGAACAAGGACCTCTACTCTCCTGCGAAAGGATGAACAAAATAAAACAACATTAGAACAGGTACTTAAAATGGCACTGAGTTTCAACATGCTCTCCTCAGCCATTACCCTGTTCCATTACATTCATAACAAAACAGTACAACTACAATATGACTCAAAAGTAAAGTATTTTATGATGAATATAATATATTTATCTGTTCAAATGTAACTTAAAGGGAGATTTGTCAAGTATTCACTTCTCTTATCAACATGGGATTGGGCAAATATGCTGCTTTATGCAAAAATATATATATTTGTATTATTAGAAATCAATTAACAACACAAAACAATGACAAATACTGTCCAGAAACCCTCACAGGTACTGCATTTAGCATAAAAAATATGCTCGAATCATGACATGGCAAATGTTTTCTATGTTTTCATGTTTTCTACTGCAACAGTCAGCAACGCTTTCCAATGTTTTCTTTATCAGAGGGACACAGGTGTCTGAAAAATGGCCGCCTATCTCCTATATATTTCTCTACTCTCAATGAGCTGGACAGAGCGGAGAGCTTAATGCAAGAAAAGGCAAATATATATATATATATATTTAACAGATGGACAGGATGAAATGGGATGAAAACTCAAGGGGAAGAGAAAACGTTTGGCTCCAAATGGGCCAATCGAGAGAAGAAAGACAGAGAGGAGGAGGAGGAGGAGGAGGAGGAGGAGGAGGAGGACAGTAGCAGAATGAAAAAGAAAGCATCTTTTCCTGATGTTCTTCCAGGGAAAGCCTTTTATTCTGGATCTTATATTTCACCTCAATTTTCACTCCCTCATTTTCCCTCTTTTTAAAAGTCTGGAAAACTAAGTTGGACAGTGATAGAAGTGGTCTGAGAAGAAAAAAAAACGCAATGGAAAAGTAAAGACAGAGAAGAGAGAGAGGTGCCTTTACAGTAAGATAGGCTATCTAGAAGACAAATATGTACGGAGAAACTGCCCCGTATCAGCCAAGAAACTGCCCAGGAATATAATCAAGGCTGGATTAGCACACGGTCCAGGTGTTCTTACGGTAAATATCCATGACGTTTTCCATAACATGCTACTCTCAATGCAATAATGGTTCAACCTTTAACCAGTTCATCAAAGCATCTACATTCGCTGCTCAAAACACTTTGTTTCAAGGACAAACACTTTGCATTCCAGACAGCAGAAACTACCATTTGTTTTAAATACACTTATGAACAATATAGTTTGTATGAAAAGATATGAGCACTAAGCATCCAAGGTTCCAAATTAGGGCTGCAACTAACGATTGTTTTCATTGTCGATTAATCTGTCGATTATTTTCTCGATTAATCAGCCCGCTTGCACGAAAATATTCAGCGGGAATCCGAGAATTTAGACTTTTTTTTCTTAAAAAATTAATCAAACTGATTTATCAGTTATCAAAATAGTTGGCGATTAATTCAATAGTTGACAACTATTCGATTAATCGTTGCAGCTCTATTCCAAATTTGAATCAATAAGATCTCCAAAAGCATAAAATAAAATGAAAGCAGTACCTCCGTCCTTAAAAAGTATGGGAGGGCTAAGATTCTTGGATACAACACTGAATGAATGACGAGGAATTTCTCTAGAAAACTTGATAAGTACATGCAGAATTATGTCAAAATAAAGATTACACGTACAGTATATCAAAAATACCACATTACATTTGCAGCACTACTTTTTCATGACAAAATTGGTTATATTTATGCAAACTCTTGAACAACCCATCTGAGATGCAATTCAAACGTATTTTTTTTTGTCTTTCTCACTATCTATGGATGTCAGACGTAGTTCAGATGGCGGCTCGTTCTTTTGTGCGAGAGCTGCAGAACATGCACCATGCAGGGCAAAGAGACAACGGGCCTGAAGAAACCTTTCAGAGCGCTCGCTACGCGGCTGCTTCAGCTCAGGACGGATGAGAGGGAAAGAGGCGTAAAAAGCAACAGTGACGGGAGTCACCGTTATTATGCGGAAACATTATCTCTCGCTAAACTGAATCACTCGCATCAACAGCCTTTACCGACTTGACACTTCTCGTATAACACATAAAGGATTTGATAGGAATGTGAAAAGGATTTCCTCTTGCTCTTTCTATAGTCCCCTCTCCCGTCTTAGATCTGAAATGTCACATCCGTAGCTATTAGCCCAACTTCGTACCGCGAGCTCTGAAAAGGCACTCAGCCTACAATTTATGCCCCTCATTAGCGTGAGACGAGACAGTGAACAAGTCCTTTTGAGATTTCTCCGAACGCCGGCTCCTCATCACAAGCCCCTGGCCTGAATGATGCGTGGAGCGACGGCGCTCCCCTCCACGCCAAGGGCAGGCTGATTGCCAAGGCTTCACTCAAAGGTCATGCAATTAAGCTTTGTTCCCGCTTCAATAAGGAATTGACTGACTGCGCTCCGCCGTTTGAACAGATGTGATTTTTGGCCTCTAGCAAGCTAAATCTCTGCCCTCCGTTCATGTTCACAATCATAGAGAGGAAGAATCCTTCTCCAGAAAGGCAGAAATGATCATCCGTGCAGCTTGTCCACAAATTAAATATCAATATTCAGGACTGCAGAAGCTTAGAGGTTAAGTAAGCTGGATTTTGAGCCAGAGGCTTCTTGGACTGGAGTCTGGTCAGGGAAAAGCTCTTCTCCCTGAATGTCCTTGGGCAAGGCATTTAACCTCCAAACTGCTTCACTGGAGCTACTAAATAACCATATGTCAAAGACAGTAAATGTACTGGGCAGCTTGCTCGTGCTAAATCATGTAACAGCATGAATATTAAGTCAAACACTGCTCATAAAGAGCATATAATTTCACTAAAGGTGCTAAATGTGAGATTGGGAGCATTTCTATTGCCTCCGCACGGCTCTCAACATGGCGACGACTCGCAGCAAACGGTGCTAACAGCGTTAACAGTGAAAACAACGGCAACAGAGCTAACAGTGTCAACCTGGGGGAGAACCGGAGGGTTGGCGCTACGCTTCCACAACGGCAGCTGTAACCACCGTATGTAGCAGTGCAGAGCAGCGGGTCGTGAGCTAGCCAGTGGGGCACGCTCGCATGCACGAACATGCACTAAATGGCATGCACGGCCTGCCCGGCTATGTCGACAAAGCACAGAGAAGCTCAGATTAAAACACACACAGAGGGAGAGGAACGTCATGCTCTGCTCAGGTAGACATTACTCCTCTATATCTTTAAATTACAAACAGGTGTTTGATGCTATATTAATGCTCTGGATATCGTATAAAGAACCTTTATTTATAAGAAGGTATGAAAAGCACAAAAGAAAAAAAACACAACCTAACTCGACATAAAAATTCAAGCTTTTTACACAACAACTGGCTTGAAAAAGGCATGTAGCCCCCAAACCGCTCAAGTGGATCTGCTCAGTGGAGGCTGTGCTTGTACTCTGCAGCTCCCAGGTGATAATGTGTGTAAAAGTCTTGAATATGAAGCGAGATGTTTCTGAGAGGGGAAGAGTGAGAGGCAGCAAACATGCTCGGTAAACCTTCCCTCAATAAATAAAGGTTAAAAAAACTGGGTCACTGACGAGAAAGAGTGAAGGAGACTTGAGAGGCATAAGCCAATTTCCCCCCACGGAGTCCGATGCAAATATCATTCTTCGTATGGCGGGCTCAGGCAGACGATCTGGTAAAATGGCAGGCAAAGGCTGGGGGGAGATGTGACCTAGTTTTGGAGATGTGTGGCTGAAAAACAACCAAAACAACTACATGATTAATGCTGCTTCACACGCCTGCCTTGACTGCAACTTGAGTCTGTTGACACGCTTTTTAGCAGCAGAATTTACTAATAGGGAATAACGAAGTTGATTAAAATGGAAGCCAACCAGTAGCTGTCTGCTCTGAAGCTCAGCAGGTTTACCTGAAGTGCAGCATTCAGAGCATCAAGAACAGACCCAAGATAGAGGATCAAAAGTCTAAATAGCATGTGACAGATCTGTAGCTTGTTTTACCCTACATGGAGTGCCAGATGGGTGGTATCTGTCACACAGAACTATATTTCGTCAGTTAGTTTTTCTGAATTGCTCTGATGCACAAAACTCCACCCATCTGGTGCTGTGTGCAGTCCAAAATAAACCCTATGACTTGTGAATAGGAGTTGGTCTGCAGAGTCTTATAATAACACAGCAACTTGTCAGCTGGCCTCATATTAACGCCCACTCCATCGCTAAGAGGTTCTGAGTCATTTTAAGTAACAACTACTCGTCAAAAGATCTTTTTTTATTTTCAAAAAAGGAAAAATACGCCGTCAGATACTCTTGCGGTAATATATCATCAATCTGTGATGTACAGTGTGTCCCAGGAGTCACTTTATTTTCAACTGAGGTACTTCACTTTTTTTGTCCCTCAATCTATCTCATCTGCTTCTACTACAGTTACTGATTCAGTACATTCACAAGAACTGCTTTGCATAACACCCGGAAAATGTGCATGAAGATTTTGTATTCAATATGTGAGAGAGACACAGCATGTCTTGTGGACGGATTGCATGCTGGTCTATCGATGCTTTGAATGTCAGTGCAGCATGAGGGGTCTAGAAAGAAGTCTTTACTCTTTTGGTTTTGTGAGACTGACATCAAAACCTGATATTTTGTTAAACAGATTACAACACAGATTGCTGCTGATTTTTTGCTGAATAGTCAGTTATCTGTGGGAATGACACACATTTTTTTCAAATTTTGGAGAGAAAAATCCTTGACAGAATTTTAAAAAAAAATCATACGTACCTCTTATTAGTTACTAGTTATAAAGTAAGCAAAGTGAGTTGCCCTACCCATGTCAAGCCATCAAAAACATGAGTTTGAAAACAGGAGCTGACAAGACGACATCGTAAGCACTACTCTGGAGGCCTTGCAATCTCTTCACCGTGGCTCAAACATGATTACAACTACCTCTCGCCATCGCAGAGAGAGAGCCTGCATCTTTTACAGCACTTTTTTGTAATTTTCTTTCAATGTGAAACTAATTATATCCCAAAAAAACATTGCAAACTTTCATCAAAGCGACGGGATGCACAATGTTTCAACACTTCTCGCTCCCCCACTGTCCTTGAAAATGTGGTGATGTGTGTGTGTGTCTGTGTCTGTGTCTGTGTTTGTGCAGGGCAGCAGAGGTAATGCGGAATTGGCTGCCGAAACCTGATTTACACAAATCTTTTTGGAAGAAACACATGGGCATCAATTAGGAACACGGTGCCAACGTTAGGAAAGAGATAATGATGACACACAAACACCTTGAACAGCACGGATACTGGAGCCTGCACGGGTAAAACTTCAGAACGACCACTTTGAAGTGAAGTACAGCAGAGAAATACAGAACAAGAAAAAACTGTAGAAACTAACAGCATCTTTATCTGATGGTCAGACTTTTTTTTCTTTCTGTCACACTATTTCATTAACCCCCGGAAACCCAACTTTACTATATTTAAGAGGCTGTAGCAGGTTCAGTTTGAGAGCGAAGGTCTAAACAGTCTTGGAATTACATAAATGTGGGTATCACTATAAGATGAGACTCTTGTTGATCCAATGAGCCCAGTTGTATTCATGTGTGATGATGTTAATCCCCATAATAGCCATTTAATTGTAGTGAGACCATTTTTTTTAAACTTGACCTCACCTCTATAAAATGTCCTGAGGTGACCTCTAGGATAATCACAGCCTCATGAAACTTTACAGCCACAAACTAGAGACCTAGAGCATCGAGAGGATGGATGGCTTTCCTAGGTAGACAGACAATAAGGGGGTTTCTGAGCAGTACTTGCTTGCCATCTTCATTTCTCTCGCAGTAGATTTCACCACCCTACTAGAGCCAGGTACAGTATGCAGCGCTCACTGTATTGCTCCTCTCCTTCCACACCTTTACATCCATCATTCTGTCCAATCATTTCTATCTAGCTCTGCCAACCTAAGCAATCTTTTCAACACCCGTCCTTCCTCAACAATGTGTTTTTGTTTTTTAGATTTCAGCACCTGGTAGTTGAGCAACAGGAGCAATACTGACAGCTTAATACAACAGCTGGAGGCTATGTTGGCTGTGTGTGTGTGTCTGTGTGCATATGTTTTATTTGCTGGTATGTGTCGACATGCTTAGCTCTCCACCATGCATCCATCCAGGCTGCTCATCCACTCACTGGACTTGGCACATGGAGTGAGAGAGAATCTGTAACACCAACTCTGTGCATTCCTGTAGCTGTTTGCATCTGGTTGCCATGGAGTTACACAGCTGTTTCTACCAGACCCTAATGAGCTGCAACAGCTGCTAGCCTGTTTGGATACACACACTCACGCACACACATGTATACATACACATGTTTGTATCTGTACACATGATTACTTAACCATTAATACATGTAGAAGTCCAACAGTCCTCCAGGGGATTACAACTTATGTCTTGGATTTTGGCGCGTTGGTGAGTTTACACAACTCTGACAGCGATCCACCTATAACATCTGCACATCTGGATGCATATACAGTTACCTTGGAACAATGACTCTAAGTTTAAAAACACCTGAGAATGGTTCAAAGAGCTTGTCAATGCCCTGAGGAAATTTTCCGATGTCCTAATTTGATTGCGATATTACTTTGACGAGTGCAAACAATAAGGAATAAAAGATCAGGGGCTATTCAGCAGGCACACTGTGTTTTCCAGCAGTTGGCTGCTGTTTTGAACTTCAGCACTGAATTCGGTGCTTTCAAAACACTCAGGTTTACTTTCTGTAAAAACCACTGCACTTTTTATAGATGACTTAGAATGACTGATGATTACTGATATCTCCTGGCATTTTACACCATTTGCAATGATTTCCATCTGTTTGTTAAATTGGTTGTTGATAGTGTTTTCAACTTCTTTTTCTTTATCTTTTCACCACACAATGTGCAACGATTTCTTACATTAATATGAAAGAAACAGCAATTGCAAATGAACACACAGAAACTTCCCATCATGGCAAGTTAGGTACAAGTCTTTAATTTTTGTGAGGAAAAACTGTTATGGCCATTTTCAAAGGGGTCCCTTGACCTCTGACCTCAAGATATGAGAATGAAAATGGGTTCTATGGATACCCACGAGTCTCCCCTTTACAGATGTGCCCACTTTATGATAATCACATGCAGTTTGGGGCAAGTCATAGTCAAGTCAGCACACTGACACACTCACAGCTGGAATACCAACACGACATGCACAGTTTATATAATTCATAATCTTAAGGGTTCTGGTTTACTTTTACAGGCCTTGAAATTATGCTCGACTACCACCTTTCCTTCACACCGTCACTCTCAGATTGTTATGGATACAGATGCATATACACACTGCATGCACACTCGACTTGCACCTTCACACATACACATAAACACACTCTGATGTATGCACATGTAACAATGATGATACAGAGAGAGTTTCACACCTGCTCAGCCATCATCTTATTGGCAACACCCCGTCAATACCACTTCCTTCCTCCCATGGTGCACCATGTTCAACAGCCTCTTCTACACCGTGCTAACAATAAAGTCTGCTCACCTAATATTGAATTTAGCCTATTAGCATCTGGAGCACCTTCCTCGCTTATGAAAATACTTTTGACTGGGTTGAAAGTTATGAAACGATAACAACTCATCCAACGTTTATCAAGTCACCATCCTTGCAGCGCACCGCTGAAACATCCAGGAAAGCAACATGCCTTGAACTAGTAACTAGTCTGATGTCGACCTGCTCTTACACGGTCATGTCAGCAAACACACAATATTATGTAAGGAAGCAAGTAACTAAAAGGCCACAAAGACTACCCATGATACCAAAAGTCTAGAAAAAAGTCCATAATAACTATATTTAGTGCCTTTGCTCGGCTCTTAACACCTACCCACTCCACTTCCCAGTTGCGAATGTGAGTTCTTGTACATACACACTTATTAACTGTTGCACTAATTGCAAGTCACGGCTTTTTGCTAAATTGCCAAGCTGTAAATTGAAAACTGAATAATGATTAAAAAACAAATGTGTTGAGCTTGTGATATTATCTCAGTAGATTACAGCAGATCATTAGACCTAGATTTTGGCATCAAAAATAACTCCTCATAAATAACAGTTCGGATTCTGTACTTAAAATATTAACCACTTTTAAAAGGGTTTCTCCTGAGATGTTGAGATTTGGTAAAATCGCAAAGATCATTTGGTTCACCCATGCCCCATTATGCATCATCTATTCTCACAGTAGTATTTGATTTAAAGCTCAGTAAATATACTTTGGATCAGATTTAGAGACGTATTATTAAGTGTATATCCCATACTCATAAAATCAAAGGCTCCAATCTGCCCAGCAACAGGTGATGCTCATTAAAAATGCTATGCAACTTACAAAACACCTAAAAGTTATCAAATATCAAAGACAAAAAAGGAAACACAACAAGTACAGTTGCTATTACTGCTGTTATTTTCAAAAGAGCGTTATCTGTATTCATTTTCTGCAGCTCTGCTGTCACTATAGAGTGAGGTATGTAAAAAAGAAGAAACCCATCAACACACATTATAAACAGTCACTTCCTATAACTAACTACTGGCATTTCCATATATATATTACTTGATGACTGGTCTGATTTTCATACTAAAAACCACCAGAAAGAAAAAGATTAAAATTTGAATACGACATTCCCCTGTCCGAGTGTGTGGAACAAAATTTCAATACCAAAGCCTGGAACAAACCCCCAGAGTGCAAAGTGTGTGTGTATTCATGTTTCCGCCTCGATGTAGTGCAAGCACCCTCTAACAAATGTGTGTGTGTGTGTGTGTGTCCTCTGCCCATGCTGCAGTGTTTTGACAAGTGTCACACAATCCCCTGGGGGAGAGCAGGGGGATTTCTCTGAAGACGGGGAGCTCTGCTTTTGTCAGAAGAGATGAGGCCGAGAGCTGCTTAAGAAAGAGTCCTCGCTCTGACTGGTGACTCAGTATCACTGCAGCTACATTACATTACAGTGCATTTTTAATAAAAAGGAAGTTTTTGTTATCTACGCCGGATGCATGAAGGCACCAAAAAAGTTTTAGGTTGGGCTGTCAAAGTTAACGCGATAATAACGCGTTAATGCAAATTCGTTTTAACGCCACTAATTTCTCTGACGCATTAACACAACTTGCGATTTTTAATTAACCTCTTAAAAATCTGACGGGCCGCCGATCTTTTTAATAACGCTCCAAACTTACGCAACATTTTGGCGAGGAAAAACTGGCACGGCCATTTTCAAAGGGGGTCTGTTGACCTCTGACCTCAAGATATGTGAATAAAAATGGGTTCTATGGGTACCCACGAGTCTCCCCTTTACAGACATGCCCACTTAATTATAATCACATACAGTTTGGGGCAAGTCATATTCAAGTCAGCACACTGACAGCTGTTGTTGCCTGTTGGTCTTGAGTTTTCCATGTTACGATTTGAGCATATTTTTTATGCTAAATGCAGAACCTGTGAGGGTTTCTGGACAATATTTGTCATTGTTTTGTGTTGTTAATTGATTTCTAATAATAAATATCTACATACATTTGCATAAGGCAAGCATATTTGCCCACTCCCATGTTGATAAGAGAATTAAATACTTGATAAATCTCTCTTTAAGGTACATTTTGAACTAAATATGCGATTAATCGCGATTGAATATCTTGCTCAAATGTTGACCCTAACCATTAGCCACAAGACCAAATATGTGCCGTCTGTGTGTGTACTTTTGACATAATGACTTCCTGTTTGTCTACAAAATGTTCAAATCCTCAATCTCTTCACTCATTAAAACTGAGATAAAACAGCTATAAAAAAGGAAGCATCTGACTGCGTCCTCCTTCCACCGAGTAAAGATCTCTAAACCACTTCTAAGAGAAGTCAAAGCCGGAGTGAAGACTTGCAAAGGCGCAAATAGAGACGGCTCATTTTTAGAAAAGAGCTACGTTGTCATTACAAGTCAGCAGTGTTTACCCTTCGCCACACCTCCTTTAACCAAGAGTGAGTATCATTCCATAAACGTGTCCACTTTGTGAGCCACTGTTAAATTTTCCTCCCTGGAGGGATGCACTGACGAGGCTTTTTCACTTCCTAAAAATATCACCCTTTTTTTGATCTTGCTTTTACTTTTTGTTGATCATTTTAAAAAGCACTTAGTTTCAGTGATGTCCGGCTGCCTCCATCAACAAACAACATTTACGTCCAATTCTCAAACACTTGCCAGAAACTCCACAAACAGCCAATATACTCCATACCAAGTTCCAATTCACATTGGCATTTATGTTAAAAAACAACAAAATATGCCATGTATTTCAATGAAACCAGTGTGTTATTGTACTGGAAATACTGCAACCCAGACCATCAGCAAAGTTTTGAAAAGGCACTGATGAGCATCACCTGCTAACAGGCTTTTTCAACCACTGAAACTTGGACTTCTTGCTTATGAACTAGTTCAACACTAAATGCCACATGTAAATGTGACATTTAATACTGGTAGTTGTTTCACTGATCTATATTAGCCTGAATGATCTACTGCTTGGATACAAAGAAAGCCTCTTCATCTTTTTAATTAGTCGGGTCCAAAAGGAAAACAGTCTGCATCACGCTCGCTCCTTCGAAAACAGTTGAGACCATCCACTTCTTTAAAATCTGTTTGTGTCAAGGCTGCTGCTTATTGTCTGTAAAGTAGTAAAAAGAGCTGGCAGGTTGTACAAACCAAAGCAGTGACAGTGTTGAAGTGGTTAGATGCAGATATATTTAGAAGGTGAGCAGAGGAAGCGACACTCGTCTCTGAAAAGCGGAAGAGTAGTTAACTGCATAACAAGTGAAAATGAGGAACGTGACCTCAATGGTTTGCTCCAGCTTAAGCTTTGTTGGTGAAAGGGTCATGTCATCTCATCAGGGTCATGACCTTTGACCCGTAAAACATGCAACAAGTTGTTGCTGTTGCCTCAGGACAGCACTTACGCACACCTCTTGGTTGAAGTGCTGACATGCAACCAGTTGTTTTTGAAGAATTTAGCTGAAGGACAATTCTTTGACCCCGACCACAGATCTCTACAAGCTGTAATCTCAAGGTCAAGTTCAAGTTCAAGAGACATTATCTCTATAAGCGATTTCCACTGTATTCAGCTGAATAAAATGTCATGTGCAAAAGCAGCATAACATGGAACAACACATCAATACAGACAAAAGAATCAAGAAGTAAGAGAGCCCCGAAGAAGTGCAAGTAGCTAAAAACAGTATGAAGTGTCTATATCTCTCCAGCAGCACCGAGACAAATGCCAACGCACATTAAGTTAAGCTTTCCTGACATCAGTTCAGATGCACATTCTTGACTTCAAATCTTTGCACTGAACCTTTGTCAGATGTCACCCACCCCTTTCTCTTTGTTCAACCCTCCCTGTCATTCACTGCCACCGAAAAAAGACAGAAAAATGACTGCAAAACATCCTCCTTTTACGAAAGAGCGGTGTGCCCCGGAGCAAGGCGAGGAGGCAGCGTTCTGAAAGGGAACGTGGCCCCTGGCTCTTCAGCTGAGGCCCGGGTCAGAGCAGAGAGCTACAGTAGTAATTACTGAGAGACTGATTGCTGACAGGACCTTCCAACAGCCTGTGGTTAACTGGATGGAGCTGAGGGGGAGGAAGCTTCAAATGCACAGGCATGACAGATGCTCTGCTGATGACTCGTACTTCGGGGTGGTTCGGGGGCATGCGTGCCATTTCGCTCTATTCATTCCCCTTTCAAAAGTTACAAAAGAGAAACATTTGCGCTCTTAAACTTTAGACAGTTTTGGACATTTTTGGGAGGAAGGATGGGGAGAAATCATAGCAGAGGCGAGAGCAGATTATCCTCGTAAAACGGTATTAATTCATTTTGTAAAAGATCTTTGTTTTAAGTGCTCCACTGAACATCTTTAGAATGTGAGAAGTGCCATCAGAGGCTGTTACCTCCTCTCCTTTACTCAAAAAAATCTCCCCTGTTAATTTTTAAGAGTAGATGTAATTTGTTCCAAATGGCAGATAGTTATTTTTGGAGAGAAACTCTTCAAACAGCAAGAGACGAGTTCTCCTTGAACAGATTTGAACCCACTTCATTGACAGAGTGGGAGGAATGTGTGATTGTGGCAGGCAAAGCATTGCCACAACTGGTTCGGTGCACCGTTTTCCAACTGGATTATGCCAGTTTCCTCCTCAGGGTGGTCATTTGAGAGCCCTAGGGATCGTTCATCATGACCATATGGATGTCTCTACCTGGTATTTAAGCCAACCAATCTGTGCCATCCATGCTTCCTGGTTGATTTAGCTGTGGTGGCGGAGATGGCTGTATTTACATTGGACAGTAGTGTTTGTTCCAGTTAAGAAGTGATATACTGTATAGCTGCAGTGGCGGGATCACAATCTTAAATCAAATTAGGATGCTGGTGTAAGGCATGATACTGATGCCAGAAATGGTCTTTATTCATCTATTTTTCCTTTGAGTAACTTAATTTTTTCTCTTATAATTGTGCATGCTTTGACTGGAGAATGGTCTTGCTTTTGCATACGTTGTGGTGTGCAGGGTTTTGTAGTTCATAGGGATTTCTCCACCTGATGCACTTTCACTAGATGTTTTGACAGATTGCTCGTGTTTCTGCCCTTACAAGCAAAAGACTTTTTTGCACTTTTGGCAACGAGCATCGTCTGCTTCGACTCGTCTGAAGTATAACCACACTTTGGACCGTTTTGTTCTCTCCACCATTGTCGCTAAAGGCCCCGACACACCAAGCCGACGGTCGGGCATCAGACGGTTTGGGGTCGTCGATGAGCGTCTGTCGGCCCAGTTTTTTGCGGTGGGTCACGCAGGCTGAGAGAGAGATCTCTCCTCTGGATTGGAAAATGCATCATTGACGAATGTTTTAATCTTATTACAAATTAGAAACTGAGTTTGTGAGATCAAAGGTCCAAGATAACGTTTATGCTGCATAAATAAATAGGAAATCAATTTTCTTAATTTCTCAAATACTGATAGCAGAACTGTTGACGTCGGAGCTCATTGATACGGTCTTGAAAAAAACTTGCCCCGGGGCTCGTTTAGTACCGGGTTTCGGTACCCATCCCTAGTAGTTCAACATTACAGCAATCAGTTCCGCACAAGAAACGACCCAGCAATCACTCAGCCACCTGAGCTTGTCCAGAAACCATACACAGACCTGATTTAAGGGTTTACATTAGCTATTGGGTCATAAAAGCTGCACATCATGCCAGCGTTCAGCAACACCGACAACCAGACATAATGCTGGAATCTGACCATTTTACAATCCAGCAAAGCCACAACAAACAACAGACAGTAAGTGAAGTGGAGCAAAACTGGGAGCGTGTAATGGCCAAACTGAGGCTGTGTTTCATTAAACACATTTTTGTGTACAGTGCACGGCTGAGTCACTCAACCAAGCTGCCACACTGACTTACCTCTGATGGTTTCTTGTGCTGGTGGCGGACCCATGTGCTGCTGGTTCCCGTATTCTTGGATGACCTGGACCACGACGTCGGCTGACCTGCAGAAATAAAATAAAGACAACCATGCTCAGCGTAATTAAGACTAACAAACTTTTTCACTAAATACTAGGGCTGTCAATGTTAGCGCGACAATAACTCATTAACGCAAACTTGTTTTAACGCCACTAATTTCTTTAAAGCATTAACGCAACGTGCGATTTTTAGGTTGTAGCGGAATCAGTTTTAAAGAAGATCCTGGTATCACATGAAACTAGAAAACCTTTGCATAAAGCAAGCATTTTTCCCCACTCCAATTTTTATTAGAGTATTAAATACGTGACAAGTCTCCCTTTAAGGTACATTTTGAACAGATAAAAATGTGCGATTAATTTGGACAATCATGCAATTAATCACAATTAAATATTTTAATCGATTGACAGCCCTACTAAATACTCAATAAGTGTTTTTTGTAACATTTTTCTTGTAGACAAATTAGCACAGCTTGTGACACAGTTGTAAAGACAAAGTGTTCACTCATCCGGATTAGAACATCAGACAAACTTAGTCTGTGTTTGATTTGTCAAGAATGTGCATTCACGAGTGTGATTGTTGATTCAAAGTGGGGGGAAAATGAAGAACAGGTCTCTGGCTGGAGATCAGACTTCATTTTCACAGCGTGCGTCCAAATCCACTCCAAAGAAACTTTATTGTCCCACGGGAGAAATTTGTTTTGCAGAGAGGGATTGCAATACAAAGACAATAAAAACAGTGTAACATCGACCATCAAGAAACCAGCAGGGAATCAGTTACATACTAAAGAGCAAAAAGCTGCTCATCAATGTTAAAAAAAGTTCTTAAATGAGCATGTGATGGAGTTCAGGACCTTTGCAATTTACACCGATGGAGGCGATTCAAACACTGCAGAGAGGCACTAAAAGAAAGCGGCCAAAAGAAACCTTCCCCGTGACTTTTCCGACGCCCGTGGCAGAACTACCACTGAGTCAGGCCTTTAATTGAAGCAGACTGATGATGATCTATTAAGAGGTTTAATAAGTAATGACAGTATAAATAGCATCTTGTTAAGCAGTTAGTCCACTGTGGTCCTTTACAACCTCATTAATACACAACTTAATGGCAATTAACCAGACGCTGGAGCCAATATCCCACCCACCGCTTCAATCAGCTGCCCTGTGTGTGTTTTTCTGTGTGCCCATGTATGTGAGCGGAAGAGTGTGTGTAATGTAATATATGCTGTTTTCTATATTATTATTTTTTTTTCAAACCATAAAACTACTGCAACAGATACAGCTGAAAGCTCATTTTCATCTGTGCACCGCGAAGGAGGCTGTCATTAAAAATTGCATCACATTGGCAATTAAATTACATCACACTGGCATAATGGAAAACACAAATTTGCCAATACTGTGTAATATAGCACATTGCGACCATGACTGTAAGTGTGTGTGCATGGATGTGTGTGTGTGCAGCCTCCCACTCAACATATTTCCCTCGCCACCACAGCAGTGCTGCCACCGTGCTAATTTTACTTGTGACGTCTGACCAACTAACAGCGCCGAGGGCAGAGCTGCTGTCAGGCTTGTCTTCAAAATTACAGACTCCCTCTTGCTCTCTACACACATGCGCACACGCGCACACACACACACACACACACACACAAAATTCACACATAAACATATATCCTGTATATAGAGCTGCTAACACTTCCATGTATTTGCCACATATGCATGCTCACAGTCACATACACCCACAGTTTTTGCCGCCAT
This sequence comes from Sebastolobus alascanus, assembly GCA_916701645.2. NCBI lineage: Eukaryota > Metazoa > Chordata > Actinopteri > Perciformes > Sebastidae > Sebastolobus > Sebastolobus alascanus. Next base: position 1,476,269 of record CAKAOJ020000080.1, read on the forward strand.
CGCACACATTTTGATGGCATTGACTCCACGTCTCAAACTCTCAGAGTTGCAAAGTCTCATATACTCGCACACAAAGACACACAAACACACTTTCACTGCCACAGCATGACAGGAAATATGGAGTGAATTGACAGCCAGGAGTGGGTTTGAACAAATTATTTAAAATTGATCCTTTACTCAGCTGTTCCGAGTGATGGTGTCAAAGTGCACCAACTAACAGTTAGTGGTGTAACGGACCGTAGTTGATCCGTGATCCGGATCCTTCCCCACGGTTCAGCACGCATGTGAACCACAACTCAATTACACAGTTTAACCAGCACCGTGTTGAAATCGGCAGGAGGAGAGCTAGATCGCGTCGGCAGCACCGGAGCAGCTAACGTACCCGGAGGTTCCATTGAGTTACATTGTGATGCGTTCAGGCTCTATTCAGTAACTAAAAATGAGTGTTGGGCGAAGGTAAATTTGAACGTTATCACGATGTGTTCAAATGTAATCTTTGAATGAGAAATTGAATAAATCCAGTTGTTTGAAGGAGATGTTTTCACAGCAATATAAAATAGATAATAGAAAGACAATTATGACCTGTTAAACTTCCTAACATTAGCTCAAAGCAGCTTATAATACATCATTAGAACTACTAATGCCAAGATTTTTTATCAATTAAAATACAATCTTTTATTTTCTAATCATTCGAATTATTATACGATCTGAAGCGTGAGTTTTGTGATCCGTTGAACCCCCGCAGACTGTGTATGTACCCTGCCTTCATCCTTTAAAAGTAAACCGGGGCAGAGAGACTCTACTTTGTCCAAGACAAACATCAAAACCACAAAAAAAACACTGATACAGTGAAAGGGATGAGGTAGCATTTTAAATAGGTGTGTCTATGCGTGTGCATCTGTGCTTGTGTACGAGTGTGTGCTCTTTATTTTAAATTATTAACACATCTCAATTTCAACACACCTGAACATCTGTGGGAGATTTTAGAGCGACGTGTCAGACAGCAGCGCTTTCCTCCATCATCATCAAAACACCAGAGAGACTCTGAGAATCTCTGCCAAGAAGCAGTGGAGCTGTTGTGGAGGCTCGAGGTGGAACAACACCTTACCGAGACACATTATGTTGGTTTTTCTTTTCATTTGTCATGGATCTGTATATTCAGTGAGACTGTGTGTCAATCTGCTGGACATTTTTGAGTGTCCTCATGCACGTGCATGTCCACTAGAGTGTGTGTTTATCTGTTACAGGTTACATCCACACGCCCCACGAGACAGCTGCACCACATCATCAGTGTGTGGCCAGATAACCAAACGGGCCGCGGCGCAGTAGGAGGTTACCGTCATGGCCGTGTGTTAATTAAAAGCCCCGCTTGGCGCACGGCGGGCAAAATTATCATGGGCATCCTTCAATTAGAAACCTGATAACCTCCAGTCAACAGATGCAGCTGGAGCCCACGCTGCACTGGCCAGGGGAAGCTAACAGCTAACGGCTAATTATAAAGCGGAGAGCGCGGCCTTCAGCGCAGGGTGGCTCAGTCAGGTCTGAAAAACAGCCTGTTAAACCTGCTGTAAAATAATTTATACATGCAGACCTGTGACCACAGTTAAACCTGTACGAGGTCGCTCCAACCTCTGGTGGCCCCGCTGCAGTAAAACAGATTAGCGAAGCTTTTAGGGAGACACAAAACCAAAAGTGAGGTCCACTCTCTAGAGTTTGTTTTCTAGTTCACTGATGTTTCTATTTTTCTGTCTATGCTGGTATGACAGTGTCAGAGGAATGGCCAAACAAATAGATCTGCTTGTTATTGTAAAATGCACACCGCGAAATACCAAGAATTAGTCATGTTACTGCCAAAAGCCAAGAAGACTGACATTTAAAATGTAATTAAAATTGATGACTAAATCCTCCTATTTTATGGACAGTTATCAGCTGCGAGAGCCAAGTGAGCTTGTGTAACACTGTACCGCTGTTCAAAGACTGTTTATTATCAAACGCTTTTCCAGCAGAAGCTGCCAGTGGCGGTAATGTGTTAGAATGGCCAGATGTTCCCATCATCACGCAGTGTACTGTATCTCTTCATGGCAGTATTTCTGTCTCATACACTGTATATAGAGATATATACAGCCCACGAGACAGAGTCTTTATATACACTCAGACTTCATATCCAGTCTTTGGTCTGTCTCAGTGGTTGTTTAAGTCTCTGTCTATAGATCGATTTATCAAACTGCATCCATCATTTATTATCCGTTTATCAGTCGGCCTATTAACTACATGTTGCATGTGATTATTACAGCACTTAAGGCCAGATTTACTAAGAAAAAGTAAGGTGCAGGTTTTATTGAATTTGCGGCCACATTCTGTGTGTATTAAGCGCCTGATTTACTAAAGCAGCAGGTCATTATGCTGTCAGCTCCTGGACTGCGCTCGGGGCGCAGATCAGCTGTAGGATTTGTCTGAGATCACCAAGCTCAGAAAATAATATGACGTGGTGGGATCTTCCAAAACATTTATTTCACCGCAGTGCAACTCCACCCGAGTAAAACTATCACTCATAAAATGAGGATGTTAAATATATTAAGCTGCTCTTCGCTCACCGCGAGGTTGGGCACCGAGCCTTGCAGAGGTAAAGTGCAGCGCGGGTGTAATAGGTCATCAAAGAGTGTGCAAGGAACAGCATTAATTGTTTCTAGGCAACAAGAACTTTAACGGCTGCTTGGGTTACCGATTCATATTTCTATTGTAGCTGTGTTTAAAAAGGGGAAGTCTTAATGAGCAGAAGAGGGACGACGGTGAGATAGGTCTAAATGGAGAATGAATACGAGAAATACCCTGAGGGAGTTGACTAAAAACCAGGCAGCTCACCGTACAACAGCAGCACAGGAACTCACTTTTCTGACACTTCCAGGTTTCTTACTCCCTCTCAAACACACTCACACAAAATCCCTCTCCCTCCCTCCCTCCCTCCCTCTCCTTCCCTGAATCTCTCTCTCCAACTTACTGTCTGTGGTGTCAGAGTCGTTGCTGCTCGTGGAGTATTTTCTCCTCTTCTTTTCGCTCTCCATCTGTCAGGGTGGCAGGGAGGGGGAGGGGGAGGGGGAGGGGGGGCAAGAGAGAGAGAGAGAGAGAGAGAAAAATGACGAGTGAGAAGATGTTCACCATGAAAACACAAGTGTTAATGAAATAATGCGCTGATGGCACCAATCTGTCAGAGCCTCCAGCCGGCAGCCTGCCAGAATAAACTGACTTGATCACCGTTACGCATTAGCGCTTCGGACTCGCTGGGAACTTCACAATGATACAGTTGTTCTGTTTCTTCACAAACAGTGGGAGAGAGTCCTTGCACATGTCGACTGTGAGTTCATCCTGCATTAGTGCGGTATTCACTGGGAGCTATTGCACAAGTCTGCTTTAGTACGGTAGGTACTTCTTTCTTCATTATAATAGAGAAGAAAAAAAAAAACACTTCTCTCAACCAGCTTTAACTAGGACACCTTTTGAAGCGTTAAGTAGCAGACAAGCTTTTTTTTCTGGGTTTCTTGGAGATAAAGGACATTAAAAAGCAACCTCTACAGTATGATGAGAACATCTCTATTTAACCTCATGCAATCCAGCTTGATCCATACCGAATTAACTTTACTGGAAGCAATGTGCAAAGTGTTATCCACATGCTACAGTGACCTAACATGTAAACTTTTCTGCAAACAAAAAAGCTCTTTCTTGTATCTCGTGCACAAGATGTGCGTCAGAAAAAGGCAGAGCAGAATGGGCAAATGTTTTATGAAGAAGGGAATGCATTCAACAAGTTTGTTAGACCTCAAGAATACACATAATGCGTTTTGGTGAGTAACACTGAATGCAAACATAACTTTTCTTTGTCCCATGGGGCACCTTTAAGTAAAAATATGAAAATCAACAAATCAGAAACTGCTACCCAACAGCATTAACATAACACAATATTTCAATCACAAAACATCGACATGAAATGAATGAGCCTCCAGCAGGGAGCAACAACACAACAGAGATAGGGAACGCATTAAGTTAAGAAGTGGTGTCTAGGGGAAAAAGCAAAAACCTCTTGTTACTTGCTTTTGTGGACTTTTTATGAGTCTAAACGCTTAAATGAACCCAAATTACACCCTTTTTCCAACAAGTGTAATGTGTTCAATCCACAAGTGTTGCAAAGAGAATGCAATTTCAACTCAATTCATATGTAACAACAGTCGAAAACCACTTCAATTTTTCTGATTTCACTTTTTGTCTGACACTTCAGAGCTGCAGAGGACTTAGGAAGATGTGACAAGAGAGAGGGGGGATAATATAGCGACGGGGGAATGCTTACAGGACATCTAGTGTATTTAGCAGATAGACACTGGAAATTTAACTCAACTGTCTGTCAAGACAGGAGAGAGAGAGAAGAAAAAAAGAGATGTTTAGACTAGACAAATAAAGAAGATGTTACAGGCAAAGAGCGATCCAAGAAAGAGTCAGAAAGACAGAGGAGGAATGTCAGAGAGTGCGTCAGAGAGACAAATGTCAGAAATATATCAAACAAAAAGCTTTTAAAAAATGCATAGCATCTGACTATTCAGGTGGAAAAATGTGTTTTTAAAAATGTATTTATCCTGCAACATATTAAATAGCACCCTTTACATTTTCCAACGACACTCTGCTTCACATAAATAAATGTTAGAAGCAAGAGATTTAGATTTAGAGACCAGTTGGAGAGAAATCTAGATGCAATAGCAGTAAGAGGAACCAGACCGAAAGATGAGGGCACAAATAATGGCACTTATATTATTATTATTATGAGTAACCGTTTCATCGATTTCATTTCTTTGTCAGAACAGATACAGACGGGTGCCAAATTGAAGGGATAAATCTGAATAAATAAGAGGTGAAACATATCGTAACGGTCCAAGGGCTCACTGACTGGTTTGAGGATTATGAAAATAATGTCAATAATGTCCGAATCAGTTCAATATCGTTTGGATTATACAACTTATATTTCAGTTACAATACCAATATTGCTTGGATATGAAAGACATTCTCAGAGAACTACTGCTGTAAATTGAACAAGGAACCCTCTAACCTGGTGCATTATTAAAAAAAATTAAAAATATATTAAGATCAACTTGAATTGGAAAATCTTTTTTTTGTTTTTCTTTTTTTTTTTAAACCCAGTCCTATTGTCCTCTAATTTGTCACCTATTTCGCTTTGCTGTCATCACGTATTAATGTCTAAATGTGAGTAAAGTCCCGTTGGGCCACTAAAGAAGATTCACCAGCACTTTGAGGTAAGAAAACGAGAACACTCTGTTCATCACACAACTGAACACACAGCCAGAAGCACAGAAAAATGTCTGACCTTGTTAATATGATGCTATATTCAAGATTAAATAAATCATATTTGCACAAACTCGGGGGTTTATTATAAAAGTGTCCCTGACAATTATTAAAGTGAAAAGAAAAAGGGAAAAAAATACACATCAAGGTGGCAAAAAGAAACAGCCTGAAGCTATTTTTAATCTCTTGCCCTGGTCGCTTGAAGGTCAAAAGGAAGAAAATATACAGAATAGCACTAAGAGGAAAAAAGGAGGGCATGGGTCAAGAGAGTCTGAAAGAGAGAGAAATGAAGCAAAAGAGAGCGGCAGACCGAGTCAAGAAGTCAAAAGGAGGTTTTAGCGTACCGCTACACCGAGGCAAGAAGGCCAAAAGAGGAGGAGGTGGGTTACAACCGTCAGAGTGGGGAACGGAGATTTATGTGGTCGTAAAACTGGGCTATTCCCTCTTATATGGGGCTCTTCCTGTACCCCGGCCTCCCCGCCTGCCCTGCACACACTTAACTACTCTGACATTTATGCTGACAGAAAAACACAGCGCTTCTTCGCTGCCGCGGACAATTTCCATTCCCAAGTCCTGCCATCTTTACACTTTCCCTCTCTCTCCTTTTCCTCCCGCCCTTCCCATCATCCCTTCCTTACAATAACAGGGACACATGGAGTCTGCGGAGTAAGGTTAAGTACATTATTGACTTCCACAGCCTCCCTCTCGCTTCTCTCTCTTCATCTTTCCACCTCTCCCCCATCTGTCTAGCTCTAGCTCGTCTTCCTGCCTTTGAGGAGAGTGGTTAAGTACATCATTGACTTCCTCTGTCTGACTTCAAGTCTGCACGCTTGGATCCGTCTCAGGGTTTCCCCTCGCCTATTAAACTCTCCGGCGACCCACTTAAACCACACTCAGGGTACCAACGTTGTTGGGTTTTTTTTTTAAAAGCAGCCCAGTCCTTTTTTTCCCCCTGACCACCCAGAGGAAAATGTGAACGCTAAGAAAAAAATGTGACATAAAATAGTTGTTGAGGATCTATTCATTACACCAGCTTTCTAAATGAGTCGCTTTACAAGTTGTTGGAAGCATTTACAAGAAGAGGGTGTCTTGTGGCGGTAATGGCAACGGGCTTAACCAAACATTGGATTAAATACATGAGAACTTCTCATGTTCTCGTTTGTGATTTAACCAACCAAAAAAGGACAATTTTGGCTAGAAATATTTACTCAGGTGTCCCACATATTTGTTAGCTATACCTGTGGCTACAGCTGTGGAGGGTTATTTTTCATGATTGGTTTAACTGAGAGGGGCTCCATCCATCAACATGATGGCTTTGATTTGTTGCATACATATAATAAATTCCTACACCATTTTAAATGGAAAGGTCAGGGTTATGAAAAGCATTTATCATGAGCTGGGAGGCATTTTAATGCTTCTAAAATGCTATAAAAATGAATGTTTTAGCTTGCGAGACGAGAGAGGATCCGCTAGCAATTTTAGCTGCGCTAGTCTCACTGTAGCTCCAAGGGTTAAAACTTGTTTCTTTTCTCCTATTACCCATCAACACATCAACCTGGGTTCAATTCCCAGATGCAGTGCTTCCAGCTTGGCAAAGAAACTCCATCAGATACATCTGACAGAGCTTGAGGGTGGGAAACCTGTGGAGTCATAGTGCTGCTGGCTCCCAGAAGATGTCATAGATCAACAGTCAGGGAAGTGGATAAGACTTTTTGACATGTCACAGTAGGAAAAACACTGGTGTACATAATAAAAATCATGATGACTGGATTCCATAATCCTCCACACCCTAATTTATTGTGCATGTAGGTTTGGCAAGGAAACACACACAAACAGAGCTTTTCAATTCTGGACTCTAAGGTTGGCAGATCTGACCATCAGATACTAATATAGTTTGTTTTAACCTAGGGCTGTCAAATTTAACACGTATAATAACGCGTTAACGCAAATTGGTTTAAACGCCACTAATTTCTTTAACGCATTAACGCAACTTACGATTTTTAGGTTGTAGCGGGCTCAGTTTTAAAGCTAGAGAGAAGATACTGGTATTTTCAAAGGGGTCCCTTGACCTCTGACCTCAATATATGTGAATGAAAAAGGGTTCTATGGGTACCCACAAGTCTCCCCTTTACAGACACTTTATGATATCGCATGCAGTTTGGGGCAAGTCATAGTCAAGTCAGCACACTGACACACTGACGGCTGTTGTTGCCTGTTGGGCTGCAGTTTGCCATGTTATGATTTGAGCAAATTTTTTCATGCTAAGTGCAGTACCTGTGAGGGTTTCTGGACAATATTTGTCATTGTTTTGTGTTGTTAATTGATTTCCAATAATAAATATATACATACATTTGCATAAAGCCGCATATTTGCCCACTCCCATGTTGATAAGAGTATTAAATACTTGACAAATCTCCCTTTAAGGTACATTTTGAACACATAAAAAATGCTTTTGAATTGAATGAAAAGATAAATACATTTAGTTTGTCACTTTTGCATGTTTATATTCAAACACCACTTTGGGCAAAAATAATTGCCTTAAGTGCATGTATCACCATCTCTTTTCTGTTCACCAAGGCCTCAAGTTAGCTGCTGCTGCTGCTTGGAAACTGCAAAATCTTTTTTTTTTTAATGCCAATTATTTTGCAGCGGGTTTTGCATTTAAATGATTGACACTTCAGTTTGGAAGAAAAACGTATATTTAGTCAACCAGACTCTTGTCTCCACAAAAGAGGGGGGAAGTTTTCTCTCTGACATATCAGTGAGCTTGTGGCTAGCTGCTGACATTTGGTTTTCATTTGGTTTGCTGAAAATGCTAACCAGCCGTTGCTTGGTTAAGTGCGAAAATCCAGAAACTTATCCCCTGTTGTGTGAGGACAGGCCTCAGTGACTCTCCCTATAATTTAGATTTTTTTTTTTTCTATGTTACAGCAGCAGTTGGAGAATAATTTAGATTTTGGTTCCATGTCTGTCCCGGTTTTGGTTCCACTTTCTTTGTTTTAGTAGTAAAACTGTTTTTGGGTATGCCTGTTATGATAAAAGCACGACTTCCAGGCAGTAGCCAAACACTTGCTTGATTGTATGCCTACTCAGAAGGGAAAATTGGACAGAATTATAATGATTTTCTCTCAGTGCTGCACCGTTTCTTTTGCAATGCTGCCTCTTTTCTTGCTGTATTGACCAGAGTGGGGAATCATCACCAGCCACTCTGACAAATTTTGGCTGCTTAAGTTGTTTAGTCTTTCACAACAAAAAAAAAAAAAGACTTTGGGGCTGAGACACCGAGACGCGTCGCTAAAGGCGCGGCCGCTTCAAAAACGCCTTGGAAAAGCGTGTCGGGTGCCTGTGGAGCGAGGCTGTGTGCTTTCAACCGGGCGATCAAATGTGATTAATAGGAAAATGTAGAATGCATGCTCATGGGGAATCTCTTGTTGGGTCTCTACATTATAGAGTACCGTCTAGACCTGCTCTATATGAAAAGTGTGTTGAGATAACTTCTGTTATGATTTGACGCTATATAAAAATAAATTGAATTGAAAATGTGGTCTCTCTCTCTTTCTCTGAGTAGCCTACATGAAACTATCACCACAAGAGATATGAATTCCCCTTCCCTCTCACATACTCCATAGCTCTATCACAGTCCAACAGCCAGCTAGTGAGCCCTATACTACATCGACCGGCATCAAAACAGGAAGGAAGCGGTAAAATAGTTAAGCCCGCCTCTTGCTTGATTGGCTGGGCTCCTTGGTCTAAGTTTGACAATAAAGAGCGGTGGGACTCTGCGAGTAGCAATGAAAAGATGAGAATATTTGAACTTTAAAACATCTAAAAAAACGCTAGAAAAACGCAACGTGGCGGGAAAAAGCTGAATTATACACTTCTAAGGACTTTTCCTTTGGAAAATATCTAAATTAATACAGTAAAAATGTTAGATTTTTCTACAACAAAAAAAAGCGGTAACTTCCTTCTACCTCCACAAAGACTCAAATGAAACAAATATATTGATTCTGGGATTAAAAAATCAATTTCAAAATCGTAAAAAAAAAAAAATGGCGATACATAGGTGAATCGATTTTTTGTCCCACCCCTATGACTAACTGATTTATGCAACGTATCCATTTTAGGCATTTACTGGCTGCTGGTGTCTTTAGTGACCAGATAAGGGGTTCGGTGTCTCTGTCACATGTAGCTGTCATGGTGGCTGAACCTGTGATTGTAAGCTGACAGGACAGTCTCTTTAACCTCTTGTACTGGTGGCAGCCCTGTATTTCTGAATGCGTATGTAAAGGGGGGGAATCGCTGGCCCGTTAAAGTGAAAGAACTGAACGTGATTGGAAATGTCACTGAATCTCCTTAAAATCCCCCTCCTATCATTTTTGGAGCAGGATCACCTAAGTCACGAGGCAGACTGACAACTCTGCAACTGCCAAGAAAAGTTCATTTTCTCCCTCATTCTTTCCCTTCCCACCTGATATCCTTCTTTTTCCTTCCACTCTCTCCCCCATCCTTAGTTTCCGTGTCTACTGCCTGTCTCTCTGTCTCTCTTTCTCTCATACAGTATACAGACAACCCTGTCTCAATCAGTCCAGTGAACCAGAGCCCAGACTGTAGATTGAGATATTTCTTGTTCTCTGGAGAGTTGGGAGTGGATGAAGGAAAAAAGGGGAGACAGGAAAGACTCACAAATGTACAACTTCATCTCAATCAGTCCAGTGAACAAGACTCCAGGTCTGCACTGGGTTACTTCCTGAACACAAAAGCAAGAAAAAGAGACAAAAAGAAACACGAGGACAGAGAGAGAGAGAAACAGTCTGTGACAGTCTGTCTGCTGTCTTGCCAAACAGCTATACCAGATGGTGCAGGAATTGCGTGCGTCTATCTCTAGAGCCAGAACTCAAATGCTTTAAGTCACATCTTTTTATAATTGTATCCATTTTTAATTTGACTTTTGACTTTGCTACTTGCCAAGACTGCTGACTGAAATAGCAATTCTACTACTAAAAACACTTCTTTTACATTTGTTGTTCAAAACGCTCAGTGTCAGGTAGGTCTTTTCTGAAAAAAAGATTCTTTGTGAAGGAAGTGATATCTGCTGACTTAATTCAAAAAGATGTATCCCATAAGGAGAACGCAACAATGGCTATTATAGTGATTGGTTTCAATCGCACTACTGTTACCCGTGCAAATACAGTAAAGATAATTATGTTCAACAGGAGGTCCTACATTACATGATTGTGTAGTTGTTCCTCCTCCAACATGGCCACCTGTAACCATTAGTATAAACTTCCAAAAGACAGTGTCCACAGCAGACAAAACATTGGAAAAGTGTGATACGTGATGACACAGACTGTTGTACCACAACTTACAATATTTGGTAACAAAACACTAATGTATTATTTCTGCTCATACAAATCTCATATACAGTATGAACACACAGCATGTGTTTGAGTAGGAGCGCTTCTTGGACTCAAATAGAGTTTGTTTGAGGTGCTCTTTGGATAAGGATACATGTAGAAACAAAAATCACAACAAACATACTCCAACGTATTTCGACATCAAGGTCTTCGAGGTCTAGCATGACTACGCCATTACAATAAAGGCATTTTAATTGTTTAAAAAGAGAGCGCCTTGGAGTTTTCTTGTGATTTTTGTTTCTACGCAGCATATAGTGTTTGCACATCTGGGTATGGCGATTTGTTCAAATTTTCCAGCTGAACTGCCTACATCAAGAGAAGAACAGGCCAAAACCAGGTTCATCAGCCACGACTACTGTCTCGTGAATGATGCAGAGTGCAGCCCTGCATCTACGGGTAAGTCAAACTTGTTGCTCCTCGGGCCAGGGAAACAGAACGCACACAGAAAGGGACGAACAGGAACATCCTCACTACACACAGGGTCAGGCTCTCAGGTTCTGGGCAGGAGCCTACCGCAATTTATGTTACAATTATATGGGATTATATTATTATTCTACATGTATCTGAGGTTTCTACAGTATTCTGTTATGTTGCATCATTATTCTGCATTATACTGCGAAATGTTTGATAATCAATTATTCATTTAAATTCACTGATTCCATTTTGTCTTTGTGAGTATTTGCTTTTTCTGTCTTCCATGATAGTAAACTGAAAATGCTTGGGCTCTGGACTGTTGGTTGGACCAAACAATTAATCGATTAATGAAGAACATAGGGAGATTAATAGATAGAAATTGATTGATAGTTGCAGCCCTAATCACACTGTATACATGAAGCATTACTGTATAACAGTGCAGCATTGCATGCTTGTGTGTATTAAACTGCCTTGTCATACCATTGGTTTTGGTTGCATCACCATCCCATACTGCACCAGCACTGTCTAAACCTGCACTTTGTCAGAGTTGAAGCAGGACAATAGCTGGAGGCAACCAGCTGTCAGAGTCAATGAAACCATGTTGTACGAGGGAGAGAACACTATCAAACAGAAAGAAATACAACCATATTGTGAAACCATAATGTGGTTATGGTTTGGCTGAACATTTCTGATAAATAAATAAGAGGTCTCCTGGCTAAATGAAGGAAGTAATGACGTTTGGAAAGAAGCAGAGAGATAGGAGAGATTCAGAGATCAAGACAGGAGTGAGAAGACAGAGATCAGCCAAAGGGGAAAAACGAGTGATATCCCAAAAGATGAAAGATTAGAGTTGGACTGGAAAAAAAAAATCCAGACAGTGAGACTATATAATGCTAAGAAAGATAAACAATTCAGAGAAAGACAGCAGGAAGCACACAGAGTTACAGAGGCAGACAGAAACGCTCTGCTCATCTCCAAAAAAAAAACAAAATTACATTTCAACAGATACATGTACAGTATAATCACATATTGGAAAAGATATGCACAACACACTAAAAACAAGATCCACCTTAAACTTTAAGCTCCCTACATCCTGCTGTAATCACCATGCCGAATTAAACCAAACTAGCTTTGCTAATGAGCTCATTAATTCAAATAATAAGCTAATGGTGTGAATATGAACTCTGCGTCTTAAAGCAACTAGGAGAAACCGTTTCAACAAAATTAGTTTCTCTTGTTAATATGCAAATGTAATATGAGGAACCTGTGGCGCAAGTATAAAGGTTGTCTAATGTCATGTGTTGTATTGTTCTCACGGATGTGTAAACACACAGACAGGCAGACGCCACCACGGTGACGCATTGTCCTTCCCGACGTGATCATGGTGGCAGGGTATAAAAATAGAAGAACCAAGCATGCAGAAATATACAATTTGTAAAAACATACATCGGCAAACATACAAGTACATTAAAACACACACACTCATACACACTGTAACAGTTGGCATGCTATCCGCTGCCCTGTGGCCAAGCTACATTACATTAAAGTGCTATGTGACAGGGCTGTGGCCTCCTTTTCATGCATGGCTCACATCAGCCAAGGGGCAATGAATGGCAGCCAGACAATGCACAGTGTACACACACACCCACACACACCCACACACACCCACACGCACTCAAATGTACAAACAAAACAGAGGAAATGGCCAACAGCGTGGCTAATAACTGGACCAGCAGGATTTGGTGTGATTGATCCAAAGGTAATCATCACTCTGCTGAAGGTGAAGAAGTAAACAGCAGCCAAGAATGTTATTCTTCTCAGTGTTTAAAGACCAGTCGTGTCCGCTTAGTCCACATTAATCCAGATTAGTTAGATAAATGTAATCTAATCCAGATCACACTTGCAGAGTCCATTAGTGTTTACTTTTAAAGGCCCTGTCTGCGCACACACACACACACACACACACACACACACAGGTGTTTCCAATTACTACTCTGCTTGATTACATTTCTAGTGAGTTTAAAGCTGGGTGGAGCTACATTACATGTCACAAAAGTCTATGTAAAAAAAAAAAAGTCTGTTATTATTCTATGTAAGAATAATAACGGGGTAATCTGTACCGCCTTAATGGGTGCAACAAAACCAACAGGAGAGTAAGGGAGATGTCAATCAAGCCCAGTCTGTGCACAACTACAAAGTCCTGAGAAGAGGTATGGCAACATAAGTGGAACCACCTGTGTTGGTGGAATATGGGTGTGTGTTATAATAACTTGGATTATTAACAGGGTCAATCAGGCCTGAAAATCTCTGTCAAATCAAACCATCGCCTGGCCATAACATGTCCAAACCCAAACAGAGACTAGCCTGATAATCAGAATGATTTGTGATGGAGATGTGGGGTCAGATGGCTGGAACCAAGCTAAACAGAAACCAGAACCAGCACCTACATTTTGAACCCACAGTAGCCATCTATCACCAGCCTGGAGCCCAAATAAAAACACATATTTCTTGTGTGTATACCACCATCATCATTTCAATCACAGAAATCCATCCAAAACATCCACCATCATCAATCCCACTTCATTAATCCCTGCTTATGGGTAACAATCCTGCACATTTACCTTTACGTACCACAACACTGAAGAAAAGTAAAAAAGCTAAAAAAAACCCTGAAATTTAAACACGCCTCGCAGGTTCCTCCAATTCTCATCTGAGTTCCATCAGCTGCTGTAAGCCACATTTTCTCTGCATAGTTTAGTGTCAGCCCAAAACATTTACAATAAGACAAACAGTGAGAAGGTTGACTAATGCATGCTGGGAAAGCCAAGTCGCCTAGGGAGCTAATTAATTGGCTGACTATGACACTGCCGAGAGCACTATGTCTGACTGAGCGTTTAAAAGGGACAGTTATCTGAAATGTGCAACAGAACAGGCCTGAGAAAACAGCCGTATCTGGACGCCAGACTGCAGGTGGGAGAGAAAATCAAGTGTCAGCTATTTTACCAGGTCACTGGATTAAAGTAGGGTAAGATTCAGCATAGAAACCCAGTTTGGATGTTGGAGGAAAAAAGTCGGGTGAGAGCAGCTGTTAATGCTCAAAGACTAATAGCGTATACTTGATACATGACTGTTTTGGGGTGTGTTCACACTCACAGCATGTTCATAGCAGCTTATTCGCACTCCGGAGCATTTCTTCCTTTTAGTTTTGCTCATTTGGGCAGGTGAGAAAAATGCCAGTCAAGCTGAGGGAACCTGCAGCTGAAAATCTCCCTCAGTAAGCCAAGTCAACTGTGATGTGATTAAATAGTATATAACATAATCTAGTCCTCTGATAAAACCTCTAATCTCACTCGATGGCAGGTTAAATTTCTTTAAAGAACCAGTGTGTAGCATTTAGGGGGATCTATCAGCAGGAATGGAATATAATATTCATAACTATGTTTTAATTGGTGTATAATCACCTGAAAATAAGAATTGTTGTGTTTGTGTTAGCTTAGAATGAGTCCTTTATATCTACATAGGGAGCGGGTCCTCTACACGGAGTCCGTCATGTTGCTCCACCATGTTTCTACAGTAGCCCAGAACTGAAAAAAAACTAACACTGGCTCTAGAGAGAGCATTTCGTGTTTTTACGTTACCTGAAGGCCACCGTAGTTCTCCGACACGCTTGTGAAACTGTGGCAACGTGAGCCGCAGAGTGCAAAACCGTGGTACCAGCAGCCGCGGTCTGATTTCTGTTGCTCCTAAAGTAGTGTTATTATGGTAAGGACGGCCTTTGAGCGAAGCGAACGGCGTTACCACAGTTTTGCATTTTGCGGCTCACATTACCGCAGTCTTGGAAAGGGAGGAGTGAGCGGAGGGGTACTCAGTTGGTTGCAATCTGCAACCACACCAAGCTAAAGGCTCACTTAACTTGTGTTTATGAGCCTTGATTTGCTCATAACTAGCCACTGAGAATCTAAATACACCAAAAATGCAATAAACACATCCTTAATATTAGTTAATGAAAAACTCCTTGCCGCTAACAGTCGTTAGCTAGCTAGCTTGTCAGTCTTCGGACAAGCTTGCTAGCTAGCTAACTAGCCAGACATCCTCTTCTCCTGAAGTTGGCCGCCAGCGGCGTAGGGGGTCGACTAAACTGGTCCCATTGGTTAATGTTAACTTTCTCAACTAACACTTGAGGTCCTGGAGAGTGAGTGAATGAACATTTTGAGAGTAACTCGTATTTTCTTCAGACGGTGTTAAAAAAGCAAGCCAACAAAACTTGCTAGCCAGCGTTAGCTAACGTGTTCAGACAATTATCCTGCCTTCACTCAACAGCGCCCACATATTACGTCATCCTGTTTACTAACAGAAAAGGGGTCTGTAGAAGCCGGGGCCAGCGAATGTTTGGTTGTTTTGCTTTATATTACTTACTATATATTACTTAATTACCTAATCTATTATCAAAATTGTTAGTAATTAATTGCATGACAACAAACATGTCAAAGATTATTCATATTAATCTGGTCTCTTCTGAATGAAAACGAGAGGACGTTTGCTGGACTTTTTGTCCGTCTGTCTTCAAGCTTCCAAATCCGTCGGACTGGCTGCATCCCATTTGTCATTCTGTCCACCCGTCTGTCTGCCTGTAAGCTTGCCATCTGTCTTTCTGTCTGTCTGACTGCTTGACTCTTTGCCTCTCTGCCCATCTACCCATTTGCCGGCCATCTGTTTGTCTGTCTGCAAGTATGTCACCCCTCTGCTTGGCTGCCTGTCTCACTGTCTGTCTGTCTATCTATCTGTCTGTCTGTCTGTCTGTCCTCTCCCTCGGTCGGCCCTGTAGATGACAGTGCATTTACTTCAGCAGAAACACTGTTGTGGCTGGGTGTCTTTTTTCAGCACTTTGCAGCACTTAAGGTCAGCACACTACAATGGTTGCCATGATGGTGATCTATTATTAAGAGACTGTAGCTGCAGAGACCCAGCAGGTAACACACACACACACAGTGCTCTCTCTCGAGATGAGTAGGCAGTCTGGCAGCCAGGACATTAAGTGACTGCTGGAACATCTGGACACACACACACACACACACACACACACACACACACACACACACACACAGAGATGAAGATACACACACACACAAATAGAGATGAAGATACACATTTCATTTAATGTATAAAGCATTTAAAAAGGATACCTATAGTGCAGATGATGACGGTGTTCTGTAGCTACATGGCATGCTTGCACACACACGACACAAGCATCAACAACAATCTGTGGAAGTGAAGCTGTTTGCCAATCAGCACACACACACGCACACAGCGATACACACAACTGGCCGGTGCTCAGAGCTCCTTGAGGAGCCAGAGGTCAGTCAGTTTGATAAAGAATCCTTGCATATAAATTGCTTCATAACAAACCATCTCTCTGAGGCAGTGCTGCATCTGTGTGTGTGTGTGTGTGTGTGTGTGTGTGTGTGTGTGTGTACGGAGATGTGTGTTTCTACATCCAGGGAGGAGGTTTGTATATCAGTGCATTTATTGTGTGTGTTTATTTGTGTGCCCATGTATGTGTCTCTTCCTTTTCTCTATGATCCGAATGTTTGTGTTTGTGTGTGTGTGTGTGTGTGTGTGTGTGTGTGTGTGTGTGTGTGTGTGTGTGTGTGTGTGTGTGTGTGTGTGTGTGTGTGTGTGTGTGTGGATTGAACAGACTAAGACCTGCCTGCCTGGGGAACAAAAAGCCTAAAAAAAGGTCTAAAAACCCTTTGGCAACAACCAAACCAGGGAAATGCAGATCTGCTCTCCCTTCACTACTTTCTTCACTCCTTTCTTACTTTCTTCCCATCACTCACTTTTCCACCTTCAACCTCACACTGCCTCTCTTATAGGGATGCTAATTTCGATTTTTTTTCTGACCGATCGCCGTTAACCCTCGTTAACTGATCATTAACCGTTTAGTACCATGCATGCAGCAGTGCTGTGGTTGAAGTGCCTAACA
Organism: Sebastolobus alascanus; assembly: GCA_916701645.2. NCBI lineage: Eukaryota > Metazoa > Chordata > Actinopteri > Perciformes > Sebastidae > Sebastolobus > Sebastolobus alascanus. The sequence goes on from CAKAOJ020000080.1 coordinate 1,493,423, forward strand.
AGCCACCCAGCTGCAACGATAACAGATGCACAAACAGGTTAAATCCATCATATACCACCTGCTGCAGTGTATGCGCAAAACAGACAACAGAGTCCCCAGTTCACCCATCAAGGAGAGTTAGCAGCCATGATTCAGTGTGCATTGTCGTTAACACATGCAGCCACTTTCCCAGTAACTCTCCACCGCATCATTTAGTTTAGCTGCGAGGCGGTCAGCTGTGTGTCTGCTTAGTGTAACGTTAGCGAGTGTCCGACAGACTGTGTGTGTGTATGTGCTACGTACGGAGATGTAGTGTTGCTGGTGGCTTCGTGCTCGCCGTTGTCACACACATACGATCTGTCAGCACGGATACGTTAGCGAGTGTCCGACAGACTGCATGTGTGTGGCGGCGGTGAGTGTGGGGTTGTCGGTGGCATTATAGCTGTGAACGTAGCAGTGCAGTGTGTGTGTACAGTTAATTTGTCGGTGAATAAATGCTACAACTCCTCAAGACCCAAGCCAAGCTCCTGTATCAACACCGGCTCAGACTCTCTTAAGGTGGGCTGTTAAGGTGGACCAGCTATTCTCCTTTAAGTGACAAGCCGCTCCTCTGAGTTTTCCTTCCTTCCTTCCTTCCTCCCTGTTTGTTCTCATGTTACTCTCTGACGCTGAATATTTCCTCTTCTTTATGGGAAAGAAATGACAGGCAGGATGAGATGGGAAGGACAGGAGTGTGGTGTGTATGTGTGTATGTGTGTATGTGTGTATGTGTGTATGTGTGTGTGTGTGTGTGTGTGTGTGTGTGTGTGTGTAGCACCACTTGCCTGTGCAGAACTAATGCTGTGTGTACAAGCAAGACATCTACAGCTAGAGGGCATGCAGGGAAGACTGCAACACAGGCAGACACACACATACACGCACGTCCATGTCTATTTTCACTCTTCTTTCCTTCAGCCTCCTCCCCAACTTGAAACACACACACACACACACACAGAGCTATTTTTGGACAGAGCCACTAGAGAAAAGGTAGGCGAAAGAGAGAGGTTCACACCGACGAGTTTGACAGGTATAGAGAGAAAGAGCACCAAAGAAAGGAATCAGAAAGATTTTTAAAGTGAGGTTGAGAGACCAGAGAGAGAAAAGACAGAGTGAGAGAGAGACAAAGAAAGATAGATGATAGAGAGAGACAGAGATGGGAGAAATAGGGCAACCATTATGAATGAGCTGAAAGAATCAAAATGTCAGGGTGTGTGCGTCTTAGAATTTGTGTGTGCACAAATGTGTGATGACGGGTATCAAGTATTTACCCCAGCATCAAACACACATGCACACACACACACAAACACACACATACACAGTAAAGATGAATGCGCTCGCCAAGAGCGGAAAAAAAGGAAAGAAAAAAAACACATTTGACACACATCGAACACATCAAACATCCTCATCAGGACCATGCTAACAGGTGTGCAAGAAAGAAGACAGCAACCTACTCACACAGCCAGACATGAAAGCTAGAAACACACACACACACACACACACACACACACACATTTCTCTTGCTCAGTATATGGATAAAATAGGCAGAAATCATCCTTCAACATCCTGTCATTTCAAGAGGAAGAGGCAACTGGAAACTGCTCTCTGTTGCATGCCAAGTTTATGGTTTAGACTATTGGAGAGCTGCACTTTTACATACATTCAGTGCAACATTAAGTCGTCAACGTGCTGTTAGTATGATTAGTTAATTGACTGATTGAATGACTCCAGACTGAAATGTTTCAACAACTATCAGACAGACTGCCATGCCATTTGGTACAAACATTCATGGTTCCCAGAGGATGAAGCCTACTGACTTTGGTGATCATCTGACTTTTCCTCTAGCGCCAACAGCACGTTGACATTTTTGGTTTGCAGTAGAGTTGTTCCAATACCAATATCGGAAATGCGTCCGATACTGCCCAAAATTCGGGATCAGGTATCAGCGAGTACGCCGGTCTATGCACCGATCCGATACCATTAATTTACCCAGAAAAAAATCAACTTGTTTAACCGGAAATCAATTCTTCTTCTCCGCTCCAAAACAGTAGCCTTCACTGTGCTGTCGCCCTGGATGTATCCTGGCTGCCACTGGCAACTACCGTTTTAGAGCAGCGAAGAAGAACTGATTGCAGCTAGTTTTTCACATGACGACAGCAAACATTGAGATGCATCGAGAATCGTAGAAAATTCGAATCGTTGACAAGTGAATCGTAATAGACTCTACTGCTTAACATCGGCATGTTAGCATTGTCATTGTGAGCATGTATGTTAGCATGCTAACTTTGGCATTTAGCTTAAAGAACAACTGTGTGTGTTAAAGTACAGCCACTAGCACGGTGGCAGAATAGAGCCGATCACTGCTGGACACTTGATTGAATACATTTCTGAGTGAAATACATTATGAGTTGCTGAGTACCTGAACCCACTGACACAGTGAGAGCTGCAACAAAAAGGTGGAAAACTACACACAACCCTGAAGTGCACAAATAAAAAACCACAGCATACAGCTGTGCTTAACTTCTCAGCCAGGAACTTTAATGCAGCGCTCACGACTTCACTCAATAACACACACACACACACACACCAACATCTCCTGACTGACTGGAAGGCTCAGAGCCACTTAAGAGCAGTCATGAGTCACTCTCTGATGCTGATATCACCATCACCATTCCCATCAGCCCTCTCCCCTGTGGTCCCCCCATCCCCCCCACCCACTGAACACTCCATGGGGATCCACCGGATGGAAGAAAGCTCGCTCCTTATGTCAAATACAGAAGGCTGTTGTCTCCCTAAAGTGAATTAGTTTTCTGGTATTGCTCTCAGGGGATCAAAGCTACCCTAAGTGAAGTGTAAAATAACAAAGAAATAAAAAATAAATGCAACCTGCTAGCTGTAGCGTGGTTTAAATGAGGAACACTAACGGTGCTAAGAACCTAGCTTGGTCCTTAAGGGAAACTGAAAGACGTTAGAGATTATTCTCAAATGAAACATATTGTACATTTCAGAGTTTCCCCACAGGTACTTTAATTGGGGTTTGGGGGGGTAGATGTAGACGGATTATTAGTAACTTTGGATTTTTGTTTATTTTTTTGTTTTAAGCCTCCACTGACATGACAGACAGGACTACCAAACGCTCCCCACCTGTTTCAAGTTGGGATGCACTGATCCGACTTTTTCCGTCAGATACCGATGTTTAAGATTTTCAATGTCATAGCTAAATATTTAGCTGATTTCGACAATGTGGATAAGCCGCAAGATTTCACAACGAGATACACAATAACAGACCGGATCAAGTGAAAGGTAAGAAAAACATTTAATTTCTCTGTAGGGTCCTTTCCATAATGTTGTCAGACACTTATAATGTCAGTGGCAAAAATAAGCACTTTTAGTGGACGTAAACTGACGGTGCCAGGTTGCCCCAAATGATCACATTACAGCTCGTCTAGGGGTCCAAGTTGAAAAATACCGAAGTTATTCTTTAAGTGGCTTCGTTGTGTTACACTGGGAGGAAACATAATTGGATAGTTAATAATTGCATAGGATAATTACTTTACAGTGGCTGGCTCTCAATATTTTGAGTGCTATTGAGTGACGAGTGTAAAGAAAAGGAGTGTCTCAATACAACAGTGTCAAAAACTTAACAGAGGATGGGATAAAGTAGGGAAGGATGAGTGAAGGGAGTGCACTGATGTTAAAAAGAGGAACTGAAAAGAATTAAGTAATAAACTCTGTGGCCTAACCCCCCCAAACACACACATTATATAATTGTACACAATATGGACACACACGTGGTATCCACACCAACCGGAGAGGCGTCGGGCCAAACAAATGAGCCACAGAAATCAAATAGATTTCCTTTATCACCTTGCTGGCTCCAGCCACCAGAACATTAACACAATATTTATTGATGCTGCCACTGCTCCTGCTGCTGCCGCTGCATCATGGGAGCAGAAATGAAAGATTGGAAAACAGAAGAGAGTGAGAGAGAGCGAGAGAGAGAGAGCGAGAGAGAGAGAAGAAATGAATAAAAAGAAAAAAAGAAGGGAGAGGCTGAGGTCCAAATAATTTTCTAACTAAGCCTCCCGCTCTGTCTCCTGAAATCTGCTGACAAACAATGAAGGAGGTGAGTCGGAGCCAGCGAGGCTGGGGCCCTGCCAAAAAGCCAGGAGGAGAGAGTGCAAAAGGGGGAGGACAGGTGGGAGGGAGAGAGGATGAGAGAAAGAAACACAGAGAGAGATTGAGGATTGATCCATCGCTCCTGTCTCTACTGCCATCAGGAGTTCATTAGCTCCTGGAAGGGAGTGAAGGAGGGATGAAAAGGACAGAGATGGAGGATGAGCACTCTGCCCTTCACTCCCAGCAACCCTGACTACCACCTCCCTGTTTATCTACCTGCACCTCCACCTCCTCCCCCCTTCCTGTCGTCTGTCATCCTGCCCTCGCTACATCTCCTCCTCTCCTCTACCTTCTGTCCCCGCTGGCTTCACCTTCCCCAATCTTCACATTTGTTGCCTTTACTTATTAACTGCAAACTTTGTCTCTATGGTCTCAGCTGAACAACCATTTACATATAAGAAAAGTAAAAACCTCCATTCATTTTGATATATTTGATGGTTTTGAATACACATTAAGCACAAATTAAATCTTCAAGAATGGCACAGTGAGTCAGAAGCTTATTTCCATCTTGGATCACCGGGTGTTCAAACAGCAAAGGAGGGTCTGACATACTGTTTCTGTCTGTTGTTTACTCGCCCTCTCTCCCCACAAACATACACACACATACGCACACACTAACTCCTGAAACTCTTCGCATCAGGAGCTCAGGCAGCATCTGTCAGCCTGTCCATCACTGTGCTTTCAGCCTTCAGAGTTTTTATTTTTTCCCGAAAGAAGAGTAGGAGGGAGCAGGCGGACTGAGAGAGAATAGTCTGACATTTAGGATGATAAAAGAAGAAAGTATCTAATGGATAAAGACATTTTTTAATTAGGGCTGTCAATGGATTAAAATATTTAATCGTGATTAATCGCAAATTAATCACATTTTTTACCTGTTCAAAATGTACCTTAAAGGGAGATTTGTCAAGTACTTAATACTCTTATCAACATGGGAGTGGACAAATATGCTGCTTTATGCAAATGTATGTATATATTATGACAAATATTGTCCAGAAACCCTCACAGGTACTGCATTTAGCATAAAAGTATGCTCAAATCATTCCATGGCAAACTCAAGCCCAACAGGCAACAACAGCTGTCAGTGTGTCAGTGTGCTGACTTGACTTGCCCCAAACTGCATAAAGTGGGCATGTATGTAAAGATGCCCAATGAAAATGCCAATGCCAGATTTGACTTCTTCTATATATGTGAAAAACTGTCAAATCACCCATTACAATTTCCCAGAACATAAGTCACAACTTCAAATTGCTTGTTTTGTCCGACCAACCGATAAACGCTACACCCTAAACCCTCAAATTTAGCATTTGTGCTTAATGAATGACACTCTAGAAATATCATCTGAACATCCCTAATATAAAATGGATTGAGTACTAGAGGGGAAATGAACACACATGAAATAAGCATGAAGGAAAGCAAACATGAGCTTGGTGAGATATGCTCTAATGACATTACTGTCAACTTTGTGGTAACAACACAGACTTCACTGCGAACTGTCATAAAAAAAATGGATCATTAATTTTATCTGAAAAACCATCTGCTGCACCGAACGCCCCACTGCTCTTATTCAGTCAGCGAGGGACAGCTTTTGCAGGACGAAGAGTTATGAAGCATATTCCAATTACTCCAGCAAAAATCTCTCTGTGAAATATGTGTACCATTTCCTTCCTCACCACTGATGTGTGCAGGTGTGCAGACTTTGAAATTATCCTTTACTAACAAGGCTGAGTCACAGTGGCACAGGAGGAGAAGAAAATGTAAAAAATAAAAAGACATCCCCCTCTCCTCTTGAAGTCTGACGTCACCTCCCGCCCACTGAACAGCAGGTTAGCACACACACACACACACACACACACGCACACACACACACACAAGAACCCACTAATGAGGTTCTACGCCACAGCAGGGTCATCTACTGGGAGCAAACACTGACAAAACACACACGGGTTAATGCAGAAAAACATGCCTGCAGCGGTTAATCCACCACGTGGTTGGTTTCATGTTCCAAAACTTGTTAGGCATGACAAAGCCTGCATGTGAGGAAACCAAAACAACCCCACAAACTGATCTAGGGCTGCAACTAACGATTATTTTCATTGTCGATTATTTTCTCAATTAATCGATTAGTTGTTCGGTTTATAAAATGTCGGAAAATGGTGAAAAATGTCGATCGGTGTTTCCCAAAGCCCAAGATGACGTTCTCTTGTTTTGTCCACAACTCAAAGATATTCAGTTTACTGTCATAGAGGAGTAAAGAAACCAGAAAATATTCACATTTAAGAAGCTGAAATCAGAGAATTTTGACTTTTTTTCTTAACAAGACTCAAAACCGAGTATATTTGGAGGGCTGGCCCTCTGCGGTCCAGCCAAAAAATTACACAAACCGATTAATTGATTATCAAAATAGTTGGCGATTAATTTAATAGTTGACAATTAATCAATTAATCGTTGCAGCTCTAAACTGAACACACTCACAGGTGATTTCATATGTTTGCGTTTTTGTTTGTGTCATCTATGCTTCCTAAACATACGTGTAAGTGTCTCATTTTATATAAGAATCCCAGTTCTATTACAGAACAAGTTGTATTTTTTGCTTATTCTGTCTCTTTATATTCTTCAAGAGAGGAAAGGTCTAAAAGAAATCATAACAAGAAGACACAATATGTATTGGATCAGAAAATCTGATTCATCAGTATTGATATCGGAAATACAATATCGGTCTATCCTCGACTCGCAAAATCCCAGCGCATGGAACTACACACCAAAAAGAACACACACACACACAAATCCTACTCAGCTAGTAGTAATACCCTTGTGGCCAACATGCTGGTTAGTTAGTTAGTAAGCAGAGCAGAGCGCAGCAGAGAGCTGGTGACATGACAGCTAGCCAACCCGCCTGCAGGCACACACACACACACACCCACACCCACACACCCACACACACACCCACACCCACACACACACACCCACACACCCACACACACACACCCACACACACACACACACACACACACACACACAAATCCTTCAGCTCAGTTGATTCCTATCCTTCTTATCCGACACGTATTTCTGCATCACAAACACACACACACACACACACACACACACAGACACACACATGCACATTTTGCCCTGCAGCCTTCTTTAGCAATGTGTGTAAAAACATGTACGTGCACATGGAGGAGGCGGCGTGTGTGTGAGTGTGCATGTGTGTGAGGGATTGAGGGTACAGTTAACGTGACGTCAGCGGTCCATTCATGAACAACACCCCTCCTCCTCCTCCTCCTCACTACGTAGCAGCTAATGCGATACAACGCACCACGTGGGGGTCCTTACCCCCTTTACCAGCCAATCCGAGCTCAGCGCTTAACGTAGCAGACATACACACACACGCTACGCTACACCCCCGCCCACACACACGTGTGCGTATGTACACATGGGAGGCTTAAAAGGTCTGCGTGCTCGAGTTTCACATGACATACTGTACAGGGAGAGTTGGTACATATGGTCGCACACGCACACATATTCCTCCTGGCTGAGCTCCTAAGTCAGATGATGAGAGACATCACAGTTAAAGCTTGATCGAGAGATGATGAGGAGGATGATGAGGCGAAAGATGGATGGATGGATGGATGAAAGGTTGGGGAGTAAAAGAGCAGAGGATGGATGGAACAGAAGGAAGGATAAAAAAGGAAAGGGATGGATGAGGAATGCAGGATTGAAACATGGATGGCGATAGGGCTGCCGTCAAAAAAATGGATGCAAAATGAAAACAGCTCTCATCCCTGTTCACTTGCCTTGTAAACAACCACTGTCTCTAGGCGAGAGAGGCGAGCCTCGAGGGAGGGAGGGAGGGAAGGAGGGAGGGAGGGAGGGGAGGGGGAGAAAGAGAGAGAGAGAGAATGAGTGAAAACAAGATAGCACTGCATCAGGAAAGATATGAAAGACAGAGAGGGGGATAGAGGGATAGAGAGAGAGTTGTTATGCCCCCACACACCATGACTCATCTCCGGTTTCATACCCAGCAGGAGGAGGGTTGTGTGTGTGTGTGTGTGTGTGTGTGTGTGTGTGTGTGTGTGTGTGTGTGTGTGTGTGTGTGTGTGTGCGCAAGAGTGTGCTGAGGGAGTTTGAAGAGCGTACGTGCATCTGTACTTGAATATGTGTTTAGAGTGAGTGAGAGGCACACAGAGTTGTTGTTGGTGTGTGTGTGCACAAATCAAGCTTGTGTGTGTTGATGATGACGATGTGTGTGTGTTTGGTGTGTGTGTGTGTTTGGTGTGTGTGTTTGGTGTGTGTGTGTGTGTGTGTGTGTGTGTGTGTGTGATGGTGGGAAGGGGAGGGGGTGCTGCTGTCACAACTGGGAACATTTAACAAGTCCCCAGACGATTTCAGTTTAATTGATTCAAGACTACCGGTTCAGCTTCACGTGTGCAATCAAAAAATGTTTGAAAAAAATCTGGATAAATTGCCTTGCATCCGCTAATGATCTGCACTTTCCCCGGGTGCAACTCAGTGGCTGACCCAGAGCTTCACGTGGTGGACTGCTTATTGTCTCTTCTAATAGGCAGACATAATATTCTTCAGAGGTTCTCCAAGCAATTATGAAGAGTAGGTGGCCACAATGTGCCACTGAAAATCACACCAGAGGCAAATGCCCCACTTACACCCCATTAATCCTGCTAACACCTGACACCCAGCATCCACATGTCAAGTCCTTGTTTTGTTGGGTTTTTTTTACAGGTAAGGATGCAACAGCCACACTCATCAGACCCACAGCTCTGACTCTGAGGAGGTAAACAACAGCCACTCCCCCCTCTTCTAAAGCCAGCTAGATCTGCACAGCATGAAGCAGGAGGAGGAGGAGGAGGAGGAGGAGGAGGGTGAAGGAGGCAGAGAGAGGAGTTGCTCTAATTCCTTGATGTGTGTGTGGTTGCGTGCTCAGCCTTCCTAAAAGCAGTGCTGCTCCCCCTGGTTTCCTCTCCTCTCTTTTACGGAGGAGTGAAGGAACCTGCAAATCCTCCAGAGACTGTGAACGTGTGGTGCCTCCACCCTGCACCTAAACCTGCTACTATCTGCACAACTTCTCGTATCCTATCCCCCCCCCCGCCCCCCCCTTATTTTTCTATAAATGTGTGTGTTCTTGCTTTCACATTCGCCTGCAAGTTACAACTGGCATTCCTCGCTACGCTGCTGCAAATGGCCCTATTTGTCGCAATTACGCGCAAAAAAAAAAATAACCCCACTTGGACACTCTCCAACTACCCGCTCGCACACTTGATTCCCACCGGGGGCGCGTTCACGTTACGTTTTGCAAGCTACAACATGGCCAAGTTTACCCGGTTCATTTCATCTCTCTGCGTGCACAGAGCTTCGGCTTCAAGCGGGGTTATTTGGCTCCCCTGCACCGCAACACCAAAGACACGTACCCCCTCCTTGACCCACATGCACCACAACAGTGTGAGCGCCCCTGTGGCTGTGACTGACAAGCCCGCTGCAAAAGTGCGTACAGAGCTGCTGCTGCTAGCCTAGCACTGCTGTAGCACTTGCAGCACTGGGCTTAAGCGGTCCTGCAACACTCCCACTTTTTACATTTTATCATTCTCATCCGCATATTAGAGGTATTTTTTTTTTACCTTGATTGCAGTCAGCTTCGGATGCAGAGACGTCCACAATCCTGGACGGCGGGTGATTCCCAGAGATTAGGAGATCATTGGGAGCCAGGCACATGTAGTTTTTTACAGCGGAGGGTTTAGTTGAGCTTTGCCCACTCCGTGCCCTGGCAGGCTGCTAGCAGTGCTGCTAAACAGCCCCGACTCTGGGCTCCACGTTGGGTTGACAGGACTGTCCCTTCCCCTCCCTCCTTCCCTCCCTCCCTCCTCACGGTCCGTGTTGACAGCGCGTCAGCTCTGCAAAGACCGGCCGCCGAGTCCAAATCCCAAATAAAATCCAAAAGTGGCAGCCAGACTGAGTTGCAAGTCAACAACAACAAACCCGGTGGTGGTGTTGCCGCCGCTGGTCCTGCTGCCGTTCACGGTGTAGCAGGCTGCGAGGTGCGCACAACACACCGCTCACAGGAAAGCATGTCGCATTTTGCAAAAAAGCAGCCCCAAACGTGGTGTCAAAAAATCCGACGATGTTTTCCTCTCCGGTGCCAGCGGTACGGGAGGAGGGGACGGCGAGAGGAGGAGGGTTTCAAAAAAAAAAAAAGAAAAGAAAAAGAAAAGGATGCTTTATTTCCAAACGATGAGTCAGAAAAGATTGCAAGCCAGTTTCGCAACGTCCCTCCTTCCAAAATAAAACATTGAGCTCTCCTCGTCTCCACTTGCTGCCTTGCCTCGCTTCCACTCCTCCAGCCGGTGGACGTGCACACACCCGCTCTGCACTAATGCACACACGGGTCCTGTCTTTCAACCTCTCCCCCCAACCCTGAGGAAAAAGAAAGACAACACTGAGGAAAAATCAGCTCTTATCATCAGCTTGAAAACTCTTTTGGCGCCATATTTATGGCGTACTTTCAATTCAGTGTTACCGCAAGCTGCACTTCCTACTCTGAGAAATGCTAGATTACTGCGCCTCGGAGAGGAGAGGATGGGGACTGAACCTTCACCTGCCAGCTCTCAGTCAGTAATACAGGCTTACTTTGTGGGGGAAAAGTGCTGAAATGGGACATAAAAAGATGTATCCGGTGCCAGTGATTATCATGTGGCAAACAGCCACCAGTTTAAAAGAAAAATAGTGTCTGAAAACAATTAAAAGGTTTATTTATGAATGGAGGACTCAATGTACAGTGCATCAGCTTTCAAATATTTATTTTAAAAATCTATATGTATTAAAATATTTATTTCAGCCTCCAAAAGAGAGTAAATTCAATTGCACAAGTGAATTAATTTGAGAAATTTTGAGAAAGTTTTCTAAAGGTTTCTGAAAAATGATGTCACCTTAAAATCACTTGAAAATAATTGCTTTATGTTAACTTAATTTAGGGGTTCTCAAACTTTTTGGGGCCAGGGACCCCTTACAGGGGGAGGACATTTTCCAAGGACCCCCCCCCCCCCTTAATCGTAACACCAATTAAGCATATGCTTACTACCATTTGTACTCTTAGATGCCATAGGAGCTATTTCTATTCCAAAACTTTTCAACCTAAATACTTCAGACCTGTTTCATAGTGATAAACATAAACACATTTCAATTTCAATCATGTTAAGATAATATAATACTTTATTAGTCCCACAGTGGGGAAATCTGCAATGTTATTGAATGTTAATACCATTTATTTACCTTTTAAAAAGAGGGGGATTTTATTCAAATTACATTTGGACTCAACTTGACAGCATTTATAGCCTAAATTTCACATAACTGATCTTTCAGAAAATGAACAGTAGCAAGGCTGGCATACATCTAGTCCTAATAAATCCAGATATCTAAATTTACCAGTCTAAAGCTGACTTTCAGTAAATGCTTAAGCTTTAAAATAATGAGCTTATTGCTGTGTGTCACCATCATATCAGAGTTTCTATTGGCCCAAAGCTAACGTGGGTGCAGTAATGGACACAATATGCTTTGTTTTATTGCTGCAAATGGTCCCCATCTGTAGATATGCATTTTGTAATGAGACAGCACAATTTTATAATTTATAGCTAATTATCTAGCTGACCCAGGGTGTCCTCGGACCCCAAACACTGACTTAAACTATCCCTTGTTTCCTATGACTGACATGTGACTGAACTCCTTTATGTAGGAAGAATTATATTAGAATTCAAACTCATCCACAACTTGCGATTTATAGCACTTTTTCAATTTCAATCTCAATCCATCCACCTATATTTAATTAATTCTCACCATCACCAATAACTGCTGTCAAAAATAATTGGCAGCTGGAGCTTCAGTTCAAAGTGAAGGCCTGTAGTTGCACTTTACTATAAGTGATAATATCTCTCCACCAGTGATTGATTTGCTCACAGTGATCCAAAGGGAATGGTTGGCAAGTAAATTACCTTCCTTCACATTTCCTCTAAAATCTATATTTAAAAAGGGGAGGAGGGTGTTTGATCAATGCGTAATCTACTACCATCCACTGTCTCTAAATCACTGTCTTCTGCCTGTTATCAAGCAAGACTACATTTTCTTGTACTTTCTCGACAGTCTGACGTTTGCAGAGTGCAGTTTTCACAAACAAATCTGTCTTAATTCCCCAAGAAAACTATGTGCAGTTTTTCAACTCTGCATCTCTGCAGTGCCAGTCAGCAGATCATCTCAACTGTTGTAATTCATCTTCGCTCAGCTTTTTTTTTTATATCTAAAATGTCTGGTCAATACACATAGACTCAGAGCCAGGAGGCACACTAAAATTAAGGTCATTCGAATGAACAAATGGGACGATTCTACTTGTATCAAACACACAGACCTGCATGTACACGCACGCACTTCCACAAAACCACTCGCGCACGGGCAAGGATGTCAGGTGCACAGATGCTCATATCAGCTGTATCAGGTGTCACTCAGAAAGTGGAGAGAGAGAGAGAGAGGGAGGAAAAGCGGGTGTGATGCTGTTTTGCACAAAGTGAAATGAGGCGGTGAAGGACACAGAGGAGGGATTTCTCTGGCACACATTCAAATGCAACAGCAGCATCCCACAGTTTGTCCTCCTCCCCTCCTCCACATAACGCAGGTAGGCAGCATCCCCTGAGGAAACAGCCTGTGACCCTCTCCATGGTCGTTTCTAATGTGAGGTAATGCAATTTACTGTCTGATGAGATGCACACATTGTTTATTTAGGAAGCTGATCCACCCAGATCTGGGTCAAATTGTCATTGTAGTATTTCTTAGAGTTTACAGCTGCAGAGCATTTCTGATTGTTATTGATACGTAGTTAAAGGTGCTACATGTATCAGTTTTAAGACATTAGTATTAATGAGTCAGTTGCTACCAAACGGTAACCTCCGGTGCTGAGCAATGAAGCCAACGCAGAAGTGCCCATAGACCCCCATGTTAAAATGCCCAACTTTACAGCAGAAATAAACATGTTAACAGGATATCTTTGAATAATACAATCTTAACTTTCAGCAAAACCCTCTGTTTCATAGAACATGAATAACCTCCTGCTCCTTAATCCTTCTGGTTTACTGCTGTCTTTGCTGTTCTGTACGAACAAAATAAAACTGTTAAAAACATATATATGTCATCTACATACCAAAAATATCCAATGATCCCGGCAGTGTAGTTCCTCCATGAGTTGCGGGGTGTCTCAAACTTCCCTCGGACCATTTGTGTTGTTTTTCTGTAATGAAGAGTATTCGTTCATTTTCATCAGTTCCTGGGGGACAGGGGTTGCATCTGTAGAATTAAAATAGAACATATAACATCACCTAAAACATAATGCTATATTTGTGTGAGAGAAAGTTATAATATTCAAAATTACATTTATAATATTTAATATAGCCTTGCATTGCTCAAGTGTGTCACTTACAGTATATGAAGTCATCAAGCAGCAGTGAAAGGAGTATTTAACAGTTAGATTAGAAGTAATTAAAAAAGTAACTAGTAAATATGGCTGTAGTGGAATAAAAAGTACAATAGTAGAAGTATTATGTAGCACAAATCAAGTAAATACTCAAGTAAAATACAGGTAACGTTACCTCAAAACTGTACTTAAGTAAAGTATGTTACTACAGTAGCTAACGTTAAGCTAAGTCAGCTTATAGCTAAAGCTAGGCTAACGTTTTCAAGCAAACGTTAGCTTAGCTAACATTGGCAAACAGTGATTTTCTGGTAGTTATAAATGTTGAAGCTGTTTTAAGTACATAACATACTTTTGAAGTTAACTCAAGTTAAAGTTTTAGCTAACAATGTTTTAGAAGTACTATCAAAATATAACGTTAGATGGACAGTTCATTTTCTACTTACATCAGCAAGCTAAACTGTTACCGTTGTAACTGTTGCACTGCAGTAACATTTCTTCTTCTTCTTCTTCTTCTTCTTCTTCTTCTTCTTCTTCGGTTTTATTGCACATAAACAGAAATGTGAACAGCAGATGTGCTAAAATGATTTGGCACATAGCCTACAGTATCTATTCAGTGATGTTACTAACTTTTGAGCCACATGTTCTTTTTAGATTCTGTGTCTTGACAGGACCCATTTTTTCAGTGGTGCTCAGTCATTTCATGAAACTATCTATAATCAAAATCAGTTCTGGTGATGGTTTTGACAATTGTAACCATGTTCCTCTCTGGCTGCTTACAGTAATGCACCGCTTTGCAGCTTAAATTGGATTGACACTATTAGAGAGGTATTAGTTTTACTCTATGTTTATATGGTTGTAGATTGCAGTGCACAACAAAAAAATTTACTGCATATGGATGTCAGTTACTTCAGTGACTGTGCCATGGTACATTATTTGTAGCATGTATGTACCAAAAATGTTAGAGGTCGACTGATGGTGGATTTTTAAAGGCTGATAACATAATAACGATAGTTTGGAGCAGGGAAAAGTCGATAGCCGATTAATCAGCCGATATCTTCTTTACTTCTGCAGCAGTCTAGTGAGCTACTGTTGCATACAGAAAACACAAAAGCACAAAGAGGACGAATACAAAATGTGTGATTCCCTTCACGTTTAATTCCCTTCATCGAATTGGGTCTTTGGAGTCTATTTTCTTTGAAGTACTCCAGTCAAGTTAATTAGTTCCAAACATTTTCGTCTTTTTCTTCTTTTGTTATTCACGGGACATAAACTCTTGTCAGTGTTACTTGCTGGTAATATTAATCACGATCACCCTCCCACCACCACCACAACCACCGCCAGCAGCAACAACACGCACACACACAGCATCAGCCAACATTACGCTATTTTTCCATGACATAGGTTGCATTTGATTTTCATAACCACACATTCCAGCAAATAAGATCAATATGTGAATACAGAGATGATGACAGTATTCATCTAGAGGCAGCTGTAGTGGTGTTACAGCGGACTGGGTGAACTGAGGAGATGCATGCACTGTATCATGGCCCCAATATCCATGTCAACTTCAATTAGGCCAATAGACGGGGATATATCCTAAGTCCTTAAACAATAGGTCAGGATTCAGGACCTGGAATAGCTGGCAGGCCCGACTGCTCCAGCATCCCTACATGTCAAGAGCACTAGTTTTAATTAGTCTGGGTCCCAGGGTGACAGGCTACATTTATCACTTGGGTCCCAAGCCTAAAAAGTTAAAGCACCCCTCCTCTACGGGAAGCTAAAGTCATCGCAATGTCAAGTGCAGCCTAATTCTGACAGTCCTACTGCAAACTACAATGCAGTTTCCAAAAAGTTTCAGAGGCGTTCTTCCTGCTTTGTTTGTTTTTTACAAATACTAATTATTTTTTCATACTCAGTCCCCATAATGAGCTAGTTTTTTCCTGCTTAACCCCCTACATACTAATTCTCACAACTAAAATAGCTGTAGGATGTAACCTAACATTAGGATTTAAACAGATGTTACTGATCTGGCAAGTACAGCTGTGGCATTTCGGGCAATTTTATAATTAGCCTTCTATAACTGGTGAAATCTCATGTAAAATGAAGCTACATAGATTTGAAAGTTTCTTTTTTGACCTTTATTTAACAAGAAGTCTCTAGACATTTACATTCTACACAGATCGATAATAATAATAATCTTTACTGTCTACAAATGTGAAAATTTGCCTTCGGCTTCACAGGTTGGTTAAAACACATCATAGTAAATCACAATACATACAATAAATAGCACAACATGCACAGTACAGATAATAATAACGGACATGGTCCCAGTGTGAATGGTGTATATGAATTTAATAAGAGGTTGCAGATTGCAACCAACTTAGTACCCCTCCGCTCACTCCTACCTTTGTGACTGAAGAGGATCCGCTCCCTATGTAGATATGAAGGGCTCATTCTAAGGTAACGAAAACACAACAATTCTTAGTTTCAGGTGATTATACACTAATGAAACATACTTATTAAAACTATATTTCATTTCTGCTAATAGATCCATGAAATGTTACACACTATTCCTTTAACTCTGAGTTTATAACTACTTGTGGGAAAATAGCAGAATTACGAGAAAACTAAACAAGTTTAAGCATGAAATTGAATGAAAACTGAATTGCCTCCTCATAGTTAACTGTTCATCAGTGTGAGTCAGCTTTCGAAGGAGTTCACCGAAAGTTGACTCAGTGATTTACACTGCCATATCCTGATATACGCGTCTCATTATCTTCTACACCCCTGAACAGGTTTGCAATGATCTATAACGACCTTCTGAATAACCTTGACACTTTGAGCGGGTTAATCCTTTCTCACTGGCCCTCCCCCAGAACTCGGGCTGAAAGGGCTACCTGTTGTCTGTGTGCTTCCCAATTATAGTTTTCTCCTGAGTAAGCATACATTAGGTGACTCATCAAGAACGGCTGTCTGCCAGAGCTGGCTGGAACGCAGTGTATTATTTCAGCATCAGTGTGTATTTCAGGCTGAGTGAGAGGGGGGGGGGGAGCGAGGCCATAAACTTAATGGGTTAGTTCACTCAATAAAGCGGCGACTTGTATGACTTGGAAGCTGCCCAAAATATAACATACTCAGAAGTGTCAACGGTGGTTTTTCATGGGGAATTTGAGAGGAGGTGAATGTGTTTTTATGTCTTCTTGTCTTTCTAGGAGTGACTCAGAAACAAATGTCTGAGGAGAGAACATTTTAGGGGCCAGGTTTCTTACAGAAACGGGTTCATTTAGTGTGAAATTTAGATGTTACAGATTAAGAAATTAATGTGTGTGTTTATGTATGCATATATAAGCACCTAATATGTGAGAAATATCGTGGTGGGTTTTTGTGCACGCACACATGTCCAGCAGCATGCAGAGAGAAGATTCAGACAGCATCATGTGTCCTGTGTTAACAGAGTTTGCTCATGTCTCTCTTCTCTGCGGTGTGTTAGCACAACACTTGATTCAGAGCATCAGGAGAGTTGGGCCTGTTTTGTAACCACTTAGAGTAAACTGACACTGCGTGGAAATACAATTACAATGTTCAGAGCTCCATGGAAAACAGGATGGAGCTGAAACATGTGGGAGAAGTTTAAGAGTGGAATAAGTTAAAAACCAACAGCATTTTTCATCAAAGTTATCCTTAAAAATAAACTCTACAGAAACACTCATCGTTAAAGCCTGACTGGTTCATCATAAAGTGCTTTTTGGCACATACGAATATATTTGAATTTTTGGGGGTTCCTCAGATATTGAAATTAGAATTTGTGGTTAATCTAGAGAAACCTGACAAAGTTGAAATATTCTAACTTTTAAAAGGGAGTTAAAATTGATGATTAAATCGACAGAAAGAAGGTCAAACAAACAAATCCTGGCTGCTTGATGTTCTGGCCTCCAGTTTAGTTCATCAAGTTAAGATTAACTGAGACAGCATGCAGAGTTTTTTGAGTCACTGTGTTTTACGTTCACACAGTAACTCAAAGTCAAACCTGCAGCTCACCAGTGAGAGTTTATTGTACACTACACCCCTAAAGCTGTGGAGAATACATGCACTATATTTCTAAAAGTGAAATGATCCTTTTATCAGCTCTCATCAATGTTCTCGATCTTCACTGAACCCGTCAAGTTGCAGAATTAAAAAAACTCCTGTCTGGATCTGCAGACATTATTTCATCTGTGCGTGTTTGACTGTTGTTCCAACCTGCTGAGTTTTCTTTGGCTGTGTCTCCACTGTTCCTTCACAACCGCTGTGAAACTGATTTCAGGTGTTTCTTTTCTTTCTTTCTTTGTCATTTCCGCCTTTATTTGACAGAGAACAGTATAGAAACCCTTACTCATCATGCTTTAATATTACCAGAAAAAAAGTAATTTAGTGCCATGTGTAAAAGCAAGCTAGGAATATTACACGGCCCACACATACACCCTCGGGGAGCACTAGCATATACACACACACATTGAGACAGCTTTTAATCTAAACCTTGAAATATCTAGTCAATTTAGGGATTTTCTTTAGTAGATCTTGGTCATTGTGTTCTTTCAGCCGTTGTGCTTTTCGTTTTGGTGCTCCGTGATCATCTTTTCATTTTACCGCTATTCTGTCCAGTAGTGACGAGTTATTTGATCAAAAAATTATTTGTCTCTCGCCGTTGACTATCGTACATATTTTTTCCAGAATAAGGTCCCATGGGGTCCACTGGAAGGGGAGGGACTTCGCCTCTCTATTTCAGGTGTTTCTTAAGAGATTTTATGAAATGACGTACTGTTTGCAAGCCTCGATTTTCTCTTTTAAACCAAATGTGTTGACATAATCCATTTTATATGCAGGAGGTTATGCTATGTGTGTGTGTGTGTGTGTGTGTATTTCTAATCTAACCATTTACGTACCACAACAGTATACATCCATCCGTTATCTGTAACTGCTTATCCAATTCAGGGTCGCGGGGGGACAGGTCGCCAGACTATCACAGGGACACAAACAGACAGATAAAACATTATACAGTCTTTTTAAAGTAATGTCATAAGGATAATGAAAAACAAATCATTTTCACTTATCTTCTCAATCAAGTGCATCATTCTGCCGGTTTACAATATAAAAAATCCTTTAATAGACCCTTTATTTTCCATGCAGAACATAAAGCCAACAGGTAAAGGTAGTTGGCAAAATTGTTCATATTTAATTCCTTCCTTCACAGCAAATCACAAGCCAAACCCTTTATTCTATTCCTCCTAAATGTTTCTGGCTGTTACAATGACATCATTTACAGTAAAATCAGTTTTTACTGTGCTGTGGAAACCAGTGACAGAGCATTGAGCTGGTCTCTCTGTCTGTCCGTCTGACTTCGTGTTGGCTTGCCTTCCTCTGGAATCCCTCTGCATATCAATGACTTCATGTCAAAACAAGCCCCAAATCTCCCTCTGCTGCTGCTGTGTGTGTGTTTGTTTGTGCATATTTGTGAGCCTGCATGACTGTCCATAAGCCTCTTTACATAGGCTGGGGGTTAAAAGGCCAGTGTTTCGCTCTGATCATATTCCTGGCAGGCTGGTCAAGTGCAGAGAGAGCGAGGGAGATATGTCACTCAAGTGAGTAGAAGGCAGAAAAATGAAAGTAAGTGTGTGTGTGTGTGTGTGTGTGTGTGTGTGTGTGTGTGTGTGTGTGTGTGTGTGTGTGTATGTGTGTGTGCTGCAGACATTTCACCACCACACTACCTGCTTTGTGAATTTTATATCTTCTGGCAAAGCAAGAAACACAGAGAGATCAAGCTGTCGGGGGGGAGGAAGAAGCCTGGAAAGCTTAGAGCTGTGTTAGCTCACCCACAGTCTGCAGTTAGCAGTGAGGGGCTACTGCTTCAATTTTAACGGACTACAACGTCCAAATAGGTATTTTTCACAGCAGACATTTTGACATATCATAGCAGGGAAAGCACAGGTGTAATTAGCAGCCAGTAGCCAGATCCAGGTTCAGGTATTGTGCAAGCTCACTCACTGTCATGACTCACTGAGACACTTAAATGGAAAATGAATGACAATGTTAAAAGTATTATTTTCACCTGTGCTTTTCCTGCTATGACAAGGAAAAATGTTTGCTGTTAAAAAAACATACTGTGAGATGTGATTATTTCATTTCATGTTGATTTGATAGGGACGAATACATTTACATGGATAATTGCACAGAAACTTTCCAATGCAATGTATCACAGCATTTATAGCTACTGCTAATTTACAATGCTCATTCCCTAGAAGGGCCTTTAAAATAACAAATAATAAAAAATCCCCCCACGCCCCCCTAACCCCCTCTGGCACTACCACCTCAACATATTACTTAACATATTGTATCTATATCTTACAAAAAGCAACTTAATGTATTCATTTTATTGATGTTTTTTGTCATTTAAGTCTTTATTCATTTTATGATTTTTACACTATACAAAAATACTATTTTATTGTTTATTTAACAGAGACAATGCACAATGCATGTATGGCACCAGATTCAGCTTAAAGCTAATTTCATCAAAAGTTATTTATAGGGGAGGCTGCCAGTATATGACCTATTAAAAGTGATGATACTATCATAACATATGAGAAGGTTCTGCAGATTTGGTTATAAAACAATCTATTTTTTAAATATTGGGGAAAGTTTGGTTAAAGTCAAGGTAAGTTGCATTAGTCATGGCTGCCTGCTTGAGTACATACCACATTTCAGTCATAAATGATACAGTATACAATACAATGTTGCTTTTGGGGTTGGTGGGGCTGGGGTAAGGCTTTTATCTCTTACCACATACAGTATACAGTATATCCCTGTATCAGTGTGTTAGTGTGGGTGTTTGCATATACACTTTGGGGTAGGGAGCAAAAGAATTTAAAACCTAAAACGATCATCAGCAAGTGATTGATTGTGCTTTTGCAGATTTATTATACTCATTTTGTGTTCAATCATACCGAAAGCAATATTTACGTTTTTAATACTCACTTGTTGTATACCTGTACTTAACATACAAAAATAAATAGAGAAAAAGTTGAATTATTTGTCATTTCAGTTAGAGATATTGATAACCTCTGGCCTTTTCTGCTCCACTTTTTGATGCGCCATTAATCAGAATCAGAAT
Source organism: Sebastolobus alascanus (assembly GCA_916701645.2). Lineage (NCBI taxonomy): Eukaryota > Metazoa > Chordata > Actinopteri > Perciformes > Sebastidae > Sebastolobus > Sebastolobus alascanus. Next base: position 1,514,221 of record CAKAOJ020000080.1, read on the forward strand.
CAGAATCAGAATCAGAAACTCGTTTTTTGCCAGGTGTATGAGGTTTACACTAGGAATTTGCTTTGGTGGGTTGGTGCAATAAAACAGTAAAAATAACAGTAGGATAATTAAGTGTTAGAATAAAATAAGAATACAAAATTGAAATCTACAAATATTACAATATAATATATACACAAGAATTAAACATAGTATAAAAGTATAAACAGATGTGCAAAATTAGTGCAAATTATTGTCATTAGTAATAGTCTGTAATGTTGTATATTTTCATGTTAATGTATTAATTTGATGAATTAACATGTCGCACATTCAATTAATTTAATTCGACTGACTACCAACCAACAGGCAGTAAGAAGCTCCTGTACAGAGTGTATATCCGGTCAGTCACCGCGGCGTGGCGCTGTTTCCAACACTGCAACCTGGAAAAACTACTTCCGAAACCCGCTTCGCTCACCGGAAGTCTCCTTTGTTGACTCGTCCTGAAAGAAGAGCAAGATGGCTAACCTGGACGTGGAGGATTTCATTCAGCAGAACAGAGCTGTGGCGGACCAGGTGGAGACTTTCCGAGGTTACTGGGAGAGTGAGAAACACTGGGAGGCCCGGAGGGAGTTCATCCTGCGGAACATCGGAGACTACGAGGACCCGCACCTGGACCAGCTGATCTCCCTCTCCATGGTCTGGGCCAACAACGTCTTCATGGGCTGTCGGTAAGTAAACACAACGTGCTCTCATCACCGAGTCACCAGTTAGTCCTCACTATTGAAGCCTTTTCTTGTGTAAAAGATCAACATATTGTTTGATGTAACTTCTGATAAGTCTCAAAATTCACCCATGTGTGTGTGGAAGGATGTTTTTATGGTTCAAAATCTTCTTCTTCGTCTCATTCTTCAACTCTTAGCTGACTCTCTGCTGCCCCCTGTGGCCGGAAACTGAAAAACACATGAACTGCAGTTGCATTTTTGTTTTTCCTTAAATCAATTTTTTTTACCAAGTTACTGGTGCATGATTTATTATTTTAATAATAAATACAAATGTTGTTAATTTTTAAGATTTTTTACCAAGTTGCTACGATTAATATGATTTCTCATTTTAATAGCAAATAAAAATTCAGTAAATTTATATCTATATATTTATTTGTTATATTTTGTTTTATGAAGTTAGGAAAACAATAAAAAAATGATCCCAGTCACATCCACACAGTGAGACAGGTTATTAATTAAACACTGGTATCAGATCGGTACTCGGTATCGACCGATACCCAAAGCCCAGGTATCGGGACTGAAAAAGTCGGATCGGTGCATCCCAACAACTGATTGTTTTCTGTTAATTACTTTCTCAATTAATAGTTTAGCCAATTAAATGTCAGGAAGTAGTGAGAAATGCCCATCACAATGTCCTAAAGTGAAAGGTGATGTCTTTAAATCCAGAAATATTGAATTTACTATCATGTAAGACAAAGAAAATTAGCACATCATTAAAATTGAGAAGCTGGAAATATGACAAACAATTAATCAGTTATCAAAATAGTTGCAGATCCTGTTAATCAGATTATAGTTTCAGCTCTATCAGCATTTCCGCAATATTTGCAGAAACAATGAGAAACCCAGATGAATCGAGGATGCTGAATAATTGTGGGTCGTTATATTAACAGAATATTTCTCTTCACTCACGGCAGGTATAGCACGGAGCTGCTGGATAAAGTGAAGGAAATGGCTGAAGGCATCGAGGTGGAGGACGCACCGGTCTTCAAGACAAGAGACGAGATTATGAAGAAGCAACAGGTACATATGTGGACACCCAACACACCCCCACACACACACACACACACACCCACACCCACACACACACACACGCACACACACACACACACACGCACACACACACACACACACGCACACACACACACACGCACACACACACACACACACACACACACTCACTCACACACACACACTCACACACAGACAGATATGTTAACAGACAAAATCCTTCATGTATTCCTCTCTCTTCCATCACAGAGTTGATGACCGGCTCAGTCGTCTCAAGCCTGAAGACTGGTGTTTACGTACAGAGCTTGTAGCAAGTCGGACCACATTTCACGTGGTTTTACAATCCTACACTGTTTATTATGGATGTGATCAGAGTGTGAACATCAAATCTGTTTTTTATCCAAAGCAGAAAGACTGTGCTACTCAGCATTTCATTATAAAGATGTTTTTGCCAGTGTGGGAGCTTCACTGCTCGTCCATTTTTACACTATTGTTTTACTTTTTTAAAAACGTCGTTTTTGGTATTGTTTTTTTTAAAAGTTCAAATGAAAGATGACACTGGATCTTGTCCTAATGTCTGAAACACAATAAATGACTTTCTTTCTTCTCATGGGATTGTATTTTTTTGTATTAAGTGTGATGAATAAATTTAAATGGTGCAAAAAAAACAACAATAAACAAACATTAAGGGTATCTCACGTATAGGTCTGAAACCGTCATTAACGGGAGGTCAACAAAAGGCTGATTTAAACTGGCAAGAACAAAAAAAGACCAAAAAACCTGTCTCAAACTCTGAAAAATGTGTTTTATTATGTTTATACAGCATATTGTTATATAAGTATACATTTTTTTTTTGTTCAATTCACAAAATCTTTGTAACATATCCCTTCTGCTTTTTAGGTGAGATAAGTCGCTAGCCACAATATGACCTTTTACTGTCTCAGAAAAGAGGAACTCTTGTTTTATGATGACTGTCTTCTGTGGATTATTTAGCTGGAGTTGGGCAGGGTTTAGTCGTGACTTTATACTCTTTTAATTGGGTATCACATACAAATAAAATCGTAGACAAATGCAGGCATGAAAACAACTTAAGCCTTTGGGGAAACATTTGATGTCACTGTTGAAGCAGGATTCAAACTGCAGCAGTTTGCTCTGTCAATCCTCTTTCTAACGGTTTTCATTTAGAGCAAAAAAAGACTATTCACTGGACTGCAATGCTTTTATCCTCTGCTCAATAGTCAATTTATATGTCAGCTGTGTCATTTTAAGAGTAGGTTCAAAAGCACCGACACACGTCACAGGCAACAAAGCGTTTTAAAGTCATTTACTTTCTGTGGCGGACGAAACTGGAAAAGCATGTGGGCGCCTCAGCCTAAGATGAGCTGTCAGGAGAGGCAGCGGAGAACAGTTATCTCCTATTTTCTGAGTTAAGTCATGAACTATGACAACTAATAAAGGTGTGTTACAGAAAATAAGCAGAATAGAACAGAGAACATATTGTAGAAGTATAGTTTTTACCATCTTCCTGCTGATTCTAGTTGCCTGTAACCTTCACAGCTTGCTACCGCTGTTGTCCAAGACCCGTTAGCCGTGAATGCACCATAATAAAAATGATATAGCACCACCATTCAAGTACACAAGCACTGTTGAACTCCTGAGGTCAGGGGCTCCTATGCTCTACATACATTTTGATAACATTTAACAAAGAAAGACACTTTGACAACAGTGGGAAGACTCACTTAGCTGACTTAAAGAGCAGTGTGTAGTATCTGGCGGTATCTAGCGGTAAGGTTCCAGATTGCAACCCACTGAAACTTCTATGTGCCAAGTGTGCAGGAGAATTACGGTGGCAGACGCAAAAACGTGAATGGCCTTATCTAGGAGTCAGTTGTTGTAATGCTGCGTTCACACTAGGAGTCATCAGGCTACAAGTCATTTTAAATGGCAGCCGATGACACGGAGCCACAAATGTTCCCGGTGCTATTTAACTACATAACTACGCCAACGAGCGCTTGAGCAATACTTTAGCGGCGACTCTGCGACAATGTAGCTGTCCACGCTTAACCGTTTTTTTGCTCGTAGTGTGAACATAGCATAAGAGTAGCGTAGGTCATTTGGAGCAGAGCCAGTGCCTGGAGTGTGTGTACGTGGGAAGTGAGTAGTGAAGCAAGAGAGAGAGCGGTGGCGACTGGAGCTAGTAACGTTATTGTCTCTGGCCCAAGTGTTTGGTTTGTCCGTTCTGGGCTACTGTAGAAACTCCGGACTCCGTGTAGAGGACCCGCTCCCTATGTAGATATAAACGGCTCACTCTAAGGAAAGAAAAACACGATTGTTATTATCAGGTGATTACACACTAATGAAAACATACTTATTAGTATTATATTCCATTTCTGCCAATAGATCCCCCTAAATGTTACACACTGGTCCTTTAAGGGAAATGAATATTTCCTTGGCTCAGCCGGGATTCCCACATTCCTTTCAACTCCACTTAGGGATCCACAGTCCAAGTTTATCCTGTGCCATCCTGTTGTTAATATTAACTTTCTCATAGCACTCCCTCTCTAACATACTCTTCTACCTCGGAGCACAGATGATTGGAATAAAAGCTCAGAGCTGCCTAGCCAGGGAGTCATGATTCATCAGTGCTAGGGAGACTTGGCTCTGTTGCAGCCTGTGACGTCTGTGAGCACCAAACCTACGGTGTCTCTTAAAATAACAGAGATATGCTGGAACAGATCGGGGGATTGTTCTTTATGAGCTGCATCTGTGGCTGACTTGGAGAACAACAAAGATACCGACTCTGAAAGGCGTTTTCTGGGTTGTTATACTTCAAAATATGCTGATTTGGTAATCAACCTGCCCTTTCCAAACAGCCAAGTTGTGTACACACCAGCAGACATTACAAAAAAAAAGGAAAACTTCAAAAAGGAAAAAAGAAAATCTGTAAAACTCAAACACTAACTGCATCAATCCAACCAAACAACAAAGATATATTACAAATTCTGTTAGCAATAATTTATTTCACATCATGCAATAAAAAAAAAGTAAAATTAAGGACAAGAAACACAAATATAAGATTGATTTCCCCTCCCTCGTTTTCCTCAAATGTATTGGCAAGCATGTTGATGTCCATTCTGGTTTGGTTGTTCTCTGGATGTTTTTTTTTCTTCCTTTTTTTCAGGGTGGCACTTGAGTTCTTCTGATATAGTTGCTGTTTTTTTTTTTTCTTGATGAGGTAAAAATGAAAGACTGAAGTACTGGGATGATGAAGAGAGAGGGTGGTGGAGATGAGGAGTAGAGAGCGAGAGAAGCTCAGACGTCCACCCAGCTCTGCTCCACGATGGCCGTCACCCTCTTCTCGTACTCCCTCTTGTTTTCCTGATAGAGCTGTGCGGCCTGGCTGTTGGCCGGGCTATTAGGGTTTGGCTCATCCAGCAACGACTGCAGGAAAAGTGATAAAAAAATATTAGGGATGGGCATTTCAAGCAAAAATACTATTCGATATTCAATGGGAAGCTGCAACGATTAATCGATTAGTTGTCAACTATTAAATCAATCGCCAACTATTTTGATAAATCGGTTTGAGTAATTTTTTAAGATAAAAAAGTAAAAGTTCTCTAATTGCAGCTTCTTAAATGTGAATATTTTCTGGTTTCTTTACTCATCTATGACAGTAAACGGAATATCTTTGAGTTATGGACAAAACAAGACATTAGAGGACGTCATCTTGGACTTTGGGAAACACTGATCGATATTTTTCACCATTTTCAGACATTTTATAGACCAAACAACTAATCGATTAATCGAGAAAATAATCGACTGATTAATCAACAATGAAAATAATCGTTAGTTGCAGCCCTACTGGGAACTATTCAAGCATTCTTTGATTTTTTTGAAGGAGTTCCACACATAACTTTTTGACGGCCGTAGTAGTGAAAAGAAGCAGGTTAGTCCTGTTTGTACAGTAGCATCCAGCAGCGCTGTAGCAAATGCTATACTGCCTTCGTGCTGAAAAGAGTCGACCTGAAAGTGCCACACACGTTTTACCAGCCAGGCGCCAAGGCATGTGAGCGGAGTGGAGCGGTGAGAATGTCTGCTCCTCGCTCAAAGCCGCTCCACTCACATGCTCTGCCAAGCACAGGCAAAAACAAGGGAAAACATATTCTTTAAGACCAGACAATAGTCACATAAACCATTACTATTATTACTATTATTACTATAAACCCATCACTAGAAAATATCCACATGTCCTAGGTCTTATCAGAATGAAAAAAACAGGACAGATTCTCTGAATGGGATGGAATAAGGAGAAATGTACCTGTATGTCATGCAATGTTTACATCAGAATGTATGAGGTCATATAGCTTTATGCATATACTATTAAGGATAGGAGTAGGGGAAAACAAATTGATATAGCATAGTATCACGATATTTTGCGTGACAATACTGTATCGATACACAGACATTAAATATCGACCTTTAATTATATAAACTATTAACCTCTTAACAATCCGATGACCCGCTGGCGGACCCGGCAGCTTTATTGTCTTTCAGAGGTTGTAGCGGGCTGAGCCTCAGTTTCAGTCAGGAATCGATTGGTAACAATGTCATGCTTGCTTGCCGGGAAGAACGCTAAATAACACTCAATAAACTTATGCTAAATTTTGGCAAGGGGGTCCCTTGACCTCTGCACTAACAAAACCTAACAAACTGCATAATTTGCAGTTGAAAAAGATAGTAAATTGCAATATATCTTATTGCAATACTCCCCCACCCCTAATTTGGGAAAATTCTTACACATTTATTCTGATCTCTCGTCCCTGACGTTTTTCCCTCCGTCCTCGAGTTGTATTGAACAGAAACATTGAATTTGATAAATGAACATCCACCGTTTCCCATCTGAAATTTATACACGGTGAATCGTTGGAAAAGACTTTTATATCGTGTTCACATGAGCTGCATCAGATAACAGACAATATCACATCTATTTCAATCAGGCCAACGCATTCACAGATGGCATGAACTGAAGCAAGTGCAGATGCCAAATGGCCCATGTGAACACTTTAAGTGTGCTTTGTGTGAAGGCAGTGAAACCAACCAACCTGGATGGAGGTGAGTATGGACGACACATCGTACGTGGGGCTCCAGCGGTTCTGAAGGATGTCTAAACATATACTGCCATCTGCGTAAACTGGTAAACAAGAGAGACAACAAGCTTCAGACTACAGAGATCAACATCACAACACCAGCTATTATGTCTCTCTGTCACCGAGATAGATTTGGTAAAGACTGAAAAAACAGATGGTTTTTAAACAAAACAGATGGTGGAGATGAATCCTGGGGACCTTTATAATTTCTTAAGCTCGCACTATATTCCAAATTTGCTGTGTTTTGCAGTTGACTACAGCGCTGAGGAAAAAACAGTAAACAAAAGCTTATGATCTGGTGGAATCGGCACACAAAATTAAAATGATAAAAAAATGCAGCACAAACGCATCAAAAACCATATGAACACTTTTTGGTTGCAAACCCATCATGTTGGCTTTACAAACACATACCAAAAACTTCATTTGGAGTTTACTGCCAGCCTCACTGATTTAACCTATTAAATTCATTTCAATTTCTTGACTGGGAAAGGAGATGAATGGGAGGAAACAACTTGAATGAGGAGGAACTTGACGCCTTGTGATAATGGAGGCTCAAACTGTGTGTGCTTACCATTTGGGTGAAACATTCTGGAGACAAACCGAACTGTGGGAGGCTTGTTTGGGTACTCTTCTGAAAACTCTATCAGCAGCTTAAACGTTCCTGCAGAGACACAGAGGGGGAGAGTGGGGGAGGAGGAGGAGGAGGAGGGTGAGAGACAGAGCGAACGACAGAAAGAGAGAGAGGGAGAGAGAGAGAGAGAGAGAGTGTGAGGGGCGCACACAAGTAATTTTGTGAGGAGAATACAGATGTGAAGGAGCGAGGAGGTCAGAGAAAGCGAGAGAAACAATTACGTTACTAAAAATACAGCCGGCTCCTCTGGAAAGAGAAGCTAATCCTTCACTGAGGCAGAGATGTCGACTCTGCAGGCTAAAAGGAGAATAAAGGAGGGAGAAGCCTAACAAGAGAAAACAATAAACCCTGAGTCAGCGCTTCTCCTGCCTGAGCCAAGTCATAATTACAAGCAAAATAAGTGTGTGTATGTGCAGAAATGTGTGTGTATGTGTGTGTGTGTGTGTGTGTGTGTGTGTGTATGTGTGTGTGTGTGTTTGTGTGTGTCTTGTACTAGACAGCAGAACTGCAAGTTCATTACCAACTGAACACCTTCTAATGAATGATCAGCTACTCAGTTACTGGTACTGATGTCAGCCATTTATTTAAAGAGGCAATGAAAACATAATTACCAGATAGATACTAGAGATAGGCATGAGTACTCAATTTGGACTGCTTTGTTAAAGAAACATATATATATATATACATACACTGTATATACAGTATATATATACTTGCAGCTCTGAGGGTGTCCAGATTGGGTGGAAAATTGTAGGAATTGTAAATACTATCACAAATTTCACAATCATACATTTATGTAGTTCAAGTTAATTCAGAGCATACTGTAATTAAAAACCATACTAAGAGAACAGAGAGTTTGGTGTAAGGTATATTTATCCGACAGGTATACCGACAGTAGCCCCGTGTGAAAAAAAGTTCAACCAGGCTCAACTTTTGCTGCAACATCATCTGGCAAGGCGCTGCGGTGGCCAACCACATACATTCATGCGCACATTCCTGGTAGATTACTGTGTAACATGAATGCAGTTTTTCTGCGGTTTATCACGCGATCAGCACGAACAAAAGATAAGATCATTGCGGCTGTGCCAATTTTGTAAAATCCTGTGTCAAAGTATTATAAACATCTGCAGTGTTTTGGCGCCTGTGAAGTCGTCAGATTCACAGATTTGTTTGTCAAACTGGACTTCCTGGACTGTATTCCACTTCTCATCAGCACCTGATCGCCCGCTAATGTATAACAAGGAAGGTATTTCATTGCTTTGAACATTATTTTATGCGATTGTGTACATTTGCCATATTAAGATATCTATAAATATAAGAAAATATCCTTATTAATTGTTGTGATGATGATGCATCATCCAACGTGCGTTTTGTAGGTGGAAAACGTGAGGCGCACCGCACTGCCTTTTTTAATCAGACCGAGCGCTTTTTTTTGCAGTTTGCTGCATCTTATTTTGAATTGTTGCTAGGGAACCACAGAATGTGTCCTAACATTAGCTTAACACAAACCATGAACTGTACGCTACCTAATAGTTAATAGTACAGTTTAAATTAATGAAAACAACTTACTTACTTTATTTGCCTTCTGCTGTTTTCTGTTCAGATCATGGTAGCTATGGTTGGTAAAGTCATAAAGCTCCGGATATCTAGCAACAGTCACCACAGTGAGAAAAATGCTAATGACATTGGGCGCTTTTCTGCTCAGAGGGGAATTTTTTTAAACTCGAGGCGTTAAGGGCGCTTCTGTAACGTGAGGCGCAAAGAGCGGAAAAACGTGAGGGGCTCAGCAATTCAAAAGCAGCACTCAAAACGCTTCACTCTCATTGAAAACAATTACAAAAACCCACCCCAGGCTGCTTAAACGCGCTCTGTCTGATCAGGGCCTCAGTCCACAAACTGCACTGTAAGTTAATTTAGCGCGAGTCAACTTGTTATTACATAGTGAAAAAACCTTGAACTATTTAAAGTACTTCTAGGCCTTAAATTGAGATAATTTAAAATCCTTTTCAGGCTATAAAAAAAAAAAAAACACCCTCAGATATCCCGTCATTTTCTCTATATAGTACTTTTCTGAAAATATCTATTTATAGGTGTGGGAATGTTTTTGAGTGTGTGATTTTGTGATTGATTGCTCGGGTGTGTAACCCACCATCACTCACCGTCCCTTTAACAACACACTGCCAAGACGGCTGTAATAGATGGATTGAATAATGTACCTCCACAATAATAACAGAGCAGCAGGAAGCTAAATCAAACCCAGAGCTTTGGATAAATGTGCTCCCACTGAGCCTGCACTTTATGGACGAGATTAATCAAAATGGAGGACTTACCGTCTTCAAACGGTGTTCCCACAGGCCTGCAGAAGGCAAAGAGAGAGAGAAATAAAATGATTTCCAAATTTCAAAAAATCCCAATGCTACCAATAAGACCTTTGCTTGTAAGAAAACATAACCATTACATCCATCTATTCTTCAAGGACCTGCTCTGCACACCAGAGTGTGTATTTACTCAGCTCCTCACATTCACAGTCTGTTTAAAGGGTCAATTAAAACAGCTGCCCACCCGTTTTACATTTCTGGCAGCTTCATCTTTGACTTTGAATTAGGTGAGGAACGATTAGCAAGTTCTATTTCAAACCCAAGTGTGTTTGTTTTTGGAGCTACTTGTTGCTTTTTGTCAAGTTTTCATTTACTTTCTGGTATTGCTTGCGATTTGCTTGTGCTCTTGAGGTTTTATTTTTTGCTTTGAATTTCATATTACTCGTAAGCTTTTTTTGTAAACTGAGGAAAGTTTTTAAAAACGCATGTTTCTTCTTGCTTTTTCATGAGTCGTTCTCCTTTCAATTGCACTTCAAATTGTGTACGAAGAAATATCACAAATACAAAGAAGTCCCAATTTTGTTTTTTGTCTTTGTAGCCCAATACAAATGTCCACACTCACGGGAAAACCATCAATCCTCTGAATGCCCTAGGTCTGTTAAGTTTCATGAGGATGTGATTATCCTAGAGGTCACCATAGGTAATTTTATACAATGAGGTCAAATTTAAAAAAAATGGTCTCACTATATGAATGAGTGTTAAGGGGTTAAGATGGTACATAAAAAACACATGAAATCAGAGGTATGCAAGCATAGTCTATATTACACACCTGGTATATTCATCAACCATTTCTTTTAATTTTGCTTCATGATGCTGTTTTGACAAAAACAAGTAAATTGATTATTTGCCAATTACTTCTGTCTCGTAAGGCAAGAGCAGCCTGGAAGACGTTCAAATCAGGTAGTAGAAAATGTAAAATAAGACAAAAACAGGTCAATGTTGGTCTCTTAGGGTTCAGAGCTTAAGGCTTTAGGGGGGACATTGGGATACTTCTTTCCTTTCTCCCCCCCCCTTCCTAGACCCCTCAACATCCCCAACAGTGTCTGCCAGCCTGTTCTTCCAACCCACTTGCTGAGTTTCTACATGCTGTTTTTCCAGACTGTTCTGTTCTACAATCAGGGCTGTAATCAGAAATGGATTTTTTTTTTAAAAGCAGGAGAAGGAGATTGCAAAGGGGTGGCTGGGTTGGGGGGAATATGTGCATCACAATCACAGTGGCACAGTATCGGCAGCAGGGCGGAGTTGGATTTAGAGCATGACTCACCCAAAAATAACTGCGTTCCAAAGCATGATGTTGTTCTCTGATGGTGCTCCACTCACACCGGTGGGAGGATCTTCTTGAAGTCTGGGTAAAGACAGAGAGAAAGAGATGCAAGGGAAAAGACACAGAGAGAGGCAGGAAGATGGACAGAGAGAAAGAAAAAGGGGAGACATGGAAGGACAGATGGCCAGAAGGAAGAAAGAGGACAGACCAAAGGAAAGGCAGGAAGGAAGAGAGACAAAAGTGAGAAGAAAACAAAAGGAAGATGGGGAGCAAAAAGAGGCAAACGGAGATAAAGGGACAGAAAATGGAAACAGAAGGAAAAAAAGACGGGGGAGAAAGAAGGATGGGAGAGAGCGTGAGGATTTTAATTAACACCTTGACTGCAAGATAATTATCAGTCAAAACACGAACTGCTGTATCAACATGACTTCAGTCGACAGCCAGGCTTGCAGGATCAACTGCACATCCTGCTGTCACATGTCAGTTAACATAAGCTGTAACATTAACACTCATCTGAAGCACTACTGCACCATGACTCGAGCATCAAAGCCCTGAGAGCTTTGAGTCGACCTTCACCTGGAACGACCTCTGGCTAACATTGTCATGATCAGGCTAACCACAGACACATATACAAACCCTGAAAGAAAGGAGAGGCACCCTGATGTTTATCAATCACTGTTTGTTTTGTTACTCTCCATCACTGATCTTAATGAAACACTGATGACCGAACTGAGGCTCAGTTAATGAAAGCTCTGGACACTCAGTGTCTGTTCTTTTCCCCAGGAAAAACAATCTGGTGCAGAGGAGGTGATGTGTTTTACATTTGCAGCAGCAGCAACGCCGGTGTTTTTGGAATGAATAGAAGAACTGGGTAGATAGCAGGACAGAGAAACTCAAACTACAACAACATGAAATCCAAAGAAATAGCGATAAAAATGTTTTGTTGATTGATACGTTTATTAGGGCTGCACAATTAATCAGAATATTATTGAAGTCGCAATATGGACTAGTAGGTCTGGGAGCTCAATTCTTTTAAGGTATCGACCAAAACAACCCAGTACCAAGTGGTATCGAAACTTCTCCAGTCAAATACTACCTTCAATTGATCCTTTTATGCCCAGATCTAGAAAAAGATGACTGTTTTGCTCGCAGCCAATCACCGTGAGTGATTTATTGTGACGTGTGATTGGCCCAATACTGCAGCAGCTACAACCCGGCTACAACATACAGCCGAAATTGCCTGCCTGCACACGGTTCTGAACACGGAGATGTCTGAGCCGGCGACTAGCAGCTAATGGTGCTAACAACGCTAACAATGGCAACAAGTGCCAACAGAGCTAACAGTTTTAACCTGGGAGGGTGGCCGGAGGGTGGCCGGAGGGTGGCCGTTACGCTTCTGCGACAATGCAGTCCCGCAACCTCGGATCGGGGATGGCGTTTTCAGCTGTGTGAGTGCTGTGCAGTGCAGCAGCATTAGCTAGCCAGTTGGACACACAACTCCTTTTTTTTTTTTTTGCATTTTACAGCCCAAATGAGTCCTCGGATAACCAAAAATAATAATAATAGTGGATTAATCATTAATCATTAGCTCCAACTCCACAAAGAAAACAGCCCAGAGCTGTTTGACTGACAAGTGATCTCTGTGAAGTGCAGTGCAAAAACGCCACAGCAACAAATGCCTAGCAACAAAGACGTCAACAAATCAAAACACACAGATGTCGCAGGTCAACATTTTAAATTAAGTTTCCGACAGCAGCCTCTGGTTTGTTAAACTATTGATCGGTGCAGGCTATAGAACAGGCCTGTATGACAAATAAAGGCAGCGTGTTGAAATGAGCCTCAGTACTCAGAATAGACTATAACTGTCTGACTCTGTCGGGTCCGTTGCTGATAGTCAGGGTACATTATTGTGTCACATTAAAGGTCTTGCTTCAGATCACCAATGCATGTGGGCCAGGTCCAGAATCACCACAGACTATTTATGCCTACAATCCCACTCGTAGTATAAAAGCTGGTTTAATAAGAGCTTACAGCTATAAAACAAGGTAGGCTGTTTGTCTGTCTGCGTGTGAATAGATCCACGTCTAAGTCCCTAGCTGCAGACAGACCCACTGCAATTAACCTCATTTACTGTAATCTGCCTGAGCTCTCTGCTGGTGGAGGGATGCTCCTCACAACTTCACTTCTACACGGACTGATAGTTACTTCATTCTACTTGAAAACTGGGGGATTACTGATCAGTCTGCAGACAGCAGATTAGGGGAAGTAGTGGGCAGTGTGTGTTGGTTCATTTTGACAAAAAGATAAAACAACTAGTTGATTAATCGATTGGTAAGCATTATAGAGCTGCAACGATTAATCGAATAGTTGTCAACTATTAAATTAATTGTCAACTATTTCAATGATTGATTAATCTGTTCGAGTCATTTTTTAAGAAAAAGAAAAGAAGAAATCCTCTGATTCCAGCTTCTTAAATGTGAATATTTTCTGGTTTCTTTACTCCTCTATGACAGTAAACTGAATATCTTTAAGTTGTAGACAAAACAAGACATTTGAGGACGTCATCTTGGGCTTTATGAAACACTGATCAACATTTTTCATAAATTTCTGACATTTTATAGACCAAACAACTAATTGATTAATCAAGAATATAATCAACAATGAAAAGTTGTTAGTTGCAGCCCCAGTAAGCAACTATGTTATTAATAAAGTAATTTATCAAGAAAAACAACAACTATTCTCTCATTGGCTTCTCCAATGTGATGATTTGCTGTTTTTCTGTGTTTTATATACTTTTAAGATGAATATGTTTGGGTTTCGGGCTGTTGGTCGGACAAAATAAGACATGAGGACATCACCTTGGACTCTGGGATGGACATTTTTCACAATTTTCCGTCATTTTACAAGCCGAGAAAATAATCGGCAGAATTGATAATGAAAATAATTGCTAGTTGCAGCCCTAGATATAGTTTCTGTTATTAATAACATAGCCAAAACAGTGTAGTCAAGGTAAGCCTCCATATCATGCAGTCAATTTAGTAAGTAGATTTACATATAAAACTTGTTTGACTAAGGTCTGCTAGATATGATCTAGTTCAGTGGGAACAAACATCTGGGGTTTGTAACGACAAACAAACTAAACTCAACACAAAAACTCAATGCCAATAAGACTTTAACTGAGATAAAATAGATATAAGATTGGGAAAATGTTGCTCTAGTTTGTTATTACCAACCCAAACCAGACTAGCCACCAAACTAGGGCTGGGCAAAATATTGATATGATATCGATATCGTGATATGAGACTAGATATCATCTTAGATTTTGGATAATGTAATATGGCATAAGTGTTGTCTATTCCTGGTTTTAAAGGCTGCATTACAGTAAAGTGATATATTTTTCCGAACTTACCAGACTGTTCAAACTGTTCTATTATTTACTTTTACCCACTTAGTCATTATATCCACATTACTGATGATTATTTATCAAAAATCTCATTGTGTAAATATTTTGTAAAAGCACCAGTGGTCAACCCTACAACATCGTAACAATATTGAATAAAGGTTTTTGGTCAAAAATATTGTGATATTTGATTTTCTCCATATCTCCCTGCCCTACTACAAACTACTGTAGGCTATTTTAAAGCTCACTAAAATACTATGAGGAGCAATAATAGGATAGAAAAAATAAACAGGAGGTATTGAGGTGTAAGGTGATGGTTTTTGGTCTCACAATGTCATTTGCTTAAATACATTTGGAGAAGAGATGAAATGCTTTACTGAATATAATCTGAAGAAATTCAGATGTTTTTTTGAGCCGCACTTCAACACCAAAGTGTCATTTCACATCCAAGGTACTGAGCCAAAACATCACACTAAAGTGTTGTTGTCAATACTATTACATAGCTCAATTTCAAGACACATATTGTGCAAATAATTTGACTTACACATCAAACAAGAGAGGTTAGGCAATATCACACAAAAGGCTGAGTTTAATCAGCCAGCCTTGGCGTGGACACACCGGCTGATCCAGGAATGCACCATTGTGTTTTCCTTGCCTCAGTGTTACAGTTTACCACCTGGGGACTGGCACAGCAGAGTAGAGTTACAGTGACACCTTATCCGCCCTGCTTCAACGGCTGCTCTTAGTAGAACAGCTTAGGATCTGTTTTCCACTGACAGGTGTGTGTGTGTGTGTGAATAACACACACACACACACACACGCGTACTGTAGGATGCCATATGGAGCAAGGCACCAGATTGGGGATGGCAGGTATTACAAGCAGCCCCTTGCCAGGTGTGATTCTCCCAGGACACCCAAACCTATTCTTGTCGTCAGCACAGGTTTGATAATATAATCATTTACAGGGGAGGGATATTAGGATTACACTAATTTTGGTAACACTTCATTTTACAGGTCTGCAAATTTCATGGTAATTAGCAAATTACCCCAATATTTACCTCAAAATGTATTGAAAATTACTTTATTATAAACATTATTTAATAATTATAATCTGCTATTTCCCAATAGCTGGTAATTTATTTAATACATTTCCAGGAAAAGAATACAAAGTTAATTGATATGCTTTATTTCCATGTCTGCTGGTAAATAGATGATAATTAGCAAATAACTTCTTTGAAATTTCTTTGAAATCTCCCCAAATCATTATATCAGCCACCAGGTTACATTTGTGTAGACAATAAGTCACACAATGGTGAGATTTGTGCCTGATCAGAAGTGTCTTCTTTTAGTTTTGGTTTTCCACCTCCGATGAAGAGAAGCGCACAGCTGCTTCTCAAGCCTAAGGACCCTATTTTAATGATTATATGCTATTTTCATATATAATTATTAAATAGTGTTTATAATAAAGTAATTTTAGAAAAAATTTGAGGTAAATATTGGGGTAATTCCAAAGAAATTTCAAATAGGTTACTTGCTAATTATCACCTAATTGCCATGAAATTTGCGGACCTTTAAAATGAAGTGTTACCCTAATTTTCAGAAAGCATTAAGAGGTGGCAGGCACATATCAAGACATCCTTAATATTGAGATGTTGCACCCCCTGACCACACACACGGTGTTGTGCAACACCTGTGAGCCACGTTGCTACCAAGGTGGGGGGGTTTGAAGCCACAATGCTGGATGGCTTGTTGAATTTAGTTATAGCAGCAGAATTTAAACCCACAGTTTGTAGATTACACGGAGTAATTAGGATAAATCTTGTCGCATTTAGCCTCTAATCGGGGCCAGTTAAGGCAACACAACGGGTTTGTTGAACCCCTTTGTCCACCTTTAATGTGTGAAGCCACCTCAGGTAACCTCAGCTAGCCGAACTCACACCTATACGCTAACAAACAAACAACAACAAGCCAGGAAAAATGCAAAGACTGACGTTATAGAAAGAGGGTAGAAAACATTGCATAAAACCACACAGCCTTCTTCGGGTATCGTCAAATAGCATTAAAAAATACACAATAATATCTTTGTCACTCCTATAGATGCCATGTGTAAAGACAAACCGTATAAAATAACGAGTTTATTCCACAATAACGCCAGTCAATCTTTATATACAGTATGATCTGCACCAGAAGCTAACGCTAAGCTAACGCTAAGCTAACTAAGCTAGCTTCGTCGGCTAGCTACACACACACACAAACAGATAGAGATGTCTGCCAAAACGCTGCGGTACCTTTTAAAATCTCTCATAAGCCGTCTCCTTGCCGGGGTCGACATTATTCAAAATGTATAAAAAAAACTAAAGCAGGACCATAAACCGAGAACAACCCGAAACCAAATCCGGTGTTTCTTCCGCTTGTAGCCCTTTTCTTCTTCTTCTCCCAAAACAACTGGCTGTAGCTGTTTCTGGTGACGTCGGGTGGCTCACAGCGCTGGCCAGCAGAGGCCCCGCCCCCTTTTAGGTCACAATACACATAATGATAAATATAACACTCCCCAGATAAACTCCAACTATATTTACGTTTTGGTATGAGGGATAAGATACGTCTAACTTTGTTCCATCCTGGACAATATCTGAAAAGACAAGCTTAAAGTGGCAGTAGGCAACAATTTTTTGGCATAATTTGGCAAAAATTCCATAATAACCTTTCAGCATATTGTAATTCAAGTGGTCTTTGAGAAAACTAGACTTCTGCTCCTCATCATGGCTCTGTTTTCAGGCTTTAGAAAAATCTAGCCCGTGACGGCAGATTTTGACCAATCACAGGTCATTTCAGAGAGAGAGAACGTTCCTATTGGCTGTGCTCCGGTCATGTGACCAGAACTTGGCTTCCTTCAACAGATTTTACAATGGCTGCGTCACAAACTTTCTCATTTTACAGCTAAACAGTAACTCCAAGATGATTCTGAAAACATTTGAGGTGAGAAATAGTCATTACAGTAACAGGATATTGATTCATATTTGATCAGCGCTGCCTAGTTTGACCGTTGGGTCGGAGATCGCGAGTGATTGACAGCCGGCTCTCATAGACTGCAACTGGACAGCGGACCTTGTTTTCCTCCGGTAAGTGAAATCCTTCAGAGGCCGTTAGGAGCACCGGAGGACATAGTAGGACACAGAGGAACATGATTTTTTTTCAAGTTACCTGTCTAATGTACTACTGTCACGATATAGCGGCCGTTTTCTAAAAATAACTTTTTTAAATCATATTTGCGTCAATATCGCATACTGCAGCTTTAATATGCTGCAAGCCTGCTAGAAACCAACAGTCATCATAACAGAGGCATGTAAAACATATTCAAGCCTTGAAGTTGTGTGATATGTATTCATTTTAATGTCTGAACACCCTAACATAAAGACACTATAGAGTTGCAATATTATTCCTATATGAATTTAAAGTATTTATGTAATGCAAGTTTCTAATTTCAAGTTTTATTCCACACACCCTTACCAAAAAGAAGTTTATTCAAGTGTGCTATTATTATACTTCTTTTAAACTTAAAATAAGGTAGTATACTTTCAGTTTACTTTTTATGTACTTATCAGAGTACAGTACAGTACAGGTGCCGGTGTTGAAATCTGAAATCTGTGACCATCGAAATTTGTGACCGCAGAGGAGCCAGCAACACGAGGTCACCATTTCAGACGGATGGCGTCAGAAAATGTGTGCTTGACATAAATAATAAAATATAAAATATCAAAAATGCAATATATACAACAAAATATATAGTAGAAATAAAAGATACAGTAGAAATAAAAAAATAAAGTACAACTGTGCAGATAAAGTACAATAAGGTGAAGTATATTATATTAAATATGGTGCAAATATTAAAAGGTGGATGTGATGCAGCTAGTAACATCCCTGTTACTAGTGTATACAGTGTGTCTAAGATGTGAGTGTAAAGTAATCTCATGATGTTTAACGCTACATTTCTGCATCTCCAGTGGTTCATGGATAGATTTTGAGACAAAGGGCCCCTGGCCTCTGCTGTTGGTTGGAAATTACCCTCAAACGTCAGTATTTTGTTCGTGCTGGAGATGAAAAGAGGCTAAGGCTCGAGGGTAGAGCCTGAATTCTTCCCAAAAGCCTCCTGCCACAGCAGGTTCACATATTGGAGGACAGTATCCCAAATATTACAGGAAACCATGACAGGAAATGTGATGATGGCTTTTTTTTTGTGTAAACATAAGATAAACAAAATATTACAAAACTAAGTATCAGATGAGACTTTTTCTTTTGTCTTTCCAAAGAAAAAATGTTAATAATAATCATCAATAATCAATAATCACAGGGGCTTTGGTTTAGGGGCCTTAAGACCATTTGCCATTTGCCATTTACCATTTACCTGTGATACTCAATATTGAGTTTATAGAGACCTTATTATCAGCCTATATTTCATCTCTAATGTTATACTAGCCTGTGATATTCCCATAATAATTACAATGTGACTGCAGACCTCAGTGACTTACTGTACATTGCATTTATCACACGTATAAAGGGATATATCTATAGATATATACATAGGCATGGCACATCATGATCAACTTTGTCGGTTGTCATGGTAACAGTATCATTCATAAGATAGCTGCAAACATTTGGTGAGGTGAATAAAGCAGTGACAGTGGAGAAGAGGACTAACAGTGTCATCCATCTCTCGAAAAGTCTGTTAAAGAAGATGTAACCTGTCATCCACCTAATATACAATCAGCCCACCTTGACTTCTGGACAGATGAAAATGAAAATTAATGTGCGCTAATCTAATAATCTACTCAGCAGTAAGTGGTTTACCTTAAATCTACATAATCCATCTGTAGCTAATGCACTGTGCTTGCATGGTTCTGCCGGTAAAGTGATTAACATCAAGTCAGCAAAAATATGGACTGACTTTTAAATCGAGTACTGTGACTTCACTTGTTGATGTTCTGCTGCAAATTTGCAAAATGTGATTACATTTTACAATAAATCCACACAGTAGGAACAAATCAAGAGTGACTCACTGAAAAAGTCAAATATATATATCCTTTATTTAACCAGGTAAAAAACTCATTGAGATTAAAATCTCTTTTCCAAGAGTGACCTGGCCAAGAGGGTAAATATTAAAACAAGAACAAATACTAGAAGAAATCAAATCAATGGTAAGACTGCTACTTAACATTAAAATTGCACTGGTCACTTAATCTTGTTTTTATCTGTCTGTTGTCTTGATATATTCTGCTTCCATTGTTATTTTTTACTTATTTACTTTTTACTTTTATGTTGCACACAGCTGAAGAACCGCTAAACAGATTTTCATTGTTTTTAGCACAATGACAATAAAGATCTATTCAATTCTACTCTATTCTGTTAAAAACAATGGCCTCAACCGGCTCTATACAGATTACAGATTAAACTATTACGGATGTGTAGTTACATGTGTTCTGGAGATGAAACGAGTAGTCGATTAATATATTGTCAGACAAAGCAATCAGCAACTATTTTGATAAATGTTTTTCTTTACTTAATGTGATAATAAACTCAATATATTCTAGGTTTTGGATGGTCGGTCAAACAAAACAAGCGATTTGACATAAGCCTTGGGCTTTCTGAAATTGTAATGGATGTTTATATATTATCTTAATCAATGAAAATAGTCGTTAGTTGCAGCCATAATGTGTTCTGTTGTAATTTTGGTATTTCCACTTGAATGAACAAGATGCCCAAAGCAGAAAAATAGTGAAATGTAACTTTATAAACAGCTTCATTACACTGTTTTACGGGATTATTGGCAGTAATCACATTATAGTATGCATTTAAAGCAAAGTTACTGCAGACTTCATTGTCTCTTAGACTCTTAAGTGGCAGAAACTGTTGCAGATATCGACCACCAGCATCACATGACGCAGCTCAATACTGTGAGTCACACACTGAGTCCCACTGCAGGGCTTCAGTGAAATCCCACTCAATGCTCCAGCAAATATCACTGTCTATTTAATCTAGTTTAATCATTCTCTTGACCGTTTCCCTGAGCGGGTCTAGATTGCAGCTATCAATAGACCCGCTGCCCTGTTAGCATTTCACTATTGAGAGAATGTAGGTCACACACAGACAAAAGGGCCCGGCTGCGGCGTTGGTCTTTTCTGGCTCCCCCAAGAGCCAGGAATGAAAAGCATGCTCTTTATGTAATGCAAAACACATTAACATGATGTGTGGCTATCGAGGCTCTCGGGGGAGGAAACAGGTTTATTTGTGGGATTTCAGCACCAGTAGAAAACTTCATTTTATCAGCTGGGAAATAGTGAGATGATGTGAGGACTAAGAAACTTTTTAAAGGTTTTTAATCGACTAGTTTTTAAGCTTACTCTTCTCTGAGTAGCAATAGTTTTTTTGTAGTTCTCTATCTGGCTGCTGCATGGATAAAATGTGACCCCGTGTCTGTCTGTCTGTCAGAGGCTGGACAAAGGCCTGGATCCAGCCAAAATAGGCAGGAAGAGAGTATCACTGCTGAGCTCAGGTGCTTTTAATAGAAAGGGCAGAGAAATGGTGCATTGCTCTCTCTCTCTACTGATACTGAGAGAGTGTTTCTCTTTATCTCTCCCTCTCATAATATACCAGCACAGACTGTATATGAAGCACTATAAGACCACAACTGAGGGAGATTTTAAGGGAAGTTATAATATTGTATGAACTGTTAAATGCTTTAACAACAGGGTTACGATACATTTTCCCCCTTCGTTCTGTTAACCAGGTTAGAAAATGTTATTCTAGTTGATGATTTTGAAAGTCATGATTTATTTTGTGCATTAGTAACAACACATGCACTATGAACTAAGCCACTGGTTCCCAACCTGGGGGCCCCGACCCCCACTAGGGGTCGCCAAAGCTTCACTTGATTTTAAGGGGTATAGGAAAACTTTGGACTTTGGAAACCTATGAATATACTGTATAATAATGAAAAACTTAATTGATATAGTCTAGTCAGATACTTACAGAATAATTTTGCAGAATATCCAACAGTCATTTTAAACTTGCATTGTAGCCTGTTTTTTTTTAATAATGCAGCATTTCATTATGGCTTCCCTCCAGCTGAACAGGTGCAGTCTTCAGTATTTCTTTCAGTGTTCCTAAAGTATGTTGATTAAACGTTACTGTGGCTTAATGCACGTTTCCCTCCCTTTCCCTCCCTCGTGTTCTGTGGATGGAGAGGTCACTCAGGCCTTTTTACCTCACTCATCAGTCTCACTCTAATAACCCATTAGTCTCCACAGAAACCTGCTGGCGGCGGCTGGAAGTCTGAGTGTTAGGGCGGGGCCGTGATGGAGCCATCAGCGTGTCCCGCGGCCATCAGTGCTAATGAGGAGCGAGGCTTTGAGATGGTACAAGCTAATTGTCTCATTAGACCTGCGATGTCTCGGTACATCTGCATGGGCGATGGTGGTAATTTAATTACACAGCTGACTGGTGTTGGAGTGTTTGGGCAGTCGGTCAAGCCTGCAGTACGTTGGGAGTGTCTCGGTCAGATTTTAGGATCTGTGAAGGGCGATGGGGCTTTCAGCGGCGGTGATGATGAAGTTTAAATTGATTAAAGTGATGCCGTCATTGGATTTAGAGAAAATTAGGCTGAATCTTTTCAAAAGATGGTGTGTGAGAGTGAAAATGTTCACAACAGGAAAGGTCTCTATTGAATTGTTTGGGGTGTTGATCGTCTCAGCAATGGAGATCTGTATGGCAAGATACCACCATGTCATTATGTGTGTTTATTATGTGATTTGGGTGAACTGATCCTTTAAAACAAATCATTGGTGAGTAGAACAGATTCTGATGTCGTGTTTCTGTGTCTAATGTGGCAACAGAGCGCTTCTTTTTGTATATAATTGCTGTTTTGGAAGCTTCTCACAATCTCTACAGTTGGGGGACATGTGGAACTTTGAAGATGCACAAAACCAAATGCCAAATACTGTTGATTACTATGAGTTGCAACTCATTATTCATTACTGATGCAACAACGGGGCTCTTTGTGGCAATAAGTTTATACAGTATGTATCAGTGAGGCAAGAAAACAAAGGGGTCGTAGCCAACCCTGGGTGGCGACAGACACCAGAGGCAGAGAGTAATATCAAATGTTAATACTCACACAAACAAGTTGACTGTTGTTTTAGCACCACGCAGCAAATATAAATAAAGTGTGCAGGTTGCCCCTTTGTTGCCTTCTGTTCTTTTTAAATCACATCTCAATCAAGACTTTGGGCTCTCCACTTCTAACAAGGCTTGGATTATTGTTTTCATCATGAAAAAAAGAAGAAGTGTTCGTTTTTCTGACTCACAACAATGTGGGGGATTAATTTTCTTCTCAAACAGCAAAGAATGGGAACAAGGTGGCACTGAGATGAACAAAACAAGAGCTAAGAGGGCAAGACATAATGAAACAGAATTTTGAAGATGCATCATAAAAAATGCTCACGGTTTACTCACACTGTCTTTTTCCAGAGCTTTCAACAGCATCTCATGGTCTTCTTTATGAATAGAGACAGAGGTTACAATCTTGCCCCGATATACGATCACTTCTTATCGCCTTGACCGGAGATCCGTTCTGAGGTCACGTCATTTGCTGATCAAGACCGTGAGATGCTGTTGAAAGATCCAGAAAAAGCTAGTTAGTAGTAGATCTTGAGTTATTTTGTCAAGGGGCGACCTCTAGCTCACCTGGTGGAGCGTGCACCCCATGTTGGCTGAGTCCTTGGCAGCAGCCTGCGTTTGAATCCAACCCGTGGCCCTTTGCTGCCTGTCATCCCCTCTCTCTCTCCCCTTTCCTGTCATTCTCCAGCTGCATTAATAAAGGCAATAAAAGCCTTAAAAAATAATAATAATGATAAAAATAATGATTTTGTCTAAATAGCCAGTTTCTGACGTGTATGTATGATTTACAGAAGCAGAATCGTGAAGTTATACAAGTAATACAATAATTTTCATTATTATTGTTGTCATGATTATTAATACTGTTTTTCACATATTATTTGTATTATCATAATCACTTATTTATTTTAATTTCATTATTCAGTATTTATTTTTATTTTCCTTTTTTAAATTATGTATTTATACTTGTGTCCTATGTTTGTTTATATGTTTATATGGAAAATAAGCATGGCAAAATGATGCTTCACCATAAAAACATTTGAAGCAGAATTTATATAAATAGTGCAAAGTGCAATATGTCAAAACATGTTCAGGTAAATAAAAGGCACTACTACACAAAAATACCCTTTGTTACATTTATTAATGTCTATGCCTAAGCCTCTAACAAGGGTCTTCCTAAATTTGTTTTCAAAGTGACCTTCCTCTTTATTACCACCAGATGGAGCTCAAGGCACCAGATGGAAACAGTAACCTGCTGTTGTCATGGTTTCAGGTATTCTGGAGACACAATACTGCATGCTAATTGGTGGAAAGAAAAAGAGAGAGTAGAGGTTGTTGCTCCTTTTTTTTTTTTTTTTATATCTGTACCTCTATATTTAGTCTGACATGTGAAAACATCACTAACATTTACTCTAAAAGACAAAGAAGCTGAGATAGATGGAGGAACAATGTGGCACAAATATCTGGTTAGAACAATTATTTTAGAATTATGTAAAATGTAATGCAATATGTACCCTACAATGTAGTATTATGTATATATTTATGTGTCATGTTGCTTTTTTCACACGTTTAACCATAGTTTTTCAGTCTTTTTTCTGTTATTCATATGACTGCAACAACATACTTTTATAAAAATGATCAGAAGTGTCAACTTGTCTTATTTGTAGTAAATGCATATGTTTGTATTCAATATCTACTGTTTATTGTATTATGTAAAGCTACTATGAATAAATATGCATCTGTCTCTCAATCATCCTTATTTGGAGTTACTCAAGGTTATTCAGGGTAATCACATGACTTCACAATGCACCGCTGATGTAATGTTATCTACGCCTATTAAGCTATCGTTATATAACTCAGTGGTTGAATTTTTTGGGGGGACGCACAATGTGTCCCTGTCCCACCCCGTCCAGGATTCCTCTCCTCCGACCTCACAATCATCAGCCAACTATCCAACAACAACCCATCGATCATGATCTTTTCCTCCGTCACACAGTACACATATATCTCTGATAGTGTTGTTTACAACAGGGTTCAGCCATTGTATCGTGATAGCTATGCATGTGCATCTGCTCGCCTGGAATTAACGGGGCTTTTATCCAAACCTCCTTGGCACACACGGAGAGTTTAAATTTAGATGTTGAACAGCAGCAGCAGGTACCCGAATAGCTTTCATTACCAAGTGGGCACAACAACAAAGACTGAGGTCCACTGATAAACTGCATTTGATTGGTGATGATGAGAGAGTCACGTATCCTGGCGTCTCCTTATTGATGGAGCTCACAGTGGCTCCGTCCAGCCAGGGAGCAGCTGAGAGTTGTGTTACTTTGGATTATGCTCTTGTATTGTGTTGCCTGTTTTTGTCTCCGGCCTCTTTAATCAGTGACGGTCAACACGTCGTCACTTCCTTATCTAGAAACTAATTTTTGGGCTACTCTGTCTTCACACGGAGACATGCGTAAAGCTAAACAATAAAAGCTGACCAACTGTGTAGTCCACCTGTTAAAAATATCTTTTCCTGTTATTCAGTTTTGTTTACATTTTTGCAAAGTTGTAGATGCCACTTTGCTGTGTAGTGTGAGTCATACACACACATAAATAAAGAATATCACAAGCATAAATCTGCCTGGAAGAAATCAAACGTAGAGAAAAAGGAAAAACTTTTAGACTATTTCCTCTTTGCACAGGGACACGCGCACTTTTATTACAAAAAGTTTCCCCTAATGCATCCTCAAATGAAGTGCATGCCGGTCACATGGGGACGGTGAATGAGCTGCTGGGGTGCGTCAGAATGGACGCCTGCCCGGTTCAGGGCCACAACAATCAGACAGCCGGGATGAGCTTGTTCCCGAAGTGATGGTTGAAATGTTAATGTGGAAAACAATGATCCAGAGACTGCTTATCATAATCTAAAATAGGCTACAGGGGTCACTGTTTAAGAGACTTGAAGCTTCATGGAGTGGAGGCAGCGGTGGACTCAGGCTGTCAGAGGGGCAGGGGCGAAAAAAATAAAAAGGGCACCAACCTGCAGAAAGATATCTAGCATGTAGGGCACCCTAGAACACACTTCACCATGTTTTCTCTACTGGAAGGGCACCCTAGAGGGCACTTCATCATGTTTTCTCTACTAGAAGGGCACCCTAGAGGGCACTTCATGATGTTTTCTCCATTGGAAGGGCAACCTAGAGATCACTTTATCACATTTTCTTCCCTTCCCTAGAGGACATCTTATCACATTTTCTCTACTAGAAGGGCACCATAGAGAGCACCCTATCATGTTTAATCTACCATAGGGGCATCCAAAAGGGCACTTTTGCTGCAGTTTGTTTGAACATGGTCGCCCCCCCCTTGGTGCCCCCATTAGCCCACCACTGATTGAGGCTTGTCAGGATTCAGATGGCTGTGTAATGTAAAGCGTAAAGTTGCATCATGATCCTGTTGGTTTTTATTTAATAATGAACACAAACATGATTGAGAGAATGGAGATAAATAAAAAAAATGATGTGAAATTCAAGTCTGAAACTGATTATCATGATCCAGAGGGAGATACTGGTTAGGTTTTTCATTTCAATGACGCCTTTGTTCCTAGTCTGTGCAAAGCAGAAAATAGTTGCCTGTTTTCACTGTGAACCTGTAAACAGAGATTTTCAATTATGAGTAGAGCGCTCTGGAAAATGTGGATGATTACATGGTTTGTTGCTGCACAAGAGGCTCAATCAGGAAAACAGAAAACCCACAGCGCAGCAGGGTCTGGTTTTGCCTGGCACATTTTAATATGCTTTTTAATAAAGAACTTATTGAGAGAGGCGTCATTACAGCACACACACATCCTCTGTGGTACTGCGTGATGGCTGCAGGAAGAAAATAGATTTTTAAAATAGAGCTGAATTAAAGTGAATGATGTAATCATTTTGATTTTAGAGGGATAATGCCTTTCTCAATGGTGCTGAGGAATAACAGATCGTCGATCACAAAGATGATGACTGTAATCTGCAAGAAAATTGTGGTTAGAACTCAACTAAATACACAGTTCTGAAGGTATTCTTATTTCTTGAGGTAATGTCTGATGGTTGTAAAAGATAATAAGAGCACTTTTCTGCAAGTAATCAATATTCTGCTCACTTTAAAATTAACCTGCCTATCTTGGGGTCGTGTGCCAGCAGTGGAACATCGAAACAAAGCGACCTTCACTCCTGTTTAATTTGAGCATACTGCCTCAGCCATTTGCCATCCTCTTTCATCGTGCCCGCCGTTTCATCGTGTTTACAAAGGGACCTAACAGGTTTAATTTAAGATACGATGATTATTAATTGACATGATAAGTGTCTCTGTGCTTCAGTGAGCGGCCCTGAAAGGACGAGCAGATTCAGTCTTTGATCGCTACTTTTGTTTGATGTGTGGCGTCTTTTTGTGGCAGAGACTGAGGTTTGCATTTTGAATGGTGGGCCAAATGGACCAGGAAATATATTGTAGCTGGGCTCGTGTTAAACACACACACTTACACAGAGCCACTAGAGCATATACACTCAGATTGATGCATTCTTCCTTGACAGTGCGTTGTTCTTCATTTTAAAGTGACCTCTGTCAACCTCTACTTACCGCATTAGTGTCTGGCGCAGGTCCGTCCCGTTGAGTTATGGTGACCTGTTGAAAACACAAAAGAATCAGGTTAGCTTCAGGTTCTGAAACGGGACGTTTGTTGCAACTTTCAGGCCATTTCAGCTATTTTCTAAGAAAATTTACACATCTGAAAATCTGCGATCTGGGGTATTACTTTCCATTCATTTATCCGATAAAAATTTCACATTCAAATGTGATTCAATGTGAAGTCATGTATTCATGACTTCAATTCAGTGGTGCAGTGGAGGGTACACACGGGTATACGGGGTAGGTAGGGTGACCAGGTGTCCCACTTTATGAGGGACAATTTCATTGGCTCTAGTTTTCAAAAGTCAAACCACTGCAGGACAGACGGCTTTTTAAAATCTGGCTTTTATCCAATGGCTGTGAAGAAAGCAGGGAAGGCTGTCATCACGGGGATGTTTGCTGTCTAACTGCGCACACGTGGGTCAAGTTCAGGTTAACATTTCACCGTCTTTGCTACGCTATGCCCAACGGGGAAAATTGCGAGTCACCACAAAGTCACAAGCTATGCAGATTTAGGCGGAATATGCTGGAAACTACCTCAAAGAAAAAGAAATGCAGCTACAACAAAGACTGGGAAACTACTTATAAGTGGGTGGGTGAAGGTGGAAGGCAATTCTCAGAGTCGCATATTTGTTTTGTTGGGATCTGGTCACCCTAGGGGTAGACTATACCCACCTCTTTTTCTGGCGGTTTACAGTTTACCCACCTATCAGTCAAAAAGCCATTGGAATATATATGAGAGTTTACCCACTTCCTCCTCGGTAACCTACTATCCATCTACCTAGTAACGTTAGTACACCCACCTCATCATCGACCACGACACCACTGCTTCTATTGACTGAATTTCAGGTTTAGGAATAAATATCATAGGAGTTAGGACTATAGGCTGTCTGAATGTGATTGTAATTTTGCATATACACATCAAAAATAACATACAAGAAATCATAAACCATGTTGAGTGTTGATTGTATAACTTATATTAATAAATAAACTGAACCTTACTGAAACAAATGTAGAGGGATTAGTCGTTGTGTTTGGTTTTGTTTACAGGCTCAATGTAAAACCCTGACATCATTGCCACACCATAAAATTCACAACATGCCTCCAGGGAGCGATGATGTGTTCTCTCCAGTGTGTGTGTGTGTGTGTGTGTGTGTGTGTGTATGTATGGCAACTTCTCTATTAAACGGTGAGCCAATGAAACAGCAGAGGAAGCGGCGCTGTGAGCCAATGACAGAGTCACCGTCATCGGTTGCTATTTGTGTCGGGCGTCGCTCTGCGGCTGCGTCAAGCTGGACACGATCAACCAGAGTGAGACCGGAAGTTGGGGTATTCAGAAATGGAGGGAACCTTTGAGCTAACCTACACATAAACACAACTTTTATAACTATATCAACTATGTTTTTACATTCTTTTGATCAAACCAACTGTCTTCATAATTTAGCCGAACAGGGTGAAACTTTAAGAGAGTGACAAATGGGTTAACATCATGAAACATGGAAAAATAAGACATGAGTGACAGTTTATACTCACCCTGCTTTACGGTCTTGAAAGTAACCTCCCAAGTTGCGTCCGATAAACTCTCGCGAGACTCACAGCCCGACTACTTTTCCTAAACATAACAATATCGCGAGAGTTTCGTTTAAAGATGCAGAACATCTAGGTCGTCTTACCTTACAAATCCCTCAGGATCAAAAACTTTATAGACTCACAATTTTGCACCAACATGGAGAAATTAATTTCTAAAAAGGAAAATAAACACACATTTATCCATTAACAGAGGCCTTGTCAGACCAGGATGCAAGCAGATCATTTTGTGTGTTGCAGTACCACAGGGTACAAATACTTACCTTAAAAGTACTTCTGTATTTTGACCTTTTTTGGGTCTGTCACTTATAATTACAATACATAGTTAACACTTAAAAGCCACTGTTCAAAGGTAAAGCCTACAGGATCATATAGTCTAGCCTTCTAATAACAGTAAAAGGGTTAAAAGAAAATCCTACTAATTTGTAGTCCCTGTAAGCTATCCCAGTGAACCAGCATGCACAATATCAGGGCCTCCCCTATAGTAAATGCAGCTATCATTAATGTTATTAAATACACCTGCTTTTCCTACTGACATGTCAAAAATGCAGTGAAAAAGATCACTGTGCTCACATTGATGCTTCCTTATTGGCAAGATGGTGGTAAATGTTGGCATTGGTGTATGGGAGACATAAAATCTCTGCTTTTCTTGATAAAAGAACCTTTTTAATGAAAAAACAGGATGTCCTATGTATCTGTGAGAAGGTTTAGTTACCAATATAGTAACACTCTCCAAGAGGAAGGCCGTCAGCGTGCAAAAACTCCAAACCACACACCCTGAACTAATTCCTGTTGTAGCACTGCCAGCCAACCTGCAGCACAGATGGCTGACCTACTCACTGGTTGCTGAACTGGCTGACTTCCAGGTAGTTCAGTTCAAAATGAATCACAGGTCAAAGGGACCTTGTAAGCCAGACTATAATAACACCAGTTGCCATCTCATTCAGGGCGATGTTTTTCAGTATCATAAAGAGAGAAGAAAGAAAAACAGCACACTTGAATCAAGGAGCCACCTTTGTCTTTATTATTCAAATGGTTTGGTTAACACTCTGTAGTTCAGAGGGAGTCAGTGAGTTGCTGTGGATGAACACTCCATCATCCGTCTCTCATATACACCAAGCTGTGTGACTGCGTAAGAAGGGTTTTCCTTAAAAGTTACACAGGACAAAGAAACCTTGTGTAAAACTTGCCTGATGGGGGCTTTACTTGTAATTTTTTAAAAATCAAAAAGAGAGAAAAAAAAAACATCTGTAGTGTGAAATAATTTTCATCTTTTGACATATGTTACATTTACAAAAGTGCAAACAGATCACGTTCAGATCTCCTAAATATAAGCCATGGCATGTGGGGTTCAAACAGCCGCATTTGAAGTAGCACATTTTTCGTCTTGGACCTCGGTGCCATCAGTCCAGCTACACCAGGTACAGGATGAGCAATTTAAACATCTCTGCTGTTTTATATATATATTTCAATACAAGTCCTCAGCAATGAATATTGTAATGATTATGGCACACACCTTTTGGTCCATTCATAGACGCACAGACATTGTTTTCTGCTAAATGCTTAAATAGGTCTTTGTGTGGATATACAATGTGCACTGCTGTGTAGCCCCACCCCCCCCCTCAGTCTCCCACCCTCCCCTTCCTCATTCACGTTGTTATCGGTTGAATGTCATACATCATCATGGCAATACTGGACCTGACTGTACAAGGGTCAAACGTCAGAATTTACAGGAAGTAATCGGGGGTGCGGCGAGTGACGTGAGGCTCCCCTCTGCGAGGCGCTGGATCAAACTGCAAACTGGGTAGGAGAAGAAATAAAAAGTAGAAAAAACATTTGAGATTTGTCAACAAGTCATACGTATTGTCAGCATAATATGAAGTATCGTTTAGAATGATGCATACACACACATCATTTGAGTTTTGCAACGCCTGTAGCACCATTTCAGGTATTAAAGTCCCCCTCCAGTGTATTTTGGCATTTCTATGATATTTCATATTTATTTGAGTCAAACATTTGAAAAAAAAACATGCAGAGCTTCAGCTTTTAGGGATCCACAGAATTACACGCTCCAGTTTATTGTGATACTTACAACGAGTATTTGAGGGTGTCGTCTAGTTCCATGATAGCTGCCTGGTTGCCACAGCGGTAACAGTAGTTGGGAGCACTAAATATTGTCACCACATTCCTCTCATGGCACCAGTTGTAACCCTGGGGGAAGCAGATGCATTATTCAACAGAGATGTATAATTCAGGAAAAAGTGCTTCTGTAATGCAAATCTACTGTTTTTGAACTCGATATGAGAGTGCTAGCTGGTGGTATAACTGTCCTATTATTTTCTGTAGCAGTGGTGGCTGGGAGAATATTTTGTTGCGTTTATGCTTGTTTAGATCAGTTTTTGTTCAGCATTCATTCAAGTAGAAAGAACAAACACGACTGTAGTGGGAACTTCTTGACTGATACCTGGGAAGTTGATGTACTGTAACCTGAATTATATTAAAATGTATATTTGCCAGGTAAAATGACATAGACACGCACCTCCATAACCAGCTGGTGGGCACGGGACACAAGTGTGAGGCGGTTGGCGTGGTTGAAAGTCTCAGAGATGTCCTGGCCGAAAGTGTAGCCGGCTCCTCGAGGGGAGATGCCCCAGCCGCCGCGGTCGTCGGGGTCGGACCACAGCAGGTCACACATGGGACCCTGCGGAGGGCAAAGAGGAAGAGGAGCACGTTAGCAAGGAAACACCAACACTGTCCTGCAATCGATTAACTTAACAGCCACCATGTTTAACTGCAAAAATACAGAGTTATGGAGAAAAGACAACATCAACATATTGCTTCCTTTTTGCCACTTATTATTGGACTTACTGACTGTCGTTTTCTGTTCAATTCTTTGTTTTATTGTACTTAAATGTGTGTAGAAGCAAAGTTATAAGCTGCTTCGTGGCCAGGAACATCAAAATTAAGTTTTATCTTTACCTCATGTGGCACTTCCTGTAAACGGTCCAGTGCTCTGATGTGATCCAAAGTATCTATGGACGGTGACAGGCCTCCATGAAGGCAGAAAATCTGGAAGGAACGAGAGGAAAAAGTCAGTATTAGTAGTAAATACTGTATCCGTCACATCATCAAACCAGTGTTTGCCAAACTAGTAGTGTTGTATATTTCATTCTACAATGCGACATTAAACTCTGTCACAACATGAAGTCATATTCATTATAGCTGTGAAACCAACCAATGCATAATCTCACCTGAGAGTCGACCAAGGCAGTGAGGGGGAGATAATCAAACAGGTCTGTGAAGTACTTCCAAACGTTGGCGTTGCCATATTTCCTTAGGCACTCGTCATAGAAGCCGTAAACTTGTGTGATCTGTCTGCTCTCGTGGTTCCCTCTGAGGATTGTGATGCGCTCCCGGTAGCGTACCTGAAACACGAGCAAAAAAACAGAGTTGTTAATTTTTTCCCCCTAAAAAGTCCTTTAAATTTCAGTTTTGGAGCAAATTCTGAAACGATTACTTACCTTAAGTCCTACTAGTAAAGATACGGTTTCTACGGAGTAGTACCCTCTGTCTACGTAGTCTCCCATGAACAAATAGTTTGTGTCTGGAGATTTCCCTCCGATCTTGAACAGCTCCATGAGGTCGTGGAACTGGCCGTGCACGTCGCCACACACCGTCACCGGACATCTCACCTCCTGGACGTTTGACTCCTTGGTCAGGATCTCTTTGGCCTGCAGAAAAAAAAAAAAACGCACACACCCAGTTAAATGT
The DNA here is from genome assembly GCA_916701645.2 of Sebastolobus alascanus. Lineage (NCBI taxonomy): Eukaryota > Metazoa > Chordata > Actinopteri > Perciformes > Sebastidae > Sebastolobus > Sebastolobus alascanus. The sequence continues at coordinate 1,546,978 of CAKAOJ020000080.1, forward strand.
GGTTCATTGAGTGAAAATTCGAAAAACACCAGGAAAATGGAAGTGAAATACAAAAACGGCAGATGAGGCAAAAACCCCACAGGGGCTTAAAAAGCCTCAAGAGTCCAATTTCCACAGTGTATATTTTGTGTGCCGCTTTACTGTGTTGTGCTCATTGAAATGCAGGAAAATCCATGTGATCCTGCACTGTAATCACATGCTCAGCTCTACACACTGTAATTTTCTATGTCAGTCTTTGTTCTCCATCTTTATTTCAGGAACGGACTATTTCCTGCCAACATCTCTGCACAATTTCCACATCAGCCAGCCTCCAGTGGGGTCTAAGATGCTACACAGTGATTACAACACAACCCCCAACATCTGCACCATAATCTCTCCAAGGAAATAAGACCCTATCGAGTCTGGTTTCCTGTGGGCCTGCCTCGCAGCGCTTGGAGAGACAGCTCTGGTTGCACTGCAACATTTCCTAAAATCAATTAGTGTGATGCTGCAAAAAGCAGAGAACAGAGTGGAAAAGAGGTCGCTAGTGTCTGTGGATGATTATCACTTTGAGAGCGCTCAGTTAGAGCTAGGACGGCTATGGCAAAACAACAGTCAGCCACTACAAGTCTAAAAGTGGAGCGGTCAAAAATGTTTTTCTTGGGCACGGTTCATTCTGCACGGATCATCACGGCGCAGTCTAAAAGTTGCTGCGGCAACGTTTGACTCAGCAGGTCGCCTACACATTTATTTTGCAGGTCAACTTTGTTTAAACAACCACCTCTGTGTGGCAAATGACAGAGGAAAAAATTGTATCGGAACATCTCTATTAATCATTTTCACTAAGCAGGTGCCTCATGATTATGCAGCCTTTAGCAGCACTTGCCCCATTAAAAACAAACCTAAAAATAATGGGAAAACTTTAAACAGCACCAATACTAAATCTGGAGACCCACAACAAGGCCATAATTCTGGAGTCAGTCTATCTTGGCAGGCTGGTCTGACGAAGGGGGTCAGTCAGCTGGATGAGCTCTTTAAAGGAGCTTTGAGGCAAACAAATCCTCAGGCTGAGAGAGAAAAAGGTCTGAGACTGAGCTGAATGACAACCAGACATGTCTGACGCACTGAGCCGGAGATATGGGTCAAGAAGAGCCTCCAAAATAAATGGCTGGTGTTTTGTCTGTGGCTCAGTCTGAGCAGCCTCATACTGTTTGTTCCCTTTAAACAACAAATGTGACCTCGGTCAGAGAAAGAGAGAACTGACATTGACGGAGTGCGGAAGTTGTCCTGTCATCCCGGCATATGGGACAGAGAGAGACAGACCTAGAGTGACCAGGACGGGAATGCAGCGCTGCACAACGCTGACCTATATTACACCCACATGCTAACCCTCCTCCACGTGCCCATACTACCATGTGGCACGAGGCCTGCAATTAATCACGATCAAATATATTAATCGATTGACAGCCCTACTGAAATTATGAAGAAAATTTAAAAAATGTTTTGGCAGTGAACCCCTTACATGTTTTCATCGTGGTCCATGATGATTTTTGGACTATACGGTAAATTAGAAATCAAGGAAAGGGTTATTGGGCTATTAAAGTAGTAGCCAGCCAAAAGATCAAGATTTTTGTATGTGCATCTTCCTTGCTGCAGTATTTTTTGGTTTTGTTCAGGCATGAAAAAACACTGATTAAGCCAACTATCCGGTTCCTCATACAAATCTATATTACTCATGCAGGAAACATAAAGATAATTTACTTTTATTTTAAATTAATGTTCCCTGGGAAAACCAACCTACCCAATCAAAGACAACATGCTTAAGTGCTATTCCCCCCACTCATAATTCATTAGGACATCCACTCCGAAGTTGCTTCGCCAGTGCATAATACAATAAACGGCCTCTGTAAGCTTACACTGAACTGTGTGATTAATGTGCTCACTGACACATCAGATATCACCTCTGTGTCCGAAATTGGCTCAGCTGACTTGGTTACTGTGCACTTTGTGTGAGGTCAGAGCACTGGCCACTGACCACTGGGTCTGACAACAGATACGAGTTATATCTTCTCACTGTATGCTGTATTAAACCACTGATTGTATTTATTGGACGCCGTTTGCCGAGTTCTGCTAAAGGTTGCATCAGACACTGCAGAGGAAGTGGGCCAGTGTTTTCATCTTTTTTTATATCCTCTTCTTTCTTTGCCCACTCAAGACACTTTTGATCTTCAGTCAAAATCCTGCGGTTGTAAATAACTTCGTTCCACCGCGATCATCAGCAACATCACTTAAAAAACTCTAGTAAATATGTTTTACTTGTAACAAAACAACAAAAATATGACAGAAAACAATGAAATATCAAACAGGATTAAGTTCTATCTGATCAAATATGACATAAAACTGGAGGAGGTAAACTAATTCGAAGTGATCTGCTGCTTATGGTGCCAGGATAAAGAGTTCATAACTTCCCAACTTAAGCTTGGATTTAGCGATAACCTCAAAACTTAGTGTGTGAGAGACGTGTTTATCCAACAGGTCACAGTGTGCACCGCGGGTGCCAGTCCAGCTGTGAATGGTAAAGGATGACGTCAGAGGTTACTAAGCGCCGCGGCCAAAGTACAGACCACACCTGGAGCTGAAATGCCACGGCGAGGTGGCAGGGAGGGACCCTCGGCCGAGATCGCAGCTGCGCCCAAGACGCCAGACGTCACACGGTCAACAAACTGCTGCATAGCCGAGTGCTGAGAAGCCAAGTCAGCATTTTAACGGCTGCCGCAATATAATCCCATTAAAGCGAGTTAAACACGGCCAAAGGTTCTCCTGGAGACATTAAGCCTGACGACTAGGCACAACTACAACCACAGACAATGACCTCACCTCACACAAGATGTTTACGGTAGTTTAAAAGTTAAGCATCTTCCTGACAACAGCACTATAATCAGTGTGGAAATCAGCAGCAGCCAAAGAGGACGGTACATTGTGTCTGTGTTTTCTAGGACAGTTTTGTGAATTTTGCTGAGATGCATTCAACAACATTTTGTCAACGTCAGTCTTTCCGGTTGGAGTGTGTTCACTGTTTTGTTGCCTACTTTCATCTGTGTTTTTGTTATCAGTTTGTACAGATTTTATGATGTCACTAGAACACTATCTTGGGATTTCTGATCTACCAAATGGATACGCGATGCAAATTTAGTTCACTATATCGGGCGTTGTTATAGGAAAACAAACCATCAAGTGGAACGGTCCATCTCACTAACTGACTCATATTTCTTAGTAAAACTGTGACCTCAGCTGGCAAACATAGCTTTATTTGCCGCCCTGGCTGCATCAAACTGGTTTTAACACGGACAGAGGTCATACAGAAGACTTCAACTCCAGGAAGTAGGGCAAATATCGCCGCATGAGCAAAATTATTACATCATTCTGACACACTTTAGATGATGTCATATGGCATTAACGTTTGAAGAGAAACATCTTTATCAGCGAATTTCCTTTTAACGCTGCTGTACTGTTGCTGCCTTTTATAAATCTCTCGGGTGTAAAGCACTTTGTGATCGTCGCTTGAAGATAATTTACCTACCTCAAGACAAGACAAATGAAGTGGATCTAGCCTAACGGTTAGCAGACGGTGCTTCATGAGGGAATCAAATGAGCGAAGATACATTCAACGCTGGGCTTGAAGACAAAAACAATGTCTGAATGGTTATGTAACTCTAAAGGTTTATTTTTGAACGGAGGGGGAAAAAAAGGGAATGAAAGGGATATGTCTCTGTCTGAGGTACGTGTTACACATTTAATTAAATTTACTATTTAATTGACAGGAACATAAAACCAATTTCCGGTGAACAGAGCGTTGTCGGCATTCAATTTAAACACGATTAAATGATCAAGCAGATGACATCGCTACTCTGCAAGCGAAGAAACGAACGCCTAGAGAGGGGGGTGGGAAATACTGCAATGCTGAGAAGTGAAAATTTTGCATCGATTATGATAAACAAGATAAAGCTGATAAGTATTCCATCCTCCCCGACACACTACTAGACACCAGACACAAACTCTGGAGCCTTTCCTGAGAAAGCTGGCAAGCAGGATTGAAAAGACTGAGGACGGATTACACAGCACATCACATTCCACCACACCCCCATACATCCCAAAACAGAGACGGCCGCTCTCTGAATCACAATGAACAGTGTTATCCTGAGTCACACACCCTGATCCCCTTAGCAACAATGGATTCGATAGTGTTAGCGATGCAACTCCAGATCAATCATATCCTCGGCTATTTATAACAGAGGGAGGAGGTTGTTCGGGTGCATCTGGTCACAGAGAGCCGGAGGGTTAAGTGCAGGTAGACTGTAGTTTGGAGCTCATAAGAGCTGTGACAATGATGCAGCCTCAGGGTGAGGAAACTGTGTAGGTTTCCTTTTTCCTCTTGGCTATTTTTATGGCATCTTTGCTGCATTCGGGAGGAAACGGTGAGGGGCAAAAGGAAAGATATATATAACACAACTGTTCACGAGGCCTACAAATCAGATTGTCCAGCTTCGCAAGACAGACGAATGCAGCGACATGTCAAAGCATATCAGCTGGGGGAAAAAAGCATGTGAAGTCAAAATAAGTCAATTGAAAACCGGCAATTTCCTCCAGAAGGCACAACAGTCATCGCTATGTCATCCAAAGCTTCCTACATTGACGAGAAGATGGCACAAAGATGTAGATTTGGGGATCTCGACCCACACAGTAAGGAACAGGGCATTTTAAACTGACCATATTAAAGATGAGGAGGAAAAAAATAAAACAAAATGCTGGGATTAACAAGCAGCCACTTGAATATAGCGTGCCATTAACCTCCAGCGCACAGCGCTCCAAACATGGTAGTGGGCCTTTTACAAGCTGAGAGGGGGAGAGCTGCACTAAACAATGAAGAAGAGATTTAGCAAATGGCAATCAAAAAAGATTTTCTGGAAAATGGATAAAAAAAGATGGCAAGTTTAGGCAACTTGCAAAAAAATTAAAGAAACAAGCAACACTGCATTTTTTATGATAAGAGTCTATGGTTTAAGGGTGAGGTTTTTTCTGTTTAGCCCAGACATCTAGAGCTGGAAATCAGCAAGTATTCTGGGCAGAAAGGATGTTGAGGAGAGATTGGGGTTAAGCTCCAGCTCACAAGTCTGCAGAGTCAGTTGGCCAGTTACCAGCCAAAGCAAGAGCAGACGGACAAACATGTGTGGATACTGAAAACACTGTTAATTTTGTATTTTTTAGGAATTACAATAAGTGTGTTGCAGTTAAATAAGATCAAACTCCTGGCTCAGCAACCACCAGTTAAGTGGCTAAAAGTTAAAAAAGCCACCGACAGATGACAACACCTCTGTGGCCTCAAAGATGACCGTCAGGGCAAAAGTCTAGCCATCAAATGAGCTCAGTCGCCCACGTCATTAGCTTGCATTAAAGTCTATGTTTCCCTGTATAAATAACAACATAACTGTCCTAAAACGTGGATAAGTAAACCAGAAACAAGAGCTGAGGATTAATATGGTTCACACATGACGTGTTCTTGACCATATAATGTCATGATTATGTTTACTACTTTATTGCCTCGTTAACACGTCAGTCTCACTACTTATTGACTAGAGAAGTCAATAAGAAGCTAGAAGAAGGGCAGAGGTCAGAGGTTAATTGCAACTGTTTACCTTTGAGAAAAGCAGAGTAATTGTGTGCACATTCACCCACATTTTAACCGTACAGTAAGCGTTTATCAATCTTTTCGGGGCTTCAACGTGCTGCACATTACATTAGGATTAATTATTTCAGGATAGTGTTTGTTTGATACCATAACTCACCTAACTTTTGGTTAAGAGTCCCCACTCACATCACATGTCTTTGACCATCATATGATGTCATGGTTTTATGAAAATTGCCTACTTTATTGCCTTGTTAACACGTCTGTTGCACTATTTATTGACAAGAGAGGTAAATAAGAAGCTAGAAGAAGGGCAGAGGTCAGAGGTTAATGGCAACTGTTTACCTTTGAGAAAAGCAGAGTAATTGTGTGCACATTCACCCACATTTTAACCGTACAGTAAGCGTTTATCAATCTTTTTGGGGCTTCAATGTTACGTGAGGATAAATTATTTCAGGATAGTGTTTGTTTGATACCATGACTCACCTAACTTTCAGTTAAGAGTCCCCACTCACGTCACATGTCTTTGACCATCATATGATGTCATGGTAAATAAGAAGCTAGAAGAAGCTCAGAGGTCATTGCAACTGTTTACCTTTGAGAAAAGCGGAGTAATTGTGTGCACATTCACCCACATTTTAACTGTACAGTACCAACCTTTTCGGGGCTTCACTGTGCTGCTCGTTACATTAGGATAAATAGACATAGAGGCTTAAAATATTGGTGTTTTTTTTTATACCATAGTTCACCTTCCTTTTCATTTTCTATCACGCTAACACGCAGACAACCTGAGACATAATGTTTACAGTAATTAAGCAGTTCAACTTGAGTGGACTTTTACTGCCACAGCTAGCTAACAGTTAGCTAACAGAGATGCTACAGGTCCCACTGACAGTCTGAATGAGGGGGGGGGGGGGGGGGGTGTAAATGTGGTATGTGACTAGAATCCACGGTATGGCCCCATGTGCTTAAAATTCATTTTTTTCGCATAGTTCTGTTTCTAAGGTGACGGTTCTAACGGCCAAAAACAGAATCAGTTCTAACTGCCAACGGTTGTCAAAGCTACGCACGGCGCAGCGAAACGTACACTATAGACGCCATTTTAAGAATGTGTGGAAGGCGGCGGTGAGGAGAGGGAAGACGTTCACACTAAAAGTTATGCTTGAGAAGAGGGTTTTTTTAATTAAAAAAAAAGATCTCACCTTTTCACATAGTGTTTTCACTTGTCCCTCCGACAGCTGCTTGCATTCGTTGAGCTGCTCGATCCACTGGTCGAGTTCTTTCGTAAACGCCTTTTCGTCCATTTCTGTGTGTTTTCGTTGTCGCTGTTTGCTGATTTCGGTGAGGAGACGACTCCCCCGGATGTTCTCGTCTTTCCCGGAGATTACACTATTGGTCACAGAAGGTGTTAGCTAGCTGCTCTCTTGGTAGAAGACGCATGAACCTCTGGCCGCCGGATCGCAATGATTTGACTGAATTGAAACCGAAGAGAGAGAGAGGGAGAGAGACGTCACTTGATGATCCACCCTGGAAATGAGTATGTGTCGAGCTCTCCGCAATAAAACACCGCACTTCCGCTTGGGACTTTCGAAATAAAAGCATGAGGATGATGTGGAGAGCTGGAAAAACACTTGGTTGACTTGAAAACATTTTTTTAATGTTATTTACCTATCTGTAGTGGTGGAATGGTAGTACATTTACTCAAGTACTGTATAATTTTGTACTTTACTTATAGTAATTATATTTCATGTAAATCAGAAACAGCTTTATTGGCCAAGTATGTGTACACATACAAGGAATTTGACTCCAGTTTTAAGTTGCTTTCAATGCATTTGCACACAGTTCAAGAACAGGAAAGATAGAAATGGACATATAGCTAAAATCAAGGACAAAAAAGCTGACATAGAACTATATAACATATAACAAATATTGTCTATGCTACTCTCTACTTCTACTCCTACATTTCAGAGGTCTTTTTACTCCACTACAATTATTGATAATGTAAATATTTTATGTCTATTGTGATATCTGCTCAGTTTTGAGAATGACAACTTTGTTATTGTAATGATTTTGCCTTACTGTTTATAAATTAATTCATCTTGTGAATAATAATAAAAAAAAAAGCTTAAGTGCTGTGTTGCTTGACAGTGACAACAAAAGCCACGACAAAAAAACACTTTTAACATTTATATTATTTATGAAAAAAAAAACAGTAGTGATGCAACATGTAGAAATAGATAAAGTGGTATTTATGCACCCAAAGCTAGGAAATGAGAGCTTTCCAGGATCACTTGAATGCACCATAGAATCGACTCAAAAGGATCTGTAACGAGGAGAAAGCGCCACCCCGTGGTAGTTTAAAGAATAACTCGACACTTAATCCACCTTTTCACTACATTATAGAACAGTTTTTATGATGGTACATTATGCACATAGACCTAAAGCATTATTTTACAAAAGTAAGTTTATACTGGACAAGGCTAAATTCACATAATGGTAAAACATACCAAATACATGTGGATTGTGTATTTTAAATAATATTAAATATCCAGAATGTCATCCAAAAAAATACTATGACGTGCTTACTAAAGATTGCATAAATCTCATGATATGTATTTAGTGTGTTGATGTTTAAAACAGGGTTAAATAAACAGGAAAATCAGGATTGTGCATTTTAAATAATATTAAATAACCAGAATGTCTAGCAAAAAATACTATGACGTGCATGTGCTTACTAAAGATTGCGTAAATCTCATAATATGTATTTAGTGTGTTGATGTGTAAAACAGGGTTAAATAAACAGGAAAATCAGGATTGTGCATTTTAAATAATATTAAATAACCAGAATGTCTAGCAAAAAAATACTATGACGTGCTTACTAAAGATTGCATAAATCTCATAATATGTATTTAGTGTGTTGATGTTTAAAACAGGGTTAACTAAACAGGAAAATCAGGCTTCATGCGGCGGGCCACCCCCCCCTTTCTGCTCCGGTATCTGACAAAGCGCTCGTCAGCCTCTCCGGGCGGCAGCTCACCAGCTTCCATCCAGAGAGACTTCCAGCCGCTGTCGGTGCCTCCGCGTCTGTCAGGCCGTTGCTGTTGACTACAGAGGAATTTCAACCTCTGGATCCGAGTTAAAAAACATTTACGGTACGTAGCTTGGCAACGCGGAATGTATCTTTTTAAAAACATTCCGTTCACATTTTGAATTTACGTTCTGTTTACATGTTTGTTTGAGTAGAGCTGAGAGGCCTCACTGACACCGCCAGGCGCTAAAGTAACGTCGAGCTAACACGCTAGCATAGTGCACGGTAATGCTAGCTGCCTGGTTAGCTTTAGTATTTAACCAACATTATTGTAAAAACAAACAAAGGTGGGTATTGTAGCTCGCGTTTAACATGCGGGGCCTGGTGTTTTATGCATTTACGAGCATCCCTTTAGTGAATTATCACCCTAATAGCGAGCTAAATGTTAGCTATTTGGTTAGCATTACCGTCGTTTAGCATGTGTAAACAAGCGGCTAGCTACATGTACCGTTTTGTTGTGTGAGTTGATATTGCAAAGTAACGTTTGTACCAGGTTTATCGTTACTTCCGTAGCTAGCGTTGCCTAACTATTAATGGAGTGTAACTTACTGTCTGTAGCTGTAACTATCCATCACGTCAACACAGTGTTAGCTTAGCAGCTGACACTAATTCAAAGTCTGCTCGTTGCTAAACGCGGCAGCGAGTTAATGCGACTTCACATTGTTGGGTTATTAATCACATTTTGTACAGATGTATATTCATGTAAACATGTTTTTTTTTTTACGTGTTTAATAATGTAATTGTTCTACTCTTCTACAGATAATGCCCACGATAAAATTACAGAGCTCTGATGGGGAGATCTTCGAGGTGGACGTTGAGATAGCAAAACAGTCTGTCACCATCAAGACCATGTTAGAAGGTATCATCACAAACTTTTGAGTCCATAGTGGACACTTCACAGCTGACTTTGTGTGTGATAATTTTTTTTTTTTTTTTTTTTTACCTTGCACCAACTGTAAATGTTGCTATATATATATATTACAGACTGATATATAATATTCATTGATTCTTTGACAGATTTGGGAATGGATGATGAAGGAGATGATGACCCAGTTCCGCTCCCTAATGTCAACGCTGCCATCCTCAAGAAGGTACAGAACATACACCATACACTTTGTGTTATCCTAGATCAATAAGTTAAGATTTATATTGGTTTCCTGCACACTGAATGAGTTGATTGTTAGATTTTGTGTTTTAGATGATGACAAAATGATTCACAGATGACATATTTTAATGAAGAAACTATGGTCACCTTAAATCTTCCAACAGTAATTTGGGTGTTTTTTCTCTGCTTCAAAAAACAAGCATGAGTTAGTGATTGCCATTGCGCTGTCTCGGGAACTGAAATGGGGGAGATGGAGACAGACAGAAGAACATGTCAGCCTGCTGCGCCGCGCTGCGAAGCCCAAAAAATAGTATTCGGGACAGCCCTACTCAGTTGCCAGTTTATAATTTTTTTTTTAAAATAAGTTGTTGAAGAGGTGTTGATTGAAATTAACTCATTTTGGAGACTGTAGTTTGTGATACTGTTGAATTATAATGCATTCTACCGAAAGGTGTTTCTAACATTTCTAATAGTCTACTATCTACAAAATATCAAACGCATTTCAGTTTCAACAAAAAATGAACATTATATATATGATGTTGTATTAAAGTTCTGTTAGTTTTAGCTAGGTTGACCAATAATGGTGTTAAAGTGGAGTGTTTGTCTTCACGTCCTGTTAAGATAACATTTTTTTTAATGTTCATCTATCACACACATGAAGCACAAGCTATGTGTCCCCCTTTTGCCCTTGTTAGATTTTTCATGCCGGTCAACTAATCACAGTTGTGGGAGCAGAAGGCTTCGAATGATCTTTTTGTGATGCTTGTGCCTCAGAGCTGCAGTTATTTAAAACACGAGGGTTTTACAATTCTTTTAGCAGTAACTCAGTTGTTGATCTGGAACCCGTGCTGATTAATGATGAATGAACAATGTCTTTAAACCCTTGTGCTCCAAGTGCAGCGCAGATCGATGCCCTACATATGGTCATGACTACTGTAATGTGCTACCTTGTTTACCTTGTCTTTGGTATGTGTGTGTTCCCCTCAGGTGATTCAGTGGTGCACCCATCACAAAGATGACCCTCCTCCTCCTGAGGACGATGAGAACAAGGAGAAGAGGACAGATGACATTCCTGTATGGGACCAGGAGTTCCTCAAAGTGGATCAAGGCACCTTGTTTGAACTCATTCTGGTAAATACGGTTTACATTATATTACATAACGTTACATTGAGGTTGACACTAACCATTAGCTTGCCAAACTCGCTGTCCTCACCTGAACTTTAACCAAAAACAAAACCTTAACGTAATGATTAACATTGGTCACACCACCTTTTTTTGCTCTAGATAGGAGTTGCGTCCCCACAATGTTAAATTATTAACAGATTTGTGTCCCCACCACAACACACACACTATTCTATAATTTGATTTCTCACGACATTTACTGTGATACACCTTTATATAAAGTTGTCATTGCAGATATTCTCTTTGGCTTCAGTGCCTCTTCTTGACATGTTTGTTAAGTTAAATGTGCATATTGCTTTGGTGACGCTCCTCTCCTGTGGTTGATTTCATTCACTAATGTGGCAGAGTGCTGAGCGTGCTCATTTGGTTGACAGGGATACAAAAGTTGCTTAGCAACAGCTGGAAGATTGGTGGTTTGCTGCTGCAGGGATTTAAAAAGAAGTTTTTTAAGGTGAAAATCCACAGGGAGTGATCTCGGGCTTAAAAGGATTTTCTCTGGTCAGCATGTGACGGTAAACCAGGCAGAGCAGGTGAAAGGTAACCTGAGCAGTGATTGGGAAATAGGCGTTGGCCAAGCTGTGGCCTTCCAAGAAGTGAAACACAAGTCAGAGTTACCGTCATTTGAGTTGATTAGCCCCCCCTCCGGCTGTTTTGAATGTGATTTACATGCACAGAGCTAGTTGGTGCTGAAGAGGGAACGGGTGACAGATGAGCGAGCGGTAGCTCGCGTACAAAATGATTGCAAGGTGTTGTCTCCAAGTGGTGTATGTGAGGTTAAACAGGTATTATGAGTTTACTGGAACGCAGCAGGAGTGGATATGAGGTTTTGTTTAGTGACCTCAGCCTAGTGTGTAAGCTAGCTGATGGCTTTGAAATGTAGCCTCACTCAGCAGTAGCGCTCAGATATGGTTGAAAGAAATCAATATCACAATATCTTAGTAATAGAAACTGCTGTATTTTGGCATCTGATGAGCCTTCAAATTCATGGATCTATTACTCAAACTGTCCTTCCTGGATAATAGGCACCATTTGTATCTAGATACATTGTTTGGAAAACGACATCTGATTCACAGCCTTTGCATTTTCACCTGAGCTTTCTCGTTGTCAGCGTCATTCAATAACTTTTTTGCGAGGGAAGACATGCTAACTATTGCTACTACTTGTAGCTTGTTAAAGCTAGCAGGAAGAGCTGGAGTTGGGTGACCTTTGAACTTGCTGGACAGATTTTATTTCTTAAATTACACCTGGCTGTGATCCGAACATAACCTCCAACTCCAGGTATGGTCTGACCGATCAAATAACACTCTGATCACGATGCTTTCTGCGTGCATTTACACCTCGCATTAATGTTTTTCCTGATACAGATCGGAGTACTAGTTAATTGTCTCAGTGGTACCTGAGACGTGACGGCCAAACCAATGCAACCTCTTGCTGTTTTCTGTATTAACACAACATGATTTTAATCCTCATCAGCATTAAACCATGGCAGTCTGAAAAACGACAGTAGTGAAAATCCCCTGTAGCTTCGTGCATTGTAGTCCCTGAAATAAATACAGCAATGGCTGCCTGTGCGTGTTGATATTTTTCTTGAAATGCTAAGGCGTCTGTCAGTCCTTTACAATGTGTTTTCTCACTGCCACCCCCCCCCCCTCTAATCTTCTTCATGGTACTGTTACGTTTCCTTTTCAGGCCGCCAACTATTTGGACATCAAAGGTCTGTTAGATGTCACCTGCAAGACGGTGGCCAACATGATTAAAGGCAAAACCCCGGAGGAGATCAGGAAGACGTTCAACATCAAAAATGATTTCACAGAGGAGGAAGAAGCCCAGGTAGTTATTCCATCCATCATCTGCCTGTCAGAAAACTACAAATATGAGAGATTAACAGATCAATTTGGATGATTTAAATAACCCATTTTATTCTGTATAAGTACTTTGACATATTTTCAGAAACTCAGCCCGTTTGTCCCTCCTGTCGTCCACAGGTACGCAAAGAGAACCAGTGGTGTGAAGAGAAGTAAAGGGGGAGATCCTGCCAACACTACCACACTGAAAAGGAATTGTCCCCGCTAACTGGTTGCACTGGTGTTGTTCATACTTGTCAATATTTACATTTAGTATATTTAGAGCCACATACTCCTCTCTTTCCCTTCCCTCAATTTCTGCATACCCATAGCATGACCATTTTAACCTGCCTGTGTGTTGTCATTATTTAAACAAAGAAGCTCTTTTCTGTTTCCACACACACACACACACACACACACACACACATGCACACACATGTTGTGTATTCAGATAAATAGTCCCGGTTTCATGGATTGAAGATTAGAAGACGTTTCCCTATTATTAATCGCTACGGTTGTCTTTTTTACTGGACATGTTTTGTTTTTCTTTTAGGTTAATCGATTAAATAAAATGTCTTTTTTTGAGATGAAAGGGTGAATATTTTATTTTTGCTCTGTAAATGCATCCGTCATGTGAAACCATATTAATTAAGAGAGGATGGACTGTTTTAAAGGAAAAGTGAAGTTTGAGGTGGAAAGATTTTTTTTTTTTTGGCGTAACGTCCTTTTGGACTCGGAAGTACTTCAAGCATCGAGTAACTCAATCCTAATTCATGTTGTTTTGAATTGGAAACTTTTCTCAGTTAAAGCTCTGATGCTGGCTTTTGGGATGATCAAACATTTATTGGAGGAGTAAATAAAACGTATAAAAAGGCTAGTGTGTGTCATTTTTGTGTTGAAGGTGCTGAGGAACATGACCTTCTTTGGGATAATTTTAATTATTTTAACCTCGAGACCCGGACCGACTTTACTGTCTTTCTGAGGCTGTAGCAGGTTCAGTTTTAGAGCTAGAGTGAAGGTACAGAAAATGTCAATAGTTTTGAAACCAAATCACAGCATGGCTTTTTCTATGGTGTTCCTCAAGGTCTTGGTGTCTTAATGTGGTATTTTGGAGAGATTTTTGATAATTTTTATCAATTCTCGAATGGTAAAAAATGATTAAATCTAGCACCATATCTGTGTAACAAATGGTATCAGCCCATACATTTCTGCAACAATTTATGAGACAAGTGAGCTTGGGAATGACCATCATATACTTCTATCATAATGTTCTAAACCCTCATACACTTTCTCAATTTATTTTAATTAATTAATGTTTATTTCAGATTTATGACTAGAACAACTTGACTCACTGTGCTGAGCTGCGTCTCAGATTAATCTTCAGGTTCCCATCTTTCAGATGATGTAAACCACATCTATGTGACATCTACTGCTGACCTGCTATCTGCACCTAAAACAGACAAAAACGGGTCTATTGTGGGTCCGACAATGTTAAAAGTAATTTGGCTCACTGAAATCATTCTTGAAAACTGTGTGTTAACCACAGTAGACGTGGACAAGATATTGAAAACACTTTAATACATCAAACAAAACCAAGTAATACATTTGAGGCGTAAAAAATACAAAAGACATCTCCGAGGTGTTCCCACTACCGACGTGAACATCCTCAAAATAAAACAAGCTATTTCTAGCACAAGAGCTCTCTCTGCTGGAGGAAAACAGGTTTGCTGTACAAAAGCTCAGTTTACAGTTTGTCCACAGCGTTGTAAGCCGAGTCTGAAGCTGCAAGCAGAACAGTAAAATAAAGCCTTTTTAGTCAAAATCAATGTTACATTGAAGTTGGGACATGCACAGATTGAGAACACAGGATATCATTTGAATGCTGCGGCAGGGACACTTGACCGAAACATAAAGTAAAAGTCTGCACAAGAGGACAAACACAAAATGTATTGCTTTAAGAAATAGTAGAAACTAAAAGAATCTTTTTTTAAGTAATTTCTTTTTCTTTTTTTTTTTTTTTTTTACATAAAAACATATAAAAGTTTATTATAATAGGGAATTCCAACATTTATAAAACTTTACAACACAATGCAATATAATAGTACCCATTTGGTCTCAGATTAGTTTACGGAGCTGCAAAATGTTCAGTCAAAGGAAAACGGCCAATAGAAGAAAAAAAAAATCCCTCTCGTCTTTCTCTGAGGGTTTCCCCACCAGCGCAACATCATAAAAAAATACCAAAGATTAGGAGGAAACAGAACAAAAATGTAACGGTTGATATAGTGAGAGACTGAAAGTGCCTAAAAGAAATAATGTAACTTGCAGTTGGGGATACTCTGTCATGTATGAGACCTGTTTACCTGCTGAAAATGATTTTGAAGGTTGTACACGTAATTGTAAAAATGTCTGGAAATGGAATGAAACTTAACAAAAAAGTTGAATGTGTCTCTTTAGAGCTGAGGTGCTGCTGGTCAGACTGGCTGGTTGTTGCTCCCCTCTGGTTTGGTCTGAGTGATAGTGGTTAATAATGTGTCTGATAGTGATCTGTAAACCCCTAAATTTGGAGGAAACCGTATACTGTATGTAACAACACTGAAGAAGAGTCTGATGTGGTTCGTTTAACAAAGAGCTCATTTACAATACATTTAGTTTGTGATTGTCACGGAGGTCAAAGCACAGGGCCAGCTTTGAAAAAATAAAGAGCACAGAGCGGGGCTTTATTTGTATAGTTGTTTCTCATGAGGCAGAGCTGTCCTCAAGGCAAAAACGAATCGCTTTATTTGAGTTGAACTGCAGCAGGTGGAGCCAAAGAACCACAGATTAGTTGTGCCTCCGATGCAGGTCTGCCTCTCTACAACTGGATCTCTTTTGGTGACTGGTGGGGGGGTTCACTCACCAATTCAGGGACTGGATCCTCCCAACGATGTGGATCCTTCAGCGGACCTCCAGATTAAGTTTGAACTAACTAACAGTATGATTAGGTTAATACTGACCTTATTAACATGTCCAGCCTGGTAACAATTTACCAGTGATTGGTGAGTCACACATCGGCCAAATATATTCCAGACTTTCAAGGATTGCCTGAATGCTTGATTAAATAATTGACCATTTGAAGGAGGCTTTGAGAAGGAATTGACCTGTTAATGATGTATTCTGTCTAGAAACGCAGACTGTGGAGGATCCAGCCTCTGAACGGAGACGCAGCTAGTATCTTACTCTGGGTAATCTAGCGGGGAGGATGCTGGCTGTCACTGGGGGCTGAAGGATGGCTCCCTCAGTCACTCCTACTTTTGTTTTAATCAAACAAAAAGGACCACCAAAAGCTGTGAGAATGAAAGCAGGTGAGGAAGAATGATCGTCATGGCTCTGGAGGAAGCTGAGGGGAAGGGGGTCGGGGGCGTGAAGCGGACGGCAGCGATCACTGAGACTCTGTTAGCACTTTGAGAGAAAGTCCTGCGGCCTTGGCGGCCGACAGCGCCGTCGTGGAGCCGTGCGTCTGCTTGCCGGTCAGTTCCAGGTGTGTGTGGGTGTGTTTGGTCGCGGGCTGACGGAGGTCGCCGCGCTTGCCGGCAGACTGCTGCAGGGGTAAGCGCGTGTGTGAGCGTGTGTGTGTCGGCGGAGACAAGGTGAGGTGTGTCGATGGGGAGGTGGGCGGCGGGGAGCAGCCCGGGGACGGGGGGAGCTGGTGCTGGTACAGACGGTGGCGGGCGGGGGAGGGAGGAGAGTCTATAGCACTTAAATCTGAAGAAGTTGGGCTGGGACAGCCTCCTCCTTGAAGGTAGCGAATGCACTTCTTTTTCCTCCTAGGGACAGTCAGAGAGAGTTATCTGTGAATAAAGTGTGGATGGTAAACGTCAGCAGGCTTTAATGAAGATGCATCATTCACACGACGTCAACGAACAGGGAGACATGTGGTCAAAATGAACAACACAAAAGTATATTAGTGTCTATGCACAGATGTAAATGAAGAGTTAATTTACAAAACATCACAAATCAATTTCAGGAAATATATTTCTGAAATTCTCGGCTCCTAACTAACGATTTTCTAGATATAAAACAATCTAGTTTAAAAAAATATTGCTCTTTTCTAGGGAAAAAAGTCAAAACATAATTGTAATATTGGCATCAATCTAAGGTAAAATATTAAAGATTGCTTTAAAAGAATATGTCAACATTTCATAAAATTTACTTTCTTGCTGAGAATTAGATGAGAAAATTGATACCACTCTCATGTCTGCTAGATTTGTATTATGGAACTAGAGTCAGGAAGCAGCGAGAAGCAGCTAGCCTTGCTCTGTTCAAAGTTCAAAATTACAACCACCAACACCTGCTGAGAATAGTTCTTGACTAACAATCATGGACTGTATTTAAGAAGTGGACGTAGTCGCCGTGACGACACCCACTGGTTTGTGGACTGCCGTTTTGAAGCCTTGAGTTTTTGGCCGTTGCCATCTTGGTTATTTGCAACCAGAAGTGACACGAGAGGGTGGAGCTACAACCGAACGTGGAATAAGACCGTTTTTGCAGATCTCAGATCAGATTTCGCAGTTTGCGGGCTCCCTTTTAGACACGACCCACAGAAGTGCTGGAGAGAGTCAGGCTAGCTGTTTCCAGTCTTCATGCTAAGCTAAGATAATTGATTTATTATTCGAGAGCAGGGAATACCACTCAAATTTATCATTAATTTACTGTATTACTTTCGTTTTCGTTTACTAATATTAGTGTTAAACAATGAACTCCTCTTCTCCTGGTCTGCACCAAACATCTGTCTAATAGGCAAACAGCAGTGCTGTGCTTTGTAAGGTGTTATACTTAAAAGCAGACTTGTGTACCTCTGAGCGCAGCATCAAAGCAGTTAAAAAGGATCCCATGATCATTACCAGAATATGATATGAGTCACCAGGTTTAACCGCAAGGAAAGGCGCTAGGCCATATTTAGAGGCAGAGAGAGAGGGAGAGAGGGAGGAAGAGTGCAATAGAAAGTGATTTCTAAATGTCAGAGTTCACCATCAAAAGGCGCCGGTTACCACATCGCATGAATGGAGAGAGTTGAAAGCAGATGGGCATGAGAACGCCGTCAAAATGCAAAGCTGCAGGGAGTGTGTGTGTGTGTTGAGCTGTGGTGATAAGGATTCGCTCTAACCACATTCACCCCCCTTTGTTCTCTCAAACCGAAACACACACACACACACTTAGATTTCCATGACGTGATGGTGGGGAAGACGACGGGGTTTGCTACAGTGCTGTGGTGGTAGAAGCTCTTTCTGCAGAACCACACAGATTCCTGACTCCTGCAGTGAAGCTGCCGACTGTCGCCTACGGTAAATCCTGCTGGGACTAAAACAAGAGGAGGTGATGGGCCTGCTTCTGATTTATAATGGACTATCACCATGTTTCTGCCTTATTACAGAGAAACTGAGGTTGTTGCAATCTTGAGAAAAGGTCAGGAAAAAACACTGAGATCAGGGTTGTAGCTGTTGTAGTAAATTAGCCTTTGGTACGTTCGGATGAACCGCTCTGGTGGATAAATAAATCTAACCCCTTGTGCTGTGATTAACTTTGTAAACCAACTTTCCTGTTTTACTTTTAGAACTCTCAAAATATTATTCCAGCTGGTTTCAGCCAAGAGAGAAACATAATTACAACTAAGAGAGAAACATGGTTGCTAGCACGATCTAATGAATTCAACTTGGCAACCTTTGCTACTGAATGAGCATAAAGCCACATGTGTCTTCAGTTATCCCGGCTGATTAGATTTCTGCTCAGGTTGAAGGTGGCCGGAGCTTTTATTAGGCCACAAATCTTTATCTACCAATAAGAATGATAAAGGTGAGATTTGTCCCGCCCCTAACAGGTGCAACAAAGCCAACAGAAGACTCAGGAAGAGTCCACCCAGTCCTGAGAAGAGGTCTAATCAGCCAGATTAACTGAAAACAGCTGTGTGTGCGTTCAGAGGCTTTAAAGGGATAGTCCGGGTGTTTTAAAGTGGGGTAGATAATACACTGACTATGGATAAGTACCTCATACAACCCCACTACAAAACACCTGAACTATCTAAGAGTTTAAATATTTTGTGAAAGCTTGACCTTTTACGACACAGGTGTTACAAACTGGTATTAATTGCTGGTGATTACGTAACGTATACAACAAGTTGCATGATTCTAATGCTTTCATGTTGACTGTTTATTTTAGTCCCAGCTGAACTCTGACCTTAGCCTGAATTTACAAGTTGCGACAAAGTCCGACTTTTTTCGTCACAAACTTGCGTGAATTCATAAATATGTCAGAACATGTTGGGAGTTAAATTCGGTAATGAAAATGTGAATGTAGGTATGTTTTTGTTTTGAGTACCAGAGTGGTATTCCCCTTTAACCACGTTAACTTTACAGGACCTGTATGATGCAACGCATTAAAACAGCAGAGCAAAGCCCGAACCACCTCTGACCTTTACATAAGACATCACAGGAAGAAAAATAAAGAAACGGGAGAAAATTAGTTTTTTGTAATAAATAAATAGAGTGTTTTTCTTCACCTGTGATGCCTCACCTGAAGCCTAATTTCTTTTGGACCTGACAAGATTACTGATCCTGGAGCCTGATGTTATTGACTTAAAGTGATGGGATTATGCTGCAAGAGGTGTTTTTTTGGGATGTTTTGATTTTTCTTTTGTTCAACTGTGAAACTGTGCCTATACTACATTTCTTTTATTACTATATAACTACATATCTACGGCTCTAATGCTTCAGTTTGTAGAGCAGCAAGTTAGTGACAGACGGCATGCAGAGATCTGGGTTTTCAACAATTCTTTGAAGGCGGAGCTCGTCTTGAGACAGACATAATCGTCAGTGGGTGGAGCTTGGTAACTTAAGTAGCAACACAAGACTCATTAATACCTCCAGAGCCGCTCCGCCTTTGAGAAATGCTTGAATAACCCCATCAGAGGGAAGTGATGCACTGATGGTTAAATGGGAGGAAAGATGAGGTTCGCTTGTTGGACGACAGCAGTGCGGCGCTATGGAGTGGGGGGTGGTGGATGTTTGTTTTACACACCTGCAAGGACCGCACCAGTCCGTTTGTTGGTTGAGGCCGAAGCGAGCCCGGCATTTCTTAGGAGAGCCCGGGTCTGAGCACAATGCACAGCATGCACATAACAAGAGGGAGGAAAAGCAAAGAGAGAGAGGAGCAGAAGAAGAGGAAAAGGGGTTAGGGAGGGCGAGGACAGAGGGAGGAGAGATGAAGATAGACGAAGAGGAGAGAAATAAAGAAAGAGACACAAGAGCATGTCAGGGCAGGAAACAGGGCTGTCCGTTCAGAGAAAAGCCATCAGGTCAAACTGTTAGTAGCCGGTTACAGCGCAGCAAAACATCGACAACCAGAATAACCACACAACACACAACTTAGTTAAACAAGTCAGACATCCTGGAAACAAGCTGTTATGACGTACAGACAGACTCAGAGAGAAGGCAGCCGTGCTGTGACACTCTGTTAGTACAGGATTTTTAAAAGGTTTTCACTTTCTTGCAAAGACGCAGTCATAAACTGCTTTATCTCAGGAGGTCAGAACTCTTGAAATCCAGCCATACACTTCTCTGTTTGAGGCTGAAGTTGGGACTGATATCAGAAAATATTGAAATCCTAATCAGATTTTTACCTAAAAATCAGATTTAATTTATATATTTTTCATCAGCTGCACAGTAACTTTTAAATGGAACATAGCTTTAGTTCAAGACTTGCATTAGATTATTGGCCTCATTCATGCTTCACCATCAGCTGCTTCTAACATCTATCAAAGTCCATAATTTAGCTTTGGAGTGGCTACACACTGTTACTTTCTCAGTTTTAATGCTACCTGCTAATGTTAGTTACTTAGCATGAGCGCTCACGTACAGAAAGTGATCTACTGGGGACATTTGGAGGACTTCTGTCTGTGTGTTTTAATTGGTTAAGATAAGAGATGGCAACATTTTTTGGTTGCCCTAATATGGCAAGGAAATAGGGAAATTACATCAGTTTAACATAATAAACTTGGACAACTAAGAACAGGACAAAGTTTCGTACACCGGGGATTACATGTTTATAATTCAGGTTAGGTGGAAAGCAGAGTGGGTGGGTGGTTTGACGTTAGAGACACATCCTGCCTCAAAGATGTTGTGCTACGAACGCCAACGCAACTTCAAGCTCAACTGAATTCTCTCAAATACTGCAGAGTTGACACTGGCCGTAGTGTCGTTGTATCTGTCTGACAAGAGAAAAGGGAGATATTTATGTGTTTACCTGTATTGGAGTCCTGCAGCTTCTCCCTTTTTCTCCTCTTCTTTTTGCCCTGCGGGAGAAAAAACAAAACAAAACCCCCCACATTAAATGAGACAGGCTCAGCTTGTCGAAATGACTTAATTCACCATCAGCAGACTTTTGACTGAGGCTGATGAATCCAGATCTTTTGGTTTATACTCAGATTAGTTATCAGCTGTCATTTGTAGAGATAATGAGATTGTGCAAGAGTGCAGCTGTTCTCTTATATCTACACGGAAAAAATGACAAAAGATTTTTTCTATGCACATTAAGGGCTTATTTCTCTCAAATTCTAGTCACAAAATTGCTAAAATCTGTGTTAGTGAGCACTTAACCTGACAGGTGTGGCTTATCAAGATGCTGATTAAACAGCATGATTATTACACAGGTGTGCGAAAGGAGAAGGAACACGCACTTTAACAAACTTGTGACCAAAATTTGAGAGACATAAGTCTTTTGTGTGCATAGAAAACGATTTTATATTTCAAACAAAAGTGTTGCGTTTATATTTTTGTTCAGTGTATATGATTTTGACTGAAAAGGCTTCCACAAAGAATTTTTGGGTTCCTCTTTGCTTTACCGGTTAGCTTAATATGTTTGTTTATCACCCTCGACGGCAATCCCTCTTTGAGAGTGATATTGACAGTGAGAGTTTATGATGAAATATAGTCCCAAAACTGTTTTATCAACAGGAATCTGCACCATATGAAAAACTCCTCATGTGACATGTAAATCTGTTTTAAATGAAAAAGTGCAAAGATAAAAAGCAGCAACCAGGTCAGGCAACCATCTTTAATGCTCTACAAAAGCAAGAAAAAAAGCAAGAAAGATGAAGAAATCCAAACGTTCCATCACTAATGTCATTGTAAATTTAATTCATGCAAAACCTGATGCGTCGTCGCCGAAAAGTAATCGATCGACGCTCCAAAAATCTGCGTCAATAGAGGCTTTTTGCAGATCGCCTCAGATTCAACAATCTTGTCTTCATATTTGCAGTAATTTTCATTATCTCCAGTCTGACTGTAATGTGTGACTGTTGAGGTAAACATCAGAGTTGTTCACGCAGATCCGGTGATGGTGAAGTGAGGCCTCATATTTGGGTTGCGATGAAGGATGTGGGTACAGAGATCTACCGCCTACGCCTCGATGTCTGCCCTCCTCGGCTTGCTGTCAGCATTGTCTATGTGGTTACAACAACTCCTCCAGCAACTGCACCGCTCTGAAGCTTTGTGTCTGTGGGCGTACGTGTGTGTGTGTCCCTGTATGTACTATGTGTAGGTTTTTTTAGGACTCGGAGGAGAAACCCTCCACAGCTGCGGGGGCGATATGTGGAACTTCGCTTCCTGTTTTGCTAGTAGGTCCACTGACTGTTTTTTTTTTTTTTAACCTCAGAAGTAGAGCAGTGTGTGGAGGGTGACGGGGGACTGAGGGGGTTTCTTGAAATGCAACAATATTCTAAGCACGGCCAAGAAGCCCTGAATGCTTGTATGTATATTTCATCATTACACAAGTTGATCTGATAGGTGCATAGACTGGCCTACTCGCCGATACCCAATCCCAAATTTCGGACGCATTTCGGATACTGGTATCGGTATCGGTATCTGAACAACTCTAACGATGGGTCCACCTTACAACTGCAGAATGATCACATTCCTGTCACCAAAATGATTGGAAAAAGGTTTGACTTGTTGACATACAGTATAAAGTTATCTGCCCAATGCCCCTACTGTTGAATACTGTCAAAATGAGCTCTGTACCTGTCAGTAAGCCACCACGTGTGGGTGATGTTTACATAAACAGTAGTACTTAGTCATGACATTTGTCCACATGAACTAATCAAACAGCATCCACTGTGTTAGGCCTTGCCGAGCTGCTTAGAAAATGCTCAAAGCTCCATGCATACAGCAATAGCTCCTACACCTATGATCACAGTTTACTAGAGCTCTGGTTTATAACATATTCACAACATCACGAGGATGAACAGCGATATTAGAAATAACTCTTTACGGATTAAGGTTAGGACTTTTACTTTGAAATGTCTGCTCTGGCATCGCCTAGTGCTGCAGCATTAAAAAGAGACCAAAAACCAAATGAAGAATGACATTAGAACTGAATCAGTGTGCATGTTTGTGACATGAAGCACTCGTTCAGGAGTTATAGAACGTGTTATAAACCACAGCCCGAATAAAGTGCCACCGTGACTCGTGTGCCATGCCTGCCCGTCTACAGCTCAGTCAGGTACAGGGAAACAAGACAGAACAGCAGAGAGAAGCGTAAACAGGTTACCACTCTGACAGGTATATCTAACGTCACTGAAAAGCAGCTTCTGTTGCAACCAAAGCCTTTACTTCACCTGATTATGACACATTTTCCTCATCGTTTTCTGGTAGAAAATATTCAAACATTACAGGATTTACTTAAACCTGTAATCATTAGAAAAACTACTGAATATAAAAAGTGTCAAAAGTTGTGTTTCTGTATAACCATAACATGTGTTTAGCATTACTAATAACTCAAATGAAGGTGCTGTATTTTAAATGCCCAAAAGTGAAACATAAACTAAGGCAGCGAGGCCAGCCATGCGGCCCTGCTCTCTGTTAGTTGAGCAAGACGGGTTGATTTATACCTCTGTGTGATTTACAGTTTACCTGACTAGTAGTCATAACCATGGCAACGTGCAAGACTTGGTGAAATGTGTTCAAAACTGACCAATCAGATCTGCTTTTGCAGCTTATACGTGTTGTCTGTGAGGGCTGATGTGTGTGAGTCATTAAGATTTTTGGAAGGTGCATGCAAACTTTGCACAGGAATACCCACAACCCCTTTCATGCAGCTCGTCACATATTTTCCCACCACAGAGGCATAAATCCACCATAAGACGTGTCCCTACCCAATCAGCTTTACTCTTTTCCCCTGCGACCCCGCTAAGGCCCGCCTCCTGCAAGAGTTCAACAGCAAACTGACAGATCAGAGGCACACAGCAGCCCAGATACAGCACATCCCCAAAACATTAGACTACAACACATGCACCACACAGCTTTGACTTCCTCTTGTACTCTGGGAGACCGATTTTAATCATTTCATGCTATGAAAGTTTGTCGTTATGTTTTATGACTTGACTGACAGGCCTGGGAGCCAATAATCATGCAGGTTGTTGAGACAGTATAGCCAGTAAAGAAAGCTCTGAGGTGAGAACAATACATATGATCAAACCCAGTTAAACAAGTTCTGGTTTATTGATTGATCCCGTTCTGTTTTTTTTTTCATTTTGGTTTTATTTACAGGGAATCACACCGGAGTGAAAGAAGTCAAGTGGCTGGACTGACTCCTGGTGTTTGTTGCATCAAATGTTTTGTACTTTTTAACGATTTTGACATTTTATAATTTCTCAAAAGCAGCTTTCTGCTCACTAGTGTAATAAATACTGCTTGATATACTAACTTATCAAAGTATAAATACCTCTCATTGCTGTCTTACTCTTATTTTGAAGGGAATTTATTGGTGTTTATGTGTTCATACATGAATAAAATTCTGAAATTCAATTTAAAAAAATCAATAACAGAAGAATCCAGGTGAAAATGTGATTTTAAAATCACCATATGCAGCACAAACATTGTAGTTTTACAATTTTATGTCTCTTTTTAATTACTTTGAGACATTTTCTTTCCATTTCTCACCAGGAGAGAATGAATGAATGGAAAATATATTTTTTAAGTATAATACAATGTCCCTTGACAAGTATAACTGATCATGTTTATAATCTAATATCTATCTTTTTAGTAAGTAATAATTGTAAAGTAATGTAACAACAAAGTAGATCATTAAAAACACTACTACACTATTTAGTTTCTATAAGCTCAGTGTTGTAAACAACCAGATGACTTCTTCACTCTAGAGATGGTTCCCACTACAGCCCAGGTATAGAAATCATGCCTTCTCCATAACAAAGTGAGAGTGCCTCCTCGACTTAAAACGTTTACATCCCCCTGGTTATGTTTTTTTTTTTCAGATCAGCTTTTAAAAATCAGCTCAGAAGAGTTGTATGGAGGATGGAGGAAGAGGAGAAAAGATGAGGAGTGAGAATAGAAGTACTCACGTAGTTGTCTCTGGCGGACCAGGTCGGGTAGAGCTGCATGTGGAGTTGTCTCTCTTTCCTGGCCAACTCGTAGTACTTGGCCTGTTCCTCCCGGGTCAGTGCATGCCACTGGAGACACACACAAAACAACAACACAATTCAAGAGGAACTGTTAGCACTTTGATCTAATTATCACACAATAAATATTTGCACATACTGTGTACTGTACAGCAGGCCGATTCAATTACATTTTTAGAGAGTGATTGGTGGTGACTGGCCTAAGTGTACGATACAGCATGATCTGCATCTGAACTGTACGAATGCTATAACTTTACTCTCTTATCATTGTTCAGGATCCCAGTACCACCATTCAGTGATGTCAGTAGCACCAGTATGTGAGGCGAACGGAGTTCACGTTACCAAAGTCCTCTCATGTTCCTCATGTGTGAAATTACAAACTGACCTGGAAACAGGATTAGTCTGCGTTTAGTGTGTGTGTGTGTGTGAGTGTGTGTGTGTGAGAATCCCTCACCCTTCGTCCCAGAATCTGGTTGATGGCGGCGCTCTCCTTTAATGTGCACTCGGCGATGACCTTCGCCCTCATCTCCTTCATGTAGAGCATGAAGGCGTTCAGGGGTTTCTTGATGACCGGCTTCTTGGGCTCCTTCTCCCGCTTGGCCTCCACATGCTGCTTCCTGAGGGGGGGGGGGGGGGGGGGGAGGAAGAGGAGGAGAGTGGCAGGAGGAAGAGGAGGAAGAGGAGGAGGAGGGGGTAAGGATGGGTGAAGGAATTTGAGCGAAGAAGGAGAGAGACTGAGACTCAGAGACAGTTGTTTTTTTTCTCTTTAGACTTGGTGTGTTGCTCATATAGGCTACAGTAGATTACATGAAACATAACAGACATATACAATACAAATATAAAGCAAAATATTTCACATCTTGAGAAATATACATATTCACTTTCTTACCGAGGGTTAGCTGAAAAGATTGATAGCACTCTCACTGTCACTGTCACTGTCTGTACGTTAAATATTAAGCTACAGTCAGGAGACTTAGCTTAGCATAAAGACTGGAAACAGGGGGGAACTGCTAGCCTGGCTCTGTCCAATGGTAACAAAAGCTAACTGTTCTCCTGGCTGTAGCTTCATATTCAATGAACACATACGAGAGTGGTACTGATCTTCTCATTCAACTCTCGGCAAGAAAGCTAAAACATGTCGAACTATTCCTTTAAGGGGAAATAAAAAGGGGAAAACTTGGGGTTAATTAAAGTATAGTCCACCACTGCTGATATGATGAGAGTTCCTAATTCTTTGCATAGTTTACACATGCCTTTAAATGGCATTCATATATTCAGTCAAGAATTAAAATCTCAGACAAATACACAAAGCATAAAAATAGCAATTTGAGCTGTGAGTCGGGTAAAGATTTAAATATATTAAATACTGCCACAAAATAGTAGTGAGTCAGTCTCAAATTAAAGTCTAACATTGCAGGAAAATGCATTAAGAGTAGTGATATAAACAGAGTATGAATTAGTACAAAAAATACACAAACTAAAAAGCTATAGAGAAGAAGAGTTATGAGGAGAGGAGTGTGACAGAGTGAAGATGGTATGAAGTGGAGGCAATACTTACACGTACATGCCCCTGTCATAATGATCGTGCTCCTGTTTGCCTGAAGGGGGCATTATGGCTGGGTGGGGGATCCCTGTCGGATGCATGCCGGATGGGCCCAGCATCAGAGAGTGAGGGAACCTGGTGGAGGTGAAAGAAAAAGGTGGAGGAAGACAGACAGAGAGTAAAATAAAAAAAAAGATTTGGTTAGTTCAGAGAAACGCTTTGAGTCGTGGGGGCAGAGAGGATGGGAAGCGTCAAAGCAAGAGCGTCAGTTCTGGTAAGCAATGAGCTTGAAAGCATGACAAGCCTCTAGGTTGATCTTTTAAGGTGCGTAATTTGGCTTACTGAACACATGAATATGTGAACAGATAGGCTGATTGACTCTTCAAAAAAATATACAACTGGTGGAGGGTGTTCATGTTGAGCACGGCGCTTAAAGTGTGCGATTTGGTTCTTTTTATCTATTCAGTAAAGTTGTAAGCATTTATCACCACTAGAGGGCGTCCTAGCATCACAGAGTGAGAGGTTAGGAGACGAGGAAAATACTCCTTCACCTCTTTAACGCCGTCTCGTAGTCGGTGCACTTTTAAACATCTTAATGAATAATCTCACCATCCACCATACGATCCAAGTATATTAATTTAAGTCTAAAAGAAGGTAATTTGGGGTATTTTGTTTCCAAAAAACAAGTTTGTTTCAGCACCACTATGGAGATAAAAAGGGGCAAAATAGAGTGATTGACGAAGAAGCAGCAATAAGCATCAGCTGCTGGAGTGAGCGTCAAATAATAACCAAAAAAATATTCATTTTGTTTGTTTTTAACCTGCATGGAGTAACTGCTCATAGGTGGGGTTTACGGTGCTTGACAAATTCAGGTACTAGTAGCAACAGAAATACATAACATAAGTATGCAAGCATAATTAAGATTAGCAAATTATGTAATGCTTACTGCTTGCAAATAGTGAATACAGAGGACACCTTTCCCCTCTTTTAACACACCAGGTTAAAAAGGTGTGATATCGAAGATCCAGATCATACGATTCATCATCTGGCTTTTAACTTGTTGTGATTTTCTAAAAATTGCCAATCACTGTGTAAATACCCACCTATGTGACCCGATACAGGTCTAAAACAAACTACATGAGAGGCTGGTTGCTTTGTAACGGAGGCCTTGTGTATGAGACAGATAATCTGACGAACTGGCAAAGCGCGGTGGCGGGAAAGCATCTGTCTGTTGCAAACACCGACTTACAGTCTGTGTGAGATTGTCTGGGATCAAATGTGTTAAATTAGAGTCGCAGCTTAAGCAAATACGCAAGAACCAAAAACACCTGGCTGAACAATGTGAAGACATTGTAGCTCTCACAAACTCACAGCGGGGTCACACATCTTTTTATTGTTCCTGTCCTTGAAAAACAAAATGCCTGCTGCATGGGACGAATTAACAGGATCTCACACAATATTTGCTTCAAAAAAAATTGCAAAAGCAAGAAAAAAGCAGATAATGTCCTCAAGAGTGTGTGTTTCTGTGTCAGCTGTTTGTATTCTGCAGCAGCGACTAGCTCAGTTTGCCTCGAGTCGGCTTGTTTTGGCGAAACAGCGAACTCGTCCTGTTTACAGCACACTGGCTCCAATAGGACTTTTACAGCAGCTGCCCAATGAAAGCCGACACAGAAGCTGAACACGGCGAATGGAAAAAAAACTCCTGCTCAGGCATTTTGAATGTGCTATAAACAGGAGTTGGTTGATGCAGAGCGTAGGCTTGTTGTTTTTTTTGCTTTTACTTTCTCGGCTCGGCTTGGCTCGGTCCGACCAGCAGGCTACGATACCTGGAGTAGGAGGCGGCGCTGGAGAGGTTGGATGAGTAGGGCTGCCTGAATCCACAGGGGGACAGGGAAGGATAGACGGGCTGGCTCTGCCTGCCACAGCACAGCAGAGAGGGGGAGAGACGGTGGTGCCCTTTAGCTTTACAGGTAAAAGTTTCTCCATCCCTGTGAGGATGTTTAGCCCTTAAAAAGGTCAATTTAAGTCTACTATAATCTTGATTTAAATAAGAAAAAAAATCAGATACACTTATAAACTCTACTATGATACACAGGCATTGTTTTGGGGAATTTTAACTTGCATATTGTAAACAATTAATCATCTTTGTTTGCATTTTGAAAACATCTTAAACACATTTCTTCTCAGTTCTAACGTTGATTCTTAGACAGCTGGAATGAGAAATAATTTTCTTTGCATTTCTTTCCTATTTTTTCGTCCTGTAATTAATGTTCTATCTAGGGCTGCAACTAACTATTATTTTCTTTGTCGATTAATCTGACGATTAGTTGTTTGGTCTATAAAATGTCAGAAAATGTTGAAAAATGTCTATCAGTGTTTCCCAAAGCTCAAGATGACGTCCTCAAATGTCTTGTTTTGTCCACAACTCAAAGATATTCAGTTTACCATAAAAAAAAATAAAAAAAATCACCCAATCGATTAATCGATTATCAAAATAGCTGGCGATTAATTTAATAGGTGACAACTAATCGATTAATCGTTGCAGCTTTAGTTCTATCCCTTATTGTTTATAATTAACATAATTTGTTTGTCTTGCTTTGAGTTTTAGGAGAGACTTTTGGACAAGCCTGCAGCTTCCCACCTCTCCTGTACAGTTTTTTAAATGCATATGCATAAATATATCTGTATAAGTGTATTTATCTTTTGCACTGGCATATTTTTGTAATATGCAAACAAATAACTACATAAAAATAAACTAAAATAAAAATCTCATTGTTCAATAAAGTGAAATCTTGTGGTTTAATGCTTCTTTGCATCTATAAAAGTATCTATTGTAGACTTGTGATGCATGGTGATCCCCCCCGTGGAGAGTCTGGATCAGCAGTGTTGACAGCTGTGTGTCAATACTTGGCTTACCGGGAACAGAAACACACACACTCACACACCGCGGGAGGTCGAGGGTGGGGATGGGATGTAAGCAAGAGCCTTTGATATGTAGAAAACCACACTTCTACCTCCTGAGAGCCAGTACAACCACCCCCCCCCCCCGCCTTCAACATATGCACACACACGCACGCCAATCCACATCTAGCATTTAAATCACCTTTACAATCATGATTATCACCACACACACTTCCTCGTCTCATCCTTTAGCCCCAGGAGGAGGCAGTGCTGCACGTACAGTAAAGCCCAGCAGCAGAGGCCTTCAGCTGGGAAGAGATTCAGTGATCACTGCGCTCAGCTCCTGGAGGACCGTTCATGCCGTAATCCTGTTTTAACTGAGGTCACACTGCAACACGGGTCAAGTGTTGCTCAGATAAAGGCAGTTCAAACTATCAAATCTGCTTGTTATTTCACCAGGAGGCTGCACACACCAGATCTCAGAATGCATAAATCCATCAATCGGTGTGATTTATTTTTGATCCGATGTTTCAAACACCAGCCCTCAAATAAACCATCATACAGGTCACACGCACCGAAAGTTCCTGAGTGACGGTGACGCCACACTCAAAGAGAAAAATACCTCCCGTGTGACAGGCATGGCTGGACAGAGGTATGCTGGGAATGAAATGAAATACTAGGCGGCCTTCTCATTGTGCTGGCTGCAGCGCCTTGTGCATTTTCTTTGTTACACTTTGACTACAAGTGACAACAAAGTAATTACATCCCTACAACCTGAGTCCAAGGTAATGAATTTGAAAATGTCAGTAAATGACGGCAAAGGGGAATAGCTTTCATGCTTAACAGAAGCTGTTTGCAATATTTTTCATTCGTTACACAACTATTTCTGTCACTTTTCGTGAGAACCACAGAGTGCAACACAAATGTCTTCCAGGTAAGATTGTCTGAAAATTAGTGCTGTCAAAGTTAATGCGATAATAACGCGTTAACGCAAATTTGTTTTGACGCCACTAAAATCTTTAACGCATTAATGCAACTTGCGATATTCAGGGTGTCGATACTTACATAATATGAAACTAAAATACCTGAGGAATCCATTGAGTTTGCCATGTTATGATTTGAGCATATTTTTTATGCTAAATGCAGTACCTGTGAGGGTTTCTGGACAATATTGTCATTGTTTTGTGTTGTTAATTGATTTCCAATAATAAATATATACATATATTTGCATAAAGCAGCATATTTGTCCACTCCCATGTTGATAAGAGTATTAAATACGTGACAAATCTTCTTTTAAGGTACATTTTTAACAGATAAAAAATGTGTGATTCATTTGCGATTAATCACGATTAAATATTTTAATCTATTGACAGCCCTACTGAAAATGTATGCCGTTATTCCCATATTTAAACAATATCGCATCTCCCCCCCTCTCTATGACGGCCAGCTTCTCACCCCTTTCGACGAGGTCGGACTACACATCGTACAAACTAGCTCTTTCCGAGCACAATCCGGGCCGTCGTTCCATAAAGGGGGCGGGAGGAGGCTGTGCTACACTCTCACTCTGCTTTGGTGGATAGAAGTTAAAGAGGCTTTATAACATCCCCTTCAGCTCTCGCTTCACACTGTATTTAATAATGCAACGTGTTTGTGAGACTCATGCTCCCGCCACAGCGGTCGCCACTGCAGCTGCATCCTTACAAACAACAAAACACATCTCACATAATTCCTGACCCCCTCCTGGTCCGAGGCAGCTAACCGACCAGCCAACGGGCCCGGGGGACATGTGGAGGTGGTCATGGAGGGACAGGAGGGGAGACCGGGCTAATAGTGAAAACAACAGTTTGACATTTAACCACTCATTCTCTTTGCTCTCCCCTCCTCCTCCTTCAACAAAGAAGCACACTACAAGGGGCCAAAACAAGCAGATAATCTGGGTTAAAGGAGATTAGCTGTTAATAATATTTGTGAAAATCCATAGTGAAGTGTCTGAAAAAGATAAAACGCCTGTGAATCACAGACTTGAGAAATGTCTGGGGACAGCGAGCTAGTCCTACAGAAACATGAAAAAGAGACATAAACACACATGTATGCGTACAAACGCACAAACAAAGTTTGAAGCTTTCCGTTCCAAATCTCCATGACATTTGATGTAAGCCTTTAACTGGTCCTGCAGGGGATTTTGTCCAGGCACACATACTGTAGGTTGTAATAAATGGATTTGTGTTGATCCATAAATCAATGGAAGTCTGACATTATACGTTCACAATCAACCAGCATGACATCGCGAGCTCACAGTCGACTCAGAAGCGATGGAAACTCTAAATGTAGCGACTAAATATGGAGCAGATGTGTTTCAGACGTCCCACACTACAGAGCTATCTATACTGCTGCTACCGCTTCATCCCCATAAGGAACTATTGGGAAAATCAAAACACAAGTAGTGGATAAAAGCCCAAAACATGCCAATTTGGGGTCTTTGCTAGTTTCTGTAAGGCCAGAATCTACCTGAACCCTACTGCATTTACTATCTCATTTAATTTTAAAACAAAAATTGTATCTTGCACACTTTGCTAATGTATATAGTTTGTTATTCTATGTTTATATTTTCCAAGTTAGTTGTAGTAGTCTGGTATATTATAGTGTATTCTAATATATTGTGTATACTATACATATTTATCTCTCTTAACCTGCTGCTGTAACACAACATTTTCACAATTTGGGATCAATAAAGTACATCCATCCATCCATCTATCTATCTATCTATCTATCTATCTATCTATCTATCTATCTATCTATCTATCTATCTATCTATCTATCTATCTATCTATCTATCTATCTATCTATCCATCCATCCATCCATCCATCCATCCATCCATCCATCCATCCATCCATCTATCTATCTACCTTTCTATCTATCTATCTATCTATCTATCTATCTATCTATCTATCTACCTACCTATCCACCCCATCTATCTATCTATCTATCTATCTATCTATCTATCTATCTATCTATCTATCTATCTATCTATCTATCTATCTATCTATCTATCTACCTACCTATCCACCCCATCTATCTATCTATCTATCTATCTATCTATCTATCTATCTATCCATCTATCTATCTATCTATCTATCTATCTAACATGCTAACATTTCCCAGAATCCACCACATCTTGAGGAAGACTGCAAGTTACATATTTAGATCTGAAGATATTGCATGACTTTTTCTTCCTTTACTAAGATGATTTCTTGGCAACAACATCCAGCTTTAAACCACACTCTCTTCTCTTTATTGATAATTCAATTTTAGTCAGTAAAAACATGCACTCAGAGTACTTGCTAAACACTATTTTGGTTGACATGTCTTTTCAATTTCGCAGTCGTCCACATTCCTTTTGTTTTGACCAACGGCTACAAGTTGAAGTAAAGAGTCCTAAACACGGAGGATCAAAGGAGGTGGTTTCCGTGCCAACAGGGCCTTGGGTTAGCTACGCTGACACCAGGTGAGACAGTGATGTATGTAACACTGACCTAGGTCAGAGTGTGTATGTGTGGATGTGTAATGCTGGGAAGAAGATGATGATAATGATGATGATGGTGGTGTTTGAGAAGGTAGAGGTGAGTTGTGAAGATTAGAAGAAACGTTTTTTTTTTGTTTTTTGGGGGGGAAAATGAACGTTTGAGGGTTAGGGGTTATATTAGATACGGGTTAATGGTGCAGCAAAACACCAGAGTTTGGACTAAACAGCAGAAGCAAGTTTGTACAGATGGGACAAACTATTATTTTCTCAACTCATCGATTAAATGTTCGGTCATTAAATACAAAAAAATAGTTTAAAAGTGCAAGTTGACATATTTGAACTGTCACAGAAGGTGAAGAAAACCAGGAAAATCTTTACATTAAGAGGCTGGAGACAACGAATTTCAGGCATTTTTGATTATACAAAATTGACTCATTTTTTTGGGGTTAAGTTTTTCCTCATCCGATGAGAGGGTCGATGCTGTAAAGATTGTAAAGCCCCCTGAGGCAAATTTGTGATTTTTGTGATATTGTTCAAATAGAACTGACTTGACTTAAATGATTAATCAATTATCAAAAAAATAGATGATTAATTTTCTCCCCATCAACTAATTGTTTGATCGAGTAATAGTTTCAGCTCTCAGTTCTCATCATGTAAGAGACAGACCTGGTGGATTCATTTAGTGTTTACGAGTTATACAATAACAAGGTCATCAAAAGCACACAAAGGACTGAGTGAGTCACAGTATGTACTCATATGTGTGTGTGTGTGTGTGTGTGAGAGAGACTCACCAGCCCATGGAGGGAGTGATCTGGCCGACGCCGCCTGGAGGGAGGGAGTAGTACCCTGAGAGGTCCTGGGACTGGTGCCTGTGAACGCCTGGAGGACACACACACACACACACACACACACACACACACACACACACACAGTATATATTAACATCATTGTAATCACTCTTTTCTCTTCGCATTTTGTCACTAAAGACGTCGTAAGTGCACACACACACACACACTAAATAAATGTTGCCATGTCTTTTAATCACACACACACATACACACTGGTTAGGTGAGGTCAGCGGCCCCCAGCCCGGGCCCCAGGTCTGATGGGCTATTAGCGCTATTAGTAGTCTGGGAACCTGGTATTAAACACAAAGATACCCTTAACGCAGGTCCCACACACTTCTGTTCCCATCCTGTCACAGTGCATGTGTGTTGGTGTGTGTGGGACCCTCCGCTGGGAGCCGATGTCGCCAGTTGGTTTCACTGGTTTATTCTACACAAGTTAAGTTCCCACACAGATATGGGAGGACAGACAAACACCCAAACATGCACACAAACAAATCATACTATTCATTTCTACTTTTAGCAAAAATGTTTCCCAACAAAAGCGACACAGACAACTCGGCTCTCTGCCCTCACACAGTAAATATCCAGCCTCTCTCTGTGTGTCTCTCTCTTTGTGCCCTTCAAAGGAAGTCATTTGTCAACATGCAGCACCTAGCACTTAGCGCGGCCCGGCTGCTAACCTGTGTTTGCAGCAGAGGAATGCTCTAGATGACTGTAATTTGGCCGCGGCTCCGGGCCTGTTTCAAGACCCCGAGCCACTATAAATCTGGACGACAGGAATGTGACTGAGTCAGTCGACCTGTCTCACCACTGCGATCCTTCCTCCCCCCCCCCTCCGTCTGTCCCACCACGCCCTTCCTCCCTTCTCCTCTCCTCCCTCATCCTCTCTTACGTCCCTCAGCCCTTCCACTGCCCAGACTCTTTTACTCCACGTCCTTCTCACCTCTCTTTTACCTTTTACCTCTCTTTTCCATCCTTCCCCGGACTTCTCCCGTTCTCAGACCTCAACTCTTTTCCTTCACTTAGCACGTAAAGGTGTATGAATGCCACGATAATGCGCAAGGCATTTAGCGTGCAATACAAACGGCTTTCTTGCTTTTGACGTGTCATTTGTACGCCATGTAGACTGTACTGAGTCCAAGGTAAATGCATCCACGTAAATATGCCACGCTCAGAGCTAGTGACGTCGAATAAAAAGCGAGAAAGACTGCTTATGGCGGGCAGAAGGGGAGGTGTATGGGTCACAGGACAGGACTTTCAACCAGGAGACCGGTGTTTTGTTTTGTAAGTTAAGTTAGTGACGTTTGTCACGTGTTTTCCATATGTTTTTTTCCATATGTTTTCCATATTTCTGTACGTATTTGACTTAGTTTGAGTACTTATTTTTAGCCCAACCATGATGTTAACTAAGTGGTTTTGTTGCCTAAACCTAACAGCAGACGTTACCGTAGTTTTGTTGCGTGGTGTACAAATGACGTGCGAAAAGGCTGAAATGTGTCCTCATGACACGAGGAATGTCGGTGTAATGTTGTGCTATTTATACGTCTTCCTGTGAGACCAGGTTGATTTACAAATTAAATAATGTGGCTTGTGTGAACAAATGAAGTCTTCAGTCCTCCAAAAACACACAAGTTGAAGCTTTAGAAGATTTAGTAAAGCTATAATTTTTTAAATGAAATAGCCAGTGACGTAGCAGGCTAATTGAGAAAAACAATTAATATTTAAAAATGTTATTGCAAGCGCATGAATCAAATTTGTTTACGAGACAGTAACAGTTTGCCGAGCAGATATTATATGTGACTTACACAGGCTAAAAGACAGTTCTAAGTCACCCAAAGCGTGTTCATCAGACAAACAGAACCAGCTGAGGACTTCCACCTGTAAGTTCTGTAGACATTACTATTACTCTAAAGACATGTGATGAATACGTTTAAAACAAGATAAGAGAGTACTAAAAGAGGGAGATGGGACTTTTGGCTCGCTGTAACATCTTCCCATCACAGGTCTGCATGTGTCACCGTTACATCATGAAGGAGTTTTCTCAGCAGCGTGTGTCAAATAAACAAGGCTCAACATATAGAGGTCTTTATCTGGGTAAATTCCACTTATTGTAAACACAGGGTTACCCTCAGGCTGTGTTCAGACTGACAACACTGTGTGACCAAACACAGACTCTTCATTTATTTCCATGAGAGCACTGCTTGGTTGCAGTGGGGCGCTGAAGCAAACAAACAAACACATACAAAAAACAACAACAACGAAGACTTTTGGTTATTAAGTTTTGATCCTGACTCAACTTAGTGCTACATCAACAATCAAATAAGTGCGAGTAGAGTTGTGATGTGCCATTTATTTTTTCCCATAGACAGTATTACTGGACTCAAATAATCATAAGAATACTTTAATACAAAGTTAAAAAGAACATCTTGCAGCTTGTAGCAATACGCTACTTGTACAGTTTACCTTGCAAGCATTGAAACACATTAAAAGAGGTGTAGTCCTGCCTCAGTGATAAAGTAGAAACAGCAGTGCAGTATCTTTGCCTCTGCCTTCCACACACTCCAACGCACCAACACACTGAAGGCCATTTTGTTGTTTTGCCAGAGGGCTATCATCATCAGGCTGAATGTGCCCTCAGGCTAGTATAGATTTTTCTGTCTGTGTTAATATTGAACAAGATAAAAGTGAAAATAAATTGCTTCAGATGAACTCAACAGATTGCCCCATTAAAGCATTTATAATACATGTTACCTGTTAAGAATACTGATGAATAACAGCATTAATAACAATGACTGTTAACAATTCTTTTGATACTGAGATGGTGAACTTTGCATCCTTTTTCCAAATCCCCCGTGTTCCCTGAAATGACTGTTTGGCTAACATCAAAACAGAAATCCTAAACACAAGTTTGGTTTTGTCTGTTAACCTGTCACACTTAAATGTGATGGAAATATGACGCTGGTTTCTGTAAGTCACGTTTTTTGCAGCCCTGTTTGTTGTTGGGAAACCTGACGGGGGAAAATTAGCAGCAGTAATGGGGCAGTTTTCTTTGGAATGCCCCTTTTAAGGCGGCCGTCTAATGACAGCTAAAGCAACTATCTCACGGTCTCCATGTCAACGTCTCGGGAAACAACTTAAAAGGGAAACCATTTGAGTCAAACCCGGCTCTGCGTGAGCTCGCTATCGGAACGTGTGCACGTTAAACCGAGACTGGAGGAGCTGAAAATAGTATTCCTGCACTGATAATGTGCTGTGGTGGTTCTAACCACTGAGAGTGAAAGTGCTGCAGCATCTGAGCCTTTAAATGACTTGACATGCAGCCTGTGTGGTGTACATAAAAGAGCCCAAGACCAGAGAAACTCTGCAGTGTTTTGTTACAGTAAGGGCTACAGTGAGTGCTGACAAATTTTACTCAAGTACAGGAACAGTTACTTTTGTTAAGAGCAAACATCAAAAGTCACAGTAATAGCAAAAGTCTTTTTTTACAGGGTAAAACTACAGACTATAAAAGACATGTCTAACATGACTCTTAATATCTTTTGTTATTATTCAGCACATTTCATTTCCAATACAGTTTCCCTTTTTCCTCATGCTGTTTTTAAGCAGAGTGACTCACACTCTCGCTATCTGTCATCTGAAGAGTAAACATAGGGTACTTTTTGTGTTTTCTCTAATAGTTAAAAGAGAAAGTAGAAAGTAGTTACTTTAACACAACTGTAATTGCAAGAGCTATGGTTTTAAGCAATGTTTAGCATAGAAATGAAACTCAATTGAAAGCTGTAATGTGATATTTTCAACTACTCACAAACATAAAAATAAAAGAAAAAAAACGTACTCAAAAGATGAGGCCATTATTCTGTAACAAATCCCATGAAACAAACAAAACCGAAAATGTACACTAAACAAAATATAAACATAACACTTTTGTTTTCGCTCCCATTTTTCACGAGTTTAAATAAAAGACCTAAGACTTTTTTCTATGCACACAAAAGGCTTATTTCTCTCAAATTTTGGTCACAAATTTGTTAAAATCCACATTAGTGAGCACTTTTCTGATGTGACCAACCCAAGGCACACCTGTGTAATAATAATGCTGTTTAATTAGCCACACCTGTCAGGTGGATAGATTATCTTGGCAAAGGAGAAGTGCTCACTAACAAGGATTTCAACAAAATTGTGACCAAAATTTGAGAGAAATATGCTTTTTGTGTCCATAGAAAAAGTCTTAGATCTTTTATTTCAACTCATGAAAAATGTGAGGGAAAACAAACGTGTTGCGTTTATATTTTTGTTCAGTTTATTAGTCCGCCTCTCGGTGCACCAGCCCCATTGATTCCTACTTTTATTTTTTTTTAATTTTAAAAAATGTGTCATAAATAAATGATTTCCTAAAACAGCAGGGTATTGTAGTTTTTAGCAAACATCACTTAAACAGGAATAAAAAGTGCATTTATTGGGGACTATTTTAAACTGCGGATTAATACACATTTGTGTGTGTGTTCATGGTAATGAAAGAACATGTCACTCAGTGCAACACTGTGGCTCACTGATGTGTTTTAAATAGTTTCTGGACAAAAAAATGGACAATGGAGCTCTATGGCACAGAGGTTTAAGATATATAAGGTCTTTACACAGACAACATTTGTTAGTAGAATCAATTGATTGTTTTGGTCTTTTCATGGATTTGTTGACAATAAGAAAATCATAGACTATCGCCTGCTATATTCTCTAAATAATACTTTAAAATACTGAGAAAAGCAGTGACAATGCAAAGTTCTGCTCAGGTAACTGAAGCTGTTTGCAGCTAGTTAATTCTCAGTCCTGCTCACAGTTACAGTAATATCTTAAGCCCATGTGACACTCTAAAGTAAGTGTTAATCGGTGTTCATCTTGCACATAAAAGTGTGACAGCAAGCAGACATTTCATTTCTTTTTCTTTCTGTATTTTTTACTCTCTATTGTCGTAGGCAACAGTCATATCTGTGAAACAGTTAAAGCAATGTGACAGTGCTGGATCGACTGGAAACATCTACTTTTGAATCACATGCTGAATGTGGTGTTAAGGTTGACTGAAGAAGTGACTGAACTGACTGGACTGACCAGCTGGGTCACACAATGTCAAACACGAACCGGCAGCTTTACAGAGTCTAAGATTTGTGATCATTTCCTGACCACAATTATCTCAAACCAAATTTAATTTAACTAAAATTTAAACATAGTTTGGTAAATAGTCTAGCATTTGGTAAGATATATGTTTTAAACAAATACAAAAAAAATGAATCCTACAGTGCAGTGGTGGGATTAAAAGGAGAATGATGAGATGAGAAAAAGCAAAAAGAAGCATTTAAAAAATGAAATATGTACATCTATAAAGTTCTAACACTGTTTAAACCTCCAGATCCTCTGATAGAAAATAATGCAGGAGGGGAGGTGGATGGGTTCAACAAACATCGCACTTTCCCCCATGAGACCGGTGTTAGTGTCCTGTGTGAAACATATAGTCATTTCTTGCGTTTTCGTTTTGTTTTTAAGTTATTTTAAGCCAAAGCATGATGTTTTTTACTAAGCCTAACCCAGTAGTTTTGTTGCAGAAACCTAAGTAGTTTTGTTGCATTTTGTGACCATCACAACAACCGTTGATGGGTTACAAGCCAAAACATTTGGGAACTGGTGTTCTAAACCTACTAAAACCTGTGACTATTTCTATGAAATATCACATATTTCTATGAAAATTATGAGAAAAATGGGCCAAAACATCAGCTTTTCAGTTATACAGGACACTACATTTCTAAAAGCTCTTTAAATCACATGCTATTGCTCGTTTCATCATGCATTTTCAGTTCTCTTACTGCAGAGATCCAGTGCTCAAGAGCCGCAGATCAGCTTTCATCACACATCTCATCATACTTCGGCTTTAATCCTCTGATTTTCTGCCAACAGCTATAAAACTTTATTGATCCGTGTTGAGCTCAGCGACGCAGGAGGACAGTTTGAGGACAGAAGAGTAGATAGGTGTGCCGAAAAATGACATCACTGATGAGGTAAGCTCTACCTGTGAGGAGCTGACGAATGATACGAGGAGTGAGGTAAGGTGGTATGTGTGTGTGTGTGTGTGTGTGTGTGTGTGTGTGTGTGTGTGTGTGTGTGTGTGTGTGATGCTCCTGACTGGAAACATCGTCAGAACTCAGGTGAGATGGTGTGAGAAAGGTTATGTGCAGCAGTGTGTGTGTGTCTAAGGGTTTGTTAGAAGCAGGTGGCTCAGTCTGTCATTAAGGGCTGAGTCACTGTGCTAGTCAGTCATGGACCCACACACACACACACACACACACACACACACACACAGAGTCTAGACCAGACACGGGGAGTGTTTTTGTAGGATAACGGGGGTTTCCAGACGGAGCAGGCAGAAGATTGCCTGAGGTCACACTCCAATATCTAATCAGAGCCAAGAAAAGACTTTTGTTCAACTCAGAAGTTTTTTTTCTTCTTTTGCTATCAACCTCTTTCTCTCCTCCTGTTTTCTCACTTTTCTCTTCGCCGTCATCATCACTGTCAAAACTGCCGCGTTATAAACTCTCTGAAGTTTCGGAGGAAAACCTGGCAGTGTTAGAAGACCGATGAATTCCACCTCACAGTATCAGGGCGCGATTTCATGGCTGTCAACGGTATTAAACTGTGAGTTAAATGCTGCCGACCTCTGCCTGCACTCGTCTCTTTACTATTTGCTGTTGTATTCTACGTCTTGTGTTTAATGGCTTGTACAAATAAAGCTGTAATAACTTTCATTAAATTATAGGGGTGGGGAAAAAAAAAAAATCGACACAGCATCGCGATATTTTGTGTGGCAATATTGTATCGCTACACGTACGTCAAGTATCGATCTAATATTATATAAACTATTAACCTCTAAACAATCTGATGGCCGGCCCAGCAGTTATTCTGTCTTTCAGAGGTTGTAGCGGCCTCAGTCTAAAGCTGAGTGAAGATCCTGGTACCATATGAAACTAAAAATCCTAAGAAATCAATTGGTACTAACCATGTCATGTTAGCTTGTTGGGAAGAGTGCTAAATAACGCTCCAAAGCTACACTAAAGTTTGGCGAGGAAAAACTGGCATGGCCATTTTCAAAGGGGTCCCTTGACCTCTGACCTCAAGATATGTGAATGAAAACTCTGAGATGAACAGAGTGAAAACTAAGTTATTCTTACCAAACCATCACCAGTATCGTTGTTTTCATCGTCATTCTGGTTGTAATCATCATTAGTTAACTGAGGAGCCACTTTTGGCTGCTCTGTGAAGCTTTTGACTGATAAAATGTGTGTGTTGCTGGAGTTGCATGTTCATTACAGAAATAGCATGAAAAGGTTGGATGGAGAAAACAGGTTTTCTTATGCTTAGGAGTTGTACTGATCTGCACAATGTGCTTTTGGTTAGCAAAGTCTCCAATCTGCAGTGAAGTTCATAAACTTCACTGATAAACCAGGGAATTACACTGAATGACATCCAATAATTACCAATAACTGTCCTATAACTTTCATGGAAAAGCTATGGAGTGTCCAGAATAAAAAGGTTTAGTCTCATGGTTGCATAAAGAGTACTGGATGTTCTATTCATTCCAATGACAGCTGCTCATCCAGTACATTCGCCAAAAAAAAAGAAGTTTTTTCTCTTCTTGGTTTACCCCCTCGTTGTGCAGCCACAGCACATGTGCTTTAGTGTCTATTTCCCTGAACCTACTACAGAAGCTCGTACCAAAGACTGTACACTGAGATGATGTCATGCAACAAACAAAAAATAGCATTTTTTGGTTTTGGGGAAGTTTTGCCCTTTGAGGTGTCTTGACAATAGTTTTACAGATGTTGCAGTAAATGGCCTCTCATCCACCCACACACACACACACACACACACACACACCAGCCCAGTCGCACGATAAGGCATATGAATGACATGATAATGTGCAAAAGCGTGCAATAAGAGCGGCGTTGTTGCTTTTGGTGTGTCATTTGTTCTCCATGTAGTCTGTGCTGACTGCAATGTAAATGCATCCGCGTAAATATGCTACGCTCAGAGCTGGTGACGTAGAATAAAAAGTGAGAAAGACTGATTATGGTTGGCGGGAGAGGAGGTGGATGGGTCCAACAAAACACACTACTTTTTACCAGGAGACTGGTGTTTGAGACCGGTGTTTTGTAAGTTTTTGTAAGACCACTTGTCACATCTTTTTGACATTTGTGACGTGTTTTCCGTATTTTTGTTACGTTGTTTACGTACCTATTGTACTTGGTTTACGTACTTATTTTAAGCCAAACTTCATACTCGGCGAGACAAAATGTGACCAATGTGATGGTTGCACGCGCACGGCTCTGTGGGCAATTTGTCGTTCAGCGTCTTGCTCAAGGACACTTCAATATGTGGAAAGGAGCAACCAACCTTGAGATTAATGAACAACCAGAAAGGCTGATCTGCACTCTTAGAAGATTACTCCACCGAGTTAGCATTGTACACCCATAGTTTAAAAAAAAAAACACAGGATCAAAATTGATACAGCAGAACCAGAGATATCGTCTGTTTTTATTCCACACATTGTCAAAACCTGACGCCTACATTGCCCACAATGCACCTCGACTACAAACAGTTCGATTTGGGTGTGTCCTGCTAGTAGCCGCTAATGTGGCCTCGATCCATTATAGCCTCAAGCGAGATGAGAAGCAGCCTCAGAGGTCTGGTAAAGTTCACTACTTTGAACTCCACATCTCCAGACTTTTTTTTTCATTTCTAAACTTGTAGACTTCAGCTCCAACCAACCACTTTATCCGATTTTGCACAGCTCCCTCTGGAGCCACAAAAGTCTCTATACAACTCTATACAGCGTGCAGTAGTACTCCCCAAGATCTAAAAGCAGACTTTGAAGTTTAAAATCCGTGGAGCTCCTCTTTAATACATGTATGGTTAGTCCTCTGGGGACCGTGGAAGTGCTCAGATTTCGACTCGTGACTAGACCAAATGTTGGTGAGGTTGCTCAAATCCTCTGGGGATCATGAATACATTCAGCAAATTCAACAGCAACGTGTTCAGCAGTTTAGATATCTCGCACTGGATCAAAGTGTGAGGCGTACAGCGAGACAGATGGACCGACCAACGCCGCCACCCTTTTAGCTCCACCTCTTGAAAAGGCAAAAATCCTACAGTGTTTAAATGTCAGGGTGTGTTTGTTTGTGACTTTCAAACAGAGTGTGTTTGTATGTACAGCGCTTGCTAAGGAGAACCGTGTGTGTGCTGCAGCGATGGCTTGTGCGATTGTCACTGTAATTGTTTCCATCTTTGTGTGTGTGTGTGTGTGTGTGTGTGTGTGTGTGTGTGTGTGGCTGGCGGTCCCTTCAGAGGAGCAGGCCACTTCAGAGCGGCCATGGAACCGCCACAGGCTGACGGAGCCGGTGCTGCCACTTCACACACTGTGTGCGTGCCGGAGTACATGTGTGTGTGTGTGTGTGTGTCCATGTGTGAGGAGAGAGGAGTGGGGTAAGTTTTACGAACATGAATGTATTGCGTGTGTGTAGAGGAGGGAACGAGAAAAATAAATAGTAAGATTACATTTGTTATATTACATTACTTGTGTGTGTGTGTTTCTGGTAAAATGAGCTCGGTTAGCTGCATTTGTGTTGTTGTGATGAATGATGTGTCGACAGCACAAACAAATCGCTGTGTGTGTGGACGAGGACTTCAGCAACAATTCAGCAGCTGTCTGGAGTACGTCTGTGTTTACTTGTGTGTGTGTGTGTGTCCTCTTGAGCGTGTGCAATTCTGAGTTTCAACAAGAATTTAACATCAGTAATGATGGACGTGTGTGTGTGTGTTATACGGCGTTTCCATGTCTATGCCTGGAATACGTGTGCGCACATATAACTCGACCAAAGCAATTCTTGGTCGACTAACACTTATCGATTTGTTGATTTAGTCGACAGATCTGTAAAACTGAGTTTCTCCACAAAGAATTACACAAAAGCACCACTTTAAATCTAGTGTTTAACAAAGATGTGCTCATAAGTTTCCTGGAAATAAGTCATTCAGCATGAAAAAGCATAGAAATGACTAATCGACTAAAGAAATCTTAGTCGACTAAGACCAAAACGATGACTGAAGAGGGAGCGGCCCCGGTACAAACACTTCAGTCTTTTCTGTGCGTGTGTGCAGGTATACAGTATATATAAATGTGTGTGTTCTCACCTGTCTTTTGGCTCATGTCTGTGGGCAGGTGTGGAGGACTCTGGCTGAAGTGCTCGTTGCTGTAAGGCAGGAGGGACGTCAGCGGGTGCATCCCGTGAGACTGCTGCACCACCGACACTTTGTTGGACTGTTGACGAGACACAACGATACAAAATCAATTTAGATTAGAATGATTTTACACAATTTCCTATGTTTTTTTCACACTGACTGAATTGGTGAGATACGGGGCTTCAGGGACTCAGC
The DNA here is from genome assembly GCA_916701645.2 of Sebastolobus alascanus. Classification (NCBI taxonomy): domain Eukaryota; kingdom Metazoa; phylum Chordata; class Actinopteri; order Perciformes; family Sebastidae; genus Sebastolobus; species Sebastolobus alascanus. The sequence continues at coordinate 1,591,587 of CAKAOJ020000080.1, forward strand.
TTGGGGTGAGTCACAGACACATATACATATTACAAGAAACTGTTATTTTAAGGTCAACCAACTCATCACAGTGATGTATTACAGTGTAAACCTGCAAGTGCAGCAACTATGATAAAATGATGGGACAAATATGAACCAGGAAGTAACTCTATAGCAATAATTTCATGTTTTCTTTCATTTGCTAAAAGAAGGTATCACATTCAGTGTTAATTTCGTTAACGAAAACTATGACAAAATATGTTTGTCAGCTACCTTTTTTTTCATGATAAGACGAGACTGCGAGAGTTGTCGTTGACTAAAACTATACTTAAACTATGGAGCATAAAAATGACTAAAATGTGACTAAAACAAATATGCATTTTCAACTTTAGACTAAGAGTAAATCTAAAATAGCTGCCAAAATTAACACTGATCACATTCAATCAGAAACAAACATGAAATGATTTAGACAAATCTCTTTGCTCTCTTCATTGAATCACTGATGTTTAAAGATGCAAGATCACACAGATACACAAAGATACCAATGTTGTTCTCTCAGAAACTGTCTCAGGACATTTGCATTTGCTCGTAGATACAAAAAAATCCAGCTGAACATGCCCAAACTTGTACAAGAAGGAACGATGGAAAAAAAGAAAGCTGGACATCTTAAACCTGGTTTGAAACAAACAAGATGGGCTGCTCCCATTGGTTTTCAGTGGAGCAGGGAGGAGGAGGAGGAGGAGGAGGCCTATTCGATCGATAAGCCTTTGATGATCAAGTGAGGCTGCGTGCGAGCTTGTTTGCTTTCATGTTTCTGTTTACAAATGGCTTTCAATAACTTACGTGAAATCCAGTTATTGCTAATGCTCACAGCATGCTGGCTGACATACAATATGTCACAGTGGTTTGCAATGTTGCAGGCAGCCAGCCAAGCCACCTTAAACGGAGTTACACTGGCTGCGTATGTTTGAACCACGCCATGTGTGTGTGTGTGTGTCTGTGTGGGGGGGGGTGGACTGGGCAGTGTAACTATTCCTGTGGGAGGTGAGTATAAATATGCGTCTTTCTGTGCTGGTGTGAATGTGTGTTTTTGAGTGGGTGGATGTGTAAGGATGGATATACAGTATTTTTTCTGTGTGTGTGTCTCCAAGCTGTATTAAGTCTTTGAAAGCTTGGCAGAGGCGCCGATTTTCATGTATATGAATATCTCTGAGAAAAGTTTTAAGATATTTTATTTTGTACACTGAGATGGACAAGCCTGTGTGTGTGCATGGAGTGTGTAACATCAGCACTACAGAGGGGCAGATCTGGAGCTTCTTGCTGGCCCTCCTGCTGAGTTACAAAGTGAATACCTTATCACTTAAAGGCAGAGCTTCCCCACGATACACTCCACATTAACACACACACACACACACACACACACACACACACACACAATTTCAACGACTCCTTTCCTATCCTTCAAGATCTTAAAGTCTCTCTCACTGGCCAAACACACACACACACACACACACACACTGACACACACACTGACACACACACACAAACGGACCCTCATGTGTATGCTACACGGCTACACGGTGGAGCTAAAATCAAACTGCTAAACCGCTTTCATGTTGAGACACATGAAAACAAAACGCAGTACCTCTGTACCGGAGAGCAGAAGGGTGGGAGGTTAGGGGGGGGGGGGGAGGAGGTAGTGTGGGAGCAGGGTGGAGGGTGGAGGACATAGTGGTGAAGTTTTAGATAAGGTCTGTATTCATTAGAACCTGAAGAGGCCCTCAGAGATGGAGGACATTAAGGAATATGCAAAGATTTCAAAATGGCCTGTTGGACACCTTACAGGATGAGAACAAAGGCAAGAAAATGCTAGACGCATGTTGTCATGGTAATCAAACACAAACAGTCATGTGGGATGGAAGTGAGTGATGGGAAAGATTTACTAAGGTCTACTTATTTACTACTACGGAGTCAGTGTTCACTTCACAAAACAACTCACGATGATTGCATGAAAAAAGAAAGATTGCAGAACTGGTGTACGTGACATAAAAAAATCTGACTGAGCTTTGAATATAAAGAATCAGAGTCCATGACTGCAACAAATATGTAAATGAGTTTTTAAATGTAACATAAAGAGACTAATTATACACTGAAAACCACTGTATACACCGTGGAACCCAATATCCCTGCTGAAACACATAATCCAGCGGATGTGAATATACGCACATACAGACTATACACAAGTGTGAATATTTGCACACAAATCTCACCTCACCTACTGCCGTGTACAGTGTATGCACACACACACATATTCTCGACAGATTCTACACATATGGATGCAAAGGCACACACACACACACACACACACACATCTGTGCAGGGCTGCTAGGAGCCTTCAAAAGTAGCTGTGGCTCTGTTTCACGTGCTGAGGTCGATGTAGCCGTTTCGCTGTAACATTATAGCCGCAAAATCGTCCATTTATGTTTCCTCTCTTCCTCGGGGTAATTAGCCGGCCTTGAAGTGGCTTTCGCTGCGCCTTCCTTTTTTTACACACACTCAGGGAGGCTGACTGAGAGCACTCATTTAACCCATAATTATCAACCCCTCTGTATTTAAAAAAAAATCCCCCCTCCCCTCCTCACCCCACCACACACATACACTCACACAACTTACACATAATTACCTTAGCTGAAACAGACGAGCGTGTACATGCATGTGAGGGGACACACACACACTCGCAAAAGATCAAATAACACTTTGGCAACTTTGAAACGGAAACTCGCTGCTATGTTTTTGGTAACAGAGGAATAACACATATGTTCAGGTGCACACACACACACACACTCACACATAAAAACACGCACAGATGCAAAGGAGGGAAAAGTTCACTCACCCTTTAATTTACAGGAGTGGAGTTACCCACCCTTGCAGGCCGACATAAATCGTCAGAGAATAAATTCATAGCACAAATCAGTAGTGAATACAGGGTTTTCAACTGTGGCCGACTGAACTTTGATTTATCTATTTTTTTTTTTATAGGAAAATAATAATCATGAGGGCCCCTATGAAAGCACTGATTATGACTGAAGGCCAGTACGTGCTCTTTCAGAAGTGTTGTTAGGACAGTCCGAATGGGTGAAAAGGTATTTTCAGACGTTCAGACGGAGGATCTGCTTCACACCGTTTTTAAGTTTCTGAAATTAACAAAATGACCAACGCATTCTTATCCCAACTTGTCAAATACAGACGCTTCGTCGGACCCAGCGCGTCGCTCTTTTTGGTCGCAGTAAACGCGTGCTTAATGTTGTGAAGTGGCAATAAAACCACTATAGTTGGGTTTAGGAAAAAGCAACATGGTTGGGCTCAAAACTCAAAACTACTACGTTTGTACAGTTAGAATGACACTGAACGTTGTGAACAGCGGACACGACGAACAGCTGATTGTAACGTGATGCACGGGACGCGAACAGCGGTCTCCTGGATGAAAGCCTTGTGTTTGTTGGACCCATCCACCTCCCCTCCTGCCCGCCCGGTGTGTCTCTTTTCCCTCTTTAATCTACGTCACCACACTCCCGGCGCACTTTCCCCGAGCGTTTACCGATACCAACGCTAAAGGGTGCCTTAAGCCATGAGGGCCGTGACAAAGCATCGGTATTTGATGCCCTGCAGCGAAAAGTCAGGTGGGCCCACCTGGAAATGGGCGGAGCTCGGAGCACTCTACATCCCCTCGTATTCCTAATTTCGCCACAGTCTGTGTTCACTGATGGAAATCCCCAAATGTGCACGATGTGCATTGACACTGGGAAATAGGACAGATCTGTAAAACTGAGTTTCTCCACAAAGAATGGCACAAAAGCACCACTTTAAATCTTGTGTTTACCAGAGATGTGCTCATAAGTTTCTTGGAAATAATTCATTCAGCGTGAAATAATGACTAAGACCAAAACGACCAATTAGTTGAAGCGCTGGGCAATATATCGATACAATACGGATATTTGATTTTCTCCATATCGCCCAGCCCTAATTAGTCGAGTAATCAACTAAGAGGGGGCAGCGCTACAATTTACCAACAAAGGCAGTGAAGTAGAAGACTGCAAGATAGCAGACATGGATGCAAACACATAATTTAAACACTTGGAAAATGTTTATGAAGAAGGAAATATATTCAACACTTTTGTCAGGCCTCAAGGGTACACACAATGCATTGTAGTGAGAAACGTTGAATAGCTTTAACCTGTTACACAATGTCATCAAAAGGTAAAGAAACAGTAGTTGGTGCATATTGGTTGATAGCATACTGTGTATCACTGTACATACATTAATTAATCATGTAAGCAGCCATAAACATGCAGAAACCCACTGCCAAACACCAACTGCAGCAGCACTGAATAATAAATCTCCTGTTTGTTGATTACATCAAAGATGTAATGACTTCAAAGACGCGATTACTTTAAAAATTTCAATTAGATATCACCTTTTTAAGTGCGTCAGGAAATCGCACATGTAGCCCTCAGTCTCTCTGTAGTCTAATTTCACTTGAAAGGCCTTTGATTTATCAGCATATTGTTGCTGCCTTTTATCTCCACTCTATTTGAACAGAAATCTGCTGCTGAATACAAGAGTTAATGGGGTCTCAGACATCACTTGTTTGTAATGACGGCCCTCCACCTTGACCCTGACACACACACACTCGTACGTATGCATTTCACATACACATGCGTGCAAAGACACGCAATTGACACACGCGCGCGCCTTCATTTAGAGGACCTAATGCTGATAAAACACCTCTAATGTATTCTTTAGTTTTCAGATGACACACTAAGTAGATCCGTCTCTTTTTATATTTGAAGCGGAAATTAAAGCGTCCTCCCTTTTGTTCCCCTCCTCCAGAGTGCTTTTGAGTCTAATGTCTTTAATCTCAAATTTCACGGAGATGGCACATTCAAAACACTCATTCACTCTTTTTCTTTCACGGTCATCCTTGCCCTGGTGTGGAGGAAATAATAATAAGAAAAGAACAAATAATAATTTGCACAGTCGCTGGGAATTAATGGTGGATTCAACTTGCTCTCTGCAATCCTTTCAAGTGGCTGCAATCAAACTGCTTTGCAGGAAAGAGCTTTCTCACAAAGAGATCTGAGCTCGACGGCGTCATGTTTTGTCATCAAATGAATCGAGGTTGCACTTCATAAACCGGCCGCCAAAGACAAATGGAAACAACCATTTATAAATCAGTGTGTGAATCAAACCAGATCTGCAAATTAACTATTACAACAAATGTGCCACTCGAGAGATGAGAAACTGGTGTCCAAAGCCTGACGGTGGACGCAGTCTGGAGTGCCATCACTCCACTAAGGCAGGACATGGATTTCAGGAGCTATTCAGTGGAGAAAAACTATTTCATCAATGATTATCTCACACAATTCCTTTGTCAAAGCAGCACATGTCGAATGTCAAGGTAGTTGGAAGTGGAAATCGTTTCTGCAGCTCTTTAGTGTCCTTTAAAAAGACACAAATGTACCGCTCTAAATACAACAACGCTTCATCGGAGAGGTCAGAGGGCAGGGTCACCGGCTTTCATGTTCAATAACCACACATATACACACACACACACACACACACACAGTATACACACACACACACAGTATATACACATGATGAGTGCTGCTGGGATTTGTGGGTGAACGGGAGGGGACAAAAAAACCTCTGAGTCTAACAGCGCGGTAAAATTCCCCACACCTGCATGCATAGAGAAAGTGCAAAAGAGAGACTGAGAGAAACAAAGAAACGGTGTACAGAAAGAGAAAGAAAACATGTGAGCGAGAGGAGAATATGAGGTGGCAACAAAAGAGAACTGAGAATCTCACGGACCATTTGATCCCGTGGAAACTCTTGGCCTAGATCCGACTGATATTAGATTTTTATCAATTTTAGATCTGATTTTATCGACTCCAAAGAGGAAGGTTAATGTATATGAAGTCAAAAGCCACGACTGTGGGAAATACCTTCTCCACCTATTCTGAAACTGTCCTGTATGAGTAAGAAAAAACTGATATGATTAATATGATTCTGAAAAGAAAAGGTTTCTGGCTTTGCTGAGAGGAAAAGGATGTATAGGATGTCGTTTGATTTCTGATTATTTGCCAGAAAACCTTTTAGGTTTTGTGTGGAGAGACCGCAAAAATACAGTATGCTTATAGAAAAGGAAAGGATTTAATTCAACTATTTATCTAAGTAATTCCTTTGACTTGACATGTCACACAACAACATACCTGCTATTTTGCTCTGGTCTAAAGCTGCATTATGTCATTAATATGAACCACATTTCGTAAACAATGACTTTACTTTTGTTGACAAATATGTCAGCAAGTTAACTTCAAATGCATACTGTAACTGTACTTTTATGATATTTGTAATTTTCTCCTCCGCTGCTGCTCCTCGAATACTCTCTTTAATACACAATATAACTCAGAGACATTACGTTCATACACAACCAATTTGCATTTGTAAATACTTTTTGTAAGAAATGTACTGTAATGCTGTCTGGATTACGTTTCTTTATACTAACATAGCGAGAAAACGTTTATATCGAACGCATCTGCAAACTGTTCACCACCAATGCAAAAGGTTCATATGGGAAAAGTTCTTATTGTTATGTTCAGGCTACTCAAAGCACTTGGATCAGTTTAGGAAAAGAGAATGGTGGTCTTGGGTAAAATGTAGAAAAAGTCAATGTAGTCTTGAAGCACGAGGCATTAACTTTATTAATATTTATCCCAAATCATTATTGTTTCCGAACTTAAACCAAGTGTTTTGACCAAACACATCGGGCGCAGAATGCAGCCGTGCGCTCTGGTGTCAGAGTCCAGTGCTTTGTAGAGTACCAGCGGGGTGACCTGCCCTGCCCGACATGACCCCCCACAGCCCGTCCCACCCCAGCAGTCGGTCTCGAGTAGTGAGTAGGTCTCCCAATCTGGAAGTCATTGCCTTCTCCAGAGTCAGGAGCCCAAAATGAGAGCCTCTTAGTTGGAGGTTTGGGCAACATCAAAGCCCAGGCAACCATAACAACGCAGCTATGTTTAAAAAAGGGCCAAACACCCCCCCCAACAAGCCCGCCCACTCCCCAATTACACACACACACACTCACACACTCACACACTCACACACTCACACACTCACACACACACAGAGACACACACACACACACACAAATGCTCATATGCATGCATGGATGCATGTATGCAAGGACACGCCCAGCGGTGTGCATGCAAATACACACACAAACACATGTGCAAACACACGCACCGTCGTCCACTGCTGCCACACACCACTGGAACATCTGGGCCGTGGCCATGATGAATCAGTAACCACTGCTTGTTACTAACAGACAGAAACACTTTGTGTGTGTGTGTACATATTACTATGCATACTACACCCAAACGTAACGTTCACAGGAAACAATGATTCCAGTATTTTGATAAGAAAAAAACGATCTGTTTGGATCAAGATAGAAAAGATGCATATACAGTAATCTGATCATTATTCACACCAGGATGAAGGACACTAGTTTTTTATTTTTATTTAACGATCAATTTTCCTCCTCCTTCTACTAGTTTCACCAGCGAGGACAGTGAGGTCACGTGCTCCGTATTTCTTTGGGGGATTTGGGGTTTCAGCAATCTCATGGAAGTTCATATATCTACTTGCTAGATATTTATAAGCTGATTCCAGTATTTAGAGAGTAATTATAGAGTCAATTTATTGAAATCTGACTTCTTTTAGAGCAATAATAAATAAAGTCTCCCTTTTACAGACATGCCAACTTTATGATAATCACATGCAGTTTGGGGCAAGTCATAGTCAAGTCAGCACACTGACACACTGACAGCTGTTGTTGTCTGTTGGGCTTGAGTTTACCAGGTTATGATTTGAGCATATATTTTATACTAAATGCAGTACCTGTGAGGGTTTCTGGACAATATTTGTCATTGTTTTGTGTTGTTAATTGATTTCCAATAATAAATATATAGATACATTTGCATAAAGCAGCATATTTGCCCACTCCCGTGTTGATAAGAGTGTTAAATACTTGACAAATCTCCTTTTAAGGTACATTTTACAGATAAAAAATGTGTGATTAATTTGCGTTTAATAGCGATTAACTATGGACAATCATGCGATTAATCACGATTAAATATTTTAAGCGACTGACGGCCGTAATGCATATATTATCTTTACTTCCATTTACCAAAACTGCTGGTGTAAATAATAACAACAGAGTTGCAGCACTGCAGTAGCAGAAGATGAACAGTGGTAGTGGTAGTTGTAATACAAAGTGGTTGAATTGACCAGACTTGAGAGAAAGAGAGAAGAGAGACAGGAAAAGAGTGCAGATTCACTTTTTTAACACTTAATCTGACATCACAGCTCAGGCTCGATGTGGTGAGTGAACCTCCTCCTGAGAGACGACACTCTGCTCGGCTGCAGCTGGCTCGGGGCCACGGATACTGGATGACTGAGTGCAAAATCAAATCCAACCATTGCGATGGCATTTAGAGATGAGTTATCACTCTCTTAATGAGTGGACGGAGACAGACGGAGACAGACAAGCAGGCAACTTTCTCTTCTAGACTGCGGTGGCGGTTTCGCTCCGCAGAGATGACCTCTAATGATTGGTCCTAAAGGGAGCTAATTAATGGTGTACTTGTTTATTTCTATCAGAAAGTTCCACAATTAACAACTTGTTTGTGACATTCGGGCAATCATCCACAACAAAAAATATTGACGCAGGGAGTCGGGAGGAAATGAGTCGACCGCAGAGGACATAAATCCTCTTTGAGACACACTTCCTCCAGGGTTTGGTTTGCTCAAACAATAGATACTACGACTACTTCAGGCCACAGCCATATTTGTCTGTCTTGTGGGAGCCGGTTAGCAGAAGCAACAAAAAAAAAAAAAAAACTAGCGGTTTGATAACAACATTGTCGAAAAAGCACAGAGGGCTCGCCGTGGTGGAAAAGGCGTCTGTGTTTGCATTTATTCTCAGACAAGCCAGTCGGGATTGTTTCCAGTGTGAAATGTCAAGCTGTGTTTATCTGACCTGACTTATCTGGTTTTTAGCCTCATGAGCGACCTTTTGGTGAATCTCCTTCCTACTGTCCTGTGTGAGGGAAGGAACCACCGGGCCTTAGAGCTGTTTTTTTTTCGTCTTAAAGATCCCCAGGGTGATTGCCATCCGGTCCGGAGGTTATGCGGTCTCGTCCCCTGCTGAGATGACTGAGCACGTCTATCGCTCACTCATTGTGAAACCCTACGGCTGCCGAGGACAGCTTTCACTCACCGGCTCACCCTAAATACCAGACCATGTGCCCAAATGGGAAATGCCGCCGCACATAAAAAAAACCCTGCATTGACGCGTTTCCTGTGTGCCAGTATCTATCTAATACACAAATATGGCCACCGAATACCACAATAAAGGAACCACACAGGTCATGATTAAAGAACAATGGGGTTTTTTTTCTTGTTAGATAGAGAGATACACAGATCATGTAATTTAATCCAGTTTGGTTCTTCTTTCCTGTTACAAAAGCTTTGGTTTTGAGAACATTTTAAACATTTTAGCATGCATACTAAATTCTCTACTGTGGGACAATACAACTGTCCCATAATGCTACTGAAAAAAGTCAACAATTTAAAGCTGAAACAATTGTTCAATTAATCAATTAGTCGATCGACAGAAAATACATTGGCAACTATTTAGGCGATAGATCAATCATTTCATTCACTTTATCAAGGAAAAATGCCAAATATTTGCTGGTTCCACCTTCTAAAATGTGAGGGTTTGCTGCTTTTCTGTGTTTTCTTTAATCATATTTTTATTGAATATCTTTCGTTTTTTTGGACTGTTGGTCAGACAAAACAAGACATTTGAAGATAAGACCTTGGGCTCCAAGAACTTGTGTTGGCCATTTTTCATCATTTTATGGTGTTCTCAAAGGCTAAAGGGTCAAAAACCAGTTCAAAGAAAGGGTGCTGGTACTCTGGAATAATGCTACCGAAATCTTTATATGTATAGTGCTACAACATTTACATTATCATCTTTACATCTATAAATATAAATTCTTATATATCTTTATAAGCACGAAAAGGTACAAAAATGCACAATTTACTATCTGGACAGCTTTAAAATAGTCTATAAAAGTACACATATCACTCAATACATGTATTGTTTTGTCTCTTTTGGTGTACATGCAGTTTTGTTCTTGCACGTAGTTGACCATGCATATGTGTATTTCTAGCAGTACGCGTGTCTCTCTCATGTGTTTTGTGTGTTTGTAGCGATCAGGGCGTTGCCGAGGCGGTCGTACATGGCTGACTCTACATGTAGGCCAACTGTTGGTCGAGTCAAGTTTTGGGGAAGCAGACAACTCAATCAGCTTACATGCTTTCTGCCCTCTGGGCCACCGGTTCACTTCACGTGCACGGTGCTTTCTGTCTGATCTGCCGCTTTGATGTTTGTATCAAAATAATCTCATCCCTGGGCGCCTGTGTGTTATGGGAGCATTGAAGGCCACGCAAAAGAAATACCTGGAGGGCAGAGTGTGCTGAATGGCCTTAACATCCCCGAACCCAAACTGGAATATTTTTTTTGGATACGCCTTTTTTTATTTATTTGCACACAGACACTCTATGGTGCTATAAGAAATATTAAAGCCAATCTGCTTTCTGAAAAGTGAGAAGTTTTTTGCACAAATTTGCATTTAATTTGATACTTTTTAAACTTTTATATACTTTTTTTCAAGAATAAAACAAATTTTCCACTAAGTTTTTCCACGTTGATTCACTTCTTAAGAAACACAAAAATAGAAATTGTTACATTGGTACATGAAAGTCCTGACGCTAGAGCAGGTCATAAGATCACTGAATTTCCAGGATACTTTTCTTTTCACGATACTCGAAAGCCGCTGCTGTGTAAACTTTATTCAGCGCGTTGACCTCTCACTCTGTGCCAAGAAACTCCAACAAAGCCACTGTGCATTCCTCACTCAACACTATTAACAGCTGTTACATCAAATGACCGTCTTCATTAGATTATCCTGTTTCACTTGTGTCAATGACACGGCCGAGGCTGCTCTTTACTACTGACAAATTCAAAGTTTGACAAATACACACAAATACGAGGGCTGCATGTCAAAAACTTTCTTGTCATCCTCCAGCTGCTCTATAATAAAGGCATTAAAAGCCCTAAAAAATAATCTTAGAAAAAAATGTTTTCTATTAACTGTTAAGTCAATGAAATGTAAAAAAAGAAAAAAAGAGTAAAAAATCACAATCACAATTTCCCAGAGCCCAACGCGACATCTTCAAAAGTCTTGTTTTGTCTGACAAAGAGCACAAAACCCAAAGATACAATGATGTAAAACAGAGAAATGCAGAAAATCCTCATGTTTTAGAAGCTCGAATCACAAAATCTATGGCGTGTTTGCTTAAAAAATTACTACAATGATGTATCAATTTCTGACGATTATCAACTTATCAACTAGGAAAAAGCAGAGACATCAAACTCAAACCGAGCCAGAAGACACTCAAACCGACAGACATACAAACTGTCTGCAGGAGTCATCAGATGACATCAGGGACAAGCCAGAGCCCCGAGGCCGCTGTCCAATCAGCTCTTTCCTTTCATCGTCTCTCAGAGAGATCAAGCAGTACAACTCGGGACCGTTTTAAAAACCATCCTTCACCAAAGATTAGAGTCGTTGCAACAAACGCTTGTGAGTACCGGTTATTTATCAGCACTGATGACCAGTGTCCGTACAGGGGGCTGACACTAAACACTTAAAGGGTCTCAGAAGTCTCGATACACAATGTACTATTCTTCATCTTCAGGCGGAGGGCAAAGCCTCAAAATGGTGACCTTTGACCCCCTTACAAGCTTCAAACTGGGTGAAGACCAAAATTCATGACAATAAGTGGAGTGTTTTTCTGGTTTTAATTCAGTTTCTAAAATTGCATTGACAGTACTTGATCTGAGCTTGACCTACTTTTTAAATCGATTTTTCATTCATCATTCACAAAACTGTGACTTTCTGTACTCCGCAACCGTCATTCAGAGCACCCCTACACGGCAGAAAGGAAAAGTTTAGCCTTAAAAACTTTTTATGGCGAAATAGTTCATAGAAATATAACTTTTCTGAAATCCTTGAAAGGTTTTCAGAGATCCAAGGTCCCCGCAGAACAGAGAATAGCCTCCATGATCAGTTCATTTACTAATATATATTTCTGAATCAAATGTTCTTAACCTCTTCCTCAAGCGGCGCCCTCGGCTGACTTTACTTTTTTCAGAGCCTCTAGCAGGCTCAGTCTTTAGAATTTAGGCTAAATTTTGGCAAGGAAAAACTGGCATGGCAATTTTCAAAGGGGTCCCTTGACCTCTGACCTCAAGATTTGTCAATATAAATGAGTTCTATGGGTACCCACGAGTCTCCGCTTTACAGACATGTCCACTTTATGATAATCACATGCAGTTTGGGGCAAAAGCTATGCAGTTTTTTGCATGCAGTACAAATGTGTTATTTTTCACCTATTCTAAAATGATGTGTCTGAATATTTTTGCATACTGGGGTCCCTAAACAGTCTTGGAATTACATAAATTGGGTATCACTGTAAAGCTGAGACTATTGTGGATCCAATGAGCCGAATTGTATTCATGTGTGATGATGTTAGTTCCCATAGTAGCCATTTCATTGTAGTGAGGCCATTTTTTGTAACTTGACCTCACTGTATAAAATGACCTGTGGTGACCTCTAGGATAATCACAGCCTCATGAAACTTTACAGCCACAAGCTAGAGACCTAGAGCAGTCAGAGGATGGATGGCTTTCCTAGTTATATTGACAATAAGGGCGTTTCAGAGCTGTTTCCATAACAGAAGTGCTTGCCATCCAAAAATAAATCACAGAAAAAATGCAATTCTTGCAGAAATCTAAAAATGTCAAAAGTTTTTGATACCAAATCACAGCATGGCTTTTTCTATGGTGTTCCTCAAGGTCTTGGTGTCTTAATGTGGTATTTTATAGGGATTATTGATCATTTTCTATCAGTTCTCGAGTGGTAAAAAATGGTTGAATTTAGCACCAAATCTGTGCATCAAATGGTATCAACCCAAAATTGCTGCAACAACTTATGAGACACACGAGAGCATGGGAATGACCATCATATACTTCTATCATAATGTTCTTAGCCCTTATATACTTTCACAATTTATAATCTTAAGGTTCCCACCTTTCAGATGATGTAAACCACTTCTATGTGACATACAGTATACTGTTGACCTGCTATCTCCCCATAGAAAAGACAAAAAACGGTTCTATGAAAAAGAGGGGTGGAGTGGAAAAGATTATTGTCCAACAGCCACGGTTTCAAACTGAATCAGTGCTGTGATTTGTTTTTGCTTCGGCGAAAAGGACTTTTCCTGCCAGTAAAGCCCACTTGAATTAAAGCTGACTAGAAGATGGGATCACTGGAAAGAGGAGATGTAGAGATGAAAGAGATGCTTGTTTTGTTTGACAAACAGTCCAAAACCCCAAAGATATTCAATTTATTATCATGGTAGACTAAAAAACTAGCAAACTATTCACATTTGAAACCAGGATGGAAGCTGAAGCCAGTACGTTTTTGCCATTTTTCCTTAAAAGATTGATCGATGACCGTAACGGCGATTAATTTTCTGTCGACAGACTAATCAACTTATTGTTTCAGAAGAAAAAGAACCAGAGACGGAGAAAAGGATAAGATCAGGAGAGAAGAAGAGATGGATGGATGTGTAGATAGAGGACAGGATAGAGTGATGGATAGATGGAAGTGTAGAGGGAGATGGTGGATGCTACTCTGTCTCCCTCTCTCTCCTTTCATGTCCTAATTTATTCTGTCTGATTAATTCCTTTTACCCCAGCGGCTGCAGCGATTCCTCTAGATATGCAGTGCGCCCCACCTCCCAGCAGCCCCTGCTCTCCTCTCTCTCTCCTTCTACTGTACCTTTCTTCTTCTCTACCTCTCTCTTGGCCCACCTGCTGGGCTGGTCCCCTCTCTACACCCCAGTGCGGCAGTGAGGAAACGGAGCGGGCATGCCGTAACCATGGCAACCATAGCACCGCTTCAACCGCGTGCGGCAAAAAAAAGTCCTGGCTCTTGATCTAAGATCTGTTGCTCCACTTGTTTCATTTGTATGGGCAGGACGCAAACAATTCAAAAAGCAACATGGACGCAGACTTTAAGACATTAAAGGGTCAGTTCACCCACAAATTACTAACACAAACAACATATTTCACACAGACTTTTGATTTGTCCATACATGGAGTAAGTGAGATGATACAGTTTTGTTTTTTTGGGAGGTGACCCTTTAAAAATAGCTCTTTCTACTCACAGTCTACTAATACTTTAGGATATTTCGATTAATTGTCATTGTCAAAAGTCATTTTTCAAGCAAAAATGCGAAACATTTGACTGTTCCAGCTTCTCAAATGGGAGAATTGGTTGCTTTTCCTCATCTGACATTATAATAAATTGAATATGTTGGAGTTTTTGTGTGTTGGTTGAACAAAAAGTGGCATTTAATTACACATTTTTCACCAGTATTCACTTGCATTTTTCAGTTTTCTAAGGCTTTATAGACCAAACTAAGGCTGTCCTCCAACATTTGATTTTGTTGACTAATTGATTAGTAGATTTAATCGACGGATCTGTAAAACTGAGTTTCACCACAAATAATCATACAAAAGCACCACTTTAAATCTTGTGTTTACCAGAGATGCGTTCAAAAGTTTCTTGGAAATAAGTCGATCAGCGATGAAAGAACGACTAATTGACTAAAGAAATCCTAGACCACAAAGACCAAAACGACCGATGAGTTGACTAATCGACTACGAGCAGGCAGTCCTAGACCAAATGATTGATTTATCAAGAAAACAATCTGCAGATTGAGATGTGTGTCAGTATCCTCATAGACATTCAAATGTTAACCTCAAACCATAAAGATCAAACTCTGGACCAGAGGGCAGAGTGTTAAACGAGACACAGTACAAGGATCATCTGTGACCATGGTGACCTTCCAAACAGGCGCTACTGTGACCACAAAACAGTGTCTATAATGTTACGCTGCATATGCCCAACCAAAATAAACGGATTTCACAGTTAAACCCGAAGAATTTTAAAGGACACACACATTATTGCTTCTGTGAGTGTGTGCAGTCATGTGTTTTAAAGGCTTAGAAAAAAATAAATTGAATGTTACAAGACTCCTTTTTCACCAGAAGTGAACGGCTTCAGCCAGAAAACATCAGATGGACTTGAAAACTATACTCTGGAGTTTCGTCCAAACACCTGGAAAAACAGCTTTGGTTTTCTTCTCAACTCTCATTTATGGTTATAAGTGGTTGTTACCACAAGTGGTTTGGCTTGGTCTCGAGGGGGGGATATGATGCTTTTCTGTATGATGGATAACGCCTGAAGTCAGTTACTGTTACGCAGCTGCATCGGTGTCCTTGAGACACAGAAGCCCTGAAGTAAAAAAAAAATGTATATCCTCTTCTTGTAAGAAGCACATTCTTATACATTCAATTAATTTATTCTGATTATTCTCTCAATGATTTTAAAACACTGACAGACTGTAATCATGTTTGCCTGCTGGAACATTTTCATTGTGGTTTAATACAATTTGTAAAGAAGCCAATCTCATTCTTTTTTTTTTTTATGAGAAACCTGTTAAAATTTAGTGTTTCACCCTCAAAGCAAGTGGCTTTGACTTGTGCTCACAAATGTGATCACATAATATCCTCCCTATTCCATCATCTCTGCCCTTCCCTGGTGTGTTTTCTATCAAAACAAAGCAGAAATGTCATAAACATAATTGTAATCTTTCAATTCAATGTCGGGATTCTCTCTGTGTGTTGAGTCCAAGCCATGATGGTAAAACATATTCCTTTTCTCTCTCTCTCTCTCTAAGATGTCGAGAGATGCACTTCATGTTTCTGGCAAACATCCTCGCTGTTTGACTGGCTTGAATTATAGATAGGAGACGCAAGCCACCCACTGCTTGTTTGTTTGTTCAAGACTTTGAGTAAGCAGAGGGAACGCAAGAGGAGCGAAAGAGAGAGAGAGAGAGATGAAATGGGATGGAGAGTGCAGAGGGAGATGGAGGGGAGGATGAGAATAAAAAAAGAGGAGAAGAAAGATAGAGTGACCGGGAGACAAAAAGCAGAAAGGGCAGAAAAAGATGAGGGACGAAGAGACTGATGGACAGAACAAGACAGCGACAGAAAAGGAGAGGAACCGAATCCATGAGAGATTGTTGACAGCATCATCGACACTGGGAGTTTGAATTTGAAA
Organism: Sebastolobus alascanus; assembly: GCA_916701645.2. NCBI lineage: Eukaryota > Metazoa > Chordata > Actinopteri > Perciformes > Sebastidae > Sebastolobus > Sebastolobus alascanus. Next base: position 1,607,951 of record CAKAOJ020000080.1, read on the forward strand.
AATGAACACATTCATGGCGCACGTATCAGAAAATCAACCAAACGAAATCAACACAAGTATGGAAAACACGCCACAAACGTCACTAATGTAATTTACAAAACACCGGTCTCGAACACCGGACTCCTGGTTGAAAGTCCTGTGTTTGTTGGACCCATCCACCATAAGCAGTCTTTCTCCCTTTTTATTCTACGTCACTAGCTCTGAGCGTGGCATTTTTACGTGGATGCGTTTACATTGCAGTCAGTACAGACTACATAATGTACTAATGACACGCCAAAAGCAAGAACGAAGAAGAAGAATCTTATTGGACGCAAAATGACTTGCGCGTTACCACGTCATTCATACGCCTTTTCGTGCGACCAGGCTGTATCAGGATACAACCGAGAAAACACTTTGACATTGAACTGAACATACGACAGTGTGCATTAAAACCAAAATCCAAGTATTCATCCTCAGCTGCAACGACCGCTGTTTGGTGGAATATCTATTATCAGCTCAGTTTGCTTTTTAGTGTGCTGGAGTAATATTTTGAAAAGATTTTGTGGTTGATGCTGAACTCGGCCTCCTAGACACCGCGTCCATCATGTGCTCAAAGCTAATCGCATACACGAAGGAAGAAAAGATTGAGAAAGACAAAAAGAATTAGTAAGAGCGGAATAAAAAGAGAAGTGAGCGACGCAGCGACACACGCGCCGCCTTCGCCATCACGGTGGCAGAGAACATCACGTTGAAAAGTCACCATGTATAATTGTTTGGTGCAGAGTTCTGCCTTACATCATTGACCGCCCGTCCCTGCGCTGCACCTCAGCGGCGGTTCTTGTGAATCCAAGGGGGAACCCTCCTCTGCCCATCCAGATCACATTACACAGAGCTCAGGGCTCTGATGTGGCTTCAGATAGAGAGCGTACAAACCCCGGCCCACAACCACACCGACCAGCTCAGCGCAGGCCCCGTCCTGTGGTCTCCTCGCTATGAAAGAATATTTTTGAATGCCTTGTACATTCCCTAACTATATCCCCCCCCACATGCTGCTCTCATTTAGAAGGGATTTTTACGAGGGGGGTGCAAAGTATGCCGGTGGTTGTGACAAGTTGTTCTGAGGGGACGCATAAAGCGCTTCATCGGGTTTCACTTCTAGACAGAAGGTTCTGGTGTGTTCTGGTAGGAGATGGGAAGAGCTGAGAAGAAACTAATAATCAATGTCAGAGCTGAGGTGGTTTAGTTTTGTTTCAAAAAGTGATATTTTAGGATATCAGGTAGAGTCTAGTTCAATTTCCCTAATAAAATATCCATCATCAAAAAGTGTGGCACTAATGGCAAGAAACTGACAGACTGTACATAAATCCTGCTGTTGAAATTAATTTGTTACTATACAGACAAGGGCTGCAACTAATGATTAATTTAATTTATGTTTAATCTTTCAATTACTTCCTCAATTAAGCAATTAATCGTTTGGTCTATGAAATGTAAGAAAAGAGTGAAAAAATGCCGTTATAGTTTCCCTCAGCCCAAAGGGGCGTATTCAAGTTGTTTGTTTTATTCAACCATCAGTCCAAAACCCAAAGATATTTAGTTTACCTATGTATATGACAAAGAAAAGCATCAAATTCTCACGTTGGAGAAGCTGGATCCAGAGAGTGTTTTACCATTACTCAAGCTCTATTACAGACCTCAAGAAATATTCCTATTTACAAAACCACTTTGCTATCACAAATATTCATCAAATGAAGCAATGAAAACTTCTAGTCCGGTATGAACTAGAATTACCATCTCACGGTTGTATGCCTCCGCTAACCAGTCAAGTTGCAGTTTACATCCATGTCTGTCCAAATTGTCATCACAATATCATCTTATCCTATTAGATATTTGTGTGAAATTGTCGATAATTAGCATATAAATTCTTAGGTTATGGCCAAAAACGTGTTTTGTGAGATCACAGTGACCTTGACCTTTGACCAATAAAATCTAATCAGTTCATCCTTGGACGTTTGTGCCAAATTTGAAGAAATTCCCTCCAGGCGTTACTGAGATATCGCATTCACAAGAGTGGATTGGACGGACAAACCGAAAACATAATGCCTCTGGTCACAGCTGTCGCCGGCGCGAAGGCATAAAAATGTAAAGAAATTCTTGTTTTGTATTGTATAGTGCTTTATTTGCAGTAGCGTGGACAGCTGCAATATGTGTATGATTTGTTCACGTATTGTGCAATTTTCACTGCAAACATGTTGTCTTGTCAAAGCAGGGAAAGCCCAGCTGTAACCAATAACATTAGCGATGGCTCAGTTCCAATTAGGTGTGCCAGTATGCCACCATACACATTATCAGGCCGCTGGTGCTGGAATATCTAAATGGAACGACTCATGTTATTAGTTACACCTGTGATTAACGAGTCAAAAAGGTCGGACATGAAAAAGGACAATAAACAAATGAATCTCCTCCACGATATACAGTATATATAGAAACAGTCTATGGTGACTGGTGAGCATTCACAGACTTGCTTATCATTGAAGGGGTGATAATGTTGTTCAGCAGACCTGTGCTTAATGCCTTTTAATGGATCAAACACGGAACATTTGAAAAGCAGATAAACAGGCTAATGAAAGGAGGGAGGCCACCGGGCAAGAAGTGCATGTGGAAGGAGTGAAAAGCAAAAACTACAAAAGAAAGCTGAAGAGGCTTTAGGTTTAGGAAGACAGAGGAGAGGATACAAACACTAACGTACAGATGCATGTTATGAATGAGTGTTTAAAAAAGGTGGGTAAATAATTGAAATGTTAGAGTATTTAGACAAATGGCCTCCTACTAATGGATGAATGCAAAGAAAAGGAAGCTCCACACACACACACACACACACACGCACACACACAGCATCCCATTACAACATGGTCAGCCCTCCCCTTTTCATCCATCTCCCTTCTACACATCAATTAAATCTCTTTCCATTGGCCAGGTCTTGTACTATATTAGCGCCCTGCCTTCCCTCTCTGTCTCTGAGTGAGTTTCTCTTTAATCTTCAGGAGATGTTCCCATTGATGGGCCTATTGATTTGATGTTGCGCCAGCTGCTTTTATCTCCAGGAACTCAAAGAGGTGTTGGAGAGACGAGATGCACTCTCCACCGGGTTTAACCACGCAGACTCTGGCTTGTAGGTCAGCCTTATGGGTGAGAATACATCTTTTAAATGTGCAGGAATAAAGAAATGTCAATCAGCAAGGCTCTGTGACCCCAAACTGTTTTGAATCTTATGTTTTAGACAGAAATAAAAGTCTTTAAGGAAAAAGACTTCTCTCTCAGTTTGGCGCAATAAACTGTGTTGAGGATTTCGACATGGCACAACTCCACTGGAGTCATCTGTGTACGTTGGGAGAGTGAAGCGAGGGCGCTACCATCCAGCTGACCACACGTGGAGTTTTTCCAAAACCCAGTGAGAGCCAGTGCTGGTGCGTTCTACCACAGAGCTGCATGCACAGGCCCAGGGGGCCTCGCTGTGCTGCAGCATCAGAGAGAGACCGCCTGTCAACCGCTCGCCATCTCTCTCGGCGCTCTCCCTGCCGTACCATGCGTGCACACATGTATTTATGTGTTTGAATTGTATGTGTATGCTCTTGCGTTTATATGTGTATCTATTTATGTCCGTTAGTCTATTTAGGAATGTGTGCATCCAGGATTTTATAAGAAAATCCAGTATGCGTGTCTCTTTGTGTGTTTGTGCGTCTCCCCTAGAGAGCAGGGCCGGCCTGTGGTTTACGGAGCGCCTGCCAAACTGCCCGGTTGGCTAACAGAGGGGGTTGATATTCTGCTATCGATCATCTAAACTAATAACATGGTGACTTGCCCACGGTGTGTAATTATCACCCCAAAATAAAGTGGCCGGCTCTACTACTTAGGAACCTCTGCCTTTAAATCAGCTTTTGTCATCTGCTCACTCCTTCACTCTTTGCTTCTTCTTGTGCCCCTCATATAAGAGCTCACTCTATGCACCTTAAAGTGTAAATCCTCAGACAATTTTCCCTGTGGGCGTCATGTAGGAACGGAGGCCGTAGACGGTTTTCTGTGTCAGACGCTCCCGCAATTTTCCGTCGCAGGTACTCGTAAGATTTCTGTAAAAGCTTCCTCCACGGCTGTGGTGGGAACAAAAGCAGCAGCAGCAGCAGTTATGTGGGAAATTATGACTGTCGAAAACACTTCCATACCTGAGTAATTTAAGCCAGCAATGTTACAGGTTCTATATGTGAAAAGGGTTCAATGTTATGTATCACCATCTCCATCTATCTTACCCCGTTCTGTCTCTCACTCAAAGTAAAGGACCATACCGGTGTTTTCACATATTTTAGCCCATTGTCACATGTACTGTATCACAACCACTTTGGGAAGCATGTGGTTGTGTTTTAGATATTTTAATGCATGCGGCAATTGGTTTCTATTCATTGCAGAAAGCTATGAAAATCAGTTCATCATTTTGAACATCAACTCTTGCGTTTCTTTTCTCAAAGTTACATCATCATTCTGAGGTAATGCAGTGCAGACTTTTCAAATCAATCTGCACGGATTAGTCGATGAATTAGTTGATTATTTGAGCAACGGAAAGTTAATCAGCAACAATTTTGATAACTGATGAAGCAAAAATGCCACAATTTCAGTGATTCCAGCTTTTTAAATGTGACTATTTGCTTGTTTTCTTTAGTCTTTTATAAAAGTAAATTATATATCTGCTGTTGCTCAGACATAACAAGCAGTTTGAAGACATTTCCTTTGGCTCTGGAAAATTGTAAAGGGCATTTCTCTCTATTTTCTGACATTTTATAGACCAGAAAATAAATTGATAAATCGAATAAATAACCGGCAGATTAATCGATAATGAAAATAATCCTTACAGCCCTGAACCAATGTAGACTTTGCTTTTACTGTGTACGTTTCAAGTGTCTGCTTATTGATTTTCATATTGTACCAAAATGAATTGAAACCATTGGCTGCCTGTAATGATACAAACAAACTAAAAATATATGTTCTGCATTCAAAACTGACCAGCAAAAAAAACCCCACTGGTATGGTCCTTTAAGAGTCTACTACTTTATTCTTGTCACTCATCCACCCATTCATCCATCCATTCATCCATAAATCCATCCCTTGTTCTTCGTGCCCTCATCCCTGCATTCTTCTACCCATCCCTCCATCATTCTTATCCATCCCGTCTATATAAAAACGTCTGATGTTTGCGTATGTGGTCGGCTGAATTGTTTAGTCGTGATTTGTAATGTAAATATGTGGCTGCGTGTGAGAGCACCGCTCCCTCTGGACGCCCCCTGAACACACACAAACGCACACTTAGTCACACAAACACACACACACTCTGCATATTCAGAGAACAACCAGCAGCTGCCTGGCTCGGCTATGTTACTCCTACGAAGCCATAATTGTTCCCGGGCCTCTACTCTCTCAGCGCTGGTCCGCCCGAGCCAAGCGGCTAACCATCCGCAGCCCTTATGGCTCGCTTCGCCTCCGGGCTCCAACCGCCCCACGATGGAGCCGATAGTCTCCGCACAAGATGCAGCACGCAGCGAGGCCAACACTCGAAAAACAAGGATGCATGTTCCATCTTTTTACATGATCTAATCGTTAACGGACCAGAGATCTATCAGGCGATGTAACTCACACCGCCTTTGGCAGCCATATTGCAGTTTCTTGGGTTTTTTGGGCTATTTGATTAGATTTGTCACGATGAAACTTTGCCATTGAGGTTTCATTCTAGGGTTTCAACAAATGATTCATTTTTAATGATAAATCTATTCGGTACTTTTTTTTCAATTGATCGTTTCATCTATAATTATCAAAAAATGAGGACATCTGACATCCATTGAGAGTTGACAAAACAATCTCTACTCAAGGAGGCAGCTGTCCTGGAGCTTTCGATCACATCTTATGATCTTCATCAGCAGATGAAGTTCGCCCAGCTGTCATGGAATGGTTTTTTTCTGAGCACTTTTAGGAGTTCTCGTCCATGTTGGCTCACAATTTGAAAGATGCACATCATGTGATGTGATCGAAAGCTCCAGCACAGCTACTAAATGGACCTTGACATGGGATTGTCTTGTAAACATCTACAATTCAGTGTCATTTGAGGGGATTAGTGGAAGAAGCTTTCTTAGTTAAAAGGTGTTTTTGGTGTTATTTTGTGAGTTGGTCAGCTGGTGTTTTCAATAGCAGCCTACAAGGTTGTTTGAAAGTGCAAGAATAAAAAACGTACACATTAGAGTCAGTCAGCAATAAGTAACACTAAGTAAACAAGCCTACAGTACACCTTTTAGACATTACTAATCCTGTTAAGTACAAAATTACCAAAAAAACAAGATCCATCTGCCCTCCTCTCTCTGTCCTTGAATCCTCAAACTTCTCTACCTATTCTTTACTCTCATGAAGTCTCTTCCTCAAACATCATGAGAACTAAGACACAAATAAATATAAATAGAAGGAGTCCCTCTATTTGTATTTATCTGTTTTCTTAGTCTAAAAGTTCCTTCCTTCCTATCTCTATCTCTCTCTCTCTCTCCCTCACTCTCGTTTAATCTCAGTCCAAAAGAAACATGGTGGGAAACCAAAAAGCCAAGCAGCTCGACGGAGGCCAAACCAGAGATCACTGCTCCCATCCTGGACTGCTTCCCTCCAGCTACTGCATGATGCCGCTGTGAAGCACGAACAGGCTTTCAACCCATTACTGCACTGATCAAACTCCATGATTTTTCCATGACGAAGCACCTCATCCACAGCCAGCATGTTATAAGATAAGTTCATTTCGTGTAACAAAATTTCCAAGACTTCTGCTTCGCTCTACTGCTCATCTGTTCATTCACGCAATGCTTCAACACCTGGGAAACGCAACCTTAAACGTGACGTCTTTCCACGACGGCGGGTGATGAATGTGCTAATTTGGGACGTCTTGAGTTTCCTGGTTGATAAGCAGAGAGTTACATACATAATTACAGTATATATAGAATCAAAGAATGAAGTAAGAATTGTAATTTCTCTAATCATATATCTAAAACACATCACTCTCAACTGTATTGTCTCTTTTTCTGTCATACATTATTTTCCATTGTAGGTCAGATGCTTCTGCAGACAGTAACTTCTCCTCCACTTAAAGTGGTAAAAGGAAAAAAAGGAGATGCAGTTGAGCAAGACAAGCTTTGAAATTTTCCACCAACACACAGAGCAGCACACAGTTAGGGAGGAGCAGAGAGTGTGTGTGTGTGTGTGTGTGTGTGTGTGTGTGTGTGTGTGTGTGTGTGTGTGTTGTTCAGGTGACAATGAGACTCGAGGCCTTTATTTTCCATGGTAAACCACAACAGGCTTAACCTCGCCTAACTGTACACAACGAACACACACACAGAGAGAGAGAGAGAGAGAGAGAGAGAGAGAGAGAGAGAGAGAGAGAGAGAGAGAGAGAGAGAGAGAGAGAGAGAGAGAGAGAGAGAGAGAGCTGCACTTCAGAGAAAGAGGACCCTTATTGTCAAAGGGAGTAAAGATTTTGCCCTCAGTACATTTTTGTATTGCAAAAATCCCGCTCTTCTCACTGAGCTTCAAATAAAATTTAATAATGTTGATAATAAAGTTTCTTTTGCCATAAGCAAAAAGAATAGAGATGATTGTAATATCCAGATTACATTTTATGCAACAGCCACTGAAGAAGAAGCTACAGATCACACTGGGAAACAAGACAACCACCATTTGAGGTTAAATTAAATAGAATATATAAAATAAAGTAATGCACTTTATCATTTACTGGTTCTTGTAGCCTGAACTCTGCTAAAAAACAACTTCTCCCCGTACAATGGTTCATATGATGTCTTACGAAAAGTTATTTCTAATTTTTCGTGTGTTTTCCTAAGAATGTCCAGCGTCAATTTCCGCTCCAGTCTTTTCAACATAAACTTCCGTCTTCACAGGAAACTTAGTTAGGATTAGGCAACAAAACTACTTAATTAGGATTAGGAAAAGATCGACTTGGTTAGGTTTAGGCAAGAAAACTACTTAGTTAGGGTAAGGAAAAGATCATGGTTAAGTTACGCCAAACCAGAAGTGGTTACGCCACACCGGAAGTGATGTAACTTGATGTACAGTTGTTCCCTGACAAAAACTATTTAGTTAGGTTTGGGAAAAGACGGTGGTTTGGGTTAAATTAACACCAGAGGTGCCGTAACTTAAGTACGGAAGTTACGTGACAAATAAATCAACGTTGACTTCTGGTTTCACACTGGAAATGGAACACGGAACCGGACCTCCTCCCTATATGGCGTTCGCCGCTATTTATATTTCCTGGTTCACAATTATGTTGATTACATACAAATTGATTTTGTGGGATATACTGTATATGAATTACAGTGAATTTATTTTTCGTAGGTATAGCTACGTACGGTGTATGAGACCAGCCTGAATTAAACAATCTTTAAAAAAAAGAATATCATGAATGGATATAATTACTGTGAAATAACTGTGTGACTGTGTTTCTTAGGTTCTGGGGACGACAATGAGGTGAAAGGGTAGAAAGGTTGATCAGTTTTTGGTTGGGGAAAAAGGAAGATGGAAATCTTACTTAATATAACCTTTGTGGTCATAACCGACTTGTTCAGGAAGAGACACCACTTTCTATATTAGTAAACCGTAAATGTCTACATAAATATATCTGCACCTGTACCTCTTATTTACTACTATTATTGATATCATTTAGTTTCATTATTTATTCATGTATTTTTCACTGTCCATCCCCTGCAGAACAAAAAATAAAAAAGCTTTTATATAACATCATCTGTGTTTTTACTTTCAAAATGAACACATCAGTTTTCATTTTATCATTCAAATGCTACAATTTTGCCTTAATAATCTTGAAATTGTGAATCAAGTTATCATTTATCGCTTTCATATATATTTCGAATGCTTGCTAATAATCAGTGATTAATGTAGGTCCCACTTTTTGTTGCATGAGGACGTCTCATCTGGAATTGAACTCTTCTAAATAAACTAAGTGGCAGTGGGGAGTGTCCGGGGACTTTTGGGGACTCTCTCTCCCTGTGGTGAAATTCACGAAAGAAAAAAACGAGGAGAAAAATAAAATCAACAGTCTTCTCCCTTGCTTCCTCTAATCAAAACAGCATACCACTGACTTGACGTTTAGCTAATGGATGCTTAATTGAAACCAGTATTCCCTCAGCTGGCCTGGGATTAATGTGGCTCTGCGGGGGGATCCACTGGAGCCTGGATGGCACTCACGCTGCGCTGCTTGTTTGTGACAGTGTCAGAGTTATGGCTGTCTTTAATTGGCAGCATTAAGACCCCGGGCGCATTTTTAAAGACAAACAGAAAAGAACGTTAGAGCGGGAGAGATGGGGTGAAGAGAGAGACGAAGAGCAAAACGCGAGACAGAAGGAAAGTCGGAGAGGAGTGACGGCCGCGTCGCTCTGCAGTGCGGCGGGGGAGCAATGAGTCCTCTCGGGTCCTGACAATGGACTGACTGTGCTTGTGCCTGCTGTAAATCTGCTTCTGTCTGGAGGGGGATTCAGCAAGGGGACCATAAAAACGTCATCGATGGAGACTGTCTGACTGACTGCATGTCTGTCTGTCTGTCTCCCATTCCTTCTAAGTCTGATCGATGGCGCCTATTCCACAAGAATTACAGTGCAGCTTCATGGTGATGGCGGCGGCGTAGTTTCGTCAAAACAGATCAACATATTTATTGTTTGTTTCTTCATCAATAACTTTTCTTTGAGGTTTCAACAAACAGCAACAGACTTCATGTGACCAAATTTAGTTTCAGCAATGTTACAGAGACGTACTGAAAGAATTTTATATGGTGGCATGCAAATACCAACACACATGCTACAGGCTCTGGGTTTATTTTTTCCTTCCCAAACTTTTGCACTTTTCTAGCTCACATATTCATTTTTGGATTGATTTTTGGGGGTTTTGATTGGTCGTTAGCATGCCGTTGGGCAATATGTGACATTACAGCTTAAGGGCCTGATCACACAGAGTGAGTTTTTGTAATTGTTTTCAATGAGAGTGAAGCGTTTTGCATTGCTGCTTTTGCGTTGCTGAGTGCCTCGCATTTCCCCAATCTATGTGCCTCGCGTTATTACAGGAGTGCCCTGAACGCCTCCAGCTGAAAAAAAACTTTGATTCAGAGTGGGAAAGCACCCAACATCAGCGTTTTTTGTTATTGTGGTGACTTTTGCTGGATACTTGGAGCTATATGACTTAACCAACCCTAGTTACCATGATCTGATCAGAAAACAGCAGGAGGCAAATTAGTGCGGTACTTGAGATTTTGGACAAGTTGTTTTCATTAATTTAAACTGTACTATTAACTACTTGGGTAGCGTACAGTTCATGGTTTGTATTAAGGTAGCGTTGGCACTCATTCTCATTCACGCTCTGTCTGATCGGGCAACAAAAAGGCAGTGTGGTGCGCCTCTGTCTTCAGCTGTTAAATTCCCCAACAAGCTGTTTTTCATACTGTACTTTCCCCAAATAATAACCCTGAGGGACAAATTGAAACTGTGTAAAAGATAAGTCTTCCTCTATATAGAAACCAGAAAAATTGGAATTTGATCAATAAGACTATTCATTCAGACGTTTGTTCACTATTATTACACATTACATCTTTCTGTGATTGGGATTTCTGCCTCCCAAGGACTCCCGCAATACTATTGAATGCTCTCTTAAGAGTTCTCTTCACATTAGGAAAAGTACAACATTTTAAGGCCAAATCGACCCCCCTAATATGGGCTTGAAGCGTTGTACTTTTTAATATAAAAGGAGGGTTCAACAGTGTTGCGAGTCCTTGGGAGGCAAATATGACAATTTCAGTATACGTACCAAAACTCAGATATTTTATCCTTTAAGTCCTTTAAACACGGGAAGATGAAATACTACGTGTGTAAATGCTATCTGCATGTGAAGAATGAATTTACAGGAAATATGACTGAAAAACGTAATAATTCAAATGTGGCAAGAAGACGAAATGTCGCTGCTGATCCTTGTGCAGCTGTGGTGAGGGGAACATCCTCCTCATCAGTGGTGGTTGACGCTGTTTGCTATGTGATATTTAATAAAAGCCTAATATTTGTGTAATAAATAACAGAAGCTACAAAAAAGAGGCGCCACTGTCACTCAGTGCAGGCCAGGGAAAAAATCTATCAGACAAAAAAAAAAGATTCAGCCTGGATCATTTTGGCTGCGGCAACTCTGCTGCCCACTTTGGTTTCTTCTAACAAATACAATTCCCACTCTTGAAAAGTAAAAACTGACTTTCGAGATTTAAATTAGCCCTGGATTTTAGTTCCTTTTCCTTGAGTGCAGTGGTGAAACGGTTAAAGGTGTTCTTAAGGTGTCAGAGTCTGCTTCAACTGGGGCTGTGGTTTAGTTTTACCAGGTGCACAACGCGGTTACCGCTTCTCATTGTTTACTGCTACCTCCCTTCCGCTACTGCAGTTATTGTCTCTTCCTTCACTGTTCTCTCTATAAATCTCTCTGCCTCTTTCAATTTCTCTCAGACTCGTTTGCAACCACTTTCTCCTTTTTCTCCATCCTCTTTTTCCTCCATCTGATCAGCCCAATCTGATAAATCAGATGATGTGTCTCGTTTGTTCTTCGCTTCCTGCCCACCCACCTCTTCCCTTTCATCTGTCCTTGGTGTGCATACAGTGTTTCCCACATACATGTCCTGTACTATGTGCAACACCTACGTTGTCACGCACGCCCACACACTATCAAACACACACACACATACACACACACACATGCTCATACACACAACGACCACAGTGCAGTGCACATTGCAGTTGCTCTAGTTTTTTGTTTGGCCCTGAAAAATGCTCACTCGATGTACCGCAATACCATCTCACACACCCACACACACTCAAAACACTGATTAACAATGCTTTATGAGCTCCATTACTTCCTGAAACTAAACGTATTAACTCCTGTCCGTCAGTGACAACAACTTCGTGTCTGAATTCGTCATCAAAGCACCTTGTTTCTATTTTTTCTGTCTTCCTTTTAGCCTCCTTCTGCTTCCCTTTCTTCTCCACCCTGAACCCCTCCCTTCCTCTTTCGAGACAACATCAACCCTCCTCGTTTCCTCAAGGTTTTTTCTCAAGGCCACCTCTTCTACCTCGCTTCCGTCAACTCTGAAATCCTGACGCAATTACTGGACGCATGATCAACATGTTTCTGTCTTTGTCTTCTCTCTCCATCATAGAACGAAGGCTGATGGGGGAAAAATACGCTCTCATCGCGTGTCCGCCTGTGTTTGTGCGTGAGTGTTGCACCTCTCTCTGTAGACCAATAGAAAAGGTTCCCATGGCCACAAAATGTGGGCATGGGTGTCTTTCCCTACTCTACAGAACTGGGCAAAACAAAGGTAGGAAATCAATTTGACGCATGGCCGAGCTCCTTTTGAGGAAACCTGTTGAAGAGGGAATTCCTCCCTCTCCCTTTTCTGGCTAAAAACAGACATTAACACATGGACACAGTGCCAAAACATATGAGTTTACACAGACTGAAGAAATCACAGCAGCCACACCTCTGGCAGTAAGCTGCCCCACGTTCACCTGGGACTCATTTTCCGCCTCCTGCGCCATCCTTTGACGGCAAAACATGGTCATTTTAACATCGCTAATGTACCCACCTCAAAACTAATGACACAGTCAATGATACGATTGGCATCGACAAGCCTTGTGGGAAAGCGGTTTTACAGCACGAAGCAGGAAGAGGGCGCTGGCTAAAACTTTCAGAGATGCCAAAGAGTAAAAAAAAAATAATAATATTTATTATTTATATATATTATGCTACGATGTAGGGGGGTTATGGTAAATTGTGTGTTATTTTTAAGTAACAAGACCTAACATACGATACATATAATGAGATGAAACCATTTAGCAAACCGGCTAATACCTAGTTCACACTACGCAACGTTAGCCCCGATTTTCCGCTCCCTGACAGTTTTTGGAGCCCCTCGACAAAAGCCCCAGATCAGAGTCAAATTGGCGTCGGCTCGCCGCTTGCACATCGGCGCTGGAGCGTTGTGTGTAAACTGCTCAAAGATGCTCGCCGAGAAGCTAGCCAACGCTCGCCGATGCCTCGCAGACACATTCCAGATATCTAGCATGCTAAATATCTGGACCTGTCGGGGCCTCCGGCCACGAGCTACAGCCAATGAGAGCGCGAGACACGGGTTGAGGGGAAACGAGGGGGAGGAGGGCGTCGCCTGTAACAACAGGAACTTACTGTATGTGTTGCATTGGCAACACAGAGCAAAGTTGTTGTTGCACCTAGAGGATTAACAACAACAACAGTGGCAACGTGTCTTGCATATGGTATAACGTCATTTACCGTGTATTTCTCACGTGTTTTCGTGACAAAGCGTAGTTTGGAGACCTCATCAGGGATTTCTCCCGGTGAAAGATCTTGTCTCATTTTCAATTTCTTTATGTGTTTAATACAGAAGATGTGATCTGTTGGCGTGGAGGCTTCGGAGTTGTTTTAAGACACTATTGACGGAGCTGTGCTGAGTAAACAAGTCTTCATATGTAGCTATTTTATCTATAAAATGATTCTCAATTTCAGTAAGCCATCGTGCCCTGCAAGGAAACATTTGCATTTGTTCTTAAATTTGTCACCTATCTACACTCTGAATATCCCAATCTTGGTCAAACTTGTTACAGTTCTTCAAACAAAGCATCAGAAGAAATTTGATGGCTAATTTGTACAAATAGTGTAAAAAACAAACCAAGAATATCATTGACAAGAAGCAATTTGCAACATCAAATATGCGTACAAGTTAAATGAATCAATTAACTACAGCAGGGAAACAAGAAAGAAAGAATAAGACATGGTGTATTGTCCCTGCCTGGTAGGATCTTGTTATTGAACAATGCACACCGTGTGTGTTAAACTGCTGCTGTGTTGTGTGTGTGTGTGTGTGTGCATGATGTATGTTAGTGTGTCAGTGTGCATGAAGAGGAAGAAGGAAGTGAAGACGGCTTACACTACTATGAGTGTATGTGAGGATGAGGATATGTACTGTACATTTCTCTTTGTAGTTAATGTGTTTGTGATTTCAGTGTGTGTAAGCACAGTATTAGTGATCTGTAGGACTATTGTGTGCATGTGTCATGTGTGTGTGTGTATATATATATATATGAATAGTGTATTAAGGCGGAGGCTGCTTCCTTCCCTCAGCAGATGAGTATCATGAGGGAGGATTATACTTCTGCTCCTGTGTGTGTGTGTGTGTGTGTGGGTGTGTGGGTGTGTGTGTGTGTGTGTGTGTGCGTGCGTGTGTGTGATCACAGCCATGTGTGCCGAGCTGCTTCATGCGGCTGTGGAGGCTCCAGCTGGTCTGGGCAGAGCCACGGGCACGGGGTGGAGAGGGGCGGAGGAGGAGGAGGACGGGGTTTGGGTTTCATTTAGTCGGCTCTATTTTTATGAACACTATTTTAATAAAGTGCATATTAAATGATGCCAAAGGTCGGCGGCAGAGCCTGAGGTTTGGAGGGTGAGGTGAGTCGGTGGTGGAGGGAAAAGTCATCACAGGTCAATTACTAACATTGACCGTTTGTTGGCGTGCCACTCAGATCACTAACTAACAAGCCTGTCAGACGAGACAAGTAAAGAGTCAATCAATAAGACCCATAAGCAAACCCTACTTCACAGTAGGGCTGGATGATATGACCCAAAATCTGCAACACATTAAAGTGAAACATTTATCTCAGAAATGATTCCTGTAATGAAGTAGTTAAGTATTCTTTCTGATGCTGGCTTAGGTTTGAATTGAAGCAATAGTTTGACATTTTGGGAAATATGTTTCACAGTCTGGTGATGAGTTAGATGAGAACATCGACGCAGGTTAGAAAGCCACAGTGCCCTTTCAACTCTCCTACAGAGAAGACATTGGGAAATTAGTCAATTAAGTGAAGTCAGTCGATGAGAAGAAACCAAAGATTGTACATATGAAGAGGACGTAGTTTTGGCTGTCGCCATGTCGGTTTTTTTGCAACCAGAAGTGACACAGGAGTGCAGAGCTAAGTACAACCGAACGCTGAATAAGACATTTTTAGGCGACCAAAATGTTACAATTAACTTTCATGAACTGGAAACACACTGTGAAAGAGTTAGAGTTGTAAGACGAAAACACGGACAACACCCACACCAGACAACGCCGTGGTAGAAACCTGTCAATCACAAGGTAGCCACGCCCTAAAGCATCCCCTGCTTTATGGTCTATTTGACTCTAAATGGGACCATAATTTACTAAATGAACAACAAGCTGTACTGACGAAGACTTCAAACTAGCAATTGAGACCATAAACTCATGTTTACATTGTTTACTGAGGTAATAAATCAAGTGAGAAGTAGGCTCATTTTCTCATAGACTTCTATACAGTGTGACTTCTTTTTGCAACCAGAGGAGTCGCCCCCTGCTGGCTGTTAGAAAGAATGGCCACTTCCGCACTGGCTTCACTTTTCAGACGCGGAGGTAGCCCACTTGTAGAAACCAAGCCCCCAAGAACAGCACCGGGCTTTGAAACCAATTTTTATAGTGGCAAAACGTGATGCCACTGGGCTACAGAGAGAGGTCTGTAAATCAGCGGATAATTTTTTTGAGGTAAATAAACTTCCCAAAACGGACACTTGAATAGACCTTATTAAAATAATTAGGTCCTAAAACTTGTAAAATTCACTAATAGCTGAAACCAGAATTATTTTCATGTTGCCGTTTATGTGAACGAGCCCGAGACCGAGGGGTTGGAAGGCGGGGTTAAAGGAAACGATAGTGCGCTTGCTCTCTGGGCCCATGGATGCAGGCGATCCAGGTAATTTTACACCTAGGAAGTTGAACGTTTTTCGCTCCATACGCCACTGAGCAACTCTCATAGGAATGAACGGGGCTCCGCCTCCAACGCTGTATCCAGCTCTCTTTATACATCCATGGTAGAAAAACATCATTATGGCTAACCTTGAAGTTACTGTTGGTACAAGAAGTACCCACCAACTGAACAACAAATGCAGACAAGCACATACAAGAATCAAAGTACCATCCTGTACCAGATCCTCACTAAAATAACACACAACAAGATGTGAAGTTAGTTACACTCCCTCTAGGAACACACACACACACACTCACTCATCTCTCAGTAGGAGAGTGTAAACAGGTTGTAAATTTCCTTACAGGGACAGATGAAAGAGGCCGAGCACATGGCAAATTGTCATGTAGGATCACATATGGTCGTCACACTGACTGTGTTTGCAAACAGTAGAAGCGCCAGCACATTATGTGTGGGTGAGACTGCAGCCTTATAAAATGTTAAAGTCAACATAAGAGGAGGTAACGGACTAATACATACATGCCACATGTGCTGGGAGATGAATACATCCAGTGTAGTTGAAAGTGTAAAGTGAATGAAGTGCATGTTTGGTAATCATAAATATTTTTAGCTTCTCTGCTGTGTCACAGTTTTAACCTTTTCTTAACTTCCTCCAGTACAGCTTTGCATAATGCAAGTCACACTTGTTTGCTGGGTGTACAAGCAGAGATGTGGCCCCATGACCAAAGTTACACACTGGGCTTTTCCCCCCACATGAAGCTAAATCTGACCTTTGTCTCCATGCTGATCTTGACCAGGTCATTTTATAGAGTTGACTTGGCACAGTCCAGAGTTTGGCAAGGATTGTTAATCTTGGATATTTATTATATTATCACTAGAGCTGCCCCCTCTTAGTCGAATAAATGGTCGTTTTGGTCTTAGTCGACTAAGATTTCTTTAGTCGATTAGTCTTTTTTGGGGCTTTTTTCATGCTGAGTGACTTATTTCTAAGAAACTTATGAGCACATCTCTGGTAAACACAAGATTTAAAGTGGTGCTTTTGTGTGATTTCTTTGTGGAGAAACTCAGTTTCACAGATCTGTTGATTAAATCAACTAATCAATTAGTCAACAAAATCGTATGAGTGTTAGTCGGCTAAGAATTTCTTTGGTCGAGGACAGCCCTAATTCTCATAAATCAAATTATTTAGTGTCGATTTCATACTGTGCATATTAAAATTTTATACATACAGCTCATCAAGGAAAATTCCTGGTTATGTAAATGTACCTGAGATTTATTCTTGTAACTCTCTTTGGTGTCACATGATTTGGTTTCCTTTTTTGGAAAGTACATGGTGATTATGTGTGTGTGTGCTGCTATATGTGGAGTGTGAACCTCTACTAATCTAGAGAGGTAGTGACTGCTTTATGAAACTGTTCAACAGTCGGATTATTGACAGTAATGAAGAGGAAATGAAACAAGACTTTAATTCCCATAGGTCACATGATTTCTCTCTCACTCTTAACAGAAACCAAACGGAGTATAATCACCTCAATATCATTCAATTTCCCACAGAGAAACTGCAAATCTGTCAAGAACTGGATTTCCCATTCACATCAATGTTTCAAAGAAGACAAAACCAGATGCAGCAGCTTTCTAATGACCGGAGTACAGCTTCAGACCTGGACTAAACAGAAATAAACTTTGTATTGTACTTGTTCCAAATGGATGTGCTGTGTGTAATAAAGGAAAAGCAGAGAAACAAGCATCGCAATGATTTTATGAAACGGTCATGCATCAAAAAGAAATGACCGATGCACGACAATAAGTGGAACATAATTTTTTACTATACTAAATGATTCTTTCCAAAGGCTATTTGAATAAATGAACACACCTATGAGGATCAAAACCCAGTACTTATATCTTAAATACCATTTAACCTGCTCTATATATCAATACAGGTGGATAGTTGCAGCTGTTACTTCAACAGTGTACTTAGTATGAAACTCCTCACTGACCAGGTCACGAGAGGGAGGAGGGATTCAACATGTTTACAGGTTGTGGCCCACTAACCTACAAACTTTGTGATGTGGGTCTGTGTGTGTACACGAGTCATTTTTTAAGGCCCAGCTACATGCAACATGAAAACAATGACAGAGTAGGCTGTACACCGGTAGCTATTATTAACTTACTACTGCTGGTTGGGTATTGATCAGATATCAATTTTCATTCAGATTTTTGTTATATTGAATGTGTTGAAAGCAAAAACTTCCTTTTTAAACAGATTTAGGCATTCATAAACAGTCATTTATTCTGAATGATTAGGTATTTCTTTTATTCTTTATAGTTTAAAGTTAAAGGAATACATCATCCACAAAATGACCATTTGTATATCAACTACCGTCTCATGCAGGCGCACTGCTCGTCCGGACTCGCCTGCGCAAGCATGAGGTGTTTGTGGAGGAAGTGGTTTAAATAGCACGATTTTGGCGAAAATGCATGCGTTTGGGAAGTAGTGAGCATACAATGGGATAAATGAGACTTGGATTATACTGCACGAGTTGTGTGAGTTTGTAAACAGATTTTTTTAAATAGCTTTGCTGTCGTTTAACCTTGACCCCATTTACTTCCCTTCATCAAGGATTTACTCCATTTTCAGAGTCTCCGTTCACTGTGGAGGCATGCAAGAAAAACAAAGCTGTCTTCAAGAATTCAAAGTAACACGCGGTAAGTTATTGATATTCAAAAGGTAATTTTGTGGGTGAAGTATTCCTTTAAGAGAAATATCCTCTGTATTGAAGACAGACACCGTTCTGATAGACCCCAATAAATCAAATTCAATTTAAAAATACCCTACCAAGATCTCGGTTAGATCAAAACGTTGCTCGGTTGATGTAAATTTAATGGGATCTGCTATCAGTTTGTTTTTGGAAATGCATGCTCTACACTCTTTGTATTCTCTATACTGCCATGCCCAAGTTAAATGTGCACTTGTTTTAACTTCAAGTTGGACACGTATCTGTAACTGGAGACATCAAAAATGTTCAGTTTCAATGTCATGCTGCAGGAAATGCTCTGTCATGTTTGACAAACTTTCTGCAGGATATATATCTTTTGTGCAGTTATTACATTGTGCTGTCTGTTGTGAAGCTTAATCACACTTTAAAAGCTAGTTCCTATTCTGTAAACACAACATTGCAAACAAAGACAGGTTATGAGTCCAAACTTTGCCATCAGGAGTCGAGAAGAGGCATTCAAAAGTTCTTATTAATTGTTGAACAGTTCCAATCCAGAACCTAAAAGGTCTTGGAGTGATGACTTTGCCATTGCTTTCATGTTTTTAAATGGTCGACAGACCATGTGCGCGGTATGAATGAGTAGATATCTGTGGGTATTTTGATATCCCACTGGTGTGTGAGACAGACAATGCTGTCATTGATTAACTACAAGCTGAGAACACACATCTGGGAGTCCCGGACAGCTCGCTCTGTAAACAACGACACAGGAGAAACTCTGTATGGTTTCGCTCCACAGGCCAATGACTCACCTGGGTGCAACATCCCGCAACTCACACACTCACACACACACACACACACTCCTTATGAAGACCTCGCAGACAAACACTGGAGCCTAAACAAAGAGTCGAAACTTGCTCTCTGTCTTCCTCTGTCTCTGTCTATCCCTTCTTCACTTCTGAAAGTTTCAATAGAAAAACCCTGTGGCCGCTGCCTCTCTATTCAAATGAGAGACAGTGGAGGATGTTTCTCTTCCAGTTAGCTCCCGTTGTGCTGTAAAGCAGCAAATCCTCACATTCGAGAAGCTAGAACCAGAAAATGTGTGACTTGTACTGGATTAATGACTTAAAATGATTATCAAAAATCATTATCTGATTTTTGCCTGACCTGCATGCACCATTACATCAGGTTCCCCATGCTGCTTTACAGCACAACGGGAGATTACTTTACAGTATGAAAATGGAATAAGGCCACTAAAAATGGAGCTCAAGCTCTCAGGGTTAATTTCAATGGCTGATGGCGGCAAAAGTGAGATGAAGATGGAAAAAAAACATCCTCCAACATGTTTGACCTCTGGCATCCTCTTGGTGACAGGAAGCGTGGGAGGAATTATGGGAAATGTGGTCTTAATTTACAAAAACACTCGCACTAACACCACAGGAGGTTACCAACCGTCTCAACCTTTTCTCATTTTTTTCATACCAACTGCAGCAAAGCATCACAATTAATCTGATGTTATACTGATTTGTGTTAACAAAAAGGGTCAACTCATTAGATTTTGCCTGTATTAACGTGTCTGAATGTATAAATTGAGAGAAACAGACTTAATAATATCAATCAAACAAACCCACACTTCCTTCGCCGACACCTGTCTTTTATTGCTCTAGAGTTTTTCCCCGTCGCCACCTTCCCCCTGCGCCGGAAAGAAATAAGTGGATGAATAATTACAGGTATAAACACCTCGGGGCCATCTGAAAGGGTTTTTCCTCTTCTTCTGATATTCTTTTAAACATTTCCGCCTCTTGAAATAGTCCTCTGAACAGTTTCTCTTCAGGTGCCTTCACAGTCGCTACTTCAAAGCCGACAGGGCGATGAGGACGCTCTTATGGTCATTTGTATTTTAATCTTCCCCCCTCCCTTTTCCCCTCCCTCTATAATGCTCTCTTTACCTCTCTAGCCCCCCCTCTTTACAGTCTATTTATCTGTCTTCATCCGCATCTATTTTGATCTCTTGCTCATATTTCCTGTCCTTCTTCTAAGCAGCGCGGGGCCTCAGTCTACCTGAGACTGACTGAACATGACAATCTGTGACCACACACACAGATACTCAGTTATTTAGTAATTTAATTTAAATTTGTTATGTTATATCTTTGGGTTTTGGACTGCTGGTCAGACAAAAGAAGACATTTGAAGACGTCACCTTGCATCTGGGTAATTGTAAGTGGCATGTAACCCTTATTTTATGATATTTAATAGACCAAACAAACCATCAATTAATCAAGAAAATAATTTAATCGATAATGGAAATTATCCTCCGTTGCAGCCCTGCACCTGATCTCAACAGGTCAGGAAACTACTGAATCTTCCTCATTCAAAAGATAGATTATATTTCTTTCAAATTAACTAGCACTGTCAAGGATAATGGGAACCCTGCATAATGTTACACCTTCAACCTTGTACGAAGTGTTTTTTCTTACTTCTGTAGGACAGTTTTCAAGGTTTAAAAGCCTATTGGGTTCTAATTAGGACTGTCAATCGGTTAAAATATTTAATCACGATTAATCGCATGATTGTCCATGATTAATCGCAAATTTATCGCATATTTTTTATCAGTTCAAAATGTATCTTCAAAGAGATTTATCAAGTATTTAATACTCTTATCAACATGGGAGTGGGCAAATATGCTCGCTTTATGCAAATGTATGTATATATTTATTATTGGAAATCAATTAACATCACAAAACAATGACAAATATTGTCCAGAAACCCTCACAGGTACTGCATTTAGCATAAAGAATATGCTCAAATCATAACATGGCAAACTGCAGCCCAACAGGCAACAACAGCTGTCAGTGTGTCAGTGTACTGACTTGATTATGATCTGCCAAAAACTGCATGTGATTATCATAAAGTGGGCATATCTGTAAAGGGGAGACTCGTGGGTACCCATAGAACCTATTTTTATTCACATATCTTGAGGTCAGAGGTCAAGAGAACCATTTGAAAATGGCCATGCCAGTTTTTCCTTGCCAAAATTTAGCGTAAGTTTGGAACGTTATTTAACATCCTTCACGAGAGGCTAGTATGACATGGTTGGTACCAATCTATCTTCACTCTGGCTTTAAACCTGAGCTCGCTACAACCTCCGAAATATCGATTGCGTTAATGCGTTAAAGAAATTAGTGGCGTTAAAACAAATTTGCGTTAATGTGTTATTATAGCGTTAACTTTGACAGCCCCAGTTCTAATATATTTATTTATTAATATAATATAATATACACAAAATGGGACAATACAAAATATTATATGTGATGTGAATGAGGAAACGTCTGGGCTCTCATAATCAAAAGAAAACGGATTTTTGCATGTTTGACTGAGAGACCAATCAGGGAGATTTGTTGTCCAATCATCAACCTCATTTCACTCAACAATCTTAGACTTTATACAAACATAATCTTGCACTTACATACATCGCAACAATGGCAAGTTAAGACTCTGCTAGCTCCTCTATCCCTTAGCGCTCTCGCACATGGGAAAACATCCAGCGGTAGCTTTTTAAAGCTTTTTTTTTTTACTTTGACAACATGGATGGAAAGCAACACAGATGCTACTTTAAATGTCTGAAGTCTTGGCATATACATATATGTGTATATACTGTATATATATATGAAAAAGCAAACAGTCCTTAAAATGATTCGAGATTTCCTTCCGACCCGAGCTTTTGCTGCCTTCTAGTGAAAGCTGCTTTTCTTTTAGGCCTCTTAAATCTGAGCGGCGAGGTCCTTATCGTAGCCAGTCAGAGGCAGGGAGGCCCCCGTGCCGCTCATCCCAGCCCCTGGGTCTGTATGAAGGGGGGATTAGGGAGGCTTCGGCCTGTGTTGCTGCCATTGTTTACCAAGGGACTAGGGGCTGGCTGAACAACCCCCCTGTCAGCACCGCAATACAATAGGAAACAAGGAAGTGGCAAGATCCTAGAGACTTGCTCACACACATGCCATTCCCTTGATCTTGGAGGATCGACTTTGTTTTATTTGGGAGATACAAGGAGGAGGAAAAGAGGATGGGGAGGGGAGCTTGTTAGCAACAACAGCTGATTTCTGAATGGATACGAGGAACAGGAGGAGGCATATGAAAAAGTTTACAAGCTAAAGACATGAAACTTCACATTCCCCCCAAATAATAAAATAAGCGAAAACAAACACGCCGTCACTTGAAGTGGGTAGATATAATTAAACTACTTCCTTGCATGATTTGGAAATTCTGGTTTGGTTCAGAGAAAGCCGCGAGGGGGACATTTTGAAAGCCGAGATACTTCAAAAATTCAAAAACACACTGCGGCTGAGCCCTTGGAGTCTTAGAAATGACGACGTTTCACCCCTACCCTTCCCAAACATGTAAACTATCTCTCAGCGGTCTTCCTGTCAATTTTCAATTTTAGTCTGTGAAATGAAATGTCAAACGAGCAGGAAATTCCCCCAAACAAGACAATGACACTGCACGCGGTGCTGTTAAACACCAGCTTGTACATTCCAGTGACTAAGTTTGCACACTGTGAAGCAGCATTTCAAACAAACATTATACTGTTATTATCTCAAAGTAACTGGTTAATACAGTAATCTTTTAACAGTCAGTGTCCAGGTATACAGTGAGCGGGAAAGTGTTTCAGAGCGGCGTGTTGTGTTCGGGGCTTGTTGACATCTTTGTGTGACCACAGCTTCCACATCACAGGGAGTTTCACAGCCTCTCTGACAGTCAAGAAAACTGCATACAGCCGAATATCAGACGTTTAATTGCTTCTCAATTGTCAGACAATGACCTGCAAACAGCTGACTATCACTCACTACGACAGGAAAGTGTCTAAACAACCGACAGTTATTACTCCACTGAGAGCTTCATCACTCCTCATCACATGATGAAGTTTAATTGTCTTTTTCAGGCTTTCAGTCAAAATCTGTTTTCATTGAACTACGTTAAAGCTGCTCTAAATACAAACTTCCGTCCAAACAAGTTGTGCTTCTTTCAAACTAAACAGCGGAACGACACGCTAAACTCATAAAATTTGGTCTAAATACTCCAAATATAACCACCAATAACTCCTTATGAGTGAGTCATTGCCCACTTCAGTAAAAAGTACAGCCCGATTTTTAAGTTTTAGTGGGCTAGCCACCCACTACTTTCGACCAAGCACCCACTTATCTCCATCAACAATCACGCAATGTGACTTCTACGATTGTATTTCTGTTGATCCAACACACAGGCTGCGCCTTGCTGTTTTCTGATCTGTTGTCATCGGTTGTACTATCAGAGCCGAAGTCCACTGCAGCAAAAGGTCAAATCAATGCGGTACTTCACATTAAAAAGCCTTCCACCAGCATAACATTGATAGGCTTTTATTGTGAAGCAGCTGCAGGAAGTGCAGCTTGAGTTATTGAAGTCAACAGCCAACTTTTAACCCATTGTTTGATTAATAGTCTATGCCAAGATATGGACATTTTTTTGCACTTTTCTAAAACAATAAGCTTGAAATACAGCAAGAGAAGAAGCTGATTAGATAAAGAAGTGCACGAAACAGAAAACCACAAATAAGGTACAAACATTTGTGCCCCCTCCATTTCTGTTAATAACCAACACCACCCACTAATATCAGGCATTTTAGGGGAAACACTGCTCTTACTCATCTGTGTAAGTGCAAATATCTCTATTTACGGGCATGGTCATAAGATTAATACTAAACTGATATTTATGCAAAGAGAGCAGCAACAACACATGATAACCAAACTTCTGCGTGATGAAGAGCTATTAGACTCTCTCTCTTCTTCATCTCTCCTTTCCCAGCTCTTCACTGATTTTCTATTCTTCTATTCACTCATTCTCTGTCCACCATCTATGAAAACTTCTTTACAAACCATAATCAA
The DNA here is from genome assembly GCA_916701645.2 of Sebastolobus alascanus. Classification (NCBI taxonomy): domain Eukaryota; kingdom Metazoa; phylum Chordata; class Actinopteri; order Perciformes; family Sebastidae; genus Sebastolobus; species Sebastolobus alascanus. The sequence goes on from CAKAOJ020000080.1 coordinate 1,632,461, forward strand.
GCATTGAAATACACATTTGCTCAGCTACACAGCAGCGCTCACTGAGCTGGCAGAGAGTCAGCAAGTTGCTCAAAAAAAACTTCAGCAAGGTGGATTCTTTCCGACAACCAGGTCTTTAAGTGTGATACGTTATACTTATCACGCTACCCTGTAACTCAGAATAAAATTATCTGTCTTCTATCTTTTTATGGTTCACAACAAGCACCGTGAAGTTCTCTCACAGAGTAAGAAAATTAAGAAGTTGAATTGGAGCAGACAGATGCGTAGACTCAGCTAAGATGACGAAGGCATCGGAGGCGAGAAAAGGGATGGAAAGGTGGGAAAAGCAAATAGAAAAGGGAGTTGGGAGAAAGATGGGTGGATGCTGAGGAGAGGAAAATACTCTGTTTTTATTGACAATCTCCCCTCCGCTGGGGTTTGACTCCTCGAGACGACAAAAGACTCATGATCCTCTGAAAAACAGTCTGCTAGTAATCCACAGCATTATACACACAGCGAAGGTCTAACACACACTACATCCACAAACTCCCGCTACACACACACACACACACACACACACACACACACACACACACACACACACACACACACCATACACCAAAAATTAGCACACAAAACACACCATGAACCTTGGATACAAACACAAGCCTACGGCTACAAACTTGAGGAGAAAACATGCAGATGAAGTCACAGAAAACATGCCAAAACCTTCGATACATACAAATCACTTAGTGTAATGAACTTAAACAGCAAACACGCGCGCACACACACAAACACAACGTGCACTGTCTTACACCCTCCAGATAAAGCTTTATCCAAAGACAACAAGCCGGGGGAGTTTAGTCATATCTTTGAATTCCACAAATCTCCTTCTTTGGCCACTTCCTCTGAAAGGACAGCTGATATCTACATTAATGTAACAACAGATGAAATGTCCCATGAAATGCTGTAATAGGAGTATTATCGCTGAATGGGATGAGGAGGGAATACAGCAGCAGAGATTAGGAGCTTTCTTACATGAGATGTTAACATTAATACCAGAATAATAAGGGGTGTGATTTATCCGTCTTTTTGTCTGTTTCAGACTATCTGGTTCGGGTGAACATGGAAAATAATATGTTAATCTTTTCAGAACAAAACAGCCCTGGGAAATCTGTCTAGCTCCTGTTCTGTGAAATGCAACGTGACCCCCGACGGTCGAGACAAGCGTTTGGCGTCCTTGGACAAGTTCTCATTCAAACCTTCATTCTTGGATATATATATATATTCAAAAGGCATGAATACTGAAATATAAAATAATCTGAAAGAAACATGGAATTCTTAGATTAGTCTTGTACTACCAGAAATAAACCCACACTGCGTATCCAGGGGGAATGGAGGGGGAGATACAGACAGACAAACATTACAATTAATATCTGACTTTCAGTCATTCAGCTGACGCTCTCACAATGAGTTCAACAGTTTAAAGCAGTTTACAGGAACACACAAAAGCTTTTGAGAAATTGTTGCTGTTTGTTCATCTTAGCTGCTGACAACATTCAGCCTCCCAATGATTTATAGAAGATTACCGTCACTGCCTCTCAACAAACTGGCTGCAAAATTAATACACAACTTTGGACTACCAAGAGTGTTTTCCTTGTTTCCAAAGGAACGGATAGTAACAGAATTAGGGCTGCAACTATTTTCATTATCAATTCATCTACAGATTATTTTCTTGAATAATAAAACCATCCCTCACTATTTCCCAGAGCCCATGGTAACGTCTTCAGATGTATTGCTTTGTCCAACCAACAGTATTCAATTTACTAATGGCAAATCCTAACTTCCTTTCATTTTAATGCTTATAAATTGGCTACTTTTGTTTCTCAAGCTTGGAAAAAACATTAGGATGGTTTATTTGTTTAGTATTATTTGTAATTTATATTGCTACTCTGTTTTCTGCCTTTGTCCTTTCTTTAATTTGTAAGTAATGGTGTCCTGTAAGCCCGTTTGGGCTGGGCATATTATTTATGCATGAAACAATAATAATCAAATCAAATCAAATCAAATCCTCACACTTGAGAAGCTGGAACCAGCAAATGTCTGGCATTTTTTTCTTAAAACAATAAATAAAAAAAAATCACTTATGTGATTAATAAATTTACCGACTAATTATTTCAGCTGCAAACTGAATAAAAATCTCTCTGCACTGCATGAATCATCTGAAATAGCTTCAAAGATAATCCAAACAAGACTGTCCAAATATTTTTTTTTTCAATTTATCAACCTTCAGGACATATAATAATATATCAGCAGGAAGTGTCGGAGCAGATGTTGTTATCACTGAACGGGTGAGTTGACCCATAAAACGAACTGTTAGTGCTGAAACAATTCGTCGACTGATGGATTGACAGAAAAATCATCAACAATTCTGAAATATCTGCTTCTATCTCCTTGGTTGTGATATTTGCTGCTTTTTACATCTTTGTTACATTAAATATCTTTGGGTTTTGTACTGCTCGTCAGATTTTTTTTTTTTTTTAAAAAAGGCGGCACATTGGGCTCTAGGAAATCATCACTATTATCCATTTTAACGAACTAAATGATGACTCAAAAATGTAATCGACGGGCTACTTCATTTCCTGGAATTGGAAACTAGCCGTAAATAGTGAAACTCTCAGTGCCAAGACAGAAAGACAGCAGTCAGACATGGACACACACAGACAGACAGAGACGTTACATGCGTCGCCTCGTCCCACATTAACACCACAACACTAGGAAAACACCAAACAGCCCTTTTTTCTGCAAGTCTCCCAGACCTATAGTTTCCGATCCATCTCTTCCATCCATAATCATCCCCCCCACCCCCCCCCAAAACCCTCTAAACCACTATGCTCAGGCCTTTCAAGTGGCAGGTAGACGGGGCCTGATACGCCGCTACCGCCTCGCAACCAGCGGGCTAATTACAAGGGAAGCAGCAACAAGTGAGCATTGTGTGGAGTCTCGAAGACACACAGGGAAAGAAAGTGCTCTTTATCTTGCCACCACCAGCCCCCCCCCCCCCCCTCACCATCCCCACCCTCAACAAAAACAATCTCTGAGAGGCTCTGCGGTTGGCACTCCAGGGTTGGAGAAAGAGAAGAGAGGATGAAGGTGAAAGAAGTGGAGACACATTGATGAGCGACACATACCATCACACTTGCTCACCGTGTTTGTCTAACGCGATGCCGGATGTGCCGTGTTATGCAACGACGAGTAGAAAAGATGTTTAAGGAAACACGCTCTCTCGTACTAGTAGTTCATTCAAATAACATTCTCAATCACAGTGTAGCGTTATGAACATCAGACACAGGGAGAATGTGATTTCCTGGGAGATGCTGTCGTATGTACGTGTGCGTCTCGCACAAACAAATGCAACTTTTACGCGTAAAATTGAGACCCAAACAAGTGGAGCTAATTGTCCAAAGTTTTCTTTCCAAGAAACACCAAAAACACCGTAAAAAGAGTGGCTAGCTAACCTGTTTTCAGGCGAATTTCAAATCTCGTGGCTTAAAATCAAACTAGATATACACATAATTCAAGTACAAAAGTAATTTAAAGTCAAAGCGAGGGCATAAACAGAGTCCCTTATATTTATTTTGAAACATTTTATCGCTTTATACAGCTGTGGTGGAGCAAAGAAGCAACTTTCACAGATGCCATGACATTGAAATGAAAGTTTATTTTCCCAGAGACTACAACTTGAAAGATTTATTTTAAAAAATGTGGGGAGCTTGAGGTATTTTAAAGGAATAATTTTACTAGGAGATCTTTTTATTTGAGCCTTCAACGACCCATTTAAAATCTCCCATGACCAACCGCTGGGTCTTGACCCACAAGTTGAAGAAGACAGTGGGGAAAAAAACACTCCAGCAAATCACATTTTCCACCATAAAGTAGATTTTGTGATACAGCAGATTCCTAATTCACTGTGCCTCATGTTAGATCAGCCCACGGTACGTGTGATCTTATAAACATGCATCTCTGCTGTTTAGCAACGTCTTGTCTGCAGGAGCAGGGGGTTAATTCAGGCAACAGGATTACACAACACGTGAAAAATGAATTAGGCACAACCGCTCATGTTTGGTGCAATTAGTCAGCCTATCCATGGATATTGGTTCTTATGGGTGGCTTGAAGGGAATTTATGATTCATTTTTTAACGCTGTCTGGCTGGATGAGTGATACTGCATACTTGAAATCCTTCCATGAGTCTTTCTGATGTTTGTTTTAGCGGTTTAACACTCAGAACAGCTATAAAGGCAGCAACAAACCTCTTGCCATTCACGCACAGTACAAACAGATGGGAAGCGTCATGCGAAACGCTTCACGATGACGACATTCCAACTTCAGCAAAGGCGTAAACAAAAACAAGCTCTTTTTCTGCTTTCCCTCATGAGGCTGCGGCGCCCATGAGGGAAAGCATGTTTTAAGTAGCGCTGTATTTCATAAGGCAGTTAGGCGGGAAACAGCACAGTTCAAAGCAAAATCAGAGCACATGTAAAGTTAGTGACTTCGTAGTGCTGCGACTCTGATCTCACACTGATGGCGGCTCTTTTAAACCTAAATCGACCTACGCTGTATTAAACTACAGGCACGACCGAGGACTGAATTAATCGACTGTTTCTGCTTTTTGATTTGAACGGATGAAGGAAGTGTTTCTTGGGCTTAACTGACAGAGGCGTACGTTATGTTATCATTATAGATCTCAGTCACATAAAACTATATCTAAAGAGGCATAAGTGCAACAAAAAAAGCTCAACTATTATCAATATTTAAAGAAATATGTGAAAAAAGACATGCCGTACCTGTTTGCAGGCAGGTAACAGACATGAATCTCCTTTTAATTCAAACCCCTCAGAAAATGTGATTCATCCACGAAGGAGCCATTAAAATAATAATAATAATAATAATTATAAAATAATCTGTATATAGAGATAAAAATCAATTTTTGTGAGAAGTAAAATGTCTTAAATATTACATTTGAGGCCATAGTATGCCGATCGCATCTAATAGGGAAAGACGCCACTGATTTTTAGGCTGTTGTAAGTGAAAGTTTACAAATTTGCAAGACCAGATGCACAACAAATTAAATGCAAATTATGCAGCCAGAAGAAATATTTATCAAAAAAGACCAGAATAATCACAAGTACTTTCTTGTCCATCATGTTCACGCTGTCTCTGTTTGGTACTATTGAATTCTGGCAACTGAGGATCTATTTGCTTCAGCCAAAAAAAGAAAATATTAGCCAGTGGCCACCAGACTTGAAACATTTCTATCCTGAGTGTATGTTTCTGTCTTTCGTCTTATCTCTTCACCAGCGGTGAGCTACTAAGGCAAGAGCATCACCACCAACATTGACTATTATTAAAAAGTTCCCGCCTGTTCAGTGTTTGGACTTGATACCCAAAAAAACAAATAGTAGCTGAAGTGCACAAACTTGCGCTGGAGTCCAAACATGAAGGACCTCAGACTGCTCTCAGCTACTGACACAACAAACCATTATGACCAGAGCAGTGTAGCCAGCAGGAGAATTAAAACAGAAATGGACTTACAGATGGAGAAACCGAGCTGTTGGCGAGGTAGGGGTCAGGCAGCATCAGGAACGGATACCCCGGATACGCCGACGTCTTGTACATGCCTCCATCTTGCTGCTTCGACACTGCCAGGCCGGACATGAAGAACAACAAACAAGAGTTAGAAACTTCAAGAATGCTTAAATGGGACCACCTAGAGTGCCAGTTTGTAGAAATAGTTTAATTTTCTGAGCAAAATCTTGTGGTTCGGTGCCTGAGAGGACAGGTATCAGCATGGTATGATTTTAAATTTGATTTAATATAGAAGTTGCTTGGATGAAACAATGTACCTTTAAAGAGTAAAATAAAAAAAATCTGTACTTACTCCTGCAACGGTGCTATAAAATGTGCCTCAGAACAAAAAGAAAACCCTGACATCCAAAATAAATGTGCATACAAAGTAGGTCAACTATTTACTAGTGTTCTAGTTACTACATGTTATATCCTTGTGTGAGCACAGACTACAACACTTGAGACAAAAGCCTTACAAGCATCACCTAGCCCGAGAGGCGTGAACTCCTGTAGCCTATGTGTTAATTTATCTCTCACCACCACCACCCATATTAAGCATCAGAGGCCTCTCTGTGGGTCAGCTGTAACTAGGTTATACCTGCTCTGTATGACACAGACACGCACACTGAACTTTCTTACCGTTCCAGCCTAATCCCTTGTCATCGAAGGAGCCAAAACTTTTAACATGGCCGTAACCAAGGTGACAGAAAACAAAATAATCCAAGCACGCAATCAGAGTCATTCAGAGCTGTACAAGTCTTTTCTATGGGTTTTCCAAATACACGCAAATCCACATTTGATGAAAAGTCTGCACAAAGCAACACAGTTTTCCTTTTAGAAATGACTGGAATGAGTTACACAACTTGAGTACAGCCTATAATTAAAACTGTCATGTATACATATCTACATGCACCTCATTATAGGGAGGGAAAAGGAAATTGCTCTGTACTTTTTGGGTGGCAACCCTTTAGAATAAAAATGTTACTAAAACTCTCAAGGACCCTGGTTGACCCTACTTTTGGCAAAGTCTGGCAAAAGCTACACTGCAAAAAAATGTCAAGGGTTGACTCTGAAAAAGGCGGCCAATCTAAAATGTATTTAGATACATGAGCACATCCCTTGTCTTTGAAGAAGCCAAAACTTTTAACGTGGTCGTAACCAAGGTGACAGAAAACTGAATAATCCAATCAATCAGAATCATTCAGTGTTACACAAGTCTTTTCTGTGGGTTTTCCAAATACACGCATTTGAAATCCATATTTGATGAAGATTTTGCACAACACAATGTGAGAACATTTTTCCTTTTAGAAATGATTGGAAGGAGGTACACACCTTGAGTGCAGCCTATAATTAAAACGGCCATGTATACATATCTACATGTGCCTCATTATATACTCATTATGACTCTCTTCTTTTTAGGTGAAAAATAATACATTTTTCGGAAAAAAAAATAATAAACCTCTAAAGGACCCTGGTTGACCCCACTTTTGGCAAAAGCTACACTGCAAAAAATGTCGAGGGTTGACTCTAAAAAGGGCTGTAAATCTAAAATGCATTTAGACACATGAGCACAGGGCAGATCACACTTGTAGTATGAAGACAATATCTTGATTGATTTAGCAAAGAGTGAAATGATCTCATCCGGATGACTGTATTTGAGGCTAAGAGACTTCTACTTTGTTTCACTAAATAACTTGTATTAACGTGCATTTAAAGCAGGTAATCTCTACTTGAATCTCGTCATAAAACCGTAACACAGGAAATCTCCCCCCCACCACCAAAGTGATAGATTTGAGAGATAAAGTGGAGAGCTGATGGACATCTTTTGCAGTGTACACCTGAAAACAACTCTTTGAAGTTGGTTTTAATGCTGCAACACGTGTCCTCTGGTCCTTACTTTGACACAGTGGGGGGGGGGGTCTTTATCGTTTCTCAGCTGTTTACTCAGATAGTAGTGGCTACTCAATTGAGTGAGTGTGTGCGTGTTTTTTTCTTCTTCTTACCTCCGTCGTGATGCTCCCGGTGTTTCTCCGGGTAGCCTCTCTGCTCACCGTGCTGTCCCCGTCTGACCGCCTGGAAGGGACCGACAACAAACACGGGGTCAGATACTCCCAAAGAAGTAAAGAAAAAGGGCGACTACACAAGTGCTGCAGAGTGTCAAACACTTTAAAGCAACCTCATCACACTTTAATGTGTGTTTTTTTTATTCTACTATGATATCCCCGTCCCTGTGTTAAAGCCTGAGCATTTCATAACCCTGAAGGCAACTCATAGCGCATTATGTTGGGTTTCATTCAACGCTTGTAAAATAAAACCAGCTTTCTCACACACTCTTTCCGTGTTAAATCCACTCCACACACACTCCGTGCCACCTACCGCTGCGTTCGGACTTTGATTTATTTCCGACTCGTTCACCAGAGAGGACTTGAGGTCGGCCAGGTCTCTCTCCGTGAACGCGTTCTCTTGGATCTTCTCCTCTTGCTCCCCTTCGTCTTTGAACGCAATCATCTCATCATTCGCTCCCAGGTCGTCCCCGCCGCCGCTGCTGAGCTGAGGCATGTCTACTTCTCCCACCTCCTTTTTGCGATATTACACACTTAATAAGAACAACAATAAAAAAAGTATAAATAGACGAATTAAGGGGACTTTTTTTCTCTGTTAAATCTCCTCAGTCTGCCTCCAAAGTGTAGAAACCCTCCAGCACACACAGGGAAAAAGTTGAGCTGTGTCGTCCCCCGGCTCGCTGCTTGGTAGAGGACTAATGTTTCCCTACCACGGCAAACAGCTCATTTGAGCCCAACACAAGGCGAGGAGTCCCGACATCAAAGGGCGCCGACCGGATGATTGACAGGTCCGATGACTTGTTGGGGGGTTGTTCCCGATTGTTTCGGCAGAGGGCTGAGCCTCTTAAAGAGACATCACCTCCCTGAGCTCAGCTCCACACGCATTATTCATGACTTCCAGGGGCGTGTTCACGCCGTCCACGGTCCCCTGGCTGCAGACCAAAACTTCACTAAAGTCAAACAAATGTAGAGATATGTAGATAGAGTGGCTGCAGGTACATGTTAATACTGATAGTTTGTTCAATATTGTGGTCTGGACTGCTGATTAGTAATCTGGTTTCAGGAAATAAGATTTTTTTTCTTCCTTATTTCCAGTGGTAGACACTAGACAGTAACTACATTTACTCAAGTACACATTGAGGTACTTGTACTTTACTTGAGTATTCTCGTGTCATGCCACTTTATACCACTTCTACATTTATCTAACAGATATAGCTACTTTACAAATTAAGTTTGTAACTGTGCGCAAAATTTCATATTCATAAATCCAAATTTAGCCACTCTAAACTCTTTTTTATAAGATTTGAAAACCAAACCAAACGTTACATTAAAACTAGTTTAAAAAATAAGAAAGCTGCGGGAACAATTTATTTGTGGTCTTTGTTTAATGTTTTTATTTAAAAGATTCCCCCATAAAGTATTTTTACAGAGTGGTATTTCTACTTTTACTTAGGTAAACAAACTAAATACTTCCTCCGCTGATTATTTCTCAAATTTGCTGCAGCTAGATTTATGTTTTAATTCTGTTTTACTTATATTTCTTATTTACAATATTGAAATGATCTTTACCTCATTACTTTGGAGATCAGCCTTAATCCTAAAGCAAAGTTTGCACAGAATCTGTACTCTTTTTTTTTTTTGTCACCAACTGGTTTAAAATGAAATTATCTCCAAATGACAATGATCCATGTCGAGGAGCTTAAACTCATTTTTACATTCAAATGTGAGAAAGAGGATTTTCATTATTTTCATTATTTTCCATGCTCTACCTGAACTTTAGTTCTGGTCACATGAATGCTCATTCTCCAGGATTTTAATTAAGATAATAACAAACCTAGATTATTATTTAAAGATGCACAAATATTAATTGTGGAATCATTTACAAATAATATAGATTCATTTTTATCAGCTAAACTCCCATCAAATGTATCCTCAGTTTGCAAGGTCCATCTAGGGACTGGTATTGCAAACACGGTGGTATGCAGCATGGGTCCATGTTTCTATACAAATAAATATTAAATACATTTAAAAACTCTGAACTCTTGAGCTCCTGAGCTCATCACTTGTCACTTTACTTTACTGTTTGACAATCTGTTACACCTCTGTGTATATACATACATATTTATTACATACCTGTCTACACCTCTGTGTACATATATTATTTCTTATCATGCATATACATACTACATCCTGTTAACATTCAGTTTTCCCATCTGAAATACTGCCGTCAACAAAATTATAAATTTACATTTACATTACTACTTTATACTTACTTATGTTTATATTTATTTTAACTGCAATATTTTATGCCTTAGATTATCATTTTGCTTTTACATTTACTTGTGTGATTTCCCCTTTTATATATACATATTTTATGAGCATTGTTGAAGGAACCTGAGACCAAAGATTTTCATTGCCAATGACTGCTTTGCTGGAATTGACACATGACAAATAAAGAACCTTGAACCTTTGAACCTTGACAAAGAAACTCCTGCATTTGAGTGCCTCTATTTTGCAATCATACTTTGGCTGTGGAATATTATCAGCACACATGCATGAAATATATCAATGAATATAAACATTAATATTGAGAAAATGCAAGATAATGTGGCGACCTGTGTCTGGTAATAAAACATTAGAGGTGATAAACTGCAAATCTATGCAATGTGCATTTGCTAGAACATGCAACGTTTTTGGTACCTTATAAAACGGATGTAAATTAACACAAAACACACACACACAAAACTTGACTTTCACTTTGTGTGTGTTTTGTTTTGCTAAAGAGAGGGCTGTCTGTGTCAGCGGTGGTGATGGAGACAGTGGATCCTATCAGCTGCCTCTGGTGTGTGAAACCCTGCCCTCTCTTTCTTGTGATTGGTTCACGTTAAACGTGTGTTGTGTCATGAGCACAGGATTTAAAGGTCGACCTTTTCTCATTAACCAACATACTTTCAGGGATTCCTATCCTAACCATACAGCTCTATGAAGAAAAATGTAGTCATACTGGTATCAAATGTTACTGTTTTTTGGGGGTGTTATCATCATCTAGTTAGTTAATGACTTTGGTAATTATGCATTGTGAGTTTTACTCCTATTATCCCAGCTGTCCTTTTGTTACGGCTGTTGTCACACTGTTCAGTTCGCATTTTGGAACAAAACCTCCTCATTTGCATGGACAGAAAAGCGGCAGCTCAGGCAAGAAAACTGCAAAATGTAGGACATTCTGTGAAAAACATCAGAAGGCACGGCATGCTCATCAATAACAGATGCACTGCATGTTTTTGACTGGTCCTTACATCCCCCAGATTTTGTAGCAGTTCTCCAAAACAGCAAAAAGTGTTAGCTGTTGCAACTACTTGATTTGAGGAGGGAAAGAAGAAGAAGAAAAAAAAAACATAGTTCAAAGATGTCGACTTGAAGTTCTGATGTCTTATCAAACTCGTAACTTGCCTTCCCCTATTTTCATCCCAATGCCAATGCATTTTTAATGCTGATACAGTAGCATAGCTGGTCTTCAGAGTTTTTAATTGAGAAATATTTATACACTCCCATGCTGTGACTTAATACTTGACTTAATCTGAGTCGGTTGCCTTGAATGAAAATGATGATCCACAGCTGGGAAACAGAATTAAATACAAACAGAAAACGGGCCCGGTATTTGCATAAAACTGCATATTTATACAATATCGTCGATGCATATTAATAAAAAGATTAAAATGAGCGGTTTTAATGTATGCAAATCTAAATTATAAATGAGTTGTTTAAACTCCTTGTTTATTCGCCTTGATTAAATATAGACAGCTGTTTTTCCAGAGAGACAGCACCTCTCCTGCGCGGGCCACGCTGCCTCGTGAGCTCGCCGCGCTCTGATCTTAACACAATTTCCCATGAATATCTGCGCTGATGGTTATGCACATCCATCACATAGGCTCACAGGTTCACCTAAGGCTATAGGCTATATAGTCAGACTGTCTGTCTCTCTCACAGACAAGTACACAAATCCAGAAATGAATACACTTTCTGTACACATGCCGTCCCTCTTGAAATACTTTGACCTACAAACACTTTCTCTCTTTATATCTGTCTGTCTTTCTGTCTCTCTCTCACACACACACACACCCTCTCTTTCTCTATTCTGCTATGAGCGGTTTGATTATTCTTCTCAGATCAGAGTCATATTTTAAGTTCATACCACCCTGCCTTATCAGTCCAGAGTTTTTGTGACTCACACGCACCCCAGCATCCTTCCTCATCATCTTTTATCTCAAACTCTAATGACTGTCGTGACATCACACATCATCTGTTGGCAGGAAAGGCCAAATAAGGAAACATAGAGCAGCTAGAAAAGATAAACAACCCACACAGAAAACAAAAGGATGCATCGCTGCTGTGACCCCAGAGGGCGAGCTTTTCACATACAGACACAGATACGAGTGCTATATCTGAACAAGGCAGAGACTGTGGTTGTTCTGATAAAGGAAGTACGTGTGTGATGCAAAGATGTTTATGTTTTTATTTATCTGAAGCTTATGGAAATAACAGAGCAAAATAAACTTGACTGTGCAGGTAAGGTAATAGGTAATGCTAAAATTTGAATTAAGTCAGAAAGCAAATTCTTGCTATTTATGCGTTAACATTTTTTTTTATCATAGCATACTGTTCAAAATGCAGAGCAAGAATAAAATATAAATTGGAAAAGTGTAAAAGAAAAAAATATATTCTGTGGTATTAGATTACAAGACAGTATAGGATAACAGAAAAAAAGTGTTCCTACCACATAAAACAATTATTTTTTTCAGAATTTCATCACCATTTTTCCTTGTGAATTTAGTAGGGCGGTCAAAGTTAACGCGATAATAACACGTTAACGCAAATTAGTTTTAACGCCACTACTTTCTTTAACGCATTAACGCAACATGCGATTTTTAGGTTGTAGCGGGCTCTCAGTTTTCAAGCTAGAGTGAAGATACTGGTATCATATGAAACTATAAAAACCTAATGAATCCATTGGTAACAACCATGTCATACAAGATTGTCGCGAAGGAGGTGAAATAATGCTCCAAACTCGCGGGCTTAGTTTTAATGCTAGAGTGAAGCTAGCTTGTCGCTTGTTGCGCTAAATTTTGGCAAGGAAAAACTGGCATGACCAATTTCAAAGGGGTCCCTTGACCTCTGACCTCAAGATATGTGAATGAAAATGGGTTCTTAGGGTACCCACGAGTCTCCCCTTTACAGACATGCCCACTTTATGATAATCACATGCAGTTTGGGACAAGTCATAGTCAGGTCTGCACACTGACAGCTGTTGTCTGTTGTCTGTTGGGCTTGAGTTTGCCATGTTATGATTTGAGCATATTTTTTATGCTAAAGGCAGTACCTGTGAGGGTTTCTGGACAATATTTTTCATTGTTTTGTGTTGTTAATTGATTTCCAATAATAAATATATACATACATTTGCATAAAGCAAGCATATTTGCCCACTCATGTTGATAAGAGTATTAAATACTTGCATACAAATCTTCCTTTAAGGTACATTGTGAACAGATAAAAAAATGTGCGATTAATTTGCGATTAATCGTGTTTAACTATGGACAATCATGCGATTAATCGTGATTAAATATTTTAATCGATCGACAGCCCTAGAATTTGTTAGTGAATGATTTTATCTCAGCAAGCCTTTAAAAGTTATTCAAATAAAACAAGGAAAATAACATACTCTTCCTATTATATGCAACCTGTGATGAGTGGGCTCCCAGGTACACTTTGCTTCAATTTAAGGGGTCACAAGCCAAACAGGTTGGGATCCTCACAGTGGTGGTGGGTAATATATGTAAGGGGAAACATATTGAGCTTTTGCAAAAAACAGTGCAAATAATAGATGCCACTCAGTGTAAAACACCCAAACATCAACTCCGCTGTCAGTGTGTTAAAGACTATATACTGTATGTATATGAGGAGATCATTACAATGAGTCCCTTTCCATTGCTCAATCACTGGTGGGGGAAACGTTCCTACTTTAACGTGTTTTTTTTTTTTTTTTTTACGAAGATGAATCACAGTTGGTTCAAAAAAAGATTATATACTGTGCTTTCTAAAGAAACATCAGGCGCATTAAAGCTGCAGAGTAATTAAATCATGTCCTTTCATTGGGGTTAAGCCACATCCAAGCGAACAGCTCTTAACTGGAACCACTTGTGTGCTTTTTATTGGTAGTTTTCCTACAATCAAAACCATGTCCTTCTCGGCAGCATCCAGCCAGCAATGTGGAACCTCAACAAATCTTTTCAACAGTTTTATTTTGTGACTATACGTTTCTGCTATGAAACAGTAAACTACTCTAACATCAAATATTCAAAGTGGTGAGATTAAAGGTTATGACTGATTTGTATTTAATTGTTTTTAAATATGAATTGGACCACCACCAAACTGCATGCAAAAAAACAGTAAAAGGTTAAAGAAGATGATGTTAAATTCTGTGCAGCAGAATAAAGGTTACCCTGTTTTTAAATCAAATTAATCAGATGTCTGAGAGTCCTTCACCAGATATTTTGTCCTACTTATCCTCTAATCTATTACCTCAGATGTGTCTTAAGAGCCAGCCTGCATTTGAAATGTAGAAACCACTCTACATTTGTGCAAATGGTTTTTATTTGAACTAAGAGGTTGACTTAAGTAGTACATTGATGGGATGCCACGTAGCTCCTGTGAAGGTGGGTTTGATGTCTGTAGGAGGCTGAATAACCTTTGAATCATTTCAGAATTCACACTTATTTAAGAAGTGGCATACGGAGGTGGAAATACACAGTTTACCACCAAGAATAAAGGTTACATCCTGAAACCAATGAGCTGATCGGTTTGAAAGTGAAGGAGAAAACAAGGAGAAAATAGTTCGCATTAAGATGTCCTTGAGCAAGGCACTTAACCTAGTGCAGGTTTCCCCTCAGTGGCCAAGACTGGTTTCAGCTCTCATGTAGCTGCGTGAGTACTGAAAACGGAGGATACTGGCTCAGCAAAATAAACCCAAATAAAAAAAACTTGATATGTTGTGCCAGATAATGAGGCTTGTTCAAGCTCTAGTTTGCTGAGTGTTTGCTGGTTTGAATGTGTCTGTCTCTTTTGATCCAGTCCCTTTACCTCTTCGTTAGCTCCTTATCAAACATTTATGAGCTGATATCACAAATCTGCAGAGGGCTTTGGGGGTGAAATCAACAAACATAAACAGTGGAGGAAAAGAGCTTTGAAAACACTGGTCGCTGTGTTTCCAGTAGAAGATCAGTGGACCAAGATGCAAACACTTTATTTGTAACTTTGGGTCCAGCGCAAAAATGTAATGAATGTAGGGATGTCAAAGTTAACGTGATAATGACACGTTAACGCAAATTCATTTTAACGCCACTAATTTAACGCATTAATGCAATAGCGAGGTTGTAGTGAGCTCAGTTTTAAAGCTAGTGTGGAGATACTGGTATCATATGAAACTAGAAAACCAAAGGAATCCATTGGTACCATGTATGTCATAGCGTGTCGCTGAGGAGGCTAAATAACGCTCAAAACTTATGCTAAATTTTGTCGAGGAAAAACTGGCATGGCCGTTTTCAAAGGGGTCCCTTGACCTCTGATCTCAAGATATGTGAATGAAAATGGGTTCTATGGGTACACACGAGTCTCCCCTTTACAGACATGCCCACTTTATGATAATCACATGCAGTTTGGGACAAGTCATAGTCAAGTCAGCACACTGACACACTGACAGCTGTTGTTGCCTGTTGGGCTTCAGTTTGCTATGTTATGATTTGAGCATATTTTTTATGCTAAATGCAGTACCTGTGAGGGTTTCTGGACAATATTTGTCACTGTTTTGTATTGTTAATTGATTTCCAATAATAAATATATACATACATTTGCATAAAGCGAGCATATTTGCCCACTCCCATGTTGATAAGAGTATTCAATACATGACAAATCTCCCTTTAAGGTACATTTTGAACTTTGAGGATGAATCATTTTAATCGATTGACAGCCCTAATTTGATCTTATCTGGAGCAACTTAAAACAAATCAAGAAGTAAGTTCAGCAACCACATCAGATCACATAACAAAAGTAAAACTATGGATCAATTTCCAATACATTTAATATGAAGAAATGCCCATGCACCATGCTCATTTAGTAACTGAGGATTTGATTGCACCGAATCTGCTCCAAGAATCATCTTCTAAAGTGCCATCCTTTTCTATGTGTAAGAGGAGATACCCCCTTGTTTTGTTTTGAACCGTCTATATGTCTGTTTGGAACAAAACCCTTCAAATGCCTGCACGCAGCAGCCTGCTCTCTTGTCCCTGTGCTCAGAGGAAAGAACAAGCGAGCTGTGGTTGGAACAGCTCCATCTTTGCTCAGGCCCACTTCAGTTCATGAACTTTTTAAAGACGTGCATTAACAAATCATGCCCCGGCTTATGAAAAACAGAGGCTGATACTGACTGGAAATAGCAGCAAAAGAGCTCCTGCGTCACGTCGTGTCACCACGAACGCACGCAAACACAAACACACCGCGAGGTTTGTTGCTGAGCTGATTGAGGTGAGGCGAGGTGATTTTGCAGGTTGAAGCATCAGGTCTGAAGGTAGCTGTAGAGCTTGGGAGATTATTTTTGAAATGCATTGCATGACAGGTTGCTTAAAATTGTTTTAACAGTTTAATTTCTTCAAGTGATCACTACAAACACATATGAAACACATATGTTTCATATGTTTTATTCTAAATAAGGAACATGAGATCATAAGATGCTAATCATTAATTGTTTTTTGTTGTTTGCTTTCTGCTGTTTTTATTTCATACATCCACTATTTTGAAGATTCTTCTTTTATGCTGTAATAGCTGACTTCAATTTGCATGTCTTGCATAAGAGCCACAGTGCCCACAAGAACATTTTCTGCAATAGAGAAGCAGATATCGACAAGATAAACAATAAGATAAACACATAATTGGTATGAATAAATTAGGGGAGAATTGCATAATACAGGGTAGTATATGATAACATGACGGCAACAATGGAAATGTAAATGTGTAACCAGAAACCAGAAATGAAACTAAAATGAAACTTCTTAGGATCAGCTTTCTTTTTGGTTACATTAGATAAGAATGATGATGAGGAGGAGGAGGATCAGGCCTTGGCCTTTGGTCTACAGGTTACCGTGCCCTCCACACACACTCTCACACACACTCACACACACACACACACACACACACACAGACACACACACACACACACACACACACACACACACACACACACACTGTGCTCACTGGCAGCACGGGGAGAGACGTGCTGTAATCTGGGAGGCAGGGAACAAAGGGCCTCGTTAATGCAGAGACTCGCAGGGGCCTTTGATGTGGAGCCAAGCCATTCACTCCTCGCTCCTCACACACACTCACACACATATTTACAGAAAGACAGAAACATGCATATGTGTACACAGAGACACACACCAGGACGCGCACATGCAGCCTCTTACCACAGGACGCCTCAAACACACACTTTTGCGAAAAAAAAGAAAAGGCTGAAAAGAGTGTAATCTCCCTGAGTCGAGGCAACGCGCCTGCTATTTAAAGCTTGATACATTAGATTTGAATCAGCCGACACTACACACGCTCATACACTGATGAACCACAATGCTGCAGCTTGGCTCAACGGAAACAAACTTCTTTTTTTTTTCCATTGCACATTTTCACCCGTGTGGTAATATCAATTCCCCAACATTTCATTTTAGCGAGGGGAACGTTAATTTAAGCTTGTAAAATCAAGAAATTAAGACTTATGGGGCTAGAAAACTGTAATGCTGATAAGTAGCAACTGTAACAGTAGTTGTCATAGTAGTACTAGTAATCAAAATCAGAGAGTGTTTATGAGTTTATGAGTACATGAAATATTTGCACATAGAATCAGGCTTGGTAAGGTTTGATGCACGTAATCTTTTCCAGCCTTCTTTTCCAGACTTTTGAGACAAACAGTCCAGTCATTGACCATCCGCACACCAGAATATTTAAGAGTTTAGTCGAGACGTTTCATGGAAAACTGGTTCTATTAAATCATTTTAGTACTGCATGTACAATACAAAAGTAAATGGAAAAAAGAAACACTTTGGTTTTGACAACACAAATGATTCCTGCAGATATACAGCAAATAAACCTCCTCAAAGATTCAGTACAGGTCTTTCACCCATGGACGACTGTGTGATTTTCGCCACGTAAAAACCTTATTTATTCAATTATCTGCCACTTAAGAAATACTCAGGTCATTTTCTTAGGTAAGGTAGAACTACTTTAGTCTAAAAATACTCCATCACTTACAAGTAAAAGTTCTGATTTCAGAATGTTACTTATAGTCAAAAATACAGAAGTAATACCAGCAAAATGTACTTAAAGGAACAAAACTAAAAGTTACATTATTATAGATTATTACATTATTCTGCATTTTAATGTTGTAGTTCATCAATGTGGAGCCAATTGTAGATACTTCATCATACCATATAAGGATATCATATATTTTTTAAATGTAAAAAGTAACTATAAGTTCCAAATAAATGTAGTGGAGTAAAAAGTACATAATTTCCCTCTGAAATAGGGGTTGCATCCAAAATTCCATACTAACATGTAACTTAACTTGTACTGACCCTGGTATTAGTCGCAGCTGTAGTAGAAGTCGTAGTGCTTGTACCAGTAGATGCATGGAGTATTGACTATAAAGACAAGTGATTTCATGGCTGACATACAGTACATTGAGCATCTTATGTCCATCATCATGAAGGGAACCCACCAGGCACTAAATTAGCCACAGTGGGCTGTTAGATCCAACGACCTCCACAAAGTTCAAAGCCCACTCCTGAAAAAGTCCTCAGGGAAACACTGAATATAACCTTCAAAAATGCTCACTCGCATTATTCTCACAAGGTCAATGGTCTCCTCTAAAGTGGTTTGTTTCATGAGTTTTATTTTCTTCTGCATAAAATTACAACCAAATATGACATTTGTTAACGAGAGCCACACAAGACGCATGCTCTACAGCAGGCCAGTCCTGGTTCGGTTTTTATGTGATTTAATACCATTGTTTCAGTCTTCCTCTGCCCATTTAAAGCTGCAGAACCAGTGCCCGGTTGCACCACTTAGGCTAAGGTTTCCCTTAAATTCTCATTCTACATGCCTTTGAAAAAGATTTGTCGCATAAAATCACCACAAGGATTTCCTTATGATGTTGTAAGGGAAAACCCTTTGACCTCCAAGTGTTTGCCCTTAAGTATTCCCTTATGCGTTGCTAGAAGGTCCCTAGTAACCCACCAGTCTCTTAAAAGTGAAATAATTTGTGGAACATAAGACAATAGCTTAATTTATGGTGATTGAAGAGGAGGATATACCAAGATGCATTTTTCGGGACACTATGAGCGATGTGCATCTTGTTAGAGAATATAGATTTGCCAGCGTTAATAGCTGTTTTAGTTATTGTCTCTGTAAAACCCCTTAAAACATTTAAAAAAATGCTATACAAATAAAATCTAATGTGATCTACTACTACTCTTATGCCTACCAACTATTCTATATATAATATACACAATATTTCCATGGTAGCAGCTGTGGATGTAGCTGTATAGTGTAATTATGCAAATTATTTGTACTAATGTCATCAGTATTGTTGTTGTTGTTGTTATTATGCTAGCTGAGTGGCTAATCCCTGCTCTTGTAGCATATTGTGATGCAGGAGGCTGCAGCTGTCTGGTTAGTGTGGCCGTGCTGTTGTTCTCCTCTGCTGAACCAACCTGATATTAGTGGTTAGTGTGTTCACCACAGCCAGAGAGGCCCGACTCTGTCTGTGATGAAGGTTCTGCCCAGAGCTTCATCTACCAGAACAACACACAGCATGAAGCAGGACCATAATAATCACAGTCCGACTCTGATTAGACTTTGTCTTTTTGGCTCATTTATCTTTTAATTTAATTTCATATTTTTATTTTTGTATCTTGCTTCTGCATGATTTTCCTTATTGGTTTTGGTCTCTAATGGATTTAGGAAAAATCAATCAATCAAAATGTATTTGTATAGCACCTTTCATACAGGTTATGCAGTCCAAAGTGCTTCATAGATGACTGACAAGCCGAAAATAAGACAAAACAAGTGTGGACCGTGAAAACAACAGAAAAGACTTTAACAATTCAGCAATTTAGCAATTTGGCACCAATGAGCGTGAGACAATAAAATGATAAAAATGTAATAAAATATAATTAAAAGCTATAATAACAGTAATAGTAGAGCAAAGCACACAATCATCTGCTTTCAATGGCAAGACCACATTGACATTTACAACATTTTTGATGGTTGTGGCACAGTTTGTAATATGATTTTCTGACACACCCGTCCTCTTTAGTTGTAATATAAAGAAACAGTTTGGCTCTGTTGTCTTTAGTGAAATAGAAAAATTCGATTAGCCTACTTTGAGAGTAAAAAAATATTTATAGGTTACAGTAAAAACAGTGGCTTTTAGCCGCAATATCCTTCAAGAACAGCTGATATTCGTTCTTACATTTTGTTCTGTTTATTGTAGTTTACCCGCCATGGAAGCGCTGTAAAGTTACAACAGATTTATAATACTTTCAGAATAAACTCACTCGCAGGCTTCACTCTCTCTCCCTGTTGGTAGCTTCCCATGAAAACCATGTTGTTTAAAATTGTCACTGAACCAAATCTCAACATTTATCTTAGCCTCGTCCACCTTTACATATTGGTCGAGTCGGCTGCCAAGAGGCTGGAAAATAGTAAAAAAAAAATCACTTTGTAACTGGCAAAAAGAGGAACTTGTGGTGATGCTAATGAGTTAGCCATACAGAGTCCCCAGATGGTCCATTATGTGTGGAGTTTGATATAAATGGTAGAGCAGGGCAGAGAGAGTGGGTGGCCACGTCCATACTGAAGCAATGGGCAGCTCAAGGGTAGTAGTGGGCTGAGGATGACCTCATACACACACACACACACACACACACACACACACACACACACACACACACACACACCCTTTAATGTTTTCTAACATCTGATTTGTACATTCACTGCGGTGTATTGAGCTTTTTCTCATCACTTAAACTGAACATTAATTAGTTTTAATTTAATGAAAACCCAGTAGACGTGTTTTTTCAAATGGTGGCTCAATTTGGATCAAAAGTCACCTAATGTTTGCCGACAGCCACCTCTAATGGCTGCATGTGTTCAGAGGAAAGAGCAGAGACCTACATGCATGCGAGCACACACACATGCACACACAAACCGCGCTGACAGCTGCGACAAGCCAGACAATTCACCTTCAATGACAAGGAACAAAACTAAAACTAAAATCACAATTACAGCCTCGACAAATCCGCCATTGTATTCGCTCTCCTTGGGGTGTTTTCAAAAAAGAGGAGCGTCACAAATCCAGAGAGAGATCAGAGCGCTCTCAAACTAAGCCTCCATTTACTGTGATGGCAGGCCTATTAAATGCGTGCGTCCACAGTGGTCTCTTTCTAGTGGTGAGTGGGCGGCTCAGAGTCCTGCAGTTGACAGTTAGCAGCCGATTCTGGGATCAGTTTTTCCGCAGCAAAGGCACTGATGTGGCCCAGAGGAGGATGTGGATTCCTATGATGGATCATTGTTTAGGTTTGGGGAGTGGGTGTGTGAGCCTATGTGTGTGTGTGTGTGTGTGTCTGTCTGTGTGTGTGTGTGTGTTTGTGTGTGTGTGTGTGTGCGTGCGTGTGTGTGTGTGAGTGTTTCCATGCCAGTTCATGCAGTTGAAGATCAAGGATTCAGGATCGGCCCCACAGTACGCGCATACATGTGTGCAGACAAACATCTGCGTGGAAGCAGCAAACACATGTAGTGTGCACACTACATGTATGTGCATGCATGTGCACACACATACACACACATACTTAAATATTAGTTAGGCTTCATCCGAAATCGTATACTATGTAGCCTACTACATACCCAATATGTGTACTATCGTTCAACATACTTTTGTGTGATAAACAGTAGTATGTATCTTTTCGGATGCACAGAGCAGTAATTTTCCTCGTCACTTCCTGAGAGCCTCCTTACTGGTTTGAGACGTGTAACCATGGTAACCCGTGCCAACCTCATGTGACCAAAACGACGGTTTGTGTGAATCAAAGTCTGAATTAATTTAAAATATATATTACGCCTAGCAAAGTGAAATCTTATACTTACAGTTAAATTGAATCATTAGTGACGTTACAGAGCTGTGTGCCATTGTCTGTTATGAACGTTGCCGTTACTACCGCATTGCATTATGGGATATTCATGCCGCCGTAGTGTCCAGTATTGCATACTGTAATATTTCACCTGAAATAGTATGCAATTCCCAGAGAAAGTCGGGGAAGGAATCAGTTTTTAAGTTACGTTACAATCCGTTCACACATTGGCAATACAAAGCGATTAATACATGTAAATTGTTACATATAGTACCTGTCTAAGAACAAAAATGAGAAAGCTGTTAACAAAAATCAGAAAAGCTCTTTCTCATTTTACATGCTCTTTTGAGACGGTCTAACTTCAGCTAATTTTCCACCTAGAGTCAAGCTGCGCAAGGTGCCAGACTTCAATATTGGACCAAAAGGTGAAAATAATGCCTGTTCATCGGTGCACAACAAATCTGGTGAAAATTGACACTGAAGAAAATTCGGATTACATCTAAGATCTAAAGTTATAAGGACATCTGTTTTGCATGATTTTTAAGCTGATTTATAGATGTTTATAGTTGATGTTGAGGATAAACATAACTGAGTTATGACTGAGAAGAAGGTGTGTAACATTGTGGGAAAATATGTCTATCAGGTGAAAGTGAGAATAAATTATATTACAGTAATAATAAAGGGTGCTGTTTATATTTGTGCAGAGCGCCTTTCATTACAGCATTGCACAGATATAACTAGTGGCTTGTAGAAATTAAAATCATTCCTCAAAGTGATGGACACTTCTCCTACATGCAGAAAATATTTCAGACGACTGATAAAACATTGCAAAATGTCAAAATCCACAGAAGTCAAAAGGGGAAATCAACAAGTTTGTCCCTCTTCCTGAGAAACTGATATTTAGAGATGCAAAGGCTTCTGCAGGACTGTGATGATACTGGATGAGTAAAAGCTTTGACCAGAGAATGAAAACACCCTGCAGAGTGTTTATATGAACACAGAAACCAATTAAAGAGTTGATCCTGCTAATCAGGAAAACATGTAAAATATGCAACACGATGAAGCCCAGACTGAAATAAGGAAAACATGATGCAGCTGCCACTGTTTTACTCTGGTTTATACGAGGCTTCAAAATATTGTAATTCTGGGAAAGGTAAGGAGGAAGAATATACTGTAAATTCAGCCCAGTGATAATCTGAGATTTATTTTAAAATAGCACTCTAGTTGCACCGAGGCTTCTGTGACATGTTATGTGCTCACAGTTTTGCAGGTCTGAATCTTTTTCTCATGTTTCCTGTGAACATCCAGGGTGTGTTTTCTGATAAGGTAACAGTTTCTACTAGGGCTGTCAAAGTTAACGCGATAGTAACGGATTAATGCAAATTCGTTTTAACGCCACTAATTTCTGTAACGCAACTTGCAATTTTTAGGTTGTCGCGGGCTTAGTTTTAATGCTAGAGTGAAGCTAGCTTGTCGCTTGTTGCGCTAAATTTTGGCGAGGAAAAACTGGCATGGCCGTTTTCAAAGGGGTCCCTTGACCTCTGACCTCAAGATATGTGAATGAAAATGGGTTCTATGGGTACCCACGAGTCTCCTCTTTACAGACATGCCCACTTTATGATAGTCACATGCAGTTTGGGGCAAGTCATAGTCAAGTCAGCACCCTGACACACTGACAGCTGTTGTTGCCTGTTGGGCTGCAGTTTGCCATGTTATGATTTGCGCATATTTGTTATGCTAAATGCAGTACCTGTGAGGGTTTCTGGACAATATTTGTCATTGTTTGTGTTGTTAATTGATTTCCAATAATAAATATATACATACATTTGCATAAAGCAAATATATTTGTCCGCTCCCATGTTGATAAGAGTATTAAATACTTGACAAATCTCCCTTTAAGGTACATTTTGAACAGATTAAAAAAAGTGTGCGATAGTCATGCGATTAATCACAATTAAATATTTTAATCGATTGACAGCCCTACTTTCTACATAATGCCTTTATGAAATACAACACAGATGCAGAATAATACTTTAATCTCTAGCTTTCTTTTTTTACTGCTAATGCTAAACAGTTGTGTGTCATATTCTTGCTAGATATTGTAGCTACAATAAGTTTACTGTAAAGAATAAATGAGAGGAGGAGTTACAGTACTGAAAGTTATAATAAACAGAGAATACTAATTTTAAAACTGTTGATCCTCCGGCTCTCTGTGATGTTGTTACATTTCCTCAGCATCACAGAGAGCCCAAACAGCCTCATCTGAAGCCAAGGTCAAATGTAGGGAGTGTTGCTCAGGACAGAGAAAACATCCTGGCTATTTTTTTTCTCTTCAGCAAACTGGCAGCAGAAATGGAAAGACTCAAAAAGCTAACTGGTTTGCCTTAAGAAAAGCACGGAAAGCTTGCAGAGACCATCTTTTCAGTCTCTTTTGGAAAAATAAGTGTTTTTATCCATTTCGCAGCAACTCAGAAACTGTTCTCTTCAAGGTTAAGAGACAAATCCTCAAGTAAGAACTACGGTAATATCAATTACTGATTTATATCAGTGGTAAAATTCCACCCTCAGATGATCTAATACTCCAGATCTCCTACATTTCCCAAAATGCCTGCATATAGACCTGAAGTTTAAATAAAGCATAATCTGAGCAGAAGAACAGCAGATTTTTACACAAAAACAAGCAGCTTTCATCCCCAACTGTCACATGTACTTTGGCTGCATTGCTTTCAGGTCTTTCAAAGACACTGTGGGTGGAAACCTGTTTGTCTCTGCATCTTCTTTGATGGATTTCTCCCTGTATATTCGTTGGACATCAGAGGAAAACATTTTTGTTTTCATTATGCTTGGGTTAATTACAAAAATTGTTTCTACTATTGATGTTTTAGAATGTTGAACATTTTTTTTCTAATCAAACTCAATGTAAGTTTGCCTGAAAACATATATATTTATATATAAAATTTGATCTGGTATTGTCTTAATTTGGCAATTTATAAGGAATATAAAACTACACCAAACAATGACATTAGCTGCAGAAACGTGTTTTATATTTTTTCCTTTAATTAGTTATTTTTGGGGGTCAAAGGTTTGTGCATCCTATGAACAGTTTTAGGTGACACGCTGTTCTAGTGGTCAGAAAGTCTGACAGTTGTCGAAGGACTATGGCTTAGGCCCTCGTAACTTCTCTGCTGAAATTACCTTAAACAAGACAATCAATATGAATCATGATATTGTACTGTACGGTGACTTATTTAGATTTAGTGAAGATGGTACTATAGTATTACAGTAAGATAAACATGTTTCTGTTTCCTCGCCTTGATCACATTAGTATGATTTTAAAGAGTTTCTGCTCTGCTTCTTTAGTGAACGGCCTCTGTTGGTCATCAGTTCAGGTGGTCAGCCGCTGCTGGCACAGGGAGCGAGACTGACCTCTTGAGGTACAAAATGGAAATTAATCTGAATGAAGGCACTCAGTAGAAGGCGTGAGCTCCACCACATCAATACAGCAGAAAGATGAGGGAAGGCTCATGTTGTTTGTGTCTAAGAAAAAGCTACAGTAGCTCTGGTATTAATCTCTGTTGAAGTTTAAAGTTGCTCTTTGGCTATTAAAGTGTGCCTCACTGAAAATAAAAGACTGTTTGTCTTCAGTGCTAGCAAAACTCACAAAAAGTATTTGTTTTAATCAGAAGATACTTTTTAGATGCAGTTCTGAATTGTTGTTAAAATGGTCAAACTATGACTTGCATCTTTCAGCCTGAAGAAAAGCCTCTCATTATTCCAACTACAAAATCAGAAAGCACATTATTCATTGTACCAGACTTGAAAAATGATTTGGACCCATCTGGGTTTGATTGCCAAATCTTCACAATACTTTTCAGATTTTTTTTTTTCTCCCTCTGCTCATGAGGGGACATGTAGCGTATGAAACAGAAACCCCTTAGGATTTATGGGACATTTTACTATGGCTGGAACACTAATGTATTACATACTCACACATCATTTTTATTGTGACTTCTGTCACATGAAAAAATATCGACGCCAGAAGAGTTATGGCCCCGGGCTGCTTGGAGAGGCCGATGAGTTGGTTTGTGAAAACTTGGTTTATACTTGAAATGAAGTTTTACGCAGGCTATTATTGACTGAGGACATTTTATGATCCAAGTCAAGGACCTTTAAAACCCACTTAAAAAACACTGCATGAGTTCAGAATTTGCATTATATGGTCAATGACAAAAATCAGCAGGGGTGTCTTAGTGTTTGAATGGAATATTTAGAGATTTAAGACTTTCATATGACTCAGCACTGCACGATGAACTAGTTTATGGTGAAACACAGGATATTTACATGAATTCCTCAGAGAAATGTTGAGGTTTTTGAATTCAAATAGAGTAAATAGCAATCTGCATATCATAATTTGGGGCACAACATAATTCTTTCCGGAGAAAATACCTCTAAAGATGAGTTAAACAACTTTATCTTTACAAGCATTTTCTTATTTTCTTATCAAACCTTTGCACTAAAATTATTTAACAGCTGCTTTAAAGTCATTCGAGTTGTAAGAGAGGACAAACAAATAAATATCTATACATTTCAAATAACTATCACAAACTACACAACAGAACTGGAAGTGAGCGTAGAGTGGCTAAAAAGCAGATAATGTGCAGAATATTCTTCATTCCTCTGCTGCAATTGATCCTTTTACTGCACGGACTGCAAAGTGTTTGCTGATGTGCTCGTGAGAACTGTCAGAGGGCGATTTACACGTCAAGCTAAAGCAAAATATAATCCACTGATATGAAATCTCTGAGCCACTGTGCCGGCTTGGTCGGGCTGGATGTATGAGAAGCAGAGGCCTTGTAATCTTTTCACTGTGACTCGCTTCTTGTGTGCGACACGGGAACGGGGGGGTTAATTACATTAATCCAAAACAAATAAACGTTTGGCAGCCCTTGAAAGGCTGTGGGAAATGGTTGGAGATTGAACCGATTTTTGAGTCCCCAAACCTCAAGCTTTGATGGTTTGTACTTGACTCATAGACTGAGAACACAGATTGGATATCCAACTGGAACTGAGCTGGTCCTCTCTGGCTCGCTCTCCTTCTCTGCGTCTGTCTTCCTCTCGCTATTTTCCTTTCCTCTCTTCCTTACCCTCTTGCTTTTTCTCTTTTTGCCTTTAACTACTTTCTTTTGCCTTTTTCTCTTTCACTTTTAAACTCTTTTTTCTCTCTGGTCTTACTCCTTCTTTCTCTATCAAAGATCACATTTTTACTTAACAATATATGTGGAAAAAACACAAGACTGAAAACAGCATCTGCTGAATTTAAGTGAATTTTCTTTTTGTTGCTCTTCAGCAAATGTGCTTTCTCATTGAAAATGGACACTGATCTGGATATGAATGTTCTGTTATCATGTTTTTTTGGTGTGAAAATCTCCCCTTAACAGTGGTGCATATTAATACAACTTTGTTCTACATTACCTATGAAATGAACTTCTACCTCATTGGTTTGCATTTTCTATTTGTTTGTTCTTTTAAACAACTGATAACTGTTGATAACAACAAAAGTTGCTGCATAGGAACAGATCTGCCTCACTTTTAGACATGTTAGTTGCATCAACAGAATCTGGCTCTTGAATGGCACTGTGGTTCAAACTGAAATATCTCAACAATTATTGGACGGATTGCCATGAACAGACATTCATTTATACTCTTTCCTTTAGTCCCCAGAGGATGACTCCTTTTTACTTTAGTGATCCCCTCACTTTTCTGCCAACATCATGACCAGCACCATGAGGTTCACATCTGTGGTTATGAGTGAAATGTCTTGACAACTATTGGATATATTGCCATGAAATTTGGTTCACACATTACAATAACTTTGGTGATCCCTTAACCATTCCTCTAGCGCCACCATCAGGTCAAAATTTTAATTTGTTCAATACTTTGGTTTATGACCAAATACTTGCTAAATTAATGACATTCCCATTTCCATTTGCACTAAACATCTGCATGTTAGCATTGTCATTGACGCTTGATTCTGCGGCAAAGAAACTTAAAGTTGGTAAAAGTTTAACTTTTAGTGCGGCCAGAGAATACCCGCAGCCATCAGTAAACAGATCCTGTGACTCCTGTGACATGTTGACCTGTGTTACAAAGAATTTCTTCCTGCCTGGAAACACATGAACACGCCTCCCCGTCGCAGAAAAATGTGGCGAGCCGAACTTCGCTGCTGCCTGGTGTGAATTCGCCGTCAGTCTGGTTTGGCCTCTGAGAAAGTTTCATAAACAAAAATTTTATGGCGCGATATCATTCGCCGTTTACACAACGTTCATTGTCAGGCCTTTGTTTTGGTGCTTTTTCGTGGCTCCGTGCTTTCTCACTGTGACAATAAACAATCACACTGACTTGCCTGATGCTTGTTCACAGCCAACAAACCCTGTAATGAGAAAGGAACGAGAGCCAAACCCAAATCCTGCACATCCTGTAACCTATGGTTGTGACATATTTCACTCTACCATACAATAAGTGTGCGAGAAATAGACGTGAATGGGACTCTTCTCACAGTATATCATCCAACACTTGTGGACCAATCTTGGGAACAAACATTATTCTCCCAGGCCCTGTTGTTACAGAGTGTACTTGAGCATGTTTGGGGTCATGATGATGATTTATAGTGATGGCACACTGGAAGCGCTGCACAACCTAATTTGTTCTGGTTTTCCTGATTGGGAAGATTATAGGGCCCTCGTCGCGATGGCGACAAATGCGTCACCACACATATCTCCACATCGGCTCTGTCTCCTGGTCGTTATAAACACACACAGAAACAATCGGAAACATTTCTTCTTGCATGGCTTCTGGTGAGATTAGGCTGATATGGCACTAATTTGAATGTCATGGTGATGTATGGCTGTCGAGGGTTTTAACATTTTTGCGTTAAACCTTTATTTGGGGTTTTAGTGTGTAGCTGCCCTGTTGTGACTGACAAAATGTATTTGTCTGGGAAGAGTAACTGAGGTTTGAGGTTGCATCATGTGAAAATAAAGTCAGTGGGATCAAGGAAGAGCAGAGCTGGTCTTTTCTCATTGACTGAGCTGAAAGATAATAATGTACTTCATCACAGCTAAAGTAGCCTGACTGAATGGAGATGTGACATTGACTATATGAATTACAACTGCCATAGCATGAAATTAAAGTTTTGATGTGATATATGACACCAGCTTGATTAAAAAAAGATAACTGGTTTGTTTATGCCCTGGGAAAACATCTGAAGGAGAAATATATTCTTATATAACCCAGTAGCATTTTTATCATTTATTTAAATTTTCTTTTTTGTAGTTTTGCTGTTTTTGAGGCATTTAGAAAACTTCTATGAAAAACATGACTTATAAATTAAGTTGTTTTTTTTAAAAAAGAGGACTGTTTCTGGATGCAGTTAGGACGTTTGAGCGTTTACACTGACCCCAGAATTCTAAAATTATTTGGGTAGAATCTGTCTGTACGTCAAATGACTTGTTAAATGTGCTAAATGCGAGATTGGGAGCATTTCTATTGTCTCTGCATGGCTCTCAACATGGCGACGGGCTGACAGCTGAACGGTGCAAACAGTGAAAACAACAGCAACGCTGCAGACAGAGCTAACTGTTAACCTGGGGGGGAACCATAGGGAGTGTGCTATGTATCAGCAATGTCGCCGTCAGTTGGGACGGCGTTATCAGCTGTAACCACCTTATGAGAACAGCGCAGAGCGGCGGCCGTGAGCTAGCCAGTGGGGCACGCTCACCTGCACGAACATGCACTGAAAGGCAGGCGCTGCCGGCCCGGCTATGTCAACAAAGCACAGAGAAGCTCGGATAGCAACACACACACAGCGGGAGAGTGACTTCATTCTCTGCTCAGGTAGACATTACTCCTCTATATCTTTACATAGCAAATAGTTGTTTGCTGCTATGCTCCGGATATCGTATAGCGTAAAAAATGTTGTAAAATGTACAAATGATTGTATATGCATTGCTTATGAACTTATGAACGGTGTCTCCTACTTGAATGTCACTCAGACTCAACAACCACAGTTCCCATAATGCCATTTTCAAAACTGTGAAACAAAGACGAGTGGAACAGGAGCTAGCTAACAGAAGTGTGGATATCAGCTCATTTTTTAAAAAGGAAAAGAACCCAAAAAGTGTAAAACATTGGAAACTTCTCCATGATGTCAGTTTATACTTCCACCCATTTTAAAGTCTTTATACATTTGTTTGGACATCACATTATATTGCACTGGAGTAGTTCAGAGTGTTCATTAAATGTAAACTAAAAAAACTCCCTCTTTAGCTATTGATTAGAATGTTTTATGGCCTTTATCTAATTTTTTTTTTTTTTTTATTGTATTCTTGTTTGCGAATGTATTTACTTGCGAATGAACTTTTTGTTGCATCTATCTCTGTGATCACTAACTTTGCATGAAAGTAATTTGATTTGACTTCAAACAGTTGCCCACCAACAGAACATTTGATTGAATTTATATCAAGGAAAGGACCTGACGTGGCAAATGATCCACTGTAGACATGTGAATGATTTATGGTTTCATGCTGTCATCATGTAACAAGTGACCAACGTACAGATATCTGAAAAAGTATGTTTGTGTATTGTTATAGGGAGAACTTTCTGGTATTGAAAAATGTAGACACAGTCAGAGAGACAATACTCTGTGTCTTTTTTTTTTGTGTACGTGTGCGTAGATGTGTTTGTAAGCATACGTGTATCTGTATCTGTGTCTATGTGCCTTTTGTTGTGTGTTTGTGTGTGTGTGTGTGTGTGTGTGTGGCTTTGTCTGTACGTTAGCTTGAGGTGGGCCTG
Source organism: Sebastolobus alascanus (assembly GCA_916701645.2). Classification (NCBI taxonomy): domain Eukaryota; kingdom Metazoa; phylum Chordata; class Actinopteri; order Perciformes; family Sebastidae; genus Sebastolobus; species Sebastolobus alascanus. The sequence continues at coordinate 1,663,201 of CAKAOJ020000080.1, forward strand.
GCATTTAGATTTAACCGTCAGCATCTCAACAAACAGCATTGTTTGCGCCCAGAACAACAGTTCTGTCTGATTTCTTCACATCTCTTTCAGTTGAAAGTGCTCTTCACATCTACAGTAGATGCTTTGTGAAGACGCTGAGGCGTGTTTCTTAAGGACACAAAGAAATTACACAACCAGTGAAAGATCTCAGCACTGATCAGACACCCGTCTATGGAAAATGTCTTTTAACCACTTCAGTATCACAAACTGTAACCTCCTCTCAGGTAGCTGTCAATGGAACTGATTTTAAGTAGAAGTTAAGTATAAGATATACATTCAAGTTGATCATGATACATGAGAAAACATGTGTTTTTCTGACTGGAAGTCTTTTGACTTGAAATGATGAGTTGAATAAATATACTGCTGAGAGTTCACTAAACTCATTAAATTACATTTCTAAAGAAACATACTTCCCAGCATGCATTTTTGAGGGTTAAAACTCTCCAGAAACCTTTCTTTTTATAGTTTGAAGAAAGTATACATGATGGAGACTTGCTGTGTAAATATATGTTAAGATAAGTTGTTTCTATTCATAATAATGAAACAAAGCAAACCATAATATGTAGGTTAATATTGAATTCAGTCCCCAGACACACATGTTTCAATAAAGTCACTTACATGTTGTCTCTGGCACAAATTGAATCCATCAGCAGCCACAATGGTAAGTTATTTATGTCTTAAGAAAAACTCTTGAAACTGAAAAAATTTAAAAGGAAAACAAATCTATTAATAAATTTACTGTAGGAGCCTGACTGGACAACTGTTGATTAAATTCAATGAACTTGTTTTCTCAACTTCAGTTAACTTCACTCAGTTGGTTTTACTAACTAATGATTCAACTTTAGTTCAGTTAACTCACAGTTTTAAGGCAGTGGGGGAAGCATCTTATAGCAATACAAACATTAACATCAATGCATTAAAGGTGCTAAATGACCGTCGGGACGGTGTTATTAGCTGTAGGTGCCGTATGAGAGCAGTGCAGAGCGACGGCCGTGAGCTAGCCAGTGGGGCACGCTCACATGCACTAACATGCACTAAATGGCACGCACGGCCGGTCCAGCTACGTCAACAAAGCGAGGAGAAGCTCAGATTACAACACACACAGAGGGAGAGTGACTTCATTCTCTGCTCAGGTAGACATTACTCTATATCTTTACATAGCTAATAGTTGTTTTGCTGCTATATAATATAATACTCTGAATGTCGAATAAAGAACGTTTAAGTTATTTGCTACAAAATCTTGACAAGGCTGGCAACTGTACATGTGGATAGGCAAAGAAAAAATACCTTTGAATGAAAAAGGAAAAGCTTCAACATAGTTCAAGTTACATAATCAGGAAGATTGCACAACAAAGTGCTTCATAGAGAAATTACTAAAAGATCAATGGAGTCATAACGAAATAAAGAAATAATGATAGTAAAACTAATAAAATAATGTGAATAAAAGAGACTAGATTAAAACTGTTAGAAAAATTAGTCTGCTGAATCTTAAAACATTACAGTATGTCTTGAGATTAAGAAAAAAAAACAGATCCAGTTGGATGGATCGAGGGAGAACATTCGTTATAAGAACAGCTCATGTTTAGATGTCCATCGAGTGATTTGAAAACCAATTACAGATCCTTAAAATCCAAAATGCAACCAATGAAACATCTGCGCCTGCATTTGCAGTTTATCTAGACTTTTCCAGAAGAGAAAGAATTACAGTAGTCAGCTGGTGATAAAAGCATTCATCTGCCTTTCAGTATCTGGCTGCACTCCGGAGAAGATAAAAGGCAGTTTTGGTTCATGTTCTGATGTGAAATTCAAGTCAGGATCAAAAAGCACACCAAGGTTACATGGCTCGGGGCTCAACGCTCAGTGCCAGGGATTTTCAGTTAGTGCACAGTTAGTCTCTCTCTCTCTCTCTCTCTCTCTGGGCCTTTGCTCCAGTAATTAACCCCAGTAACTTTAACATTTGAGCAAAGTGTCAAAGAGCAACAGCGATCAGTCAGCAAACCAACCTCAAAACTAAAAAGAATATTTAAATAAAATAATTTCATATTAAAGAATGCTTTTCAAGTCATTAACTTTATACTTAAATCTACTTGTATTCAACTGCAGAGTGATTTTAAACACATACTTTACTATCTTGAGTCACAGAAACCAAATAACCAAAGAAATTCTTAGTCGACTATCACTCGTGATTTTGTCGGCTAATCGATTAGTTGATTTAATCGACAGATCTCTAAAACTGAGTTTCTCCATAAAGAATCACATAAAAGCACCACTTTAAATCTTGTGTTTACCAGAGATGTGCTCATAAGTTTCTTAGAAATAAATCATTCAGCATGAAAAAAGGATAAAAAACGACTAATCGACTAAAGAAATCTTAGTCGACTAAGAGGGCGCAGCCCTAAAATAGAGTGGTGATCAATAAGTAATAAACTGAAGAAAGAAGCTTTTGTGCACTTGTACAGCTGGAGGAAGTATTTTTGTTTTCAATAAATTTCACTTAAGTAGTTTGACTCAAAGGAAATTATCTAGATTTTAAATGGCATCAATTACAGAGTACAACTTTATAAGAACCGAAATGTTCCAGTTGTGGCGTCATTATCAGTGAACTGTCAGACATCTGAGATGCGAACTGTAATCTCACTTCACACTTGCTACACTTAACACTTTATTTTGTAAGTTTGTTAATTGCTTGAAATAGGCTTTGTGTTGATGTATATGTTTCATTTCATGGGAAATCTGTAATTTTTACTTTCAGTAAACTTAATTTTTAGGTAGGAAGCGTTTTACACTATTAATTTCCAAAACTTTCGTTGAAGTAACCGTCTAAATGAATGACATATTCGTACTTTTTCTGCTCTGTACAGAATCATAAAAAAACAGGGATTTTTATATCTGATCCTGGCGTTTGGTGTGATCAGCTCTTAACCACGGTGCAGGCGAAACCTACAAAACTACAAACAAAATGAACCACAGCCCTACCTGCCAGGTAGCAACGTGGTAGTGATGAAATTCAATTTCCTCGGCTGCTCCCCGCCTGCCTCTCGGGGCTGTTTTATACAGTAGAAGGCACAGGCACACAGAGATACCACACCATCCTTTACCTCCTTTGATGTTGGCGAGGCACCTGAGGGGGAGAATATGGAGAATTTGTTGATTACAGGGTCCTGTATTCAGTACACACATTGATGCTGGGTGCAGTGAGGTAGTGTATGGCAGGAGGCTCGGCGTGGCAGTTTGAGAGTTTGTGGTAAAAGTGCTGGCAGGGCCGCAGCTCCCCTCTCTCTGCCAAGTTTCATATTGTGATTATCGATGGCAGATGTGAATCAGATACAAGCTTATCCTGATCAATGTGGCCAGAAATATAGGCTTTACTTGGACTCATTTGAAGTATTGGATGTCTGTTGGTGAACGCTTTTATCCAGAGTGCCTAAAACAACCACGGGAGGTTCCCAACCCCCCTCATAGCAGAGCTCTGTCATTACTTACAGCAGGTTTGTCTTTAAAGGTGTCATCTTTAAAGGTGACTACAAAGCAACACGGTCAGTGTTCATTTAACTCTGATAGTGTCACATATAAGTGAAGTCCACATTTAGTTTAGAACAGAACCAGATGTGAGCGTACAAACTGTTAAGTCAACACCATAGTAGTTGTCAGCACCATTGTTTTAACGCCCCTAATTTCTTTAATGCATTAACACAATCGTTGTTTCAGAGATTGTAGCGGGCTCCGTTTTAAATCTAGAGTGAAGATACTGAAAGACTAGAAAACCTAAGGATTCCATTGGTACCAACCATGTCATTCTAGCTTGTCGCGAAGGAGGATAAATAACGCTCCAAACGTGCGCTAAATTTTGGTGAGGAAAAACTGGCATGGCCATTTTCAAAGGGGTCCCTTGACCTCTGACCACAAGATATGTGAATGAAAAGGGGTTCTATGGGTACCCACGAGTCTCCCCTTTACAGACATGCCCACTTTATGATAATCACATGCAGTTTGGGGCAAGTCATAGTCAAGTCAGCTCACTGACACACTGACAGCTGTTGTTGCCTGTTGGGCTTGAGTTTACCATGTTATGATTTGAGCATATTTTTTATGCTAAATGCAGTACCTGTGAGGGTTTCTGGACAATAATTATCATTGTTTTGTGTTGTAAATTGATTTCCAATAATGAATTTATACATACATTTGCATAAAGCAAGCATATTTGCCCACTCCCATGTTGATAAGAGTATTAAATACTTGACAAATCTCCCTTTAAGGTACATTTTGAACTGATAAAAAAATTTGCAATTAATTTACGATTAATCACGTTTAAATATTTTAATCGATTGACAGACACTCTATAAATTGATCTATCAGTGAATACAACTTATTGCACTAAACTAAAAGTTGCAGTGCGTTTACCCTACATCTCATCCCTATTGGGTAATACTGTGTTCACCAATGCACTGAGAGCAGTATTGGGCAATGCTGCAGCATCACCTCAGTTTCCACAGAACAAGGCGGCAGGTGTCAGCATGAGCGACACGGCAGTGATTATCATCAGTACATCTCTGCCAGGCAGATACTGAGAAAATGACTGTTAACCAGCTTACGCTACATTTCCTTGGACGCCATGAATGAGAGATAAAGATCGCTGCATCTGCTACGTACAACGCGCCACACACAAACACTATATCTCCCTCTCAGACACACACACACCTATGCACACACACACACACACACACACACACACACTCACAGTGAGAGTGAGTCACTGCTCCACAGCAGCGCTCTGACCACAGTTGAGTCTTGACATTTTCTCATGCCTCCAATCTATTCACCAAAGCTCAGACAGGAAGGAACGCATCTCTCACTTTTCCTATCATGTCAACCACTTATAAACAAAACAAGGCAAACAAATACATGCATTTTTAAGTTGCGTTAATTTAAAACCACAATGACAAACTGCTTGTTTCCAACTTGTTTTAAGTGAACTTTTGTAATTGAGCAACCACCTGCCTTCCATTGACTCCCTGACATTTAAAGGGGCTTTCAAAAGGATTCAATACATTTGAGACAAACTTAAAGCCTCATTTTGTTTTTGATTAATTTTCACAGGAGAACAATGCCTCACTGATTAAACTCTCAACAATGTGAAGAGGAAGAAATACCGAAAGCCAACAGATCTTTATTGTTTAGTGAAACACATTCACATTGTCTCTGTCTGTAGACATTACATCACTGGGCTTGTCGCAGGACAAGTTGTGGTTGGTTATTTATACAGAGCAGCACATTTTTATCAGTGACAGTTAAATCGCTGATGTGTTTGATGGACAGAAATACAACAAACTATGAAGACAACACAGATGTGCTATTCCAAATCTAATTATTTTAAATTTATTTTATTTAAACTTTTTAAAATGATCAATTCTGTTAAAGGTATTTCATTAATCAGTGGTTTCACACAAGGATGTTGGAGATTTTGTTTTATGAGTCCTGAAATATTTCTTGTTGAAAGACATCAGTCCATGACATGAAAACCAATTCGCTTTGCATCGGTACTTTTCATTTTGATACTTTTGGACTGCGCCCAATGACTGAATGAGCGATTTTATTTATCCATTTGGACCTGTCATCCTTTTCACCGTCCCATTTGATGGCACAAATTTGAGGGAGTGGATGGAAACTTTCAAACCATTAAACCTTTTACAAAAACCTTTTAAACATGCTGAATGTTGCATTTGATCCCGCAGAGAAGAAGGTAAAAAGGTTACTGGTTTCGGACTGTTTGAACACAGGAACACGAGTGAAGTGATTTATGCCCCTGTATTAACCAGACGCTGGGTTATGGACTTCCACGCTGGGCTGGAAAAAGCAGCAGCATGCAGTGAAGTCACTGACTCATAAGAGAGGGTTTGGGATGGATGGATGGACGGATGGAAGGAAGTGGGAGAGGTAGAGGAGTTTGGACCCTGTGTGAACCACTGAATAAAAAAAAGAAAGAAAAAGAAAGATGACATACTGCCTTATTTATCCATATGTTGCAAATTATGGCATCTGTTTACAATTTATTTTATTTACTTTGGTGATGCTTGGCCCGGGTTGATTAACATTTTCTGTAGTGTTTGTTGTCTTCTGGAGCGGGATTTGATTGGCACTCTGTGACGGCTGTTTGAAGTGAGCGTAGCGTTGGCTTTGAAGCTTGGGGGATGAAAGCAGAGCATCCAGATATGACTCGAGGATAATCTAGAAATGAATTTTGGCTTGCCTCTGAAGGCGACCGACAGGCGACAAACATGTTACTAGTTGTTGATTAAATGTTACTTGAGATTCAGTGATGCAGGGACATAAAACAGAGATGGAAACTTCTAAATACACATCAGGAAATAAGTTAAATATGCTTGTTTAATGACAACAAGCTGTGGATGCTGGTGGAGGAATGAGCCATCTCTTCTTATCCGTCGTGTGACAGCTCCTTTTATTTATGAGCCATGCTGTTTACAATTGGGACTTTAATTAATGGTATTAATCACTGTTTCCCATCGTAGCTGCCCTCAGCATATCTTGAAAACATTAAATTTTCCCAAACAAAATTGCATCAAAATGTGAGAAAAAACCTATGAGAAAAAAGTTTGTAATAAAGCCAGTCGGCACTGTTTGAAGAAGTAACACTTGAAGGTTTTAAAGCTATTAAGAAGCAGGTCTGATGCAGCTTGTCACAGGTAAAAGTAACTCCAAAATGTCTATACTTAAGTGACAGGAGAAATACACTAATCCGTATTTAATATTCAATGTACTTAAAAAAAAAAAAAACACATGTTCAATATAAAGTCCTCCTGGCAAGTGAAAAAATATATTTGGCTTTGACTTTTCTCTCCAAGTTAATCTTATAAACTAAATGTTTTGCATATTAATCCTTTTCCATAAAGAATCAAGTAAACGCAGGCTCTTTGACAAATGTTTCTAAGCAGAATATTTTGCTTGCAGTTGAGTCTTAAACTACTGTAGATAAATTGGAAACACTTGAGTGAAGCAAAAACTAATTAAATATAGTACTTCAGAAAAACTTTGTAGTGTGTTCAGTATGTGGGAGAAAAAAAAAATGATAACAATTATATATACTATATAAAACAATAACTGTATAAAACAATGTTTGATGTAGAGCTTGGCTACATTTTGTGAATAAAATTAAAAGTAAATCAGATTGTTGTATTCAAATATATATATATTTTAAACATATTTTGTCACGGTCCAGTGAAAGCGTGTATCTCAAAATTTGGTCATTAGGAGCATTTCAGATGAAAATGAGAATGAATGATAAATTGTTCCTTTCTTCTTTTTTTATTATCTTATTTCTAAAGATGAATAAACCATTTAAAAACCTATTGGATTATCTGAAAAAAAAAGCTGAAAACTGGACTGTTTTTCTTTGTTCAAAAAAAGTTGATATTTTGGAGGTACATGGTTTTCACATGACATGGGCAAAATGCTGTTTTTATTAACATTTTTGTTATATTGTAAAGGTTTGCAAATTAATTTCGACCCAAGAAAAATCGATAAAAAGAAAATAAAAGTCAGAGAATTACATTTTAAATGTTGCTGAAACAGTTAAAAGATGACACCGTGGAGAACGGACTGAATTAAAATGTGGTTCTTCGTCTGCAGCTAAGCCACAGTGTATTCATTTCTCCGAAACACCCAACTTACTGACACCAGTGAGCTTTTTCAAACTGTTACCAACACTGACATCTACTGGCTAACACTGATCACAACCTCTCTCTTTATCAACCCACATACTCTATCAAATTTGTGTGTTTTTAAAAAAACTGTTTTAATACAAGCTGAAGCCCAGTCGCTGCAGGATCCTGTATTTGTTTCCTTGTTTCAGAAGATAGAACGGATGTTGCAAAGAGTTTTTTTTACCGCCAAACTGTTGACAGAACTGACAGATAAAGCAGCCGCAGACTCACTCATAAAGTGTTTGGTTGGTGGCTGATTGTGATTTCATGATCTGCCGATGAAAATCCTTAACTTGCTTTTATATGAGGGGATTTCAATGACCTCTCTTATATCAGGCAGGGGAAGTTGTATTAATCAGTGGTTTGAGTATATATACTACAAATATCTACAGCCGCTTACTAGTATCTAGTAGCAAAAAGAAATATCAGGGGTGAGCATGTATCAAATAAGAAGCAAATAAATGAAATTAAATATTATCTATGGGTGAAAGAGGTGCAGTAGGAGGTTCTCAGAGTTAGCTTTTTGCTGCCAGCTGTACCCGTTGCAAAGGAAGCACCTTAAGGTTTTGGCAACGTTCCCTAACTCAACCACAATGCTGTGTTTCTGCGAAATCTGCACACAAAATTAAACTGCAAAACATTTCATAGCCCAGCTCTGCATTCACAACCAGGAGGGTAAAGCAAGTGAGTTGCTTTACCCACTATTTTACTTGTGAATATACGACTCACCTGCCTTTAAAGTCTGATATTTTTGTAAGAATCTGAAAGTAACGTAAAATAACAGCATATCCGTCAAAAAATATGTCTGTGTAACTATATCGGTGGAAATATTTATCTTGCGGTAATGCAGTTGTATTATTAATATTATATATAATAGATAAATATAAATCAGACTGTTGTGTAAAAGTAAAAGCAGCTATACTACAATTTAAAAATACTCAAGTTTCAAGTAAAAACCTTGTTGTAATCTTAAGCAAAAGTAGGCTACAAGAGCAATATCAACCAAAAATACTTAAAGTATCAAAAGTAAAAGTACTTTATGCAGCAGAATGATCCCTCTCAGTGTTATATATATTATATTTGGAATTATTATTGCTGTTGCATTGACGTGTCAGCAGCATTTTCATGTTGTAGCTGGTGGAGGTGAAACTATTAACTACTTTCTATACTGTACTTTATATTGGCTACTGTTGGGTAGTTTGATATGTAAAAATAGCATCCTATTTTATACCCGGAAAACCTTTTTTATTTAAACTATTAATCTGAAAATTAACCAGTAACTACAAGTAAATGTAGTGGAGCACAAAGTATACTATTTGCCTCTGAAATGTAGCAGAAAACTGAAAAACTAGAGTAAAGTGCCTCAAAATTGTATTTAAAGGTGCTAAATGCGAGCTTGGGAGCATTTCTATTGCCTCCGCACGGCTCTCAACATGGCACTAACAGTGTTTACCTGGAGGAACCAGAGGCTGGGTCCTACGCGTCCATGATGACGCTGTCGGTCTGGATGGCGTTTTCAGCGGTAACTGCTGTATGAGAGCAGTGCAGAGCAGATGCTGGAACATGGCGGCTACGTAAACAAAGCACAGAGAAACTCGGATTACAACACACACAGAAGGAGAGCGGCTTCATACTTACTTATCTATATATTAAACTTTTTTGCCCGGCTGCTTCCCAGAGGAGCATAAAGTGAGCAATGGACATAAATGGAAGTTATAAAAATCCAGCACAAAGATTTTGAGAGCAATCTCAAACTTTTTTCATGTCAAGGACCTCCAAAATAGATGTACAATAGACCACACATCATGCATGTAAGAATGGTGGTGTGACTAGCCCATCTCTGTCTCTGATTGGCTTAAAATGATATTCTTACCCTAACCACTCCTTATGCCTAAACCTAACCAAGCCAGCCAAGGAAGGCAGAGAGTACTACCCAATCAGAGGAAGAGTAGGGCGGGTCGGCCCAGCGATGTCAACAAAGCATGAAGAAACTCGGATTGCCATTACAACATCACTCAGGTAGACTCCTCTCTAACTTCACATAGAAAATGGTTGTTTGGTGCTATATTAATGCTCTGGATATTGAATTTAGCATGGCCACCATAAAGAGTGACTGTATACCACAAATGAAGTGTGTAAAAATAGTTGAAAAAGCTTTGTACTAGTCCCAGGTTGTGAATGACTTTCATCATTTAACAGCAGAGGTCAACTATGAGCTCATCCTGTCCCCCTGTCCTGCACAGATATGATGTAACATTACAGCTGCTGAGAGAGCCTATCTCCTCCCCTCATCTCCTCTGTTCCGGTACAGTTTGTATAAACTGCACGACGTGGTGAGGTTTGCGATGAAGGTGCAGAAAGCTGATCTACGGTCAGCTGTTAATGGGACTTTTTTTTCCCAAGGGTTGCTGAGAGAGGAGTTGCGTGCTGCCCGAAGTAAACTGCGCCTGCGTCAAGGTACACAGCCGATACCAGAGAGAGTATGACAAGCAAGATAATGCACTTCTTGCTATTTCCGGTTTCAGTTGTAATAACTTATGGCAGAGAATGAAGAAGAAAAAATGATTACCCCACCTATGCATTACTTGTAGAGTAATAATTTATTGCTTAACTGAGAAATAATTTGTGTATTTGTTGCTAGCGCTATATGAAGCCTGTTTTTTTTGGTATTTTTCTGCTTTGCTTCTGTTAACACACCATGAATTTATGTGATTATCATAAAGTGGGCATGTCTGTAAAGGGGACACTCATGGGTACCTATTGAACCCATTTTCATTCACATATCTTGAGGTCAGAGGTCAAGGGACCCCTTTGAAAATGGCCATGACAGCTTTTCCTCGCCAAAATTTAACGTAAGTTTGGAGCGTTATTTAGCCTCCTTCGCATAGTATCTCCACTCTAGTTTTAAAACTGAGTCCGCTAGAACCCCCAAAAGATCAAGAAATTGGTGGCGAAATTGATGGGATTTTATTGCTGTATTATTATACTTGGGCTATGCATCTTCTATAGTTGGCCTATAATACTCCAATAATATTCCAACTTGAACATTATAGGGTTAAGGTGGTGTGTTTGTATATTTACCCACAGTGTTAATAGTTATAGTGCTTTCCTGTGTTATATGTAGCCTATATATCACTCTATAATATATTACAGGATGCCTATAGAATGGAATTAGCACCAGCCAGCCAGACAGGCAGATCTCTGAAGGTATACATGCAGAGCTGAGGTGTGTGAGTGTTTCATTCAGGTTTTAGGAGCAGCGTCCCAGTCAGGATGCTCCTACATATTATACAGCAGGATAAAGACACACATTCTGAATTTCTACAGTGAATAAAAGATACTAGGAGATATTGGGTTTGGGGGCCATCTCCCAGGAAAATTTGATTTATTTGATTTTTTTTACTTAAAACTATGCAATTAAGTTGTGTGGGAATAGTGTGATACCCTCGTACCTTGTTTAACTTATTATAAGACAGTCACACTGCATTATGCACTACTATATCATACTCTATAATATACTCTGCTATATTCTGCTATATATTAATATACTTATGTTATCTTATTTTTATTTTATTTTATTTCACTTTATTTCATTTGATTGTATATTTTTTAAGGTGTATTGGTGTTGGGACTTGTTGTCTAAGCTACTAGATGCCTAAATTTCCTTCGGGATCAATAAAGTATCTATCTATCTATCTATCTATCTATCTATCTATCTATCTATCTATCTATCTATCTATCTATCTATCTATCTATCTATCTATCTATCTATCTATCTATCTATCTATCTATCTATCTATCTATCTATCTATCTATCTATCTTTTCCCCGTCGATGCACTCAGGATGTTACGCTAAAATCTGGCGTGAACCATCTTGCTGTTTGATTGAATGTTGTATCTTTGACGACGACGAGAGTTCCTCGGCTGCTTGCGTGACTTGTAACGTACGTGCCGTGACGCTGCATCACCTCCCTCCTCTCTCCTCCCTTTGTGCAGTTGACAAGCCCCTTCTCGGCCAGGACAGGAACACACAGAGGTACGTTATGTAGCCTATCTAAAATACTGAAATGCGGCACAGCTGGCGTTTTTTCTCCACCGCACTGCTCTGTCACAGCTATCGGCCAGCGGATTCTGACATCCGGAGCCCGGAGCTTTCATCCGGTGATCTTTAACCGGAGCTCGGCGTGCAGCAGAGATGCTAGGCCTGCAGCTGTTAGCATGGTGGCTAATGGTGCGGTCATTTGACAGTGCAGGAGCCGGTGGTCAGCGGGTTATTCACGTTGCAGAAATAAAGTAGCTTAACTATCTTACGGTTTTAACCCTGTTGACACTTAACGGTGTCTCTTCCCCGTTAACCTGCCATAACGTTACTCACCGGAGACACTTGCCCGCTGTCCACCTTGATAGCCAGCTAATGCTAATCTGATAGCAGGCGAGGGCAGGGAGATGCTGCCTTCATAACCTCTTTGTCTGAGTCAAGCTGTATTCACTCTAGAGAGACTAGACTTTTTAAATCAATCGTAGGTCTGTATCACAGCTGAATGTACTTCAACTAAAGTGGTGCTGAAGGGCAGTGATACATCCTTAACTTAGACGCTAGGTCAAGTGTAACATTTCACGAGTGGTCCTCTTCATGCTATGGATTGATGCCCTCTTTCTTTTGTAAAGTTAGTTTGTGTAACTGTGATATGAAGATATCTTCAACCTAAAGTCATAACCCCAGGACACCTCAGTGACAAGACTTTGCAGGCTATCATACAGGGTTGTCCTCTACGGCAGCTGCCTGTGTGAAAAGCCATAAAAGTACTAAGGCGCAGTGTATGTGTGTGTGTGAATGGCTTAGTGGGCATGCCATTTGTGTAGGTGTTAACAGGCACTGCAGATGCCTGACATTAGTCCACTTCCTGTCCAAGTGCTTCTTTATGACCACAGTACACCCATGATGACTAGGTTCAGACAGAGGGCTGTCCAGGGGGGCATCCTGAATGATTCAGGGGGGGACTAGAGCTGGACATGGGACTTAGGACATGCCAGGAGATAGACAGACAGACATTTGTTGTGTCAGAGCTGATGTTGTACTGTTATTTAAGGGGACAAAATTTGAGGAGGAAATAGTGGCTTGCAGCAGAGAAACATCTGTGGCCCAAACATGCATAGGGATGCAATGCTGGAGCAAAAGGTTGGAGTTGTTGAGAAAAGGTGGGGGTGCCCATAAAATGCATTGAATAGGCTTGAAGGAAAGACTCGAAAGATTTTCTGATGCTATTATGGTGATTGGCAGGGTGACTCTTAGAGGTAGAGCAAGCCTTAGCTCATTCACGTCATTTTAGTAGAAACTTAATGCATTCCTTCCAGACTTTCCAATATTATTGAGGACAAATGTAATTTTTTGCTTAACAATCATTTTAAGACATTTTATCTAAGGCTGTCCTCGACCAAAGACATTTTTAGTCAACTAACACTAGTTGATTTAATCGACAGATCTGTAAAACTGAGTTTCTCTTACCAGAAATGTTCTCAAATTCCTTAGAAATAAGTCATTCAGCATTAATAATGACTATTTGACTTAAGAAATCTTTTTCGACTTAGAACAAAACGACAGAGTAGTTGACTAATCGACTAAAGGGGGCAGCCCTAATTTTATCATACAGAAACAGATATCGCAATACTGTAGGATAGTTGCAGTGCTCGGTATTTAAGAAATGTTAACTGAGAAATTGTAATCTGTAAGGTTTCTATTCAACTGGTTCAAATTCCTGTTCTATCTACTATCAATATGCACATGTATGTTATCAATAGGCCTGTGTAACAACCGTACCTTGATAAATGTTGTGCCATTGAATAATGGAACCTACATATATCCATAATACATAATTATGAAATAGACATGTCTTGCACAACAGGCTTTTCAGGAAAATGAAGGACAAAGAGGTTCACACATGAGCGTAGCCAATCCAGAGGGTTAGCAAACAGTCTGCTTCGTGCGTCAGTCTGTGGCTGTCATTGTTCTTTCTAAACTTGGCTTTTTCCACTTTGAAACATCAAATTTGATTCAGGAAAATGACTATAGTGTCAAAAATGACCTTTACTGAGAATGGGCATGGGGGAAGGAATCAATGAATGCATTGGCAACGCTTTTAATTTTAGTGTATTTAAAATACCCAAGAAAAAAAAGCTGCCCCCTGTGCTGATATGAATGCAATTTAGAATGAATGTGTTCTTGTGTGTGTGCATGTAAGACAGTAACTTCATCAGATTTGTACCTTTCCTATGCATCAGTGACCTCCAGTTGCTCCCCGCAGCCCGGCTTCCTCATTCAGCAGCACTGAGTCACATCTGATCTGTCAGTCTGCTACAGCGTGGTTACTGTGTCTTTTTCCCTCTGCTCTGTGACTATGGACTCTGGCTGTCCTAAAGCTGTAACACACAGAGAGAAAGGACAGCAGGGATGTCATTTCTCAGAGAGACTGTTGTGTTTTTTTAGTTTTCTGCCTAGTTTTTTAGTCACAGCCTTGATCCTCCTCTTTCTCTTTGCAGATGATGGCTGTACCTCCCACCTACATTGACCTTGGAAAGTCTGCCAGGGATGTTTTCACTAAGGGATACGGTAAGAACCAAGCAGCCAACCACACTCACTCATTTCATCAACATTTAGAGCATAATGATATAGAGGAAAAGGGTTGGAATCACAATAAAACACTGCCATGATGTGTAGCCATGATGATGGTGGTGATGAGATTCACAGTATTTTACAAAATGGTCCTCTATGCATCATGATACACGGTTAACTAAAGAGATGAAACGTACCTCTGAAAGAGAAAAAACATATTTTCAGAAAGCAGAAATCAGCCATTCCCTGTGTATTAAATGCATTATAAAATACTTAAGCTTTCACATACTTTAGTCACTTTAATATGGATGAATCTATGTAACAAAGTTAATGGAGACCAAGCCATTTTATAACACACAGAAACAGCAGCATGTAGTATATACATATGTGCTTTTATTTAATTATAAAACCGCGTTAAAGACTTGACAAAGCTCCCCCAGAGCCACAGAATACATTATAGAGCTGTTTTCACAGGCTGTGTAGTACTACCTGTGAGATGTTAAATCTGTGGAGTACACTGTTTTAGTACAGGAGATTTGCATGTGTCAATATGTCATTGTCAGATTGCAAAACCTAGGTAAAATATTAAGCTCTCTGGCACCATGATGGAGATGGAGACCATTGGTAGCCTCTACCAGCTTAGCAGTTTTACCCTGTTTGTGCTAATGTTTCTCTAAATATTTTTTTTTGTCCCATGTTAGCTTCTTCATTTGTGAAGAGGGTAGCAAAGGTAGAATTCGTTTCTAGTTTTATTTCCACATCATTCTTTTACTATCTTTTTCATCACTCTATACAAGAGAAGAACAATACCTTCTTCCTATATTGCACTGTGAAGTAATCAAGGAGATTTCTTGCAAGATCGGATGTTACACTTCCTCTCGGGCATTGTACAAATCCAGCCCCTACATAATGTTCACCGCAATGCCCAATGAAAGCAAATGATTCAAACACTGTACTGTTTATAGCCTATCACTAGCTGAACACATGTTGCGGAGTAGTTAGTACAGAGCCTGCAGTTGTATACAGTACACACAGCTGTGCTCCAAGGGTTACTGAATGATGTCCACTTAATATCGAGGGAATTCCCGGTTGCTGCAGCAGACTGATTCATTTGTACCATGAAGGCTGATTCACTGCAAGTTTGGCAGTGACTGTAATTCATTACTGTGGGTTTCACTGTACGGTGGTCACATGGAACAATTGGAGTCCATCACCTTCACAGAAAAGCCTCAAAACTGAGAGTAGTTGTGAAGCTGGTGACAGTTTCATAGGGTGGAAACTGCAGCTTCAGATGACAGTGATGGCTAAATTATTAGAAGGTTTAGTGAGGGGGAAGCTGGGACGAGTGAGGAATCGTACCAGGCCTGAAAGTACATGAGCGTGGAGATGTCTGGGTCATGTGAAGTGTGGTTGGATGAATCAATTGATGGCTGTAATGCTGGGTAAGGCCAGGAATGGGGCTTTAGGCTCAAGCCAGGATCTGTTAACCAGCCTTCTAGCTATTATTCATATCTGACAGCACTAATGCTCTCAAAGAATTGACATCAAATCAATACGAACCTTCAGTCAGTGGCATATAAATAATTTTAAATGCACTCTGGAGGCTGATAAATTGCTATTTCACACACACTAATCAATGACTTGATTCAATGCGTTTTAAATTATCTAAAGGGACTATTTGAATGTGTATTAATATAAATATAATACAGTTTTGCATGGTTAGGACTAATAATATTGGCATTAAAGTAGTACTTGTTTTGAGTGCTATCCGGTGATTGGGTTTTAAGAAGCTTGTTCCACTTAAATAATGAAATGTTTCTGTATGTACATCTGTATTGTATCCGAACATCATTTTAATCTTTTATTCAATGTTGTTTGTTTCAGGCTTTGGGGTCATCAAGCTGGACTTGAAAACAAAGTCTGAGAATGGAATGGTAAGTCGTCGCCAGTCATTATCAGATTATCAGAGCTGCCACTCTTGACTGCAGCCATCCTATCATAGCTTAAGAGGCTCCTGGCCGATAATTAAGTGGCTGGTTATCTGATCTCCTACACATTGCCAGGACACCTTGGCCTCGGCTAACTTTTTAAATGGACTTTGAGAAAATGCTGTAAAACAATCAAATGTACTGTATGTCTTAGTTCACTATTCCAGACACAGAAAAGCACCACTTTAAATCTTGTTTTTACCAGAAATGTGCTCATTAGTTTCTTGGAAATAAGTCATTCAGCATGAAAAAAGCATAAAAATTACTATTTGACTAAAGTAATCTTAGTCGACTGAGACCAAAATAACCGATTAGCCGACTAATCGACTAAGAGGGGGCTATGTAATCTGTCAATACGACTCTTAACACCAATACTTCACTGCAGGAGTTCACCAGCACGGGCTCGGCCAACACTGAGACCAGCAAGGTCGCTGGGTCCCTGGAGACCAAGTACAAGTGGGTGGAGCACGGACTGACCCTCACAGAGAAGTGGAACACCGACAACACCCTGGGGACCGAGCTCACCCTTGAAGACCAGGTTGGTGATGGGGTGTGGGGACCAAGACTATGTAAAATGTGTAGAAAAAAATGTAATTTCCGTTGCAATTGGCAGTAACATACAGTATATTCATTTTGTATTCACTAAGGCCTGTAACTCAAGTAGTGGGTGCCATTTGCCTTGTTGTAAATTGGACTGTAGTTTCATTTGGCGAACAATTAATGCTAAAGTTGATCAGTTTAATTACACTGAACCTTTAGTTTTGTTTGCTAAATCTTGCTCTCCTGTTCCACAGTTGGCTAAGGGGCTTAAGCTGACGTTCGATTCCTCCTTCTCGCCAAACACCGGGTAAGAACAGCTCCATGAGAACCATGAAAATGTAGTCAATTTCAGTGAGAATTCCAGTATTTCTTCATGCGGTTTTAGAGCTACAGTGACAAGGTATATACAATTCATTGCAAAATAGAACTTCAGTCATTCAATGAATACCTTTTATGCCTTACATATGGCCTAATTTTACCTTTCCTGGGTCATTTTTGTGCTCTTTGCCAATGTGAGCAGGTTGATGTCTGCTGGTTACACATGAGGGAAAGACAAGGGCAGAGACTGATGTGGAGACAAAAACTATTTACTATTTAGCTAGCACAACAGATAAATACATTTTAACAAGCAAACATGTAAGCTACTTGGTCTTTAAAAAGATGTTGCATTTCAACTGCTACACAGAAACAACATTTCACTAACATACAGTAACGTAGCATGGCTCTGTTCTGACTTGTCACTGCAACAGTGTTGACGGAGCCGGTTAAAGTCATAAAGGAACCCTGCTCTTACATTTAGGTAAATGGATAAATTGTTCATTGCAAAGAGCAATAGTTTAAGACATTTTTGTCACACTGCCTCTAAAAATGGCTGTAAGCATGTATGACTAAATTGTTGCAGTCTGTAGCCCTGATAAACTGCACCACTTTTTTTTTTCATTGTCACAGCAGTGTGATGTTTCTAGCTCTGGGAAATCTTGGCCTCTGACATTAACAACCTGTTCTCTCTGCTGGACATTCCTGCCAGCAAGAAGAGCGGCAAGGTCAAGACGGGCTACAAGTGCGACCACATCAACCTCGGCTGCGACGTTAACTACGACATCAACGGTACGGCAATTCACGGCGCAGCGGTGGTGGGCTACGAGGGCTGGCTGGCCGGCTACCAGATGACCTTTGAGGCTGGGAGGAACAGGATCACCCAGAGCAACTTCGCAGTTGGATTCAAGACGGAAGAGTTTCAGCTCCATACGAATGTGTAAGACTACATGAAGCAGCAGATGGTCATTAGTATGCTAGCATGCATACTTCCATTGTACTACGCACAATACATTTCTGATGTACTGTTGAACCAATGTGGCTTCTCCTCATCTTAGTATTAGAGTTACATTATGAATAGTCATGGCTTACAATGACTACGGTGCTGTGAATTTGGTGCAGTTCATGCTAATTTAAATTTAAGGTAGCAAGGAGAGTGAATGTATACTCTGCTGGTGCTGATGCTACCCTGGTGCTTGAAACTAGAGCTGAGCTGGAGAGAGAAAAACAAGACTCGGTCAAAACCGAGTATATGGCTGGACCGTGTATGGTCAGTCTGTGAATTCGTGGCTAAATTGTTATACAAATAGTCAGTGGTCATGTCTATAATGTTAAACCCAGCAGTGTATGTCCACCAAGACACACCCTCAATCCATTGTGCATGCATATTTTTACAGTTTGAAACTAAACCAACTATGTATAAAACTATACATTCTGATATTAGGTTAGAGTTTCTGTCCTGTGGCACTTGAACACAAGTTATAGGCTTAAAGTTCTAGCTATAAGTGAAACAACTTGGTCCAGACGACTGACCCTGACTTTGGTTTTCTTGTCCTTGTCTGACTGACTAACCTGTTGCCCATTTTGGCTGTTTGCCGGACACCCAGGTGCCTTGTAGTTATTTTTACACCCAGGTGATGGGATTTACTGTATTGCAAGTGAGGTGGAGTGAGTGGTTGGCAGGTATAAAGGGTGAAAAGGCAGAGTGAGGTTGTGTCGGACAGTGTGAGACAGGGAGGGACAGGGCACAGTGTTAGTCTTGTTTCCTGCTGTGCCCCTGGTCAAGCCTGTCTGTTTCAGTCTACAGCTGAAGTGGTTATGTGAGGTCAGACAAAGTATAATGTAGGCTTTACGTCAGTGGACGTGTGCCCACCTGAGGAGCTCTTTAACAGACATGCAAGATTCACAAAACACAAAGCCATAATTTCTCCCTTTAAGGGGAAAATATCACCTGCAGGGGAACAGTATTTGTGTAGCAGCAACATTTACATATATTCCAATCTGCTATTTTTCCTCAGAAACGATGGCACTGAGTTTGGTGGTTCCATCTACCAGAAGGTGAATGAGCAGCTGGAGACGGCGGTCAACCTGGCCTGGACTGCCGGAAACAGCAACACCCGCTTTGGCATCGCTGCCAAGTATCAGATTGATCCTGATGCGTCCTTCTCTGTGAGTAGTGTGTAACCTGAAGTAGTAGTTGTAGTAGTGGTATAGTCACGTGTTGTATGATGACAATGTCACTTTATTGGTCCCTATTTGGAATTCCTGTTTTAACCTACTCACCCTTCACAAGGAATTCATAGTGCAGGGTCAGATTGTTAAACTCGCCTTGACCAGAGACATTCTGGGCTTCTACAATATGAATCACGACTAGTCATGATGTTGCTCCTTTCAAATCTGACTCACAATCTTTGCTGCATGTCCTGCCTAGCTGACCAACTTCGAAGGATGGATTCAAGTCCACATCACGTTTAGTTGGGCCTGAGAGAAGCCTCAACCAAGCCAGAATGGCCAATGGGAGGAGTGTGTATGACACAGAAAGGCCCAGGCTAATGTCCATCACATTAGTCCTTAAATCCCACTTACAGCAGAGCCAATTAGTGTGTATGGTTGTTTGTTAGTGTAATTATATATATTTTCTATCAACTATTATTAACATACTAATAATGAGGCCAACATGCCTTTCTGATGTGAGACTGTTTCAGTGGTGGCACTTCCGAATTACAATTTAGATTTTCTTCAAATTTTGCTCAGAGCAGGCAATAAATTACCCAGCATTGGAATGATATATTTATCATTAATCAATATGTGTTCTTTGTATGATTTTCATCTGTGGTTTCCACACAGGCCAAGGTGAACAACTCCAGCCTCGTGGGCCTGGGCTACACTCAGACTCTGAAGCCAGGTGAGTGCACTCTGTATATCATTTAGGGGTCAAGTACTGAAATGGGCCAAAACACCGAATGTGTTTACAAAGACCACAATATTTCAATATTTACTCAATTTAAACAACACTGTGAAGCAGAAAGCACAATTTAACCATGGAATTAAGATGTGTATGTGGATTATTCCATCCTTAGCCATGTACAGAGTACACCTTGATCATATTACGGCTCCCTAGCATGGCATTTTCAAACTGCTTGAGAATGCATGCTACTGCTTATATTATTCTACATTGATGCCCAGATGAAAATAGAACAGTTTTTTAAAGTTTTGCACAATGCTTGTGAAGGGTTATTTATAGCCAACAACTACAGTCTCTCAAGGGTAAACAAGAGTAGCAACATTACAGAAAGATGGGCTTTGAGATTGAATGCTGGGGGGATATTGACATGATGGTGGGATCTTGATGACACTTGAGCACCGATGTGCGAGCAGCGAGCCAACGCCTATTTGCCTGTGATCTGGGGCTGTTGTCGGGGAGCTCCAAAAATGCCAGGGAGGGGGAAATCAGAGCTAAAGTCGTGTAGTGTGAACTAGGCATAAGCAACGTGTATAATCAAAATACAGTTTCAGACTGTGGAGGATTAGGTAGCAAAGAAATGTATAAATGTATACACTTATGCTGATGTGTTTGTTTCTGCAGGTATCAAGCTGACACTCTCTGCTCTCCTCGATGGCAAGAACATCAACGCTGGTGGCCACAAACTTGGTCTCGGCCTCGAGTTCCAGGCGTAGGAGGATGAGGCAGATGCCCTTCAAGCCCTCCTAGCACACACGCATTCCCCACCAAAAAAAAAAAAAAAAATCCAAATCCTTTATCGATTAGCTAGCCCTCACCAAACCCCTGTGTCTCCTAGACATGCTACAGCTGGAGGCAAGACAGCATAATGGTCAGATCGTCCTTGCAACGATCTACCACTTTTAAAGGACCACTTTAAGGGAACATTATATTTTGAAAATAAAGAGCAGAGTTCAGAACAAAACTACACCCGTTTAGCAGAAAGTTTTATCTTGAATTGTGTAGCTTGCAAGGGAAAAGTAGCTATGAGTACAGTCATGTTGGCCTCACTCTTTGTCATTTCACTACACAATGCTTTAATTTGTATGTCTCTCTGCTTTCCAATGCAGATCAAAGGGAAAGGGCAGTTAGCGTACAGTTGAGTAGATACACCACCAGATGGTGCTGTTGCATAGCGCCATTAAGCACTCCTCGCTCAGAAGTTGTAGTGGTGAAATAACTTTGATTTTCACACTTCTGCACTGGAGAGCTCTCATGTCTGTCTTGATATATTATACTTAATGGGAAGGGTTAGTTGTCCCTGATGTAAGCAGCTGTCATTAGCTCTAAGAGATACTACACCCCTATGTGGACATTCTGTGTTTTCGTCTCACTTGTTTTTTGTGTCTGTGCATTTGGTGTGAAAAAATGTCTTTTGTTACATATAGTAAAAAGAATATTATTTTATTGACAGTCTTGCATAGTTTAATCCACCTGTGAAGTCTTACAAAGGAAGGCAAAGACCTGTCAATTCTTCCTGGTCGAGCAAAGGAAGGGAAACCTATCATGCACACAGTTACACAAATAATAATGATTACAATGGACCGGAAATGGTAGTCTTCCACAACTGGTTATGGGAATCATGCTTAGCGTATTTGACAGTATTGTCATTCCTTGAATTAAATAAAGAACATCTTGAACCAGTTTGATTGTATTTTTGGTTTCTGCCTTTTGTCACTTAATGACCTGCATCTTTTGATGACTAATTTCAACCCATGTTTATTTAATACTCTGTGAAAAGGCTTTTGAACAAATAAGATGGCCATTTTTGAGAGCTGAAGATAATTTAAAACTTGTTTTGAAGTAGGAAATTACACGGTAACTGATTTTGATACTGACTGGGATCATAAGGTTTATTTTAAATTCACCCTACAGTACTAGCAACTAACAATTATCTTTGATATTGATTAATCTGCTATTATTTTTTTTTTATTGTCTTGTAAATCTTTTTGTCTATAAAATATGAAATAGCGAAGAAGGCGTATCATAATTCACAGAGCCCAAGATGACAACTTTAAATTCAAAGCAGTCCAGAACCCAAAGATTTACAATGACATGAAATAAAATCAGCAGATCTTCACATTTTTGCTTGATAAATGAAATGATTAGTTGATTGGATGTGAGGAAAACGTAACACAGATCTTTGAACATGTTTGAAGATGTAATTGAATGACTGACCTCGCTGTCTGGATCTTGGTCAAGACGACTACAGCATCACTTTCCCACAAATCCAAAAGAAACCCCTATGATGGATATTTGATCTCGGCATGTTTGGCATTGGCTGGTATGAATATTCCATGATTATTTAATTATTTTTTATCATTTCTTGACATGATTAGGAGTGAAAAATGAGGCCATGACAGCTGATTTTGAACAATTCCTTGTGTAACTTTTGTTCTGACGTATGGTTTCACTAAACAATGTGTAGAACGTGACTAAATAGCTCTTGAAATTGATGTTTGAGAGGGAACCCTGAAAAGGTGTAGATCTCTACTATGGAGGGATTGTCCTTAACCATAATGTTGTGATTGAAGTGCTTGAGACCTCTTTAACATATGTTTCATGACTTACCCTAATTTTATGAAACTGATGACATGTTTCAGAAGCTGGAACAGAACATTATGCATTTTTGCTTGGGGTCAGAGCTGTAAAACATGGTGAAATTCAATGGATTTTCATATGTTCCATCTCCGTGATTGATATTGACTATATTTTTACCCTCCCAAAAGTCTAATGACCCCAAACATATGTGAGGTCTCTATGTAGGATAACTTTGTCTGACTTCTCGGCAAACAACGGAATATCAACTTGTTAATGCATAGCCTGCCCCATATGTCCTCTTTTGGTGTAACAACAATGCTTTACGGTCATTTCCATTTTTTTGTCACCTTCATCAAAGCCCATTTTTGACAAATGGAAAGTTACCAGTTCAATGACGAAAAGAAAAACAAATTTAAGAAAAAAATTGATTGATTTTGTTGTCATTGTGGACCCCAAACAATGAGGAGCAAAGCAAAGCCAATGTCAACAAAACAATACATCAAATTAAAGCTGCAGTGCGCGATATTGGCATAAATATGATTTAAAAAAGTTATTTTTAGAAAACGGCCGCTATATTGTGACAGTAGTACATGAAACAGGTAACCTGAAAAAAAGCATGTTCCTCTGTGTCCTACTGTGTCCTCCGGTGCTCCTAACGGCATCTGAAGGATTTCACTTACCGGAGGAAAACAAGGTCCGCTGCCAGCTGCCGTCTATGAGAGCCGGCTGTCAATCACTCGCGAATTCCGACCAAACGGTCAAACTAGGCAGCGCTGATCAGATATGAATCAATATTCTGTTACTGTAATGACTATTTCTCACCTCAAGATTTTACAGAATCATCTTGGAGTTACTGTTTAGCTGTAAAATGAGAAAGTTTGTGACCCAGCCGCCATTGTAAAATCTGTTGAAGGAAGCCAAGTTCTGGTCACATGACCGGAGCACAGCCAATAGGAACGCTCTCTCTCTCTGAAATGACCTGTGATTGGTCAAAATCTGCCGTCACGGGCTAGATTTTTCTAAAGCCTGAAAACAGAGCCATGAGGAGGAGCAGAAGTCTAGTTTTCTCTCAGAACACTTGAATTACAATATGCTGAAAGGTTATTATGGAATTTTTGCCATATTATGCCAAAAAATTGTTGCCTACTGCCACTTTAAACAATGACATCAAATTCAATTTTCAGGCTTCGATCAGTACCATAGACAAGTTTACCAGGTATTTGGAGGGGGACACAACATTACAAGCAACTGATATTGACATTAATTACAGACTTCATGCATCCACTTGTCATGAGGAACAAACACACACACACAAACTCACACACTCACTCACTCTGTCACTCTTCCTGTATGTGTCCATGCTTAAACCACGCCTCCTCAGTTACTCACGCATCAACATGGCGACGTGCGGAAAGATGGGGCGAAGCAGGAGAAATATTTTCGGTCTTTCTCTGGTCATTTTCCTCCAACTGTTAGCCAGCGGCTGCCTGTCAGCTCCGGTAAACAACACGAAGGAAGAAGGTATGTTATACTGAAACACCTGAGAGGATGATTAACCAGCCGACAGCGCTGCTAGTTAGCTTAGCCAGTGTCAGATAGCTAACGTTACTGTAGCTACATGGTTAGCACGTCATGCTACCGTAGCAACCGCGGTGTCAGGTGAGAGAGACGGTGACAGGTCGTCTGTACGTCCCGGAAAAGTCTTAAAATAGTATTTTTTGTTAACTCGAGTCTTTATCGAAGTATCACAGTACAGTTCGACGAAGTAATTTCCCAAATATAAAGTGTTATATAAGGTTTAAAACGTGACTGCTCCGTGGCGAGAACCCGTTTTTGAAATGTATCCGTCGCGAGCTTGTCAGTTGAAACGACGTCATGGAAACGTCAAACCGTTAAGACGTTATTTGAACATTTAATTCCCCTGATTTGGCCTTAATAACAATATTTTAACTATAACTCCATAAAGTCTACAGACACATTAGGGTCATAACAATCATCTCGAAACCAGCAAACCAGGAAGTAATATTTTTCTAACCAAACTTTAAAGTGGCAGTAGGCAACAATTTTTTGGCATAATTTGGCAAAAATTCCATAATAACCTTTCAGCATATTGTAATTCAAGTGTTCTGAGAGAAAACTAGGCTTCTGCTCCTCATCATGGCTCTGTTTTCAGGCTTTAGAAAAATCTATTGATTTTGATCAATCACAGGTCATTTCAGAGAGAGAGAGCGTTCCTATTGGCTGTGCTCCGGTCATGTGACCAGAACTTGGCTTCCTTCAACAGATTTTACAATGGCGGCCCCGTCACAAAATTTCTCATTTTACAGCTAAACAGTAACTACAAGATGATTCTGAAAACATTTTAGGTGAGAAATAGGCATTACAGTAACAGAATATTGATTCATATTTGATCAGCGCTGCCTAGTTTGACCGTTTGGTTGGCGATCGCGAGTGATTGACAGCTGGCTCTCATAGACGGCAGCTGGACAGCGGACCTTGTTTTCCTCCGGTAAGTGAAATCCTTCAGATGCCGTTAGGAGCACCGGAGGACACAGTAGGACACAGAGGCACATGATTTTTTTCAGGTTACCTGTTTCATATACTACTGTCACGATATAGCGGCCGTTTTCTAAAAATAACTTTTTTAACTCATATTTGCGCCAATCTCGCATACTGCAGCTTTAAGCTCGACAACCTTACATCCAGCATAAACCTACGTTGAGTTCGTCCACGGTTAACGCTAACTTAAATGTCTATTATATTATAACCCTAGTGAAAATGTCATTGTAGTTCAAGGGAATACTTTGTGAGACCCCGCGGGGACTACTTAGCAGCAGTGATTTGTGGTAGTCAGATAAAGTGTCTTGGTCCAGATGTGCTTGTCATATATTTGAGCTGTTATAACCTCCTGTAAAGGCTGTAAAATGGCTCTCAATGGCAGGCTCTGTGTTGCATAAATGGACTTTGACCATGTGTAGTTTATTTGCTTAAATCTGTTAAAATAATGTCAGTGGTGTTGGTTTCTTTGCCTGTTTTCTCTATTCTTTTCAAATGGAGATCATATGGCATTACTAGTTAGACGTGTTAGGGCGGATGTCAGGTTGCAGCATTGTGTTATCAGTCTTTGGCCTATTTCTTTGTCATAAGATGGCCGTGCCACGCCATCATTCTCACCATACTCACTCAACGGCTTATCTCTACATGTATTACTGAGATAAAGATGCACTGATGCAGCAAAAATACATACTGTCAGTTAGGAAAAAAATTCCACGAATGGACAATTTTCTCTGCAAATTACTTGCATGAAATATTGATCAACTTTATGTATGTGACCGGCAAGTCATGCATTGGTATAAGATTTGTCATGCGAGTCTTGTGATCAGACATTACTAATGGAGCTATTCCTTACAATATTGCCTTGAATCACATCAGTATCTGATTGCAACATTTATTGACTTAACATTTCATCCTCTATGAAGCATTTTAAGTTACATAAACTCTAATGTTTGGTATCATTTGGTTCATGTTATCAGATCGTGACATATCATTAATGTGCTGTCCTTATACTGGGGATGTCCCTTTAGGTTTTGTCAGGGAAGGGAACCAAAACAAAATATTTATACAAAGGGAGGATGACCTTAACTTGATCAGCCAGTAACTTGCTTAACATTTATTTAGCTTGAAATACAAATAGCAAATGACAGCTGAGTGTAGCTGCCCAACTTGTTGGGAATGTTCAACCAGCCTTAGCCTAAATTTAACAGCATTAATCTAGTTGCTACATTAATTTCTGGCATCCATGCATCATATGGGTTTAATCTGAAAAAAAAAATTGATCCAAGAGCCAAAGAGTGAAACATTATAAGCATACTTCAATGTTACATTTGTCAAGTATGACCGAGCTGCTCAGTCTTACAGCCTGACTTTCCTACATGCTGTTTTCATGCAGCAAAGCCTATAACGGTAGCAGCCACAAGGATCGCCTGTTCAGCGATTATTTATGCTGGCCATGGCCCATGTGTATGAATAGTCCCTTTCTTCTCTTGGGGACGTCTTAGCCCGCGCTTCAAGTCCATAGTGTTCTCCTCCCGTCCCTTCCTAAGCAACGCCTCCTAGTCACACAGGATGAAATAATGTCGACACTTGTTGGTTAAATGGTGTCATTGATTCAGGAAGGCTGGCCAGATGCATGACTGAGTTCAGCTCTTATTTAAAGACACAGTTAGAAACTGTAGAGAAAATTAAAGTATTTCATTTTTTATTATGATACTGAAATGTTATGTATTTTATACTGCAACCTTTATAAAGTTAAACAGGTTAAACATATTGGTAAACCTGGCTAACATTGACATATTCAAACCCCTTGTTAAAAGATCTGTCAGTCTAATTGAGAGTGTGAAATGTGTTGAATGCAGTGAATTACAACAAATGATATAGTGGGCTGACAAAGGCTTTATGAGAATATGCAATGACATATCACATTGTGTTTTAAAGGGGAGAAGTTGTCTCAAAACACA
The DNA here is from genome assembly GCA_916701645.2 of Sebastolobus alascanus. Taxonomy (NCBI): domain Eukaryota; kingdom Metazoa; phylum Chordata; class Actinopteri; order Perciformes; family Sebastidae; genus Sebastolobus; species Sebastolobus alascanus. Next base: position 1,690,470 of record CAKAOJ020000080.1, read on the forward strand.
ATCTCTCATTGTCAGCAGTGGTCATGGGGTTAGGGCAAGTTTGCATGTTTTCACACAATCACAGTACAATACTCGGTCTCTGAGTAGGAGGACAAGCATCACACGGTGTGGTTGTATGACATTATTCATACCTATAGCAAAAGTACAAACTTATCCCTGTTGTAAATAAAAGAACATGAATTTTCTGTTATTTACTAAATTGGCTCAGTGTGATATCAGTATGTCATTTTCATAGACTGTATATATCTTGGTTTTTGGCCATCACCATGTTGTTTTTTTGCAACCAGAAGTGACACAAGAGGGTGGAGCTAATTACAACCGAACGCTGAATAAGACCTTTTTAGGCGACCAGAAAGGTTATAAATAACTTTCATGAACTGAAAACACACTGTGAAAGGGAAGTTGTAAGACGAAAACACGGACAACTCCCAGGCTGGACAACGCTGTGGTAGCGACCTGTCAATCACAAGGTAGCCACGCCCTAAAGCATCCCCTGCTTTATGGTCTATTTGACTCTAAATGGGACCATAATTTACTATATGAACATCATGCTGTATTGAAGAAGACTTGAAACTAGTGATTGAGACCATGAACTCATGTTTACAATGTTTACTGAGGTAATACATCAGGTGAGAAGTAGGGCCATTTTCTCATAGACTTCTATACAATCTCACTTCTTTTTGCAACCGGAGGAGTCGCCCCCTGCTGGCTATTAGAAAGAATGCAAGTTTAAGGCACTTCCTCATTGGCTTCATTTCTCACACCCTGGAGTTGCCTACTGGTCAATTTAAATGAAAGTATAGTTCTTAAAATGGGTTGAAACTGAAAACTCAGATTGATTTTGGACTTATTGCATTATTAGCAGGTAGGCTTAGAAAGTGCTCAGTAAAGAACCCCTCCTCGATTGAAAATACATGTTCATTTACAATGCAAATGTTTCAAGTTGATAATTTCACATGTCTTAAGGAGTATTTCATCAACCTTATTTTTGTAAACTAATATATAATTTCTTGCATTGTTCTTCCCTTTTACCTTACAGCCCAAAGCCAAGAGAATAAAGGGGGAAAGGCACCTTCTCAAAATCTTACTTTGACCACTGTGAACAAGAATGCAGGCAACACAGCGCCTTCACCACCTCTGAACCAGAGTGCAGGCAGCACAGCGCCTTCGCCACCTCTGAACCAGAATGCAGGCAAAACAACGCCTTCGCCACCTCTGATCCAGAATGCAGGCAAAACAACGCCTTCGCCACCTCTGATCCAGAAGGCAGGTGAAACACAGCCTCTGCCACCTAAACAGAATCCAGCGGCTTTAACAGATCCCAAGGACCCTGCAACACCTGCTGGCAGTGACCCGACAACAACAGAAGCAGAGGCTCCTAAAGACAACCACATAACAGCCAATGACCCAAAAACATCTAAAGGGCATGCCGAAACAAATCCAGTCACCATCATTGGTAGCTCTGATACTACACAGCCGCAAGAACCTGTCAGCAAGGGGGACAAAGTAACAGAGAAGGCTGAAAGTCACCCAGACCCAGTTGAGGCAACCGATGAACCTGCTGCTTCTGAAGCCACTCCAGCCTCTAGTCCAGATGTTCCCACCACCACTGTCAAAGCCCCTGAAACAGCCAAACCTGTAACGGAAGAGCCACCCTCCAACATTTCGCCCCCGTCGGCAGTGCAGGACACCGATTCAGACCTGCTGCAGACCACTGACAAAGGTTACATAGAAGATGGCGACGATGACGGGGACGACGATGACGACCCCGACACCTACAGCGAAACCGACTTGTATGAAAACAACGACGACGTCAAAGAGCAGAGTGTGAACGGGCTGCAGCCAGACAGGCTGGAGGAGGAGACCCGTTACAAGGGAGCAGACAGCTACAACACAGAGGACGAGGACTCCCACTTCTTCTTCCATCTGGTCATCCTGGCTTTCCTGGTGGCAATCGTTTACATCACTTATCACAACAAGAGGAAGGTGAGTGTCAGCATGACGACAGCGGGGCAACTGCTCACAGATGATGATACAGCATTAAGTCTTGTTTGCACAGGGCTGATATTACTTCAGTTTTACCTGCTGGTACCAACACTTTTTGATAACAGCTTCTAAAATCTAAGTTTTACCGTCTTTCTTTGTTATATATATTGTGTAAGTTGGGGCGTTTTTCATGTTAGGTACGATAGCCCCCCCTCTCCACTCCCCCGACGCTCAGCTTTCACATTAGTCATGTTAGTCCGTACTCAAGTACCTTTGCGTCATCATCCACGTGTACTTGTTTATGTTGAGATCAGCTATTCTAGCAGCAGAGCATCGTAAAACACTTAATTCAAACTTGACAGAAACAAACTAAAACTCACCAAAACCGTCGTCTTTAGTCTTTCCAACAATCCCCAACTCTAGTTTGGTCGAAATAAGCCCTTATTTCACAGAGTTTAATGCAAAATATGCCAGGAGGAGACCGGCGGCGTTGAAAAGAGCCTGCCCTTTCAAAACTACTCGCAGACTGCTAACGTTACTCGCGTTAAATAGCAGTCCACTTCAGTGTTTCGGTACGGTTGGCTTTCACACCTGATGCGAACTGTTGCAGAGTACACATGAATCGTACGTCCAGACCACCTTTTTAAGTGGACTCCAGTACGGATCGACGTACCGTGCCTGAGTACGGTACGGAGCGTTCACACTAATCAAACGAACTGGACTTCGGGGGGTCAAATCAGTAGAGAAATGTTCTATATTATATATTATGCTGGCCTCATGTTAATTTCGGTTTTACATCTGAAGTAAGGATTCCAATCATGTAGTCTTTCATCTTTTTTGCTAGCCTGTCAAGAAATAGTTTTACCTGATCAGCACTTGCACATTTATCAGATTAACTTTTTTTTCTTCTTCTTTCCAGATCTTCCTCCTGGCTCAGAGCCGGCGCTGGAAGGACGGTCTGTGTTCCCGCAACACCGTGGAGTACCACCGCCTGGACCAAAACGTCAACGAGGCCATGCCGTCCCTCAAGATGACCCGAGATTACATTTTCTGATCCACGCTCAGACGAACAATATGTCCAGACCTGCACAGAGCCAGTTGGCCTACCTGTTTGGCCGGTTGCATTGTTGACATGCCGTGCTTTGTCATGGAGCCTGATTGATGCTTTCTCTTGCTTTACAGGCCAACTGGAGAGCATTATGTCTTTGGGATAGAACTCTGTTTGTTCAGGACTTTTCTGTTGTCTGCATAGAGAGATTTTTACTTTTTATCAGTTGTTCTTATTTGTTATATTATTTTAATGTCATGTTTTCTCAATTAATGACTTCTTGGGATTGAATATTTTGGTTTATTAGGGGTCTTATATCTGTCTTTTTTGGGAGTGTTTCAGCCTTATGGTCGCTCTATTTTTGTTTTCCCTCTTGCATACTGTCTGAATATGTTTAATACTCACTTAAGAATAGGAAGAACTAAGGTCATAATGTAATGCTTAATTATAACAGTTGATTATTTACCCCAAGGTTAATAATATATCTCTCTCTCAGCAGTTAGCCAAGATATGAGCTGACCCACAAAGCATATTTTTGTACTTTAAAGGTGCAAGTATGCAAACAAAGCAGCAATCTAGGAGAGGCTCATACATCAGATATATGCAGTCATTCCAAAAACTGTCCACCGCTCATGTTGAAATGGTCTGTTTGCCATAGATCTTATACAGTAAGAAGTAAAATACTGTAAACTCTAAACAATGAAGCTTTGGGAAACTTGATTTAAATATACAAAGTCAAAATATTCCTTAGTGTTTCACATAATATGAACTTGATATAATTTGTTTCTAACAAAGAAAGAAATCACATTTTCACTGAAATTTCAAAATGTAGTTCAAATTTTCAAAGTTTCCTGTCATACCTTTGCAAAAAATGCATATTAGCCTTTTCATTTTGATTTTACATTATATAAGGGCAGCAAAGTCCCTATTACATGTTGGGAAATGAAGCTGCAAATTAAGTTAAAAAGGGTGAGGGGCCTGTTCATGTGCTTAAGCCATTTAAATGAAGACAGATACCGTTCAGGTTAGAACGTACTAATATAATGTGTGGGAGAAGACTTTCCCCTCGTTCATCAGTTTATATTTTACTCATCTTCGGTACCTCTTCTACTTCTATTGCCCAGATTTTGCTATGCAGAAATCCTGGGGCTGGCCCTCTTTGTTTTATGACTTCGGTGAAGTCTCTATCAATCATTTATGGTCTTCATTGTGGCAAAATGTGTTATTCCCTCAGGCTCACACAGAACTTTTAATTCTTTTTAAATTTGCACACCCTGTGTGGCCTGACGTTCACATGAGCAAAGACCACAAAAAAACAAGAATAGACCACATTCGTTTTTTGTCACTCATAACTTCCTGTTCTTCACAGCCACATTTTTCTGTCTGTTGCCGTCTCATGCCTTCAGTTGAAATGCCATAACTGCCACATGAATCCACATATTTGTTATCAATATCTCGTCGCCTTCTGCCAGTTGTTTTCAGCTGTCTTGTCCGTATATAAGGTACAGTGGTAGAATATGAGGGGAGGAGGGCTCCTGCGTAAAGGTGAAGGATCAACACTGCTCTTGCAATCAACAGTAGAAACTGTACAATCTCTTTTTTTTGTCAATAAAGCACAAATTGTGTACAGAGTCCTCCCTGTCGCTTTCATTCATGTGATCGATGCTTTCATGTGTGACCTGCTCAAGTGATTAATCTAAGATACTCTTCTTCTGACAGATTTGTTTTTCAGAAGTCAGATTAAGAGAGTATTTACATCACAGAGCCTTCTGTTATCTAGCTCTTTTTTGCAGTAAATGCTCAGTTTAACTGTGTTGGCATCGTCACTTTGATCACCTTTGATCATAATAGGCTCAGTGGCAAAAAGTAGACAAATCTACATTTAACAACAGTTGGAGCGTACTTCATCTGTAAAATACCATGCGGTTTATAATCTTTAATGATGAAATAAAACAAAAGCAACTCCAATTGTTTTTTTTATCTGATGCTGTATGTAACTGAAATGAACTGACACCCAATAGGCCTTTTTCACAGCAGACATTTTGACTTCTCATTTTAGGAAAAAAACACAGGTGTTACTAATAACACTAACGATGTCTCAGTGTCCCAGTGACAGTGAGCCAGCGTGCACAATGACAGGACCCTGATCTCAAAGCAGCTGAAAGCAATTCAGCCATCATCATTAGCTTCATTATTTACACCTGTGCTTTCCCTACTGTCACATATCAAAATGTCTTCTGTGGAAAAAGGCCGACAGCAGACTCCAGTATCAGGACTGCTAAAAGGAAAAAATAAGGTATGTCACCACAAGGAGGCAGTACGCACACACAAATATCTGATCAGACACAAACCTGTTTGTTTCAGTTGTCAGATTTTGTACCTTAAGCTGAGTGATGGCGGAGTCGTACCACATACGAGAGACGTGTAAGAGACAATCAAAATGTTGCCCGAGTAAATGGAAATGTAATTTTGCAACTGCTTTTCCTCTCCGTGTGACACAAATAACACATCAGCATACTAAAGGGGAATTTGAGCTGGAAAAACCTCCAATACCTTTTGTAATGATGTGTGGTGAGAACCATATGTGCCGCGATTACCCAGATTCTCTCAGAAACACCAGAGGGAGGAGAACTGAGCCATGTGTGTGAATCTTTAATGTCACACAGCACCACTGAGATGGATTTTCAGGACGGCTAAAAGTATAAAAAGTTTATCGAGGCATGTGTGTCTTTTAAAGTTGGTAAACAGCGGAGAGTGACAAGACAGATGGAAGCAGAGAGAAAGAAAGACAGACCGTTGGACATGCATATCTTTGACTAGTCTGGTTTTGATGAATGGCTGCCACAGGCTGTTCCTGCAGCAGAATGAATATTTGTACTACACACCTACACTGAAACATATTGGCTGGTCAGAAACCAACAAATCTCTCTTAAATCATTCAACTGTACTTTAGACTGCAGAACCACATAAAGGAATTAATCCAACAAGTTATATATACCCAGAAAAAGTTTCTTACTTGAAGTTTAAAAACATTTCTCTTCAAAACAGTCTAACTTCTTAGCGTGTATGTGTAAGGGCAGTGGTGGAATGTAACTAAATACATTTACTCAAGTACTGTACTGAAGGTAGAGGTTTGAGGTACTTGTACTTTACTTGAGTTTTTTCTTTTCATGCCACTATTTACTTCCTCTCCACTACATCTCAGAAAGACAATCACTCAAACCATCTTAATTTGGTATAATGATATAAACTGAGGTTGGATTTGCACACAATTACATATGAACCTTTTTGACATGACATCTCAGTTTGTGTAGGTTGGACAGAAATATGTGTGACAGGTGTGACCCCTTTGTGTCAGATCAAAACATCCTTTTTCAAGACACTGAACTCCTCGTTCCTGCTTATTCATTGCAAGCCTCCGCGCTGCATAAAAGAATCTACCAGGTGTAAAACCCGTAGATGAAAAAGCAGGAAGTGTTGTCTGCTGGGTGCGTGTGATCGGCAGATAAGATAACCGCGCTTTGTGGATATTTGTACCAAGTTATGCCAGGCGAATCTATCTGAGAGACAGCAGCAAATTAAATCTACCAGCCGGAAAATCTCACAACTACTTTTGATCACTGAAGGGTGAAACTCTTGACAATGGTTATCCAGTAGCTTTTGAAAAAGGGTTTTCTGACTTTCATAAGAAATTTCTCAAGAGATCAATATCCTTCAGTTGAGGTTCCTAAAAAAACATTAAGGGTAAAACTCACTTGATTTGTTATGAGTTTTGCTTATAAAATAGCAATATTTTCATGCAAACAGATTTTCAGGTATGAACTCTTCCTCAAAATGGATGTAATATGCTCTAATGAACTCCAATCCAACACCAGAAAATACTAAAAATACTTTAAAATAATCTGTCGAGACACTTGGTTGAGTCTCTAATTTATTCTAACTGAATGACCTGATGATTAATAAATGATTTCTCACATTCTCTATTTCAGTGATCACACAAAAATACACAGAAATGAGGCCCATACTCTCACCATCCATATGATAGATGTTCTGAATTATGAAAGGTGTCATTGTGGTCAACTACTTTAAAGGTGCTATTGCGAACATTGATGACATTCAGCCACTAGATGTCGTATTCTCCCTCCCTCGTTTCGTTGCATTTACTTCACAACAAGTCGTTGCCAAACACTTGCCGTCAATCTATCATTTATCCGTCTTTTCCACACTAACAGATGACCCAGAGATACCATGTGATACCAACGTTGCTATATTATTGGCTCACAAGCCTTGTTAGAAGTGGGAACCAAATGTCAGATATCTACAGAGACAAACAAAACATTAATTTAGGACTCGTCAATTTTTTTTTTTAATTATTAATTCACAATCATAATTTTTTTCAGGAAAAGCCATATTTTTATTTGTCACCCTTCTAAAGGCTTTGCCTGTTATCATAAGACCTTTAAAACAAAGAAACAGACATCATCACACATTTTGTTTGTGGCTTCATGAAATCAATATTTTATCGGTTATTCTCTCATGTTGAGGAGATGAAAGAATATCTAATACTGCTGAAAATCATCTTAAATTTATGGGTGCTTTTGTTTGAACTAATTCTAGCAAAAATATCTTGGAGAGTCTCTTCATTATGACAGTAACACAGATGGCTACAATGTGCGTGCAAGTATGGTTATCACCAAACAACTCATAAACGACAGTAATGGCTTTAAAGAGGACCTATTGTGCTTTTCCCCTTTCTGTTAGTGTGTTATGTAGTTTTCCGTGCATGTAAAACGTCTGCAAAGTTACAAATCCCAAAGTCCAGGCCAAAGGGAGTTACTGTCCCCCACAGAAACACTGCTCATGAACTGCCTGAAACGCTTTGATTGAAGTCCCGCCTTTTCTACTGTAACGTGGTGATGTCACCAAGTAACACATTTGCATAATACCTGCCTAGCGGCTAGTTTGGCACGCCCTCAAACAAAGCTAGTTAGAGCGGAGCTGGAGCGGAGTCCGAAGAGTTTGGTTCAGAGTAGGCTAACCGACCAATCAGAGCAGACTGGGCTTGTTGGGAGGGCGGGGCAGGAGCTCAAACAGAGCGTTTCAGACAGACGGTGAAAAGAGGTGCTGCAGCACAGCCGGTATGAGAAAAGTAAAAACGTTTTTGGAACATAAAAGCATGTAAACATGATCTAGTAGTAGCCTGAAATACAAGTATGAACTTTAAAATAAGCACAATAGGTCCTCTTTAACAGCTGCAGGTTTACTATCTGAACATTTTCTTTCCAGCAGAAAGACAGATCACTAACTTCTTCCCATGGAAACAGGCAAAGCAATCAAAGCAACCTAAAGCACCGCTAGCTTTATGGGAATAATTCACACAGCTGGAGCCCATCTTCGACCAATCGGTTGCTTGTGTGAAACTATCCATCAAGGGCAGTTCTGACGGATATTGACCGATTTGGCTTCTCTGTAATAATTTCTGTATTTTCAGCATCTGCTGGATTAGGTCAGCCGCTTTTTTTAACCCCATTCCAGCAGGTATATCCGCTTTTCACAGAGACGTCAATATATTGAGCCGCGTGAGGAGACCTGAAGGTACAGCAGATAAAACAGTTGGGTTAAGGCCAGAGCTTATCAAAGCACACGCTGTAGTGATCAGATCATGTGGTCAAGCCCATTAGCTTCCTCCTCTATGGGAGAGATCAAGGGGAAGACTCACACTGACCAGTCCTGCCAAGACCAGATACTGTATGTAAGTGTCTGGTGTGTAGGATACTGTTTTATACAGCGGTATGGAAACTGAAAGGTAGCAGCCAAAGTATGGGCAGTTCGATGAAGTCAATTCAGCAATTGGACATCCATAAAAAAGTTTATTGTATCTGGTCTCGCAAAAGATAGTGTGCTGTCACTGTTGAAATAACTTTTATGGTACAACAGGAAAGAAGCATGATAATTTGGTTTATGGAGACTCTGGGAAATTATTTTTTAGGGAAGGAAAGTAAATGAGTATTTATCGTCCCCCATCAGCTCACATCAAGACGCCCTTCATCCCCAACTAATCCCATTTATCCAGTCAGCAGCCACCAGTAATACACTGTAAATGTGTGTGTGTGTCAGGAAGTTTTGAAAAACACCAAATTCTCTTTCCAACCCTGGATTGATTGAACAATAATTCAGTGCAATATGCTGGTGTTCTGTTACAACTTCACCTACTTGCAAGATGCATAACAAAGGAAGGATAAAAATTGACTCCATCAACACTTGTAGTAATAAGAGACTGTTAGCCCCACAGGTCTGAAACGTGTCTCATAATTTAGTTTGTCTCACTCAAGTGTTGCTGGAGTTTTTTAATATCCTGTGTTATAGCACTCAGTGCAAAGTGTTACCTGAGTAAAGGTCTAACAGGGGATCCAAGAGGTATGTTGAGTACATGTTGTGGCAAGGTTTATTCTCATAAGAGCTCAGCTCGAAAGCTAAAAACATGCTGGCAATTAGGCCTAACTATAAACTCTGTCATGAAAATTTTCAAAATCAAACCTACCAAAAAAACAACCTTTAATTTAATTTAAATTTAATTACATTTTTATGTTATAACTTTCTTTATCCCTTTATTTATTTATTTTTTTTAAAAATTTCAATCAATTTTACTTTTTCACTATAATATAAAAACATTGTAGGACTGATATAAGTTTGAACAACATCAGATGTAAGCAAATGTAAATTTATGTTAACTCCTGCACTCACAGAAGAGCTCAGCGAGTCAAAGTTTCCAACTCAACAGAAGCGTCTCAGAGCGGAGCATCAGCATCAGACTATCTGCACTCACATCTGAAGGCACATACCTCAACACCAACACTCAACAGGTCTAACCACATCTGCTGATATAACCACAGACGAACTGCAGGAACAAAGTGTCAAACACATAAACCGGTTCTCGTGTCTATGAACCTAATCTCCTGCTCCATGCTGAGAGGCTTGGGTTGCCACAATGCCTCCTGAATGGCAGGATGAATACTAAATCCAGGAGTGTGGGTTCTTTTGGTGGCTCAGAAAGTGCAAACATGTAAGGAAGACAAAACCTGCCAATTCAAAAATAAATGAAAAAATAAATAAATAAATAAATAAACAAATAAATAAATAAATAAATAAATAAATAAATGACACACGTTGAGTGAAAGCCCCCTCATTTGCATAATGAGGCAGAGAATGTAAATGTAAAAAGAAATATAAAAAGAAATGTATTAAGAAAAAAATACAGAAATAAAACTCAAAAAATTATAAAAAAGAAATACATAAATAAATAAAATGTAAAATTAAACAGAAGAGTAAGTAAATAAGGGAATCAATCCGATAAATAAATAAAGAAGCAAATTAAAACAGAAATATCAATTTATGTCACATTTTTATCAATTAATTAATGGCTACATTTATTTTTAATATAATTTTTGCTGCATATATCAACAAATTTACTTATTTATCGAGTCATTTATTTATTCATTTCTTTATTTTTTATTTTGGCAGGTTCCGTCCTCCATATAAACACAGCATGGTGTAAAGAGTGGGATTTTAGGAGACAGGCCTTTGTAACGGCAAAACAATGGAAGCTTTAGAAGTTTCTGTTTCTTGGATGGACTGGGATTCATTCAAGCTTTCACACGTTTGGTAGCATTTCAGGCAGCACTTTGAGCTGATGCTCATGGAAAATAGAAACATAAAAAGTGTTAGCGTTGTCCTTCTTTACCTGTGTGAACCTGCAGAGTGCCTGGGTTACTTTTCCACCTTCCTTTATATTTAATTTCCTGTCTGTGTGTTTCATGGCCCAGAGTCTCCCAGGAACTACAAATAATAACCATTCCTCCATTCTGTTTTATCTCTCAGAGTTTTGTGTCTCTGTGTTGACAAAGCTTAACCGTCCTCGTTCTTTATCTTCTGCTCTGAGTGGAGCCTCTTGCTTTTTTCTGCGTTGAGAAGGAAAATACGGGGGCCGTCATCTGTACGGTTTGGAGAGGGGAAAGGATCAGCAACAGGCCAGAGAGGCCGAGAGGGGATTAGATTAGATGGAGCAGAGGTATCCAATTAGAAGAATGTATTGTGCTGCTCATACAGGACAGCATTATGAGAGGGAAGAGAAGCTTGAAAATGTATGTATGGTGTGTATAATGTGTCCTTCATTACATGTCTCCCTCTCTCTTCATTATTCGTCTGTCCTTCTCAAGTTTGTTAACACTTGTTGCTGCAGAGGGAAATGTTGCACTTTGGTGGCCCCAAGTGGCAACTGGACAAAACTGTTGCAAAACTGCATTTTTTTTTTTAAGTTTGAAGATCTTCCATTATCCACAAGGCTGCAGCTGGGTTACTTCACAATCACTGTATGTCACTTTGTTTGTAGTAGTTAGTTTAAATGCAAATTTGTTTGGAGGAATGCACCACGTAACGTAAGTACACTTTATTTACAGTAGCCGACTTCAATACAGCAGTTACAAAACCATGACATAAAAAGTTATAAATCGTGAAAATGGCTCACACAGATAACTATCACCCAGCTTACTACCATGGAACTTATTCTTTCAGTTTTCTGGCTTGCATATTCTGCTCTAATCAACCTAGTTTCCAGCAGCAGTTTTTCAGCAGAACAGCTCTGATAAATGCACTGTACTTAAATCGCAGAGTGACTAGTGGCTATTTTAAACACCTCAGAAATCAGAATCAGAAATATCTGTATACCTATTGACATAGTGGTCCTCTAATCATCCATCCCCAATCTGGAAGCCTTGTCTTGTGGAAGGGCACATCCCAACAAAAGGTCAGTAGACGCCTAGAGGTCATTTTAGCCCCAGGGCCCTCCAGTGGTTGAATCCAGCCAGGATTTTCACAAACCTGGCTCATAGACTTCTCTGAGCGAGCCAACACAATAAAATCTGTTGCAAGAAAAAATATTTTAAATATCTTCACAACAGACGTTTGAAGTGCACCTGTCCCTTCCAGCAATAGACTCAAACCTGCAGTTTAAAGCGTTGATGTCTAAATTTTTCCCCCCTATCAGATCCTTCATTATGCAGCCTGTTTTAAGTCCTCTTCAAAGTTCTTGTCACAATCTACCTCACACTGCCTTTTTCCTCTCTCTGCACTCTGAACATTTTATCAGCCCTTGTCATTTGTCTTTTTTATCTGTATCTTTTCTCCACTCGAGGGAGTTATTCTATCCATCAAACCGAGATCCGAACACTCTTGCTTTTAAATCTTTGGCTGTGACTGCCTTCCCCTCAGACGGTTTGGATCTGAGCATTTCATTTCTGTCTCATTTTGCCTCTCTGTCTCTTTCTCTTCCTCTCTTTTCTTTTCTTCTCTCTCTCATCATGCGTCGTACCTCTCAGCTCTGTCTCAGTCTCGTAGCCTCCCTCTCCACGCTGTTGCTACTTTGATCTTCCTCTCCCAGCCTCTGATAAGCAGCCTGTTTGGTGCGTATATAAGTGTATGTGTGTGTATTTTTAGGTATGTCTCCTTTGCATTAATTGGCCCTCCTGTATTTGGCTCGCTCTCCGCAGTATCTCTCGGCTTTGGAGGAAACATTCTCATCCTGTTATCCTCTGGCTATAAGAGATTTTTGCCCGGGGGCTTTCATTACACTGATCCCAGTTTTCTGACAGAGACGAGTCTTTGCTGAATGTGAATTATTTTTAAGATTGTTCTATGGGAAATTTGACATGTTGTTCTTAGATAATTAGCAGAATAGTTCTATAAGTTCTCTATAATTTATGCACATTATAGCTTACACCGATTTCTCTGTCCCGCCAGGTTTTAATTAGCGTGAATTTTGTGAAGCACCTGGTTGATTTTTTTGACTCATTTACTTGTATTATTATTTTTAATAATAAGAATGGAGTTTCCTTTTTACAATGTGATCCCCTGGAATAAAAGAACAAATATAAAACAACTTTGATATAGCAGCTGCTTCACTACCAACCCGGTCTCACGGGAAGGCGTATAAATAGCACAACATTACATGGACTTTCAGCGTATCATGAGGACACATTTTAGGCTTTTCGCGTGTCATTTGTACACCACGCAACAAAACTACTGTAACGTAGTTAGGTTTAGGCAACAAAACCACTTAGTTAGGTTTAGGAAAAACATCATGGTTGGACTTAAACTAAGTACGTAAACTAAGTCAAATACTTACGGAGACAACGTAACACAACTAAAAAACATGTGACAAACATTACTAACGTAACTTACAAAACAAAACATCGGTCTCCTGGTTGAAAGTCCTGTGTTTGTTGGACGCATCCACTAGCCGTAAGCTGTCTTTCTCTCTTTTTATTCTACGTCAATAGCTCTGAGCGTAGCATATTTACATGCGTCTACATTGCAGTCAGTACAGACTACACAACACAGTCTCACGGCAATTCGTGAAATACTCATGAAATTTAATCTATTTTGCTTCGTCATAGACACGAATTTCCTTTTTTCTGTGATGCTCAGCATGACTTTGCATGCAAAATTACATTTGGCGTATGCACTGCACGCAATTTGAAAGCGTAAAGTCGTGTTATTTGTACGCAGATTGAGAGATCGGGTTGGTAATCCAGGAGAAAATACATTTCCCTCAAAACATATTTTGGTTATGTGGTTTAGGGGGGTTATGGGAACGAAATATTGTGGGAGACAGGGTTGTTTGGCAAATATACGAGGACACTCACGTATGCACATGTGCAAAACACACGTGTTTTGCACATGTGTGTTTTGTCACGGTAACGCACTGAGACAAGTAGAAATGCACGAAAGTTTACAGATTCCTCTCAAGAGGATGAACCCTTTTTATTTAAATTACCTTTCCTCTGATTCAGCTCCATTGTTCGGCTCGTACAATCCTCAAGATGTTCCTTTGACAAGTAAATTGACCCAAATTAGACTGACATCTAACCTACAGTCCAGATAAGACCCTCAATAAATAGGCCATGGTGGACCCGCGGTGAGAAGAATGAAATAAAATAATAAGCATACTGAGGGTTATGTTCCTTTAGCCCTCAGCAGTCTGCGATTCTGGATAATTAAGTACACCTACAAAGACCTTCAAAGAATTGAATGCTCAAAAGCACACAATGGCACACAGCTTCCTCCCTCACAATCTATTCTTTTCCTCTCCTCCAAACCTCTCTTGGCGTGGAGGAAAGTGACCTTGCATTCAATGTCGGCGCTTTGGAAATCCTGATACACTGTTCATACAGACCACGCTTGGTTGGAGTGAATTTGTTTCCTTTTTTTTAAAGGTTTAAAGAGACTTTGTTGTTTTTGAGAGGTAAGATCACCTTGTCTCTCAGGTGTGAACATTCAGCTATGAGGTTTGCAGACATTCACTTGGTGTTTTTTCACACCTTCGACTGAATGTGAAAGGCAAGATTGAGGGGAAGTAATTAATGAACAAACAAGGTAGAGGCACACAAAGTTACAGCCTTTTAAAATAAAGAAAACTGCATCTAAGGTTAAACCACAAGCTACATCAACCTGACTTAGTTATATTTGATCAATTGACCCAACTTTCAAATCAACATTTGTCACCTTAACAGAAACAACAAATGTCTACCATAACTCATTGCGCTGACACGCTATGGATAATCCTTTCATTCAATCCATCTCTTATTATTAGTTATTAGATGCTCTGAGGTATTTTAATATCTATAAATCATCGCTACATTGATTTAAGTATAATAAGCCATAAGCAAACACATCACACAGTTCTGTCCTTTTCTAACATTTACCTCAGTGTTGCATGCTTTTATTTTTCATTTTTACTGCTGGTATTTATTGGTAGTTATTGATTACGTTGCATATTTTTCAGCAGCACTTTGTAAATTTGTGGAGAATAGTTCATTATACATAATGCTTATTGTAAATGAGGCTGTGGCATGGAGAAAAACAAAGGGAGTTTCAATCAGACGTTCTGGTGGGTATCAGACAGACACACACACACACACACACACACATACACACACACACACACACACACACACACACACACACAGAGTGTCTGTTCTTTGTACAGCGTGCTGAACCCTCTCTTCGCCCTTTTGCTTCACTTTGATGAGGGCACCGTCGCCGCACAATAGAACAGAAGGTACGGGGGATAAAGCTTTTCTGGAGCAGGAGAAAGGAGAGAAAGAAGGTGTGAAGTGAGGCTGAGAGAGAGAGAGAGAGAGAGAGAGAGAGAGAGAGAGAGAGAGAGAGAGAGAGAGAGAGAGAGAGAGAGAGAGAGAGAGAGAGAGAGAGAGAGAGAGAGAGAGAGAGAGAGAGAGAGAGAGAGAGAGAGAGAGAGAGAGAGAGAGAGAGAGAGAGAGAGAGAGAGAGAGATATTAATTTTCACTGTGCAAACTCATTTTTCACCTTTGACCCTTGTGTATCCCTTTAAAAAAGTTGCTCTGTCATTAGAGGACAAGAAAGGTCTGCGTCAAAAAACTGCCATTAAATTATATATTAATATTATTTTCCACTTTTACTGAGTTCATTTTTTTAACCAACTTCAGTGGAAACCAGGAGAATAGCATGTATTTGCCCCAAGGAGAAAACATGACAATATGGCTCAATCTGGTGGAAAATAGAAAATAACTACAATTTTGAAGCCAGGGCTTTAGATTGAAACCCTGATATAATAGAATGCAGGATTTTATGCTATAATATTCGTGGGATCAAAAATTGTGGTTTTAATGGGTTAAAATGGGGACATATTTGTCCTTCAGGGTCTGAGTGTCTCTACTTTGGCTACACAGTTTATTATAGACTTATTATAGGAGCTAAGATTTAACTTCCAAAATTAAAAAAAAAAACTCACACCCTTGCCAAATAGTATGTATTAACAGCCAAAAATGATAGAAAAATTAAAAAGCCAAAAATGTCCCTAGTGTTGCATAAGAGTTAAAAATTGCGAACAGAACTAAGAGCTCTACAGCCACTGTTAGGCTGTAATATTTAATGTAAAGAAACCAAACTGTAAAATAAAACGGATCAAAGTCCAGAGGTTGTTTGATCCAGTGGTGGTGAAGTAAGCGTAAAAATTGAGGGTGCTTTCAGAGTAAAGGTCTCCGATATGATATGGTATGATATCATCTATAAAAAGGGTTTATTATGTTGTGAGCATGAAAGCGTTAGAAGAGAAAAGGGTGTTTTTTTATGTGAGAACTGCAAGCAAAAAGGTCAATATGTTGATACACCGGTGACATTTCATGATGCCATGTTTAGCGCTGGGCGAACAAAGACGTGAAAAATGAGCCGGAGAAATGGAAGAAAATTAGTCTTTATTTGTTTGTTTCTGACCAGGCCACAAGAGTTATGCTATCATGCAAATTATATAATGATAAACTTTGCACATACATCATTCTGTGCAAGGTCAAACGCTGAAGTGACAATAAGCAAAACACTGTCTGTGTGCATTTATGCATTAACACCAACTTGCAAACACTCCACGTCTGCCTTTGCCTTTTTCGCCCGTGAAGAGGCCTTAATTGAAATGCAGCGAGCGGTTTGGCACGAGAGCGACAGGCCTATTAGATATCGCTCTCTGTCAGCCGGGGTTAGCCGGCGATGCTTTATTGCTCTGCTAAAACCCAAACACTAAAACAACTGCCAGGCCCCGCTCTGGTCAAGGAAACCATTTCATCACCTGACGGCAGCCATATAGCAGGAGGAATTATGAGAGAGGTGTCGTGGCAGCCGGCAGCATGGGGAGAAAAGTGGGAGAGACGGGGATAAGTAGGGGTGAAGGGGGTGGTGTAATTTTCATAATGGAGGCGACGGCAACGCAGGAGCAGAAGGAGGGGCGAGTCTTTCTGCTGCAGTAAAGAGAGAGAATGAAGAGTTTGAATTCTAAAATGAGGTTTTCATTATTTCACTAAATTAGGGTTATGGAGTTAAAGAGAAAGTTACTACCGTTAATTATCTTTGGTTTCAAAATAGTAACATAAGAGTTCTTTCTTTTTAAAACTGTTGGAATCATATCCACTCCATTTGACTTTCACTTTTTTCTAGATACTGTTTGTATAAATCCTGATATCCTCTATATAATAACTGCTTTTAAAAGCTGCACTAATTTATTTTTTTGGCCTCTTGGGGGCAGAGGAATAAACCTTCGACCTTAGAAAGCTATTATGAAGTGCTTATTTACACATCCAGCAGACATGGGCTATTGGAGCGGGCTCTTTATAACTGTAAGTCCAATATTCACTCTCCTTTTCAGCTCTATTTTGGTCTCCATCAGCTCCTGAGGAAAAATATCTGGCTCTTCAGCTGCAATGCTGAACTTTCTTCACTGACTAGTTGCTAATTTTCTGCGTCATTTGTTGGTTTATCAGAACATTTTCACTAAAACGTGCGGCTGCTGCATCTGGAAATGAGGCTGAGCAGAGTGTGCAGGCCAGAAATCCAAAACAATGAGCTGAAAGATGCAAAAAAAAACTTTAGTGCTGAGGGGAACTGCAGAATTGACACCTTTCACACTACACAGTCATTTGTTAATATTGGAATAATGCAGCTTTAAACTCTCATATTGTGAATTCTATCCTATAGAAGTTGCCTTTTATGAGGTACTTAGTTGCAGTTTGGTTCGTTATTTATGTTTTTGGAAATATAAACACAATAAACAACAATATTGACATAAACATACTGTAATGGGGGAAAACCATTGGAAACGCTCCGCTGACTCTCGGTGGCCTGATGTTCACAGAGATCAGCTAAAAGCCTCCCGCACATGAGCACAATTTATCAAGCTCCCTCCATTCACCCCCAAAGGGAAACATTTAGCAAGAGTCTGTGATGTGTGAAGAGGTGAGGAGGAAGCAGAGATGGATAAATCTATAATCACCCAAAGCAGTGGTTAGCCGACTCTATCGGAAAAACGATAGTGTGGCCAATTGGTTCCCTGTGCCGTAATGAACCTCTG
Organism: Sebastolobus alascanus; assembly: GCA_916701645.2. Taxonomy (NCBI): domain Eukaryota; kingdom Metazoa; phylum Chordata; class Actinopteri; order Perciformes; family Sebastidae; genus Sebastolobus; species Sebastolobus alascanus. The sequence continues at coordinate 1,708,433 of CAKAOJ020000080.1, forward strand.
TCTGCTGCTTCATTTTTATTTCTGGCCTTTGCTTCACTGAGGGGAAGAAATGCAGCTGAAAGACAAACTCCCCCAAATGACACTGACTCAGTGTTTTTAACCTTCCAAGTGAGCGTCCAGTGTCTCTGCCTTTTCTAGCTGTTGAGCAGCAAATCAAGTCTCAAGTCATTCAAGTCTCAAGTCAGGTCTTCAAAAGATCATTTCAAACATTTTCTGATCAAAGTTGAGGTGTGTTAATTTTGTGTTTATGTAACCAAGAATCCAAGAATAAATGTACTGACCTGCCAAGCTGTGAGGCCAACCTGACAGTTTTTCTGGGATTTATGGTGCCTTCAAATGAAACTCGTGAGCTCGTATTGACAACATCGGAAGTCGTGTACACGATATGCTTGGCGTTCAAGTGGCCGGCAGTAAACTGTATTTTAGCCACCTAAAAGAAAGGTCCAAAAAATGTATATCGGTTTAAGTGTACGCTATATTTAAAATATTTTCAACGCTTTACCTTGCTGTCAGACGGCCCTTTGCCGTCTCTTTTCCGACGGGGAACTGAACTGAAAGTGAAACTTATCTATGCTCTCTCCAGAGCAGCCCGACATCTACTGTAGGTAATACAATGACTTCAGTTCCCTGTCGGAAAATATTCTAAATATACCCCACATCCCCACTTTAAAACACCCGAGCTGCCCCTTTAAGGCCTCTGTGAATACATCTGACAGATGGAAACTGCAGTAAACCTCCTCCATGATCTGTATTTCCAGTTTATTTTTAAGCTGATTTCTGATTCTCTGTGGATCCGCAGGGTGACACAGGGTATTGCGGTATGTCGACAACAGAACAGCATACCTGAGGTTTGGCAGTGCTGCGTGGACTCAGCGTATCTCTGAGGGAAACCTGGACACTCAGGGTCAAAGCGAATCAAACCTGAGGAGTCACTGTCATGCTGCGACTGATAAAAGACTCAAACACCACACACAACACCATTACAGCACACAGCAGTACACTGGGATGTTGCCAAAAATATCTTCTCTGTTACTGCTGCCGTGCACATTTAGTCTGGCTCTAAACATCCCGTCTATCTTTGCGTCCTTAATTACCACATATCAGAATATACATCAGAATTGAGTCGAGGCAATTCACTTCTGCACCATCCCCGATCGCACTGATTGTGTGTGTGACTGCAGCCTTAATCACAATGTGTTCTTAACTTGTGCTGTAAGATAAATTGCCTCTGGAAAGAAAGTTAATGTTTCTGTAATCTGCTCCCAGTCTCACACAGCCGCTCCAGGAATTAAATAGACTGTATTTTTGAATCACCATTGTCATTATATCACTGTCACTAATCTTACATTCTGATCTTTTTTCCCTTATAACCTTTTGCAGTATTTAACAAATAATTATCTTTTTTTTAATATATATATATATAAAAAGGACCTGACTGAGGTTTTGCAATGACTATGATTTTTTAATAAGAAGATTATTCCCTCTCCATGTAATTACTTACTCCCTGACCCTTGGTGTAGCACAGCTCTAACATCACTATTATCATTCTGTCCAGCTTTCTCACTTCATCCACAGCCCCTAGAGGAAGAGCCTGCTCACAGTATTCCCTCGCTCGTCATCAGTTCACATCTTAGTAGCGGTGGATTCCTAAAATATCATCATTCTAATGAAACTTTAAAGTGAATAAATTAACTCATTTGCCCAGCCTGGTCTCACCAAATGGCGTATGAATAACACGGCAATTTCTTAGTTCATTTTGTGTGTTATAGCAACGTATTGTTTGCTTTTCTCATGTAATTTCACGCCGTGGCAATAGACGCTCAGAGCACTGGAGGTCAGGAGATGTAGTCTAAAGAGCGATAAAATCCGAGGAGGTCGGGGTGGATGGGTGGGTCAAACAAACTCTCTCAACCAGGAGACTGCTGTTGGTGACGTAACAAACGTCCTGCTCCGAGACGGCAGCTGGACGACAGAATCCAGCTAAGCTCTGATTGGTTGTTTTACTCCGATCTGTGAAATCTTGGAGATGCCATTAGGAGCACCAGAGGACACCGGAGGACACCGGAGGACACAGAGGCACATGATTTTTTTGTTTTACCTGTCTCATGCACTACTGTCAGGATATAGTGACCGTTTTATATAAAAAAAACTTTTTTTAATCATATTTGCTCCATTTCTACCCACTGCAGCTTTAAAATGTGTTACATGACACCCAAAATGTCCTTAAAAGTGGTGTGATATTTATACGCCTTCCAATGAGATCACGTTGATTTGAATTTCAGCTGTGTTCAGACGACAACTGTGTTTAAATCAAGCCGTTGGTCTTGTAACACAAAATTACAATATATTCACTTATTATGCGCCAAAAAATGAACTTCTATGGCCTCCTACATTTCTGACAACGTCAACAAACACTTCAATAACTCGTGAACTCTGAGCTTTCAAAAACGTTCCACTTACGAGGTCGTGAATACCACATTAGGGGGGCGTTCATATGGACTCTTCTCGTGAACACGTTAAACACGACCCCATTTGAATGCACCATTTGATATCAGGGACAACCCCACCAGGCCCAGGTGTGGCTCATTCAGCTGATGACGACCCAGAACCTGCAACACAAACAAGAGCCAGCAAACAGGACATAGGGACACCGGTGATATAATGATTGATAACATCTATTATGTTGGCCTCCCAAAGTGCAGATTTGTGCAAAAAATATTAACAACAATTCTGCAACAGCAGGAGAGAGGACTGGATGCTGGAGAAGATTTTAGACAGCTAAGATTGCAGCTAGAAAGTTGAAAAAAAAGACTTTAGAAGAGAGCTTTGATGAGTTTTATGGATATGGACTAAACCAAGTTACCATGAGGTAAGTACTCTTGTAGTTTTTTTCTGTGCTCACAAAGTAATTGTTTAACTTTGTTAAAATCACAAATGTTTCAGTTTGTGATTACAAGTGTTGTATTGGATGACAATTTGTCTTAGATTATGAAAGTAAACCCCAGGAACACACTTCATTTCCTCAGAAAGACAGTTGAAGTAATGCTGAATGAGAGATTGAGTGACAGAAGCTATTGGAACAGAGGCCGAATCTGTGACCTCATTACTTCGGCTCACTGTAGAAGTCAAAGTTGAACTTAATTGGTTTGGCAGGAAGGTAGTGGGGTCTTTTGGAAAAAACAAAAACAAACACAGAACAAATGTTTTTGTGATTTGTTTCCTCAGTTTGTTCAGCAGCTCACTTGCTTTATCTGAAGTGCTGTTTGTGTGGAAACTGTTAATTTTATATTTGTCAATATTCTGTTACTGTAATGCCTATTTCTCTCCTCAAATGTTTTCAGAAACATCTTGTAGTGTACTGTTTAGCTGTAAAATGAGAAAGTTTGTGAGCCATGTTGAAACCAGTTGAGGAAATACCGAGCACCGCCCACCAGCTGGAGCACAGCCAATAGGAGCGCTCTCTCTCTGAAATGACCTGTGATTGGCCAAAGTCTCCCGTCACGGGCTAGATTTTTTAAAGCCTGAAAACAGAGCCATGAGGAGGTGCAGAAGTCTAGTTTTCTCTAAGAACACTTGAATTACAATATGCTGAAAGATTATTTTTGCCCAATGATGCCAAAAACATACTGTTACTGAAGCTTTAATTGTAATTCACCAGAAATGAAAATAGAGTTACAGTTATTAAAAAATATCGCAACCTCCATTAGATTTCTAACACTTAGGTGATAAATCTCATTGAGTCACATGTGTCATCAAAACCCCGCAACCTTCCAACACGTTCTCATCCCAACTCGTCACATACCGCCGCTTTGTCACGCCCCTTGGCGTTACTTTATTTGCTGGCATGTTTGTTAGCAGTTATGTTCATGTTCATGTTAGCAGGGCAGAACCAGGCCATGGACTGACACTGGTTAAACGTTGAGGCACGGATACTGAAGAACTGAATGCTCTACAACTCTTTTTCACTGATCTGTGTGCAGCTGACCTCACAGTCGCTTTGCAATCCTGTTAAGAAGCAACTTAAGTGCCAGCTGCACATGAAGCTCTCCTCTCCCCTTTTATCCTTCTAGTGTGGGCTACAGAAGCTGTAATATGTTAAGTGAGTGGATAAAGAGAAGACAGGAAACTAAAGCGAAGAAGATGAAAGAGTGGGATAGTCGAGGGTAGAGAGGTAAATATGCTACAGAATTATGCATCAGATATTAATGTAGGATAATGCAGATTATCCATTTACAGAGAGAAAACAAAAAGGAATTGAATAGTATTTTCATGTGGCTTAATATCAGCTGATGCTACTCACAATTCTGGACACAATGACTATGTTATTAAGCTCTATATCAGCGTGAGTATTTAATTAAAAAGAGTAAATGCTTCTGTGAAGCACTTATCAAACCAAAGAAACAAAATTAAGAAATAAACCAAATTTAAAGCTCCATGAGACAAGAATTTTATTCAAAATTAGCCCTCAGTGAGGCTGCTGCAGATAACACGCACATCAGCAAGTTAATGTTACACAGAGTTAATTTCAGTTCTTTTTTACTGTCAACGGTTGAAACGTCAGTGTATAAAAAAACAGCCTAGTATTCCCAGGAATTGTGTCCATGTTGGACGATTCTGCACCTCATGGTCATAGTATGCCCTTCATGTATATGTCAGGGTGTGGAGGTCAGTATGGAGAATGGACATGTAATGTGTCATATCTTTATACGAAAGACTGGAGTTTGCATTCTGCACAGATGTGAAATTCACTTGTAACATTTTTATTTACCATAACCAAACCTTAGCCAGACCTAAAGCCTCGGTTATACTTTCCCAGCCCGTTCTCATTCCCAGGGCGTCAAATACTGAGGCTTTGTCACGGCCGTCGGTTTGTGATACCGCTGCACAAGGCACTCTTTAGCGCCGGTATGAAACGCATCGGGAATTCCATTAACTACAATGTAAAACCATCCGCGGCAACAAGAAACGCTCCGAGAAAGTGTGTTGGGAGTGTGGTGACGCAGTTTAAAGAGCGAAAGACACACACAGGGCAGGCGGGAGAGGAGGTGGATGTGTCCAACAAACACAAGGCTTTCAACCAGGAGACTGCTGCTCGTGTCCCGTATGTCACGTTACGGTCAGCTGTTCGTTCGTGTCCCGTGTTCACAACATCCAGTGTCATTTTCACTGTAAAAACGTAAAGAATGAGAAAGGATAAGATCGCGGATACAAGCGGCCGAAATGAGTTTCCTCCGTAGGGTGGCTGGGTTCAGCCTTAGAGATAGGGTGAGGAGCTCAGACATCCGGAGGGAGCTCGGAGTAGAGCCGCTGCTCCTTCACATCGAAAAGGGCCAGCTGAGGTGGTTTTGGTATCTGATCAGGATGCTTCCTGGACGCCTCCCTTTGGAAGTTTTCCAGACTAGCCAAACTGGTAAAAGGCCCCGGGGTAGACCCAGAACACGCTGGAGAGATTATATATCTCGTCTGGCCTGGGAACGCCTCGGGGTCCCCCAGGAAGAGCTGGAAAACGTTGCTGGGGAGAGGGATGTCTGGAATTCCCTGCTAAGCCTGCTGCCCCCACGACCCGGATAGGCGGAAGAAAATGGATGGATGTATTTCTTTCCTAAACCTAACTATAGTGGTTTTGATGCCGAAAATAAAGTGACGCCGAGGGGCGTGACACCGATGGGGTTGATAAAAATGCGTAACATCCCAAATCTTCTCAAGAAAATTACACTGTTTCATACATAAAAACATAAAATTGAGGTGAAAATCAGCTTAGACCAGTTATTTTTAACAGTTACTTGAAAAGGTCGTAGTTTCATGGCTGAAAGTCTAAAAAAAAGATAGTACTTTATTAAATGAATAAATCTAAAAGTGACTCCCGTCATGCCATGACGTGCTTTTGAGACACCTCTATGTATTTAGCCATTAGTGAACTCCAGTTCTCCAGATGACCTCTATTATGGTGCCAGCTGTGGTTGCTGGGAGACCTGTAAAAAGCCACTCCAGAGAAGTTGGTGTCAGATAGAGGGCACGCCACTCCCCCTGAGATTCAGACCACTTCTGGGTTCCACTTTAACACGGCAGCTGTTGTGGTGGCATCACGTACAGCGCCACTATCGCTTTCGACTGGCTACCGACAGATGCTAAGAAAAATAAACAGTGGGAGGGAGGGGGAGGACATTTTCTGAGCTGTGTGAAGGCAGTCACCTGAGGCAGGTCAGACGCAGGAATGGAGCCAGGCATTAGCTTCATGAGGACAGGTATATTAGAGGTAAATGGCAGCCTGTAAATGCGTTCAGACAGTGGCTTAAAATCGAGGCATTAATGTGTTACTGCTTATTAGAGCCGCCATGTGTTCCAGCCTCAGGGACCGGGGGGCTCACATGCACCGCGTGGTTTTACACTGTCAGCTATTTCTTGTAAATGTGAGGACAATTTCAATGCCGTGGGGAAACACAAATTTTAGCTCCTTCAGTGGTTGAAACATGATGCTGGTGGTCAAGTGAAGAAATATCCCAAATTAGCCACCGCATCTCAAATAGCAAAATTCATTGTTCCTCTATTTTCAAGCAAATAGCAAAGACCCTGGAATATGTACATTAAGATCCATTTGATATATAACACGCACATGTGGCACATCTTTTTTAGATTTGAGTGTGAAAGTTCATTTTTGACCTAAAAAACATATTTCTTTTTTTTTCAGATTACCTGTCTCATGCACTATTGTCAGGATATAGTGACTGTTTTATAAAAATAACTTTTTTTAATCACATTTGCTCCATTTCTACCCACTGCAGCTTTAATGGAAAGCCTGGTGCGTCTCTTACTGGTGCTAAAGGACGCCTTGTGCGTCGGTATCACGCGCCGATGGCCGTGACAAAGCTTCGGTATTTGACACTCTGAGAATGAGAACGGGCTGGTTGGTTAGGTTTAGGCATGAGGCGTGAGATAGGCTTAGGGTAAGAATATCAGGGTAAGCCATATAGGAAAAAAAAGGATTGCAAAGGTATAAGGTCCAATGACGTTATTTTGCATAATAATTAGCCATGTGCTTCTGTTCGTTGCATGGAGAGTTTGTATTTTCAGAGGACTATTGTTTTTTTGGAATAATGGGCCGTCGGAACAATGTCATGGCACCTGTGGTGAACTAGTTTGTATTTGTCTCTCCTATCAAGCGGTTATGATCTGGTGTTTGGAGTGGGTGATGCCAAGGACTCAGGGGGCTTTGTTTTCACTTTGTGAACTTTGTGCTGATCAGAGCAGCCTGCAGAGAAACAATGTTTAAAACAAAATCCAAAGTTGTTTGTTGATAGGAACAAGCTGGAGACCCGAATGACCAAGAAAGCTAATGAGAGACCATTATATGAGCTAATTAACTCAATAAAACTTTTGAAATAACCTCAAAAGGAGGAACTTCATCACCACCTACGCTTGAGTCTTAGTTGTAGTTTGTGTGTTTGTGAAGTGCCAGATTTAAAGCCCAGGGCAAATTTGTGTCTTTCATCTATTTGCTCACACAGTTGTGAATGTAATTGGGGCCTGATCTGCCCCCCAGGTGCACTGTGCATGTGAAGGTGACCTCAGTGGGAGCAGTTCAGTGGTGGGATTTATCTGAGCTCACCAAGCTCAGAAGAGACATGATTATGTGTTGATGCTGCACAGACGGGCTAATTAATGAATGTTTACACAGGTTGCACTTCAACTCCACCTGAGAACAACCGTCTTTTACTTAAAATATTATCAATAATAATAATAATAAATTCAAACAACAAAAACTATCAGAGTCTGCTAAACAATTGGAGTAAATCTGAAATGTTTAAATAATCTAATAGTTTTTGCCAATTTATAACTTTTTGTATTTTAAGTTTTCTATAGTAGTCAAATAAGTTTAAAATCTGTATCTTTAAAAATATAAAAGGAGGGTAGTTTTTTTTTTTAAGCCCTATCATTTTACGGATATAATATTTTGCTAAAATATTAATGAAATTAATTATTTAAGTTTCATCTGCCGAAAAATTGCGATTGTACTTAATAACTTGGTTAAACTCTATTGCATTTGTGAGCATTTTAAAACCTTCATGTCACAGTTTATGTTAAGAGCAAAGAAAATCCTTCAGTAAAACCCCACATCTGGTTGACCACTATACCTGAAACAAGTGAGCTCAGCCCAGGATTTAAGACTAACAGTCAGCTCACTCAATGGGGCAGAGCCGATGCATTCACACTGGGGAGCTGCCCAGTAAACCCAACATCTTACTGGTGCAGAGCAGAGGCTTTCTAAAGGGCACCTCAGCAGAGGAGTGTGCCTCTTTCTTACTCAACTTAAAGCATTTCCTTCAACCTTTTTAATAGCGGGTTCCATCTCCCACCAGGTTCAGATTTCCCTGTTGTTGTAAGTTAATGATGCTGTTGTAGCATTTATTTAGTTATGTGAGTTTAAACGCTACTGATTGCAGGAAAGGGTGTCACCATAGCATCATCCTTCTGTCGTCCTGTGTGATACCACTCTGTAAACAAGCCAGTAACACAATAACACCTGCTAAAACATTCGACTAAAGATTAGACCTTTGGGCATGTTGCTACATACATTTGCACATGAAATGAGGTAAAAACAATGCGTGAAGACACACACACACACACACACACACACACACACACACACACACACACACTCTGCCATAGAATATTTGCTAATTAATGCATTATTTAGCTTAATTAATGGCCTCATTAGAATAACTGGTTATATGTAACGGTGATTATGGCAGGACATTAGTCAGCTCAATGGCATCTTGTTTATGGTTGTGAAGTAAGTTGACCTACAGGAATATTAAGGACGAATGCTACAATTTCCAAGTTCTGATCAGGTGCAGGACTTAAAGATGGAGTCTGCGATTCTCGATATTCACTAAATATAAATAATTATTTATTTATATATAATTAGGGCCGATCACCCTGTTGTTGACCAGTTCATGTGAGTTCGACCTGCGGAGCATGACAGCTTTGCTTTGCTAGCGCTGTGTGACGATGGTTTGTCATTTTTAAAAAATGGGTCCCCAGAAAATAAATTTGGGAAACACTGTCCACCACTAACAACCCCAACATATGTGGAGTAAAACAAAGGGAATTGTAAAGGAGAGTGGTAGATGAGGTAGTTAAAGCAAGAAGAACAAGACTGTGAGGAGACAGAGAGAGACAGAACGAGAGTACAGGAGGAGATAGGAGAGGTTGGGACTGACTGTCAAGCAGGTATATATAAAGATGTAACTGTGGAGGAAAATGAGAGCGTGAAACGGCTGGATGGAAGCTGGAGAAAACAAAATAGAAGCAAAGATGTGTGTATGTGATGAAGTGTGTGTGAGCCCTCTGCGGTATTTGAAACACCAGGAAACGGCATGTTTCTGTGTTCCAGTCTGCTGTTGTCAAACCCTGCTGGGGCTGCTGGGTGAGAGAAGCATGGGATAGCAGCTGTAGCTGTGACTGTACGCTGTGTGTGTGTGTGTGTGTGTGTGTGTGTGTGTGTGTGTGTGTGCTGTGAATGCATCCTTGTTTCTAGCCATCAATATGAATGTGTGTTTCTCTCCATGTGTATTGGCAACCTAGAAATTATACTACTGGTCTAATTTTACCACACCAAATCATTTAAGATTAAATAGATGTTTAAAGCAGGAAAGGCATGCAGCATCAACATGAGGGAGCAATTCTTTTTTTTAAGATTATTTTTTGAGGGGTTTGCCTTTATTAGATAGTGAAAGTGACAGTTATGAAAGGGGGAGAGAGAGAGGGTATGACATGCAGCAAAGGGCCATGGGTCGGATTCGAACCCCGACTGTATGCATGTAACTAGCGGAGATTGACACATTGCTGGACATTGGTAAGAAAACAAACCGGGGGAATAATTTTTCGTAAGATATCATACGAACCGTTGCATGAGAATACGTTGAGTATGGTGCAGCGACGGGGTGGGGGGGGGTTTGGGGCTGGGTGGAGGGAGGATTAAATGAGGGATGGCTTGGGTAAGCAAAATGGATTGAAGGAAGGAAGGTGGAAGAGAGAAGGGAGATGGATGAAGGAGGAAGAAAAATGGAAGACAGAGGGAAGGAAAGAAAAGGATGAGATGGAGGCAGAAGGTAGGGGCTGAAGGATGGAGGGCGGTAAGAAAGGAAAGACTTGAAGTACTTGACAAAAAAAGAGGAGGCATGGAGCAGCTGTTAGTGAGACAGTAAGGGGAGGCCGGGAGGACGACTGTCAACACCTCGCTAGTCAGCTCTGCCTGGACGAACACAACTCCCTCTGCCCTCCCTCCATCTCTCCCCATCACACACAGAAATACACACAGTGGGATTTAAAAACACCTGGAGACATTCAGATGTGTCATGAGCACATGTATACCCATATGTATTGTACCTGTCAGGGTAAACAACTTTTTCTCTACAGGGCATTTGTCCCAAGTTGATGTGACTCTTGGTGCATGTTGGTACTTTACAGCTGTAGTTTTAATGAACTCCTGGTTGACGACTAACAAAATACTTTGTCACGTACACGTTACCTGGTCAGTTGACATGACAGCAACATGCTAAGGGAGAGCACAAAAAGATTGGTCACCTGTGCTGTAGTCAACGTATCCTCATACAATGGTTCGTATGATATCTTATGAAAAGTTATTCCTCATATTTCGTGTGTCAATTTCCGCTCCAGTCTTTTTAAAATAAACTTCTGTCTTCACAGGAGACAATTTGGATAGGTTAAGGCAACAAAACTACTTGGTTAGGTTTAGGAAAAGATCGTGGTTTGGGTTCAAATTTTTGTTTTATACCTTCTTTCGGTGATCAACCATGTAAATAGATGATAAAACCTAATATTGGGTGCAGTAGGCCCTTAATGACCCACATACTGTATGGTGCTTATAGCGAACGATAACACCTATTTAATAGCCTGACAACAGATTAATCTGCTGTTATTTTTCCTAATTCTCCCTCTTACTATCGTTCTTCCTTCTTCTTGATAATTTGTCTTTTCCCTCTCTCCTGATTTCTTTCCTCGTCTCCTTTTGTTTCCCTCATCTCCTATCCTTCCTTTCTCCTCACCCCTATTCCTTTCCTTCTTCCTCTCGCTCCCTCTCTTTCTGTACTTTCCTTCTTCAGTCCTCCCCCTTCATTTATAGCTTCTCGGGGGCACTGCTTAATTTTTTCCTCCGTCCTCCTCACTCCTGTCATCTTCCTCAAATAGAAAAAAAGGGGAGGAGAGGCATGGGAGGGAAGACGAGACGAGAGGGTGGGATGACTGTGATTAAGCCATTAAAACAGTAGGCTAATTGAATTGACAAGCTGTTAAGTAATTGTCTCTATTTGTTCCCATCCATTATTCAGCTCTTGACTGCTGTTATGACAGCAGCCTGATGCTTATTATAAGTCTGCATGTGTGTTTTGTGTGTGTGTGTATACGCTGTGTGTGTGTTTACTTGAGTAGTACTCTTTGAATTTCTCATTCCCAGGGCGTCAAATACCGACGCTTTGTCACGGCCGTCTGCGTTCAATACCGTAGATGTAAACCCATCCGCGGCAACAGTAAACACACAGGGTAAGTGATGTGGTGACATAGTTTAAAGAGTGAAAGAGATACACAGGGCGGGTGGGAAGGGAGGTGGACGGGTCCAACAAACACAAGGCTTTTATCCAAGAGACCTCTGTTCATGTCCCGTGCGTCACGTTTTACTTTGCAATCAGCTGTTAGGTTCGTATCCCGTGTGCATAATGTAAAATCACATTTTCACTGTAAAAACGTAGTAGTTTTAAGCCCAACTGTGTTGTATTTCCTAAACCTAACTCAGTGTTTTTGTTGCCTAATCCTAAGCAAGTGTTTTTGTTTAATTCACAACATTAAGCACGTGTTTACATGCGACCACAAAGTGATGGCGAGGGGTCTGACAAAGCGTCAGTATGTGACAAGTTGAGATGAGAACTTGTTGAACATACACAGAAAACCATAAACACAAAGGGATTTACATTGATGCTCTGGTGAAATGATGTGTTAACCCAGAGGCGGTCGCTCATAATGATGAACCCACAGAGTATGATCATCCGTTGTTTTGGCAACTTTACTGTTTTGGTTCACTCTCTCCACTCTCACAGCGTCGTTTCCAGTCGCAGTATGTAGCTGTTTTCAGAGAAAAATCTCTAAATCCCACTGTTCCAAACAGCACACAGATGACCAGCTGGTGTAGAGCATTCAGCAGCTAAAGAGACAGATAATTCCCTTGCAGTTGGAGACCAAAAGCAGCTAAAAGGAGAGTGAATATTGGACTTACACCTGTCAGGTGGCCAGTAACACGAATCAAAATGAATGATAATGTCTGTCTTTTACAGCTTGTCTCCCTGTTGCCCCCAGCTGGCCAAAAAAACAGTTATTGCAGCTTTAACCATACCTTAAAACCAACCCGGTCTCATGGAAAGGCGTATAAATAGCATGACATTACACAGACATTACACGTGTCATGAGGACGCATTTTAGCCTTTTCGCATGTCATTTGCACGCCGCCTTTCGTGTGTCATTTGTACGCCACGCAACAAAACTACGGTTTAGGCAACGAAACCACTTAGGCTTAGGAAAAACGTCATAACTGCTGAAAACACGTCACAAAAGTCACTGACGTAACTTGCAAAACAAAACACAAATGTGTCCTTGCAAACGTCCTCTGTTTATTGGACCCATCCAACTCCCCTCCCGCCCGCCATAAGCAGTCTTTCTCACTTTTTATTCTACGTCACTAGCTCTGAGCGTAGCATATTCACATTCATGCATTCACATTGGACTCAGTACAGACTACATGGTGTAAAAATGCCTTCAAAAGCATGAAAGGCATTCCTATTGCACGCTAAATGCCGTGCGCATTATCGTTGCATTCATACGCCTCTTCGTGCAAAAAATGTTTTGGCCTGTGACCCATTAAAACAAATCAATACTAGTTGCTAAAGGAAAACCAGCAAAATTGACTATTTTATCTCCCTGTTAGGTGTTAGTGTGTCCGATACATTTTGATTATAGGGCCCCCTCCTTTTCTCATCTGCCCAGTAATTTCTCCATCTTTACAAAGACTACAGCACCAATATTACCAATATTAGTGGTATTATTGTACACATGTATTTGTATTAATAGAGTGTGAAACACTGATGTGAACAATAGGAATGTGGATATCATATATTAGATATGTTGACCAATAGGCACAAAAATGTTCCTGTCAGAAAAGTTTTCCTTCCAAAAAAGCCTTGCTTGTTAATTCCAGTCACACTCCGTCTGTAAACCCAGTGAGCACAAACAATCAGGAAAGCTTTGCCTCTTCCATACTTCCAGCTGCCAATAATGAGTGACACTGAGCGGTATCTGGCAGCTCATTGGCTCGTTTCTTCTGCAAACTCATCATCTCAAGGCCCCTCACTGCTACACTGTGTGCACAGCCAAGGCTAGCGAGTGCACCAACAATAGCTGGCAGGTGTAGCCTCGCTGAGAAAGGAGCCAATTGTTTATGGTGAGACAGCTTAGTGAGAATGGCAGATGCACACAAACACACCGAGTCCCTCAGATATGACTATTCACAACGCGTGCAGGTGTTGAGACGGAGAAAATATGTAAGTACAAGAGAGAAAACTAATGCAGAAACGTACTGTGTAGTAGAGATGGAAAGAGTATATTTATATGATAGAACTATTAAAGGACATATCATGCTCATTTTCAGGTTCATACTTCTATTTTGGGTTTCTACTAGAACAAGTTTAATGTCCGAAATACAACACAGCATATATCTGTAAACTGATTAGAACCAGTTATTGTCACTGACTTCATCAACTGAATGAAAACATACTCTACAATGTGTGTGTTTTGCTTTTGTGTGTGATTGAGAGAGACACGGGGGGGATACCAGTATCCTAACTAACCACATGGGTTAATGATCATCAGCACTCTCTTCAGATGCTCGTCCAATAGCTCTAACACGATTATCATTTTTAATCCAGTGGTTGGCATTCAGCTGCTGACTCTCATTCCTGTTCTCTCAGTACAATGTGAGAGCTCTCACCTCAGCTCAAGTACTCAGGATGGAGTAGTTAACTGAGACGCATAATGAAGAAGACTAACAGCAGACTAATATGGGGACGACATATCTAACCACAGGACTGGCATCACGGTTCAGAGTGTTATATACCAGCCGATTAGACTGTTGTCAGGCTATTAAATAAGCGTTATCAGTCGCTATAAGCCCCATAGATGTGGGTCAATAGGGACCTACTCCACCCACTAGTAGGTTTTATCATTTATTCACATGGTAGATCACCCAAAGAAGGTATAAAAGAACACAACAGCGAACTCTAGCGACCGTAGTAAGTTTTTGCAGATGAATATGTGCTTCAGAAGTCTTTAGAGCAGCACATTCAGTCATTCAAGCCAAGCTCTCCGTCTGCAGTCACCGCTCACAGCTTCACCTCTCTCTCATCCATTCCTTCAGCAGAGGTCAGAGGTCACAGTCAGCTAAAGAGCAGTAGCTCTGGAGCTAACAGGGACTCAGAATTTACACTCAAGGACACATCGGCAAAATGGATGTCTATGACAACGGGTCACTTGATGAATGATGATCTCTACACTGCCCCGATGCTTTATATTACACAACTGACCACAGTGTGTGTGTGTGTGTGTGTGTGTGTGTGTGTGTGTATACCCATATACACACTTCAGTCACAATCAAGATATGCAGTTTGGAGTTTAGAACGGAAATCTTTAGCGTATGCAACACACCGGGCTTTCAATTAACTTGAATGTAAACCCATCCCCCCCCCACACACACAGGGCGGGCGGTAGGGGAGGTGGATGGGCCCAACAATACAGGGCTTTCATCCTAGAGGTCGCTGTTCGTGTCCCGTGCATTATGTTTCACTTTCACGTTACAATCAGCTGTTCTTTCGTTTCCCGTGTTCACAACGTCAAGTCACATTTTCACTGTACAAACGTAGTAGTTTTAAGCCCAACCATATTGTTTTTTCCTAAACCTAACTAAGGGGTTTTGTTGCCTAAACCTAAGCAAGTGTTTGTGTGTAATCCACTACGTTAAGCACGTGTTTACTGCGACCGAAAAGTGACGCAGAGAGGTCTGACAAAGCATCGGTATGTGACGAGTTGGGATGAGAACGTGTTGGCTTACTGTATGTGTCCTTGTGCATTTGCACGATACAACAGTATGGGGACCCACTCGTAAAATCTCCATAGCATTACTAGTGGTCAAAAACGCCACAAGGTGCCTTTAAGGTTCAACTGTTACAATAAAAGGCACAACTGAAACAATATATACTATTTATGTCATCCTATACGTCACACTTTCCAACACATCGTTTCTGTTTACCATGAATGCTGCTGAGCAGCAGATGAAGATCAGATTCCTGCTTATGCTTTGGTAAAAATCACATCCCACTAATTAGCTCTGGATTTTAGCCAGACTCTGTATGCCATCTGCAGTCCTGTCACGATGAACATGGTGCTGAATGTTTCCTGACCCTTTCCTGCACAGACTGAAACAAGCCCCCCCACGCGTTTCCAGATTTATGACCGCCTCAATACTTTCGGGCCACGTGGTTTTTGCTCCACAGCCGTGATAAATGGCTGCCTTTCGGTGTCCTGGAGTTTGGTAAAAGGCAAGCAGAAATCATGGGTGGGAAAGGACACTTGGGAGTAGTGTTTTCATCTGTTTCTGTGGGAGCGCCGTATAGCAAGGTGAAGGCAAGGAGAGGGAGAGGAAGTGGTGAAGGAGGTGAAAAATGTGATGATGGAGAAGAAGATGAGAAGTAGAGGAGCTCTAGCTTATAGAAGGCGAATGTAGAAATGAAAGTGGATGGAGAGTAAAGAGAGAAAGAAGATAATAGTTTGGAAACAAGGAGAGAAACGAGGGAAAGGTATAGGAAAGAGGAAGCAGAGAAGAGGGAATATATGATGATGGTTGAAATCAAAGGATGAGAGAGTTGGAAGACAATGATAGAAGAAGGTGTTTTGGAGCGGAGGGGAATTATTCAACATGAGAGGAAAAGAAGAGGGGAAGAGCACCATGGTGGACAAACAAAGAGGACGGACGGACCAGTGAACAAATGCTGTATCATTACCCAGCAGTGATTCGATTATTCACTGTCCGGAGGCATCGTGCCCTCAAGAAGGCAACGACTCGGATTTGGGCTTTATAGGATGTAGGAATATAAATGCTAATTCAGGAAACAGGAGTCTATATCTCCATTGAACAAAAGAGACGCAGAGAGACAAAGACGGGTGCACACAAAGACACACCATGCATTTACCCAGCATGCCGTTCCCCCTCTGAGCAGCCCTATCTACATGCTTTTTATTTTGGGAGGAAATTCACTCTACCCTTGGATACAGTCTAAAAAAATGTCCCAGACACTTTTTCGTTTTTTTAAAAATCCTCTGTCGGAATAAGCTTTCTGGAAGCTACATTTCCACTGCAGTTGTGACATGAGATTAAGTTCATCTGTGGCGTGGTGAAGCAGCGGCGGCGGCGGCAGCGTGGTGTTGGTGTAAACAGCATTACCTCTTCCCCCATTCGGAGCGCTCCATGGCTGTCTGGGTAATTCCATCTTCCGGGGGCAAACAGTGTGGGGTACCTGCCATGGACGGCTATGTGAGCTTACACGGCTATGGGCAGATAGTGCGCCGCTGCATGTTACCTACATGTTGGGGGCAAGAAATGATCTGTTTCAGTGAGTAAGAAGCTCAGAGAGCTAAAAGGATTACTGGCAGGGATGGAAGGAACATGTTATACACAGGTGGATCAGAGTATGACTGTAAAATAATGTCATCACGGAGCTGTTAGACTATTTTTTATAATGTTTCTTAAACAGTTTAGGTTCTCTGTGGGATGTTCTGATCATCATCTTTTGAACTGAATGCTTTGAGGTGAAATTGATTCACCAAACAGAACAGAAAGAGAGGACAAAGAAAGTTTAAGTTTTTTAAGGGTAACAATCCCTTAAAGGGACTTTAATCTTCAATCAAGACTTTTCACAATAAGAGACACCTTTATGAAACAGCCCACTGAGGGTTGAGAGATTCAAAACAAAAATTCAGCACAAGAGGGATCTGAACCCACATCTTTCAGATTGTGGATCTGTTTCTCTACCAGTTGAGCTGTCAGGACCGTGCATGATGACCTCTATTGTTGATTTAACGTTCAAATTAAGCTGCAAATTCTGGGGATTGATCCACATTTTCAGGTGTTCACGACAGGTTGATTTGTGTTTAAATAAATGGATTACAATATTTGAGGGTTTCTATTGGTTATCTACTCTAAGTTGTTTTTCTGACTGAAGGAAAACTAAATTTGCACAGGAGGGATTTGAAACCTCAACCTTCTGACTATTGAGCAGTTTTTCTACCAGTAGAGCTGTCAGGAGTCTTGGATATAAAGTGACTCCCAAGAAGAAGAAGAAGACTTAGACTTAGTCAGTTTGTCAGTGAGAACATCTTTTAAGTGTGAACATGTTTCAGACTGTAAACTTTGTTTCTCTGCAGGTTGATGAAGATAATGTTTCTGCGGCTTCGGTCAGATCTTCTTTCTCTCTCTGATTCTTCGTGTTGATCAGCGCTGAGATGGTCCAGTGGTTAAAGCCTCCGACTGACACACGTGTTCGAACCCCGCCTGAGGTACGCCACACAGGAGTGAATGTGATAAATGTGTATGATGTGTATGTAACAATGTGTGTCGTTTGCGATCACAAATGCCGTTCGTCAAATTTCACGTCGATTTCAACTTGCGAATTTCCGAATTTCCGTCATCAACCAACGAGGAGGAAACAGTAAGTCCAAGAGCCCAGGTGGTCAGTAGCTAGCTTAGCAAGCTAGGCTGTTCAGCTGACTCTGCAGGTGATAGAGGAGCTGCTCATGTGACCTTCACCTGCATATTACATATTAAACAGTAAACCTGCCTTATTAACGCTTTCTAATGGATCATATGCATGGTTTCAGTTAAAATCGGTACATTTGAATGGATAACAATCCCTTAAAATGTAAAATTTTACAACTTTCACCTTAATTAAAAATGGATTTAAGTAATTTTTAAAGTGTAAAGCCCCTTAAAATAGGCAACAACACCTTAATTTGTTCATTAAAGGACCTGAAATTTTCAATTAGGAAGCAAATTTGAGGTTAATTAATGGATGAATGAATGGAATGATATATAAGAAGGTTTTAATAGATTATCTCCTGCATTTAAGAAAGGTAAAATATATTATATTATGTGTATGGTGGCTGCTAAAAGTGCATATTGTATTGTATTAGTATACTGTATGGTATTGGAACACAACTAGCATGTCCCCAAGTTAGTACACATTAAAATAAGATTGTTTTATACAAAGAAATAACAGGGCATGTGCTAATAGATGTCCAGCAGGCCGGAAGCCATCGAAGTTTCCGAGGATTGATTTGTTTCTGTTTGAGCTGTCGTCAGAGCTGTTGCTGTTTTTGCACACGTTTCAAGTGTAAGCAGCTCTTTGTCACCACTCTTGAAAAATGAAGTGATACACAGTGGCATTACTACACACTTGACACCAGCGTGACATTGCTTCTGATTGTTGCAGCTGACCGCCGGCTGTTTGGGCTCACATACTCAAAATGCCTCTCATCATATGGGAGGAACGAGCCAGAGCAGAAAAGCTGCAGGAACACAGAAGTAATCAAGGAAATTGGCTTCAGGTTGTTCAGCTTGCTGGGGTCGGGTGGCAGGGGCTGGATCTGCCTCCCCACCTTACAGACACAAATCACAAAACTCAGTTTGCAGCAGTATGAATGCCACGATAAGGCGTTTAACGTGCAATAAGAACGCCTTTCTTAATTTTTGCGTGTCATTTGTACGCCATGTATGCTGTACTGACTGCAATGTAAATGCTTCTGTGTATAAATGCTACGGTACGAGTTAGTGACGTAGTATAAAAAGCGAGAAAGACCACTTATGGTGGGCGGGAGGGAAAGGTGGATGGATCCAAAAAACACTGGACTTTTAACCAGGAGACTGGTGTTTTTGTTTTGTTACCTTAGTGATGTTTGTCACATGTTGTTTAGTGACGTTTGTGACGTGTTTACTGTAGTTGTGTTACGTTGTTTCCGTACTTGTTTTACTTGGTTTCTGTACTTATTTTAAGCCTAACCATGACGTTTATCCAAAACCTAACTAAGTGGTTTTGTTGCCTGAACTCAACTGCAGATGTTACCATAGTTTAGTTGTGTGGCGTACAAATGACGCGCAAAAAGTGGCATACTCATGACAAACGGAATGTCCTTGTAATGTTGTGGTACTTATACGCCTTCCCGTGAGACCGGGTGGGTGGGACTTTGAGTTTAAGTTTATTTGCTTTAATGCTCCAGGTCCAAACATTTATATGGTGTAAAGCAATGTTGGTAGTGCCACAGATGTTTAAATAAATGACTGTTAAATTAAGTTCAAGTTTATTTATAGCACATGTTCGTACAGTTCAAAGTGCTTTACAGGGGGAAATACAAATGTTCATTTGTTTCCTAGACCTTTTCTCACATTTTAACAAGTACAGGTGCTGCTAATAATGTTAGTAATGGTGTTCTGGTTCACTGACATGACTGACACACCGTAATGGAAAAAAAGCATCATTAATGTTATTAGTAACGCCTCTGCTTTTCCTGCTCTGACATGTCAAAGTCTGATGTTCACACATTAGCTGCAATTGATTCATTTTGCATTCAGGTTTGGAAATTCTTCCTTGAAGACAGTAAAGCAAATGTTAACAGATATAAACTTAAAAAACAGAAAATATAAAATATAAATATCCACTAAAAGAGGAAATAATTAGCTAAAGGTAACAGAGTGTCTTTTAAAATTGAGGAAACAATCATTCATTGTCTATGTAAACAGCCGTGCAATGCATTCTGGTAATGTAGCACTGCATTTCGAGTGACGTTGGCCGCTCCTCAATTGCATAAAGTTGAGGTTTAGGCTACTTTAAGCAACTTAGAGGCGTCCAGCGCGACTCTGGAAACTCCTGAACAACTAACCGTTGTCGATCTAAAATGAAGACAGATTCAGCAACTGCATGGCTTATTTCTCGCCTAAAATGTTTTCAGAAACACATTTTGGTGAACTATTTTCATAATATAAGAGAAGAAAGTTTCCAAACAAGCCGCCATGTTGGTTACAGTTATGGAGCAGCAGCCCACGAGTGAAAGCGTTCATCCAATCAGGTGTCCAGTGGAAGCCCATCAAGCGACCAATGCTGGGAAGGGAGACGATCCCTCACGTCCAATAACGCCCCTGTGGACACGTACCATTAAGGTGCTACATACCTGAACCTTAACCAAAAGGTATATTCTATACCAAAAGAGGGTACTGTACACACACACACACACACACACACACACACACACACACACACACACACAGAAGTGCACACAGCAGCGTGAGAATAGGTCTTTATACATCATAGAGTATAGTGTGCCTATACTGAAACTGAAGAACTGTTTCATCATCACACTTTCAAAGGAGTCAAAATAATTGCTGAGGACAAGAGAAAGACTGAGGGGGTGAGAGACACACGCGCACACACATATATAGAAAGAGAAAAAAAACTATAAGAATAAATCCACTCATCAACCCCTGCAGAGTAATTGTAAGTGATCCATAAATTACAAAATTAGTGACAGTATAGCGTATTGTCCCATTTCAGCATGAAGCACCAACCTCCAGAAAATCTGTGTACCTGGACACAATGTTGTCACCATGGCTCCAAGTTGAAGAGCATGCAGTTCCCATAATGGCCACTAGATGGTGGCTCCAGATGTTATTTTTCTATAAGTCAGCTCTCCGCAGTTTATTTGACTTCTTCTAATGTGTTTGTCTCGGTGGTGGTGTTAACAATAATTGTTCCATTAAGAACGAATTAAATGCTGGTGTTTTTGTATGTTTTATCCCATTTACTAGACATCATGTAGACTCGACACAGTGGTTCTCGATTCTGGGGACCCCAAGCCTATGGCAAGCCATTTTAACATTTAATAGCTAAGCTTGACTATCCGGAATTAACATTAGAGATATCTACAATTACATTGTGATAAGTCAGAATTCTTATTCAAGATATCTATAACATCATTCTGACTAGTCAAAACGACAGTTAGAGATATCTGTAATTCAGATTTGACTATCAGTAATAATAGTTACAGATATCTCAAACGTCATTATGACTAGTCAGAATTGTTGTGCATGACGTTGCTCATGCAAGGCTTCCCATTGGGTATTGGCCCAACAAAGCATCTGAACAGTGTTAGCAGAAGCTTTTTGCTAACTTGGATAGTTCGGTAAAGTTGGGAAGATATTCAAACTTCCTGGATCAATAACTCATAAGTGAAACGTTGTTAAAACACAAACGACGGCTCTTTCTAAACGTAGTAAGGTAAACAACGAGCTAAAAACCTAATTTTAATCAAAACGAGCCTTCCTCCGAGCCGGACACATAACATCGGTCTCTATGTGCAGCCGGCTGTGAGACGACTGGTCAGGGGCCTTTGTGGATAATATAGTTAAAAAAACGTCATGAAATAGAAAGAGCTCATCATCAAGGAATTTGTGGTGAACGAGAGCTTTGTTCACTAGAGAGTTGTGGTAGAAATTTACAGCATATTGTAGATCTATTGTCTCCAGACATACTTTATAAACCATACAGCTGCAGTGCAGCGCCATAGTATGTTTGAATAGCTTCTGCCTCCCACTTGCCGTTGCTGCTGACGTAATTATAGATATCTGCAACGTCATTTCGCCTAGTCAAAACTCTAATTCAAGATATCTGTAACTCAGGTGTCAAAGTCCGACTAGTGTACGGCACATAAATGTAGTACTTCCTTCAATACAAAAAAACTCTCTGAACAAAATCCATGCAGCTTGTATATCGGAAAGCTCTTTGTATATTATCGCTTACATGTTTGCCGGATTGACAGTTATCTGTCTATAAAAGAGGCTCCAGGAGAAATGTCCATGGATATATTTATGAATCTCAGATTTTCAGATTTTGCCAACGTTGATGCCCAAAACTGACACTGACAGGAAACGTCGAGGAAATTGCAGATTTTTGGCGCCCCCATGAATAATGTCTGCTCATACCACTAGAAAAAGTTGCCTCATTTTTCTTCCATTTTCCCGGCACTACGGCTATGGCCCACTTTGATGTCCCTATGTTAAATATTGAATGTACATCCATATTTCACTAGCTGGGCCCCAGAACAAGACTGAGGGCAGGATGATAAACATTGGCAGGGAATTTCACTTCTCTAATTGCCCAGAGTTAATCTCTCTTTCCCTGCATAGTGCCTTGACCTGTAGTAATGGAGCTGCTGGAGTCCCACGGTAAATATAAATAGGAGGGGGAGAGTGGGAGAGGAGAGAAATACACAACACTGTAAAACATTTTAAACGAGTTCAACTTTAAAACATATGCTTTCTCTTTGCCTTAGAATGTGAATTAAAGGAGCTAGTATTGAATAGACTGATTAAAGTCTTCTCATTAGCTGCTGCTGTTGTCAAACTAATTAATATTTTAGCATGAGTTTAGTCACATCGACAAGTTTCAGGGTCAGTTCTTCATTTGCCGCAGTCTTTACGGTGCCATTGTTCCAATGGCCCATTATTCTGAAACCCCAATAGTCCGAAAGGTCCCATTGGACCAAAAGCCCATTTGTCCGAAAGCCTGTTATCCCGAAAACAAACACCCATTGTTCCAGAGGCCCATTGCTCCGAAAATACAAACTCTAAATGCCTAAAAATTTAACTAACCGGTACGTAATTTTTGCACCACGTAATGCACTGTTAAGAGGTTGTGGTGATTTCACGTATTTCTGTGAGATCAGGCTGCTTGGCTCATGAATACGTGGGTTATACACAAAGTAAAGCGCATTACTTTAAGTACGAACAATGAATGAGAGCAGCCTGATTTTTACAAAATATAGAAAATCACCAGCCTTATCCTTTAAGGGTTTTTTTTAACATGAAATTGACAAACCTATCTTTTTACATAAAATGTATGATGAAACATTGTTTGATTTCACTCACTCCCATTATGATGTTTTACAGTGAAACCGTAGGAGGGAAGAGAAAGAGGTAAAAGGGGGGAAAAATGAATTATTAAAGAACCAGAGAAGGAATACCTTCAGGAGCTGACTGCGGATATTTGTCTAATTTCATTTGACGCTAGGGGCAAATCTTTCTATTTAAACACCTCTAAGTGCTAATGATGTTTGCATCATTAAAAATATTAAGTGGGGCCTGTGACACATAGCTTACCCCTGATCTAGCAACTGGGGAAAGGAACACTACACTGCAAAAAATTCCATTTTAACAAGCAATATAATCTGATGCATCCATAAAAATCACACCAGATGCTTCATGACTTTTTAAGACTTTTACTTTTGCAATTTTTTTTTAGAAACACAACAGGTCATTCGTGGCAGATGTTTTAAATTGCTTCAAAGTGCACTACGTACAAGTAAATTAGTTGTCAAGATGGGGACATTTTTGTTTTTCTAGTGTACTGCATCCCTGTCAGGACTGGCAGCATTTGAATGCAGTGATGAGGGTCTCCTCATCTGTATTCATCTAAAAGCTTTAAAGATTTAAAGTGATGAATAATATCCTTCTGAATAATAATAACCAGGCCCCTTGCCACTGCTTCACTCAATTTGAAAAAAAAAAAAAAATGGAAATACTTAATGTACTGTCCAGTAAAATCATGTTTTAGCGAATTAGATTAATTACTGCTACATTTTGATGAGCTCCACTCCGACAGATAGGATGCATGAATATTCATCTCTTTTCTGGTACAGAAATATCCTCATGTGGTGGTTTTATGTTTAAATCATGACTGTGAAAGAGAGGAAAATATGAGTGAATCTGGCGGTCTCTGTCACCCGTCCCCACGGCGAGTTCAGAGGTCAGTGTTGATGCACTTTGAAAGCTTTGATACATGAACACTAAAGGGTGGTCGGCACAGAGGACGATCACTGTAAATCTGAATTGTAATGATTGCAGTAACAGTGAATGAGTGTTATCTTGGTGTGCATTCCTTTCTCTCTCTCAGCTCTGTTCTAACAGAAGTCAGGCTTTAATGTATGCAGCCAGACTGAGTGACACTACGAGAGCTCATCATTTTATATCGTTTGTCTTCCTGTGTAGTTCAGTAGGATATTTAATAAGGGATGGGACCGGTGCAGGCAGCTGTCTTTCCCTACTGGCATAAAGGGGGGATGGGGGGGGTAGGGGAGGGTAACTGTCCCCAGCATGAAAAACAGCCACGCCATGGGAGAGTTTTCATCTTTTTCATTGATTATTGATAAAACAAAATCAAACATTTTCAGATTTTTGTGGGTAAACTGGGTCACTACGACTACAAAATGAAAAAGGGAAAATGTGAAGTATTGAAATCATAAATCTCAACAATTGCTTGCTCCTTGCAGTTAAACATATAATACTACATTTTATTTCTTACTATTCTTACCGTCTTTTCCAGAACTAGAAGTCATTGAATATAAAATGAAAAAAAACGTATCCTCATACAACGGTTAGTATGATATCTTGCAAAAAGTTATTTCTCATTTTGCGTATATTTTCCTACAAATGTCGATTTCTGCCTGTTACATGCATACAGTCTTTTCAAAATAAACTTCCGTCTTCACAGGAAACAACTTGGTTAGGTTTAGGCAACAAAACTACTTGGTTCGGAAAAGATGGCCCAAAACTGCATGTGATTATCATAAAGTGGGCATGTCTGTAAAGGGGAGACTCGTGTGTACCCATAAGGCCCATTTTCATTCACATATCTTGAGGTCAAGGGTCAAGGGACCCCTTTGAAAATAACCATGCCAGTTTTCCCTCACCAAAAATTAGCGTAACTTTGGAGCATTATTTAGCTTCCCTCCCGACAAGCTAGCATCACATGTTTGATACCAATTGATTCCTTGGTTTTGTGTTTCACATGATACCAGTATCTTCACTCTAGAGTTAAGACTGAGCCCGCGACAGCCTCTTAAAGACAGTAATGTCGGTAGGGATCACCGGCAATCCCGTGGGTCTCAGAGGGTTTGAAAATTGCTTTTTGGAGTGCTGAGGTGAAATTTAGGTGTGCTTGAGCACCCCTAAAAAGAGTCTAAAGTCTTCAATGCAGTGCATTACTTTTCGTAGGTATAGCTACAAACGGTGCATGAGACCAGCCTGGTTTAGGACAGCAGTGCAGGCAGCAGTGCAGCATTGCCGGTATATAAGATGGGACTTTAAATGATGGCTGCATGTGCAGCTTTGTGACTGTGGCGGTGATGAGGCAGCGCTGGCAGGTTTCTTTACGAGTGCAGCCAGCAGGCCCGCGGTGACTCCCGGCCCTCTGTCAGTGCTGTCCACAGCTTTATGGGACAGAGGTAGATATGGAAGCCTGAGAGGCTCATCCAGGGGTCGTTATGGACGTCGTATAGGAACTCCTTCCCCCTGAGGACACAGAGTGGATGTGAGAGAAGGCTAGGAAAAAAGAAAATGTGTGTGTGCATGTTGTCTTTATGCCAGAATGGATGAGGCTCTGGCTCCGAGACAGTGGAGTAGGAAGTAATGCTCTCTTTCCATCACCTGAGGGCTGAACCTCTGAGGACAAGTGTGCATGTGTGTGTGAGTGTGTTCCTACCCCGAAGCCAAAGCCTTGTACCCTGACAGATGTCTCTGTCTCACCTGCTTCAGCGAGATGTCGTCATCCTGAGACAGCCGTTGAATCTTTGTTTGACCTTTCCGGGGTTAATGGGAGGAAAGTGTAGAAGTGTATAAAGAAGACGTGTGGAGCAGGAACGAGATAACATGATAGATGAGCAGCTTGTCAGAACGTCTGGTGGTGATGGCGTACATCTTTCATGTGCAGGTGCAGACGTCCATTTGCCAGTACAATGTTTTAGTATGCAGAAGTATGTGTGATCTGTTTCCAGAGAAGTACACTTCACACAGTAAAGTGGAGGTATTTCAGCTGAGGTGTATATAACACCTCTAAATTCACAGCTATTGACTTTTGGCTATGAAATCATAAACTGCTTGTCCACTATCAGTGACTACGTTTACATGCACACACACTAATATTCCACTATTATTCAGAATATGACAATATTCAGAATTCGATAGGGGTCATGTAAACAGCATATTCCGTTTGGATATTCTGAATTAGGCCTTATCCCGAGTGGACTATTTTCCGATTAAGACATTTGGGATATGCCGATATTATTGATGTTTTAGGAGCATTCTCTGGACACGTATACAGCGCATTCGTAATATGCGTCTCAATTGGGGTATTTACGGCAGTTTGCGACACACGGCCTCTTGCCTGTTTATGGCCAGCTCGGCCGACTAGCCGACAGTTTGCAGAGATGCACGCCCAAAAGAAAAACCCACATTTCTGGTGGGAAATTATAAAAGACTTGGATATCAACAGGTTTTTGGATATGCGCAAATATTGCTGGCTGACCTTTTCAAGAAGGTAGTTGAAGGAATGAAAGAGGGAGGCTGTGTTTCCACAGTCAAACAAGTCCGCCAACGGCTGCATGTAGAGGGAATATTAGAGGAATATTCATTTTCATTAGCGATGTAGACAGATTAGTAGGAATATTGTCTTTTTCGGAATAAGAAAAAAAACCTGAATATTTTGTGCATGTAAACGTAGTCATTGTTGCATCTGATTCATCATCTAAACATGCCGCATCCAAATGTCAGCAGCTGCCTGCAGTAATAATAGTGGAAAAGCTGGTTGTGTGTCTTGTGCATTGACTTATTAATGAAATCTTCTATATATAGGATTTTCTCCAAGAAGAATAAGAAATGTCAGTCTGTTGTTGGGGCTGTGTCTCAGTTCAGCTTTTGTTTACATTTGAGCGCACACATAAAAACATATAAATATAGCAGTGCATACTGAGCAGTATGGTACGGACTATTTTTATTTTGTACCTCTGCTCCAGTTACATTTTAACACCTTGACATCATGCTGATAGCAATGCTACAGGACGGGCTGATGACTTTTTCCCAGTAATGAAATCATTAGATGTCACGTCAGCCGTGTACCAGATTGCAGTCTTGCAGATTGAACATTTCTCTCTTGCAAGAATATGGATCTTCTCCTCTTCCGTTCTTCACTTTTCATCCACACCTCTCCTCTATCTTTAGAAGAGTAGAGAGAAGAAGATGCCTCTCAGTGTCACAATGCCCCCCTGGTCAGTTTCTCTGTGACAGTCCCTCTCTGTCGGCGCTGCTGCTGCTGCCGTCGCCCTGGGATTCAGCAGGATGGAGGCCAGTTTGCAGCTGACAGCTGCTTGCGTTGCTGTTCACCTCCAGCTGGATGGATTTGCGCGGCCAAAACTGTTAGTTAGTTAAATGAAGCCCTGAAGGAGCGTGAATGAGCTCGCCTGCGGCAGCAGCAGCACTCCAAAGCAGCCAATAGAGGAAAGTTATCTTCCATTCAGAGAGTAAAAACAGATAGAGACGCTTTCTGCTGTCGCCTCTGGGAACAGGGATAATGCAGGAGCAGGGTAGCGCAGAGACCTGTATGCACAATTAAACAAAACATTTCAACGGCAGCACTTCAGAGCAGCCATTAAGAGAGACTTATCTTCAGTGGAGAATCTAACAGAAATAGATTCCTGTCAGTTTTGGGACAGGGTTACAGGGTGATTGGACTCGTACGCACAATTAAGCAAAATGTTTCAGGCTTACTGCTTCAATTCACTGCATCCGGGTACTGGTAGCAAACAATAGAAACGGCAGCAAAGCAAGAGTTTAATAATGTGAATTGTGAAATGTGTGAGTGTTTAGATTCAGGTGCTGACAGAAAGACAGCCGGAAAGATGTACATACTGTGCATACAGTAAATCTGACAAAGGTAAACTGAAATCCAGTTACAGAAATCTATAATCACTGAATGTTATTAGATAGGTAGAGGTCAATATTTTTTAAGATTTTATTTCCCAGAAGAAAGAATTATGTATATTTTAAGTCTTTAAAAAGAGCGTGTGAAAATTAGATTAAAAAAAATCAATATCACAAATATCTCTGTACAAATCTGATCATCATTTGCAGTGCAAACTCTGAGAAAGTTTAACCTTTTATTAACTTTGAGGGATCTGCAGCTTATTCCCATTTTCTCCCCATTTTTCTCTTCACGTTTTAATTACATGAATCCCGTTTTGTGTTGTACTTGCCGAATGTAGACCATATTTGCTGTGAAACTGCTTTCATGCTACTGAAAACACAACTTTCAGAGGGAGGCTGTACTGGACCAAGTGAGGGTCCTGGCTGGATTTAGCTTCCTGACCTGCAGCTGTTTTGCAGACATGGGGGCATCTGTGGGTGCTGAACTCACATGTTCATAAAGCAGCAAAGACTTAGAAGATGTACTGTAGAGTTTGACTGTGAATCTCCTACACTATTGACTTGACGATGATATGCTGCAGGGTAAACAATAGAAGAAACCTCTGAATGGACCATGGGTCATGGTGTAAACAGTAAGAAACATTTTTTTATTTGCAAAAGTGGAAGAGTTTTATTTATATGACTGATAAATTATGATTTTAAAATTTATTTTTATGCCGTGAAGCGTTTTGCTCGCTGCTTTTGCGTTGCTGAGTACCTCGTGTTCTTCCTCACTCTGCAGCTCACGTTTTTGTTGGAGCACCCTGAACACTTGGAGTTGAAACAACTTAAACTTGAAGCAAAAAACCGCCTGACTTCATTTGCGTTTTTTCCCATTGTCCAATTGGATGAATTGAGAGGCGAGCCTTCTGTGGTGGCAATATTAGCTGACGTTCAATGTCGCCCTGGGCAAGCTGCAAGACATCTGAACAATTTGTAGCCTCAACTACTTTCTAACGTTAAGGTTTAAAGTTAACCAACTGACTAACTGTTAGCTAACATCCTTTTTACCCTGTGTTGTTAGAGGAAGCTAAGGACAAGTGATTCGGAGGTTGCCTAGCAACAATAAAAAAAAGACACAGCAAGCTGCTGTTTTTTTTAAATTGTAGGCTTCAACAAAAAAGGCAGTGTGGTGCGCCTCGCTTTTTGCAAACTGCAAAACGTGCTCTGTCTGATCGGAGCTGTAAGCATCTTTTAAAACAGTATAACATTCAATTCAATTTTCTATTCAGTTTTATTTATATAGCGTCAAATCATAACAGAAGTTATCTCAAAACTTATTATGATATTCACACTGCACAGTGTAAAATAAGCTGTTCTTAGTCCATAGCATGAAGTGAACCAACCCTACATGGTGTCCTCTCAGGTGAAACTACTTGCACCAGAAGAGAGCGACGTCTTTTCCCTTTTTTTGCTAAACTTCCACAGAAACCAGCTTTGACTGATAGCCCTAATGGCAGCCGGCAATAATGTTGACATAACAACTGAACGGCAATCATTACTCCATCATCCTGAGACGACTAAATCGCCTGTCACTCGTCTTCACTTCGCAACTTTAAACAGAAGTGTCACTTTATTGACATAATTTATATGGATAAAGAGCCCCTTACAGTTGCCTCCTGGCTGGAATGAATCAACTGATCTCATACACACACACACACACACACACACACACACACACACACACACACACACACACACACACACACACACACAAGCTACGCACAGTCTCACCTCTAATTTCCCATTATCATCCTGCAACGCTTTTGAATTATTCATGGGATGCCCTCACTGTAGGGAGAAAGTGAAGAGAGGAGGAGAGGTGGAAAAATGGAAATGAAGTGGGAGAGTAAGAGGAAGAGAAAGAGAGAATTAGAGGTGATAAAAAGAGTGGAAACAAAGAATTGATGAAAAAAACAACAAGAGAAACATGAGCGCACAGGGGGAAAGGAGGAAACGCAGAGAGAAAATGAAGGTGGAGAGTCAAGGAAGGAAGACAAATAGAGGACAGTGAAGAGATAAAGAGGAGGTGATGAGGAGAGGAAGAGTAGCGGCAGACCACCAATGGGAGGAAACAGGAAAACAGTGTTCTGCACGCAGGACAGGTAGATCAGATGTCCCCGGGAGTGGATGAATAAAGCAGACACGTCTGTCAGCTCATAAATTGTTCCAAATTAGCAGAGCTTTCATTTAGCATATGCCCGCTTAAACTGAAAAAGAAAGGATGGGGAGGTGGAGAGCAAGGCTACGAAGATTTACTTCCCTTTTTTTCCCCCTCCGTCCCGATGGTCCACATGATTCTCTCCACCAACTGTAAGCAAGCCTGAGGACTTGTGCCTCTAAACTGAGTCCTGTCTGAATATTCATTGGCTTAATTTGCATAGCCCACAGATGGCGAAAACAGATGCTCGTTACGGCAAGTGTCAGTTTTCAAAAATTTGCTTTCATGACAAAACAAATAAAGCTATACAGGAGGATGGAGCGGCTCGAAGCCTCCTGGCAGAGCTGCCAAGTGTGTGTGTGTGAGACAGTTGTCGCAAGAGAAACTTTTAAGCATTTGTGTGTAGCGCACAGACCATGTCTATACGTGCAGTGTGTGCAGTATCAGTATGTACAATATAGGCATAATAAACATGACTGAAGGAGTTTTTATTTACTCTGATTACCAAGAATAACGTTGATGTTCTTCCTGCGTAAAAGCTCTGCCTCTTGAATACGGTGTCGGCCTGAAAGAGAGTTAACATTATTTCTTGTCTTCAGTGTCCCATGAAGCTTTGCTCCTGCACAATTGGCAAGGTTTTAACAGTATTTCTTGAGCTATAGACAACTGTATCTGTACCTGTTTACATTTTATCTAGAAGGACAAAGAGGGAAAAGGCACATAGGACATTGGAAATCGAAATGGATCGAGGACCCTTTCAGCGTTTAATCATCATCAGCGTTGCATTGTGGACTGATCAGAGTTAAAGACCTGAGGGCAGACAGAGACGAGGCTAAGCAGGAACAACACGCCGCTGTGTAAAACACTTGTTCTCTGCTTGTACGTTCCCATCTGACCTATCTACGGGAATCTAACATTGTTTTTTGGAAAAGTTAATCAACTGCTCTGTGCTTTTGTTACAAGAGCACTGAAAGGTGGCGAGAATGAAGCACAAAAAAACACATCAACAGGAGCACAGAAGTGTAATTTAAAGCATAAAAAAGTAATATAGAGTGTGGTCCTTTGTCCAGGAGCCCTTTTCACCTGAGGACTTGGTCTCATCAGCACTAAGCCAAGAATGTGGCTTGAAGAGGTCTCGCTATTTTTGTATCTCAACAGCGAGTTTCTCTTCTGTTGTGACAACTACAAGACCTCAAGAGAAAACACGCTATCACCTGAAAAGAGAAGAAGTCAAGGTACAGAAGCCAGGATGAGCAAAGCATAGGTGCAGTGTGAAAACAAGAATACGAGTTAACAGCTCTGTGAGGCTGTTACTGTGGCACAGTGGTTCTTTTAGAGAAGTGCTAATGTCAGCATGCTAACATGATGCTAATTACACTAGACCATAGACTGTATGGACGACGTGTCTCCACTTCCTCCCACTGTACAGAAGTGAAGCCAAAATATTCCGGATATGGGAGCTGCCATCTTGAGATTTTGACATCTTAGTTTATGTACTTACTTTAAGCCCAACCATGATGTTTTCCGTTACCTTAACTAAGTGGTTTTCTTGCCTGAACCTAACTGCAGATGTTTGTATGGTGTACCAATGACACGTGAAAAGGCTATGAAATGAAATGAAATGTCCGTGTAATGTCGTGGTATTTATGCACCTTCCCATGAGACCTGGTTGGGTACACCTAAGGGTCCCGGTTTGAATGGAATGGTAGCGTTAGAGGAAAGGTCAGGGGATGACCAAAGTCAGTAGGATTCATCCACTAGAGACCGTCACTGTCTGAAACAAATTTCATGGCTATCCATCCGCTAGTTGTTGGGTTATTTCACTCCGGAACAAAGTGGTGGGCCGAGCAACCGACTGACAATGCCATCCCCGGAGCCATGCTGCGATGGCTTTATAATTTATTTTGCCAATTATGTTTAGAGGGAAACATTATTGCTGCCTTAAATAATGTGCACTGGCAATATATAGTGTATAGTATACACAGTATAATGTATAGTATAATTAAGCATTTATGATATGGAATAGCCTTTGGTAATGACAAAGTACTTGTGCTCATGCTGCTTCTCTGAAAAAACAATGCATAAATGAAGGTTGGTGGCTTTAAAATGTTAGGTCACCCCCTTCATCCAAAGCTATATGCAACCACAGCGTGCACACACACACACACACACACACACACACACACAGAAACACAGCGAGCAGCTCCAGCCCCCCTCCAGTAGCTTTGTGCTGTGTGAGCACACAAATGAAAATGCTTCCTGCAGAACAATTCATTTGCCACACCACACAGTTTCCTCTACTGCACTGCTGGTCATGAGTGATTTTACACGCTCTCTCCCTCTCTTTCTTTTTGTTTCATCCCTTCTCTTTCTCTCTCCTTGTTTTTCATTAAATTCAATCTCTTTGCTTCCTTTTTTCTTTCCCTCACCTCACCATTTGCTCTCTCCCTTCATCCCATTCTCCATTTTCCTCACATTTAGTTTTTTTGTACTTTTGCTGTGTTTAGTGAAGTTGGAAGTTCCCACCTGGGAAACAATGCAACTAACATGTCAAACTAAGCATGTTAACCCTGTAATTGTGCAGGCTGTTCTCATACACTGTTCGTAGCTAACCTACGAAAAGTAATCCACGTAATTGTGAACCAGAAAGTATAAAGGGCAACAAACACCGCCTAAGAAGGAGGTCGGGGTGGATGGCTGGGTCAAAAAACACCAGACTTTCGCCCAGGAGACTCCATGTGAAACCAGAAGTCAACGTTGATTTATTTGTAACGCCACTTCCGGTGTTATTTTAACCCAAACCACGACCTTTTTCTAAACCTAACTAAGAAGTTGTGGTTCCTAAACCTTACAAGATGGAAGTTTATTTTGAAAAGACTGGAGCGGAAATTGACACGTGCGTCACATGTTGCTGGATAACGCACAAAAAATGAGGAATAACTTTTCGTAAAATATCATACGAACTGTTGTATGAGAATATGTTAAATTGTGAGCATGCTAGGACGTTAGCATTTAGCTCACATCACATCTATGCGTACAGCCTCACAGAGCTGCTAACAGGCTGTAGGCTCTTGTTACCACCGGAGAGCATGGAGGTTAGAGCTATGACCTACATGTCTTTCTAACTTCTGTCTTTTGAATCAAATACAGCACAAATCTTTCAGCCCCCTCTTTCCTCTGTTTGATAAATGTCCTCAAATAAAACTCTCTCTAACCCTCTCCTTCCCTC
Source organism: Sebastolobus alascanus (assembly GCA_916701645.2). Classification (NCBI taxonomy): domain Eukaryota; kingdom Metazoa; phylum Chordata; class Actinopteri; order Perciformes; family Sebastidae; genus Sebastolobus; species Sebastolobus alascanus. The sequence goes on from CAKAOJ020000080.1 coordinate 1,741,775, forward strand.
TCCTGGTTCTCCAGCAGCCTGTCCTGTCCCGTAACACTGCCACGGTGTGTAGCTTCTTTCGGATATTAATTAAACACCCTTATGTGTCATCAACCCCTCTGGTGAGCAGCTCGCTCTTTAATTAGACCCGACGAACGCCAGGGAGGAAGACACACACCTCACTGGTTTGTGTACAACTGCACAGGTGTGTGTCAGACTGGGGAGGTGTGGTTGAGGATAAAGTCAGTGTTTTTTCTGTTTGTGCATTTGTGTACGTGCAGGTCTGTTGCTCAGTTTTTTAGGAGGGTCTCTGCAGACCGTATTTGTGTGAAAACAGCCTTTCTCTCTAGTGTGTGTACATGGTTTCGATGTGATTTCTGTTTTTGCATGCATAGTTTGTTACTCCACTGAATGTGAAGGTGTTGCTCTTTAACACCCCCGATCTCATGCTTCTGTCATTTTTACAAACATTTTCTAATTGCGGCCTTGGGATTGAGAGAAAGTCACCACGCCTATGATAATATCTCACAGTTGGCACCGTTCACAGCTAAGAAGGAAACATGAAAGTTGGCGGCTGTGAAACTTGCAAATGCATCTAAAATTACAAAGTGTTTTACTTTACTTTCTGATTGTTGTTAGTTATTCAAAACCAGCTGATTTTCTTCAAGAAAGTGCAGTGGAAGTTTGCAAAAGAGAATTACAACTATGCACAGCACGACTACAAGGGAATTAGAGTATAACGGAACAGGAACCACTTCTGCATCTGTTCGGTTTAAATAGATTCCTCACATATGAAAACGTGTTGCTTCCCCTCAAGACGTACTGATGCGCATCAAATGGTGCAAAATTAAAGGTGTTATAAAAGTTAGAGGCAATCCACAAATCTGACAGTAGCCTCCACTCTGCCAGTCAACTGTCCCATCTGTTCACTTCAAACGGAGCATAAAAAAGTACGACATACTACATTAATTTGAGGTGAAATCACATTGTAAATACAACCTTTTTAAATAGCATTAGAACTAAATGTGAAAGCAGCTTCTACTCTTCAGTCAGTGGTCATATCTGTTTAGTTTGAGCATAATTTTAAAACATTATTATCTATCTATCAGTTGAGACAATAGTATAGGAAATTAAAGAAAATGTTGGTTAGTATTTTAGTTCAACATACAATTTCTAATGCTTTAGACAAAATATTTTTATCCACTCCAATGTTGTGGGACAGTTATTGAAGTTTTTTATTCATAAAGTTAAATCATAACATTTCAAACAGCTATAAGCCTGAATGTGAGCTAAAATTAATGATTGACATGGACACTTTTTGCAGTGGAGTGCAGTTAGCTAGACATATTTGTTCTGGGTTAGGGGATTTGGCTGTCCTTCCTTTCACACCGGCCAACTTCGCTCCAGAGCAGAGGCAGCAGCATGAAGCCCAGAGTACAGCTTTGCCAAATTTCCTCCACCAGTAGCTCTGTTTTCCCCGTGCAGCCTCCTCTCATTTCCTACACTGTCCTGCACCATGAAGCACGCCAACTTTTTGGGCACACACTTCTATCTTTTTTTCTGAATGTGCTGCAGTATTGGTTTGGCGTCAGAAATGTTGCAGGTTTGACTAACTTTCCTGTGAATTTTTTGATTACAAAACTTGTCCGTCACCAACTGTAAACTGCGTGCCTAAGCTTTCGAGACTGATCCACCGGGCTGGCACCAACAATCCCTGAAGTGTTCTTCATAACTGGATCATTCTCTGGTCTGAGGACAGAAGATTTTCACTCTTGTCCTCACTACTTGAGAATGAAGCCCTCATCTTTTAGCTGTGATAGCAGACTCTCTGAATATCCAGATACATTTCACAGGACATTAGAGAAGGATATTATCAATGCACAATAGCTGGGTGAGCTTTCCCAATAGAGAGGCCAAGTTCCTCCCCTTTCGGTGGACCACTATGGGCCATTATTTCGGAAGAAATATGTACGGTAGTCAACAGCGAGAGACAAATCATTTTTTGATCCTATTTGAATTGCGCCGTGAATCACACATATGTTTGTCAATTTAAAAGATAATTTTGAGAGTCGAGAAAGTCTCAGTTTGTCATAAAACTGTTGAAGTATCTGTGAAAATACGTAATTACGTATGTAACTGTGTGTTTCGTACTGGGATGTACTCACACGAGCGACGGGTCTCACTCGTTCTTTGCTTCCTGGCTGATAAAAATCAGCTAAGATAACGTTATATTTGTGCGTGGAACATAGCTAAGTTAGATAGCTAGCTAGTGTTGCAAAATTATCTTTTAAATTCACAAACATCATATGTGTGATTCATGGCGCAATTCAAACGGTATCTAAAATGTATTTGTCTCTCGCCATTGACTACCATACATATTTTTTTCCAAATAAGGTCCCATGGGAGGGGAGGGACTTCGCTACTACAGATGTTTAGAGTTATGCAGAAGGAATCTTCATTTCACATTTAGACTCAGTCACAGTATCTGTTTATAATTCATATAATTTATTAATCTTGCTTTGACTTTTAGGAGAGGTCTTTGTACAAGCATGTGTGTATTCTGAGGTGTAAAGTGCACCACATATCTGCGTTGCGTCATTTGACAAGCGTTAAATGATGATCGAGCAGGCGGACTTCACACAAAGCAGGTTGCACCTTTGGATCCAAACGTAATTGACTGACGGAGTCTGTGCTTTCACACACTGCTATGCAAATATGATAAAGGTCAAAACCTGAGACACCATGCCTCCATTTTTTTGGCCTTGAGAGTGTTGCACCTTTTGTGTGTTTGTAACAGTCCATGACATCTGTGAATACAAAAGGTCTAATCGAAGCCATCACAAACACTAATGTTACCTCAGTAGAAAGCATTAACTTCTGACCTGTAGTGAGTGGGGGCAGATTGTGCTGCATGCACATGAAATCAACTAAAACTGCTGCTGTTGTTTGTTTAAAGTGAGACCTGAAGTTAAATTATTGTGTTTTGTTTTATGATCAATATTTAGTCAGCCTGCTTAGTCACTTTTAGATGACGGATGAAAAGAGACTTAGCCAGCAGTAGCACATTTGTTTATCTACGGAAAAAATGAACATTGGAAAGTGTTCCGTGTAAATGACTTATTAGAGTCCTTACAGCCGCAATTTAGCATCATGACTGATTTTCAATATGTGGCCACATTCACACAACACAACAAATTATCCAGCGTTATATCCTAGGTGTTGATTTTTCATTAACAGTATTTTTTCAGTCGCAATTGTTCTGAGATGACAAGTGTGGAGTGGAGTGTTGTTTGTCCTCTCATGGAAGTGAAATGGCTCCGAGGTTCAGCTGTTGAAAACTATCAAAAGCTTGGAAGGGTGTTAACGTAGATAAACACTGACACAGTGTTGACTTCTATGCTCGCAGAGCTAAATTAATGCTAACGATTCTGCAGAAAGCTGCAGAGGAAACATGGAGACGGAGCAGAAACAACAGTGACACAGATCTAAATAAGCTGAACTCAATGAAGGCCCGTTATAAATGCACATACCTTTACATTTGCCAAAAATACCTTTTCATGAAGTGTTGATTGACATGAGTTAATGATTTCATTACAGAGCATGAGATGCCTTCAGTACAAACTTTGGGCTTGATGAGTGTGGCTGTCTGTCTGCAGTGTCAGCAGCGCATCTGGCCGAGCCGGAGACAACATGTCACCTCCGCTTCCTCAGTTCGCCCTGACAGTCAGGGGCTAATGACCTGGAAGGATACTCAGTCCCTCTACATATGGGCCTCGCTGCCTGTGTGAGTCTGTGTGTCTGTGTATGGGTATGTGAGTGCACATGTGCAGATATTTGTGCACCTTCAACTTGGATGAATCCACACCTCTGCTCAGGTTGTTGGCTGTGTGTGTGTGTGTGTGTGTGTGTGTGTGTGTGTGTGTGTGTGTGTGTGTAGCGCGTCTATGTTGGTGTTTGAGTGCGGATAGCGGCCTGGGACCTTTTCTCCAGCGCTTGGAGAGCCCCAGTGCATCTGGGCCTGTGGTCCTCCCTGCTAGCCCAGTAATTAGGACAGGACATGCTGACCAGTAGCACCCTCAGCTGGGACCACTGACAGAACAAGGACAGATGAAATTATACACCTGGACGCTTCACAGGGATATTTTTTCCCATGTAGTTTGATGATCTAAGACCTAAAGTTGGTTTTTGACCCATTTAAAGGACAAAATTAATGTCACCTCATGTGACAACTGGCCATTTGTGGAGGGTTTTCTTTCCCAGCTGTTTTATATACGAGTATTTTGTTGAGCTGGAGTGCTCTTTTCAAAGGTCACCATGAATAACTTATCATGGAAACAAGTTCTGGGGAAAACTTATCACAAAGGTTTGCATAAACTGTGCGGGGATATGTTTGTAATGCCAGATCGTACAATGATGACATTCAAACTGTTTGTGGTTGGAAACCTTTATTATTATTGCCACAAGTAACCAGAGAACCTTTGTTTCAGTTCCAAACAAATAATATAGTGTTTGTCGCAAAAATGATGCACGAAATCCAAGAAACCCCCACCAAATAAACAGATGATGAAACCTGCATCTTGCAATACTTGAAATATGTAGTCATATTAGCAAAACAACAGTTAAAGAGTACCTATTATGCCTATTATACCTAATATTTTGTGCTTTTTCCCTTTCCTTTAGTGTGTTATATAGTTTTTTGTTCCGTAATGTGGTGATGGCGCCAAGTATTTGCATAATACCTGCCTTGCAGCAAGGCTGGCATGCCCTCAAACAAAGCTAGTTAGAGCGGAGCTGGAGCAATGTCCGAAGAGTCCGGTTCGGTTGAGAAACCTGAAAATGCAACGTATTCTCATACAACATTTTGTATGATATCTTACGAAAAGTTATTCCTCATTTTTTGTGCGTTTTCCTACGAATGTCCAGCAACACGTGTCAATTTCCGCTCGTTACATGCATACAGTATTTTCAAAATAAACTTCCGTCTTCACAGGAAACAACTTCCTTAGGTTCAAGCAATAAAACTAAATAGTTTGGTTTAGGAAAAGATTGACTTGGTTAGAATTAGGCAACAAAACTACTTAGTTAGGTTTAGGAAAAGATTGTGATTTGACTTAGAATAACACCGGAAGTTGCGTTACTTAACTACGCAAGTTACGTGACAAATAACGTGACATCTGGTTTCACACGGGACATGAACACCAGTCTCCTGGGTGAAAGTCAGGTGTTTTTTGACCCATCCATCCACTCCGGCATCCTTCCTATATGGCGTTTGCCACTCTTTATATTTCTTCTTTCACAATTACGTGGATTACATACAAATAGATTATGTGGGATATACACGAATTACAGTGCATTACTTTTCGTCGGTATAGCTACAAACAGTGCATGAGACCAGCCTGGAAAATAAGCACAATAGGTCCTCTTTATAACAACATTTATCTGTTAGGATATAAAAACTTGTTAATGTTGCTGTTAAGAACCACACTTACATCTAGTGATATATGGTGTGTGATTTTTTTGCTAGTGATGTTGGTGCAGATCATCTGCTCATTCATTGAACAGATGTGCATCATTAGGCTCATTAAGCCACGAGGGACTGAACACATTCAAGTTGTGGAAGAAAAGGTGAAACTCATCTGCAGCAGATGACCTTTTATTAAAGTTGGAGAGCATCTGTGTATAATTGTGTATGCCATAGCTGAAACTTAAAGTCAGCAATATCTAGGTGGGTAATTAGTTAACTGTTTTGTTTGTGTATTCTTTTAATGCTTATACCTGTTTAGCTCTCACCATGCTTGTTTGAGCAGATGGTAGGTTCCACTTGAGCTGAAGCTAAAAAGATTGCTAGTAACTGGTCTCTGGTAGGAGGACAGCTTACTGAGAGACTTTTCATTTGTTTATTCTACTTCAGCTTTATGTTTTCCCCTCAGTTTCATGAACGTTTCTGTTCATGAAACTCCTCTTCCTTTGGCATAGACCCCAGCCTGCAATAGATGCTCATCATCCCTCTACAAGTTTCCCTGCGTGTGCCAAACAACATATTCAGTCCATTCATATTCAATGCAGTGTTGGAATATACATTTTTTATGCTCCTCTCGTTTTATGTTGACGTCCTCACTGGGAACAAAAGCAGAAATCAGTAGTTATCACAGCACTGGCAGCACTTGCAGTACATGCCCAACATGAACTCTGACTTGTACTCTCTGTTTTTATTACACGCTGTAACATCACTCCTGTATATGATGACAGAAAGCTTTCATGTACCATAGCACACTTTCCTTTTGCTTATATATAGAATTATATTGCGACTGCAATGCAATAAATATCCACTTCAGTAAATCACACGTAAACCAATTAAGGCGTGTGACAGAGAAAACACCCTTAACTGTCCCGGGCTCGCGGGGGTCGACTCCTCGGGCCCCCCTCCTGGCTGAGAAATGTGATTTGGGAGGCATTATCTCAGTGTTTTGTCATTGATTCACATGATTGATCCCGGCCCCCGCTGGGCGGCAGGCTCTTCCTCTTGATTTAAAACCAATTATGTGATGATGATCTCGCGCAGAAGGCTGCTGTGAGTGTGATGTGTTTGGTTGGGAGAGTGGAGGAAGGAACAGGATAAATCACCAAACGGTGTTGGAGAGAGCGCACTTTGCAGTGTATTTTATCTCTCTCTGTCTTCCTCCTCTTTCCCGTCCTTGCCTTCCTCTCCGCTCATTTCTGTCTGAACTAGAACACCCTTCTGGATTCTTAATCAATGAATTTGTCTGTCAGAGTCAATATTATGTTTTTTTCTACTAAATGAAATATTAAAAAAGCCCCTTAAAGCGATAGTCCGGGTGTTTTGAAGTGGGGTTGCATGAGGTACTGATCCATAGTCAGTGTATTACCTACAGTAGATGGCGGTATACACGCCTCCAGCTGGGAGAAGCAGACAGGAGTTACCACACGGGAGCAAAGTAATGTACTGCTGTGGACGGGGGCAGCAGCAAAACATATTTTAGACCTCTAAAAGAATCAATATCAGTTTTAGTGTACGCTATATTCATAAAATTTTCACCACTTTACCCTGCCGTCAGACAGCCATTTCCAACGGGAACGGGAGTCGTTGTAGCCATGCTCTCGCCGAAGCCACTAGACTCCATTGAAAAAACCTAAAAAGGTAAACCAGCGAAAATATTCTAAATATAGCGTACACTGATATTGATTTTTTTAGGTGAGCCTTTCTTTTACGTGTCTAAAATACATTTTGCTGCTGGCCCCGTCCACAGCGGTACATTGCTTTGCTTCCGTGCAGTAACTCCTATTTGCTTCTGCCGATCACCATACTACTGTAGGTAATACACTGACTATGGATAAGTACCTCATACAACCCCATAAAAACACCCGGACTATCCCTTTAAGCTTTATGACCCGCAAGTGCAACAGTAACAGTGACATCCTGAGCATCCTGCCTGCAACACCCACAAAGAGACGGAGCTGCACGGCCTCCTCTCATGAGTTTTATTTACTTGGTGATGAATCTCCAGTGAGTATTTTACATCTTCTCCATATGAAATCCCCCTCCTTGATCTAATATTCATGAGAATTAATCTTGGATTAACACAAAGCCAGTTTATTGCTTCACTGCCTTATTGAATGCCAACTAAGTAATTGCACATAACCAACGCAGAATTCCCCAAGCAATCACAAACCGACAGAGACCTGCGCTGATTAACAAAAAAAAAATGTTGCTTGGCGAGGATGAAATCATGAGAAGTTATTATTTTTTCTCTGTCTTGCTTTAATGAGGTGACTAATTTACAGTCGTCCTATTTTTGTCCTCTTCGCCATCTTTTTGACAACCCGCTGAAAGACCTCTCACCTCGTTTTCAACCCGGGGTGAAGTGGTGACAAGGAGGGATCGAGTTGACATTTGCATCTGCAGGTTCATAAATCCTTAAGAGCTTATCTGGCATTTATTAAAGAGGGCATCTATTTCAATATCAATGTCAATTAGGATATTGAGACTACAAGCTTGCCAGGGAAAACAATCAAATAACCGGGATTATTGATTGATTCTTTTATAGCTGCAAGTTTTCACTGAACTAACAGCGCCTGTTTGGGTGTGTGAAGGAATTAATGAGAAATGTCTCGTGGCTCACAAGATCAGATGAGTGAGATCGTTATGTTTGGACTACCTGACCTATTGGATGACTCTGATGGTGCTCTTGGCCCTTTAGCTTCTTACAATCGATCTTTTGTTAAGCATCTTGGTTTGATTTTTTGACAGCTAAAATGTGATAAACAGATTAGTTCAGTTGTCAAAACTGCAAACCGCGGGATACGTTGAATGTCAACGTTTCTGATCCAAAAATACGTTTCATAATAGCCTCGTATCACGCTTGCAGAAACGCAAAATGACGGCTAATGTTGTGAAATCATTAGGTTTAGGCAACAATGCTACTTAGTTAAGGTTAGAAAAAACATCATAGTTTGTGTTCAAATGATAACCAACCCGATCTTATGGAAAGGCATATAAATAGCACGACATTACGAGGACATTTCTCGTTTTAGCCGTTTTGCATGTCATTTGTACGCCTCTATTTGCGTGTCAAAACTACACTAGCAATTAGGTTTAGGCAACAAAACCATTCACTTAGGTTTAGAAAAAATGTCATGCTGGGCTTAAAATAAGTATGTAAACTAAGTAAAATACTTAAGTAACAGAAGTACGGAAAACACCTCGCTAACATAACTTCTAAATAACTCAACAACACTTTTGGACACAAACTCTGGTCTCCTGGTTAAAAGTTCTGTGTTTGTTGGAACCATTCATCTCCCTCCCGCCCACCATAAATAGTCTTTCTCACTTTTCATTCTACGTCATTACCTCTGAGCGTAGCATATATACGCAAATGTGTTTACATTGCAGTCAGTACAGACTACATGGCGTACAAATGACATGGCAAAAGCAAGAACGCCATTCTTATTGCACACTAAATGACTTGTGATTTACCATGTCATTCATACGCCATTTAGTGAGAGAATCTGATCATCTAGTATATTATATATATCCTTATGTATGGATATTCTGTTATTTCTGGATATTTCTTTCAAGACATGAAATATCTGATAATAACAAGGGAACACTTTTTATACGCAGTGCTGTTTGTCTGTCTGAACATTATGTTATGGTGCGTATGTGTTTGGCTATGTGGGAACATCAACACCTGAGGGTAAACTGCTTAACAACAGTATTTTTAATGAAAAAAATATCTCAAATTCATACAATCTTTTGTTTAAAATGTCATTTTTAATTGCTTGCCGTCTTATCTAGCTTGTAACTGCAATGCTGTTTGGCAAGTTTCACATGTTGGAGCTTCACACTGACTCACAATTGCACCACAAATGCTCATGTTCATGAAGTGAATTTTGAGATTTTCTTTTTTTGTAAAATAAATCCCTAAATGCTTGATGCACTTATACAGGCAGCCACGAGCTCTAAAACTATCCCTCTCTCTCTCTCTCTCTCACACACACACACACACACACGCTCAATTTCCCCTCAAGTTGATTTCTGCCAATCCACATATGGTTCCAGAAAAGTTAGCACTTCCAATTCGCTGGAGATCCTCCTCTTATGGAGGAATGCCATAAGGGGTCAATTACCGAGAGTTAGCACCATCAGGTATTAAAGCATTCCCTTTCATCAGCTGGAAAACGTTCCTCCGCTTCCGTGTTAGTCCGACATCAAGCCCTCCACTTCCCCTCAGTCTTATGTTTCTGACAGATGTAGTTAACCACCGAGCTCTTGAGGAGCAAAGTGCTCGTTTTCTTTTATGTCGTTTTCTCCAGGAAAAACCCTGACATAGTGAAGAGCAGCTTCACACGGTCTGCTGGGAAGATACGTAAAATAATCTACTCTCTGGGCTGTGTATGACCGCATTCTTCAGCTGTTTATGTTGCCTGTTTTATTTATCATCATGATGTTTTTATGCTGCTCTCATATCCAGGAAAAGCCATTTTACTATCATTGAGTGCTTTTACATGCACTCTAGTATCCCTTTTTTTGCTGAGCATGTACATATTCTGGTTTCAGAAAACTGGAAATGCCTTTATCCTGGTTTTAAGGCTGGTTTCACAAGCCATAATCCGTTAGTCTAGTCTGAATCAGAGTGACATTAATACTTTTGGTTCATTTTCTATTTAGTCTAGTTCAGTTTCACAGTGCACAAATTAAAGTGGACCAAATAAAAAAATAATTTGCTTGTACGAAGGAGCGAATTTATCTTTTTCGTCTCAAGGGCTGCTACTTCTTTGCGGGGAATCACAGGCTTTGATATATTGCTGTCAAAGATATGTGCATGAATCCTTTCTCCTCTATTTTATCTCAAATGACTTTATAAATGTCAATATTTTTGTGGACTTTATTTAGCATATTCTGTATGTTCTCTTCGGCCCAGATGTCAAGCAAACATCAGACTTCTGCAGAAGTCCAGGTCCGTCCTCTCCCACTCATGTTAACCTGTCGCTTACCTGTGTCCACCTCAACAAATGTCCGCACAGGCAGCCTTCGTTTTGGTTCGCTTGGAAACCTCTCGCAAGCGGTCTCGGTTTGGTTGTTTTGGTCAGCACCAGACCACACCAGAGTTTGATTAAAACCGACTAAATGTTGGCTTGTGAAAGCGCCCTAAGAGTACTTTGTGCCATGTTGAGACTTTAGCCAGTTTTTTGATCATCCTGTGCCAAATCCAGAAGAGGTCACACAGCCAGAAACTCAAATGCATACCGAAATGTTGAGGTAACTCAAGACAACCAGATCAAACCAGGAGTCTGTTATGAACATGTGTACAGGGATATGAATAACCGAAGGCCTTTACGACAAAGCAAGATTTGGAGTTAGCGAGCGGTAACTTCAGGTTAAACCCTGGGTTGATTCACCGAGTTGATGACCACTGTCGTAGGACCACTTAGCATGATCGCATTTGTTAGGGTTAGTTACGCCAGATAAGGAAAAGATACCCTGGGTATGTTGAACTCGCTTCATAGTACAGGTCTCAGGTTTCCATGTGAACATCATATCCTGAATATCATCAACACTAGGATACGAGTCAAAACCCGCGTGGACATGTAAACATACTGAGTGAGACTTTTCTCTGTTTAAATAAGGGCTTGAAAATACAGTAGATATTTTTTTGACAATGTAGAGGCAAAGCACGACATGAAAATGGGAAGAACTGTGTTTTTATCTTGAATATGGGCCCAAAGGCAAATACTCATCACAATAGGCAAAATGTAAAACATGTAAAATGTCTCATAAAATAGAGCTAAATAAAGAGCAGCATATCCAGTCCAGTTGATAAAAGCTAATGGGTATTTTCGTAAATATGGATGTTACACTCCACACAATATTAAAAAACTAAATCTTCACCCAGAATGTAAATACAAGAACTTCATCACAAGGAAAGAAAGTCACTGATTCCTTCAAACATAAACATGGTGTGACAGACAGGTCAGACCTGGAAGGAAAAATCCATTTTATCAGCAGCCACTCTTACTTGCTCTCCAAATTACAGTCTATACAGCATATGCTCACTCACAGCAAATGTCCAGCTTTATGGCTCCTTATAACCAAGGAAACACATATGGTATTTATTTATGCATCACTTTGGCTTAACAAGGAGACTTTTACTCTTTAATATGACCTTGTGTGTTTAGAGTGTACTGCATGGTTTGTGCAGAACAGTAAATGAAGACTTTCATGTCTGTGTCCAGTCATATAACATGGACCTGACCTGCCACAGAGGGAGAATACTGTAATCTGTAAAAATATAGCTCTGTGAGTGTGATGTAAAGTATGATGTCACATGTGGATTATTAAGCCTAGTTGCTCTCTGTTTAAAGCGATGCTCTGGTGGAGGATTAGTCTTAATCCACGTCTGTGAAATGAGCCGCGGGCATCGTAGCACTTGATGAAGATATTGACCTGTTTCATGTTTTTCATTTTATGTGTCAAAATTGGATTGCTTTGGGTTACTGCTGGATGGTGGTTGTGTGTAGATAAACATGCTTTCAGAAGGGAGGTCATGCATTTACTGTAGTTTCTATAGGGGAGAGCTACAGTACATAGAACATGTGCAGCAAACATGAGAGTTTTTTTCACATGCTTAAGATGAACTGTGTTTAGGTTCAACTGACAAGCGACCTCTCGCTGTCCTCCTTGTAGCAAAGCCAGAAATACTTTATGTTTTTATACCACAGCAAAGTTCGTACAGGATGAGAATTAGAAAACCATTCACTTCAATAACAGACTGTTATTACGAACTGATCGTGAGTGACGGGTTGTACGTAGGTTTTGGCAGGCAGCCGCTGTCCCCTCTTCCCTGAACTGCTAACCGGCACTGAATTGTTTCGTAGTACGGAGTACCAGAACGTACCGGCCTACTTTCACCGCTGCTTGTTAGCTCTGTCAGAACTGTTGCCATTGTTTACACTGTTAGCACTGTTATCTGCAAGCCGCCGGCTCAGCCGTCGCCATGTTGATAGCCGTGCGGAGTCAATAGAAATGCTTCCAATCTCGCATTTAGCACCTTTAATGCAGTAGTGTTATGTGCTAAGACTTAACCAAAGTGGTTTTTGTGGGCCATTTTGATAAACACACTGATCTATTTCCGTTTAGGTAGAAGGTTGGTAATCATCCGGCTTCAAATATAATCTCTCCAGAAGTGAAATAAAGGTGCCGACAGACTGAATACTAATATTAAAACACATAAGGACAAACAAAAACACGTCTAATGACAGAAATAAGGAAACAGACAGTTCTATTAACAGTAGGATAAAATTTGTTCAACAGAGCTATTGACAGCTGCAGCGACGCTAATGAGTCATCACTGGGAAGCCTGATATAAACAAGTCAACAACAATCTTAATAAAAAAACATAATAAACACTCTTCAGTCTGGATGGTCCCGGGGGTGAATGTGACCCAGACTCAACACAGACTCCTCATTGTCTTAATGATCCTCTGAAAGCTCATTTGACTCTTGAAGAAGAGAGAGGGAGAAATTGAATGAATAATTTACCGTAATAAACGAAAAGAAATGGATCTTCATTTTACTTTATTGCTGAACCTTTTGGAGAATAGAAAAAAAGACACTTCATTAAGCTACTGTTTAATAGGCACATCCATCTAAATCATACATCCGGCTTAATGGCAGCATGCTACTATTTATATTTCTATGTTTAAATCCCCAGAGTCACAGGCCAGCGTTGGATGTGGCATTTAAATCAGATGCTCCCTGCTCTATCTGATATTTAGTTGGGATTATTAAAATTTAATCATAGGTGCTGCCAAGATTTTTCCTTTTCATCTGATTGCAAAAAATAGTCAGATATAAGAAGATATTTCTTGTCAGTGCGCATGAGGAAAAAGTATCTGTGTGTGTGGGTGTGAGTGTTTCAAGTTTGACAGCTTTCCAGTCCGTTATTGCCAAACGATTCTCCTCATATCTCTTTTAATAGAATTATGCCATATATATTATGTTAGACATTTGCATGCATAGTTACTTTTACTTCAAAAGCCAACTTTGGAAAGTATCAAGAATAGCTAAGAAACAATAGCTGACATATGGAAAGTTAGTGGTATTTCTGTTAGGGTGGCTGGCAGTGTAGAAAGTGATACTTTTTTAGGACTTTGATATGAAGACAGATATGGGGTTTGCATCCTGAGTGAGGTCAGGTTAGGCAACAAAAGCTCTTTGATTAAGGTTACATAAAGATTGTGGTTTTGGTTAAATGTTAATAAAGTTAACTCATTCTGTCTCAAACTTTTCCTAATCGTAACAAAGAGCTTTGAGTGTCTCAGCATCACCATTAAAAAAAACATGTGGTTTAGTTGATATGAGTGGACATTGTATTGCAAAAGGTGATATTGTAGGGAACACAAATTAAATAAATTGTCAGTGAACAATCTGCAGATATGTGTTTTGAGCCGGCAGCGTGACATGGTTGTGATTGACCCCGGTGCAAAGTTTTTTCTTGGGCCCTCAACCCCAAAAGTAAGCCCACACGAGCGTGCGCACACACAACCACATCAGACTATTGCAAAGCAGACAATTGCTGTGTCAATATGCAATATTATAAGAGGGCCAGCTACAATAATAAAACTGCAAAAAAATTGTCGTCCTTCATGGGCCCCTGTGCAGCTGCACCGGTTGCACCGCTAATATTTACACCTTTGCTTTGAGCTAAATAGCGGTATGCTAACATGCTCACAAAGATAATGCTGTGCAGGTAGCCTGTAATGTTTGCTCTTAAAGCTAGGGGTCATCATCATTCATTCAGGCCGAATGAATAAGGATGATGTCTCCACTCTGGCCCTGTTCAGACCTGGCATTAACATGTGTCTTGAGTGATCCGATCACAAGTGGACAGCTCCAAATAAATCAGTTCGCACCTGGCATTAGAACGCATCTCCACATGCATCTCGAGTGACCACTAGTGATCGGATCTCACTTCCCCGCTCTATATGCAAATAAAGACGTACATCATTTCCGTTTGCAAGGACCAAATGCGTAGGTCCCCTGTTTGTCCGTTTATCTCGGTCTGTGTGTGTTGTTGTCTGGGCGTGGCACTCCGTCTCACTCTCACTCCCAATCTACCTGCACACCTGCGACTCATTCACTCATCAGGTCAGGTTCATTCATCACCTTTTTTTGCCTTCAGGCTGTTGTTCACTAAATACATGGCACAGACCTCTTTGACCCTCACAGCAGCTAATTAGAAAGGTGAATATTTTATACATAAATGCAGCTCATAATTAACAGCTTTTAAACCGTCTGCTCTGTTGAAGTTAATGTCCTGGTGGAGAGTATTCATTCATTACATCCCTGTTTGTCCTTAAAAGAACATCCTCAATGTCGCTGAGTCACTTTTCATCTACAGACTTTTTTCAAAGTGAGCACGGCTAACATCAGTCACCAACATAATAGTGAGAAAATAATATGTTTTTTTTTGTTAGTAGCATTCTTTGTAAGGTGGCAGAACAAAAAAGAAAACAGAATGGTAATGTACATCATATATATTTGTATATTTAGTCTGACTTTGATTAACCTACCTCAGCTAGAAACGGCAGTAATCAGAAGCTGTGCGTGGGTTAAGTTATTCCGCAGTGAATTCACATTTAATTTTATAAATATCTTAACAAGTCCTCGTACCTGAATGGAGAGCCTACTCAGGGGCAAATTAACACTCCTAAAGTTTTTACAGATTCAGGATAGGAGCAAGAAGAACAAACTTCTGTTCAAACAGTGTTAATTATGTTGAAATGTACCTGCTAATTGTATTCCCACTCTGGCAGAGAGCAGCACTATGCAGGCCAGATATTTGCAGAAAATAAAGCTGTGCGGTTTCTGCAGAGCGTTTGTCCAACAGCATTCTGTAATTCAGAAAATGGGGCGATATTAAAAGTGTACGTCACCCTTGACAGTTTACGAGTGCAGAGTGGTCCCTGTGGTGTTTTCTAAAGTGTCTGAAATGTGTAATGCATTATTGATTAGTGCTCTCAACAAACGATACAGATAAAGTGTTTATCCAGCAGCATTTATTGGCTCCTCCACAACGAAATACCTGATAACACGATTTATTACTAGCAGCAATGCGGTCTCCAAATCTAGCAGAGGTTTTAAAGTAATATAAGACTGATATACAATCTATTTTTACATCTAGTCTGCAAAAAGACCATAATTGTTTTCTGCAGTATTTATATGAATATATTATTTTAAAATGGCAAGAGTGACAAATGTAGAATTTGTGAAACATTTTAAATGAAACATGCCTTACCAGCAGGTTAATCATTTAACATTGATGCATGTACAAATGCACAGTAAATGATGTTTGACCTTTTCACTGAGAGCGTTGCTGCAGCAGGAGAGTTCAGGCTCAAAGGAATAATTTAATTCCCTCTGAAAGTGATGTGAGATAACAAATTACAGTTTAGACACGATCTTTTATACAGCTGAAAGAGAGTGCATGGCTGCTGAGGGCAACAATTCAAAAGGTGGTACAAGAAAAATTATATAAGCTGCATTATATCGTCCACGATTTCTCTGAAACACTCTCTCTGTGGTTCAGATTAGGGCGGCAACTAACGATTATTTTCATTGTTGATTAATCTGTTGATTATTCTCTTGATTAATTGATTAGTTATTTGGTTTATTTTCCCAAAGCCCAAGATGACGTCCTCAAATGTCTTGTTTTGTCCACAACTCAAAGATATTCAGTTCACTGTCATAGAGGAGTAAAGAAACCAGAAAATATTCAAATTTAAGAAGCTGGAATTAGAGAATTTTGAACTTTTTTTGCTGGAAACGAGGTTGATGAGAGCAGTGAGAGTGAACCAAACCAGTAAAGTTGTGGGTCCGAAAAATTGACATTGAGCTGAAAGAAGCTAAAACGCTCTGCAGGGCTGAGTGATGATTCTCTGTGGGTTTGTGAATACGAGCGACCCTTTTAACATTACACACTGATGAAACATGGATAATTGCAGCTTTAACAACTATTTAGTGACAATATAAATTTGATTCTGACAAGAGCATGCATTGGGTATTTTTATCTGTTCATTTTTAGGCTGATAACACAACTTGATAAAGGTTAATGTATCTTTTTCTAATTAGTAAAACATGAAATTAGAGCATAACTCTGGAGTTGAGAATGTTTTGGTATAAATTGGGGTTTGCAGGATGAGTCTGGTCTCAGCTTTATGATATTATGTTGCATGTATAGAGCCTTGTAGATAAAACCACCTTAATACTTTCTGGCAGACAGCTGAGCATGCTTGTCATGAGGACCGGCTCTGCGTCTGCTGAAACTTCACTAAATTAAGCTTGTAGGTGATAATTTAGCAGCTTTGGTTCCTGTGAATAAATTTCTAAAGTGTTTTATAAGCTGTCTGGTCTCCCATGAAGAAGAGCTTTCCCTTTAGTCTTTCTCTCGATTCGATTGTTATCAGCTCATTAAATGCGCGTTATCAGTCGTTTTAAGCCTCATAGATGTGGGTCAGTAGGGGCCTGCTCAACACGTTCTCGTGCCAACTCGTCACATGCTGCCGCTTTGTAACCACCTTGGCGGCAATTTAGGTTTTGGCATCAAAACCACTTAGTTTTAAGGAAAAAATCACATTGTTGGGCTTAAAATTACTATGTTTCTTAAGTGAAAATGAGACTAAGCGTTGTGAACACGGGACACAAACTAGCAGCTGATTGTAAAGTGAAAGTGAGACTTAATGCACGGGTTGCTAACAACGGTCTACTGGGTGAAAGTAGCCTACTGTGTTTTGTGCCTCATCCATTGCCCCCGGCCACCTGGAGTTTCACACTGTCTATACAACCCAATATCACTGTAATAGACCCCCCTCCACCAGAAGATAGCGTGTCAGTGTCACAATTTTCCTCGCAGAGAATATTACACACCTGTATTAACGTGCAGTACCAACAGGGGGCAAAACGTCATGGCTAATGGCTAATGGCTAACCTAATAGTGGGTGTAGCAGGTTCCTACTGACCCACATCTATGAGGCTTATGGCCACTTATAACGCCCATTTAAATACCTGATAACAATCTAACCGGCTGTCCAGTTCTGTGGAGAAGACATTATAGAGTCTGGAACAACTGTAGCGGGAAAGTTTGAAGTATCTGAGGAATGTATAACATCAATGAATTCATAGCTTGAATTCATAAAAGATGTTGAAACGGGCTACATCACTATATTCATCATTTAATATAATATTCTGTTGAGGTGCAGTGGCAAGCAGGTTTTTCGCCTGTTTTAGGACAGAGGGCATAGCAACACACCTTAAAAATGTTACCCGTCATTACACTGACATGAAAGGGGGAAGGGAACAGCATTAAAACTCTCAGGTGCACAGCGGGCGCTGTCTTACAACCTCAAACCATCAAGGTCATCATGAGCAGCTATAAGCAGGCAATCCACTTTTATCAGGATTGCTACAAACAGGTTTTCATTCCCAACCATAATTCAATAGCTAAAAGCTGCAGCCCTGCGCTCCGTAATTCACTTTCTATTTATGACGCTGAGTCTGCTACCCTTAAGGTATGTTATATAAACTTGCTTGACAGAAATAACCAGAGTTTATCAAACTGAAGTGACTTGTTCATGTCCCAGCTTGCACATAAAAGAGTCATAGTCGGTTACAGTAGGAGGTGATGGCTGTCTCTATTTTTCTCTCTGCATCTCTGTGTCTCTGAGTGGTGATAGAAATACCCACTTTCGGGCTCAGCAGTGCAGACAGAGAGTTTCCCAGGTTTTTCGCAGGTACAGCTGCCCCCCTGGGGGAATCAGGCCAGCTATGCCTTTAGACTGGCTGAATGCATCACTCAGCTACTTCTCCTTTTCTCTCAGCTGGATATCTATGGCTCATTCACCTTGTTGAGAGCGTAAGGGCACACGGAAAGAGATAGTGGGAGAGCAGGACGGAGAGATACTTTGTCAGCCAGTCAACCTGTGTGAGGTACACAAAGAGCAGAAGAAATAGATGGTTGAGAAATTCAGCCAGCACAAAAAAGCAGAAGGGCACACAAAGAAAGGACAGAGGCATAAAAAGGGAAGAATGAATTCATCTGAGAGATGAAGTTGCTCTATTAATAGGACAGGTGACCACACTGGTCACTGCCAATCAGCGCCTGTAAATCCTACTCCTTACTATTCAACCTGAGGTGTTCCGTCTCCTCCCGCCGCCGCAGCCTCCTCCGCAGACAGATGGTCAACAAAACCAATTAACCTTTCTTCTCCTCTCAGTGTCTCCCCCTGCACCACCATTCACTTCTCCATTCAGGCCTGCCCCTGCGGGGGAAGAGGCTGGCACAACCTGAGCTTTTCATCCAAGAAAAAGACCGCTACCCAACTGGACGGTGAGCAGGAATCACAGAGAGGTGAGTCAAGTTGTACCGTGTCCTCCAGAGTTATTGGCACCCTTGAAAAAGATGAAGCCAAATAGTCATAAACAAGAGCCAAAACATCTAGTAAACGACACTTTTTATAGTGTTGATGTTAAAAACAGTGAGTTCAAAATCAGATTGAATTTTCAGTGCCCTGCTGGGTTATAATGAAAAAGGCAAGCGGTAGATATGGAAGACATAACCTGCCAAAATAAAAAATAAATAAATGACTCAATAAATAAATAAATAAATATGTCATTAAATGTAGCAAAAATGATATAAAAAATAAATATAGCCATTATTTGATAAAATGTGACATAAATTGATATTACTTTATTTATCTATCTTTGTATTAATTCCTTTATTTATTTACTCTTATGTTTACATTTTCCTTTCCTGTACTCCAAATCTACCATAGGTAGATTTGGAGTACAGCATATGAAGACAATGACCTCAAATTTAAATGGCCATGACAGTGTAAAACAGAAGTCTTGTAATATTTTATCCTAATGAGAATTATTTCATAAAGTGTGCAGGAAAGTTATAAAACTGTAAAGATGTCTACAGTAACAGAATACCTGGCGGGCTTGTTGTGGATTAGTCAAATAAACCATGACGGATAAACAAGACAAAAAGTGAGCAAGCAATTTTCTCCGCCTGTGAATATTTATTTATGCAGTTGCACACAAAAGAAGTTTTCTTTAACGTGATACACTTTCAGAAAGATGTGTTATATCATTATTTGGATAGCAGCATACCTAATTAAATTCCCCCCTATTTATTTTTGGCCTAATTTCACTTGCATTCAACATGACGGCTCATAATTTGAGTCTCGGTGGAGGTTGCAACTTCTTATGATGATTACAGTCATGTCATTATCTTCTCATGCTGTGATTTATGGTTCATATTGACTTAGACACCTTGTGCACACGCCTCCAGTCACGCACCCTCAGGCCTATTCAAATAAAACTTGAAACTGATGACGACCTTGTGGAAGTAGAAGACACTTAAGTGTGGCTATTTCTGCTTCATGTTACTTCCTCGGAGGTTTCTTACATTGTACAGTTAGTAGAAGAAGAAAATGGATGATACAATTAAAGAGACAGAGTTTTCTTGTGCTTACATCAATAACCACAAATCAAAGAAACAAACAAGCAACAGGGATTAAGAGGTGATTTTGGATGTTAAAAAGAAGAAGCCAGGGTGCATAGTACAGTATATACATAAACTTGGGGATGCACCATCCCATTTACCTTGTGTGTATTTTTAGAGCAATAATAACTGAAAGAACACTGCTGCAACTTTTTTTCTGCAACATTTTATTCTGAAAACAAATTATTGGTGATTATAAATCATTGATTTCAATCAGTGGGCAACTCCTGGGTCTGAGAAGTGAAGCCAATGTGGAAGTGCCTTAAACTTGCATTCTCTCTAATAGCCAGCAGGGGGCGACTCCTCTGGTTGCAAAAAGAAGTCTGATTGTATAGAAGTCTATGAGAAAATGACCCTACTTCTCACTTGATTTATTACCTCAGTAAACATTGTAAACATTAGTTTATGGTCTCAATCGCTAGTTTCAAGTCTTCTTCAATACAGCATGATGTTTAGTACATTATGGTCCCATTTAGAGTCAAATAGACCATAGAGCAGGGTATGCTTTAGGGCGTGGCTACCTTGTGATTGACAGGTCGTTACCACAGCGTTTTTCGGTCTGGAAGTTGTCCTTGTTTTTATCTTAAAACTTTAACCCTTTCACAGTGTGTTTTCAGTTCATAAAAGTTAACTGTAACCTTTTTGGTCGCCTGAAAATGTCTTATTCAGCGTTCGGTTGTACTTAGCTCCACCCTCTTGTGTCACTTCTGGTTGCAAAAAAACATCGAGTCTTTAGAACGGCAATTCATAAACCAATGGGTGACGTCACGGTGACTACGTCTACTTCTTATATATAGTCTATGATCTGAATCTGGCCTTTATAGTTGACTTGAAAGTACTGTTGCATTTTTAGCCATAGTTGTTTGTCTGTCTGTCTGTCTGTCTGTTGGTCTACCCCTTTGGTCTTGACTGAAATATCTCAACAATCATGGATGGATTTAATGGTGATTGTCTGACTTTTTTCAGGCTAAACTGAGATATTGAAAACAGTAAACATCATATAATCATCAGCATGTTCCAATCGTCATTGTGAGCATATTAGCATAATGACATTAGCATCAAAGTCAATGCACTGCTGTGCCTACATACGGTCTCACAGAGCTGCTAGCAGTGTTGTAGACGCTTGTCTTGCATTCTTACAGCAAGGCAAAGCTATTTCATTTGCTTACATGGAATGTCCAAAATAGATAAATTAATATATAAATCAATTGTGGACTTATTTCCTCCCCTTAGTAACTCTCTGTTTCATGGTCTTTGTGTTTTCAAGGCTTTGAATATGGCGTTTCCTTCCACTACTAGATAAAGTGTGACTGCATGTTGTTGTGCTGGTCTGAGGGAAAAGGCTGCTCTTTTCTGCCTGGTGACACGGATGCACAAGGAATATTTCCTGGTTAATTGGTGCTGACGCATTCAGAGACTGTTAGACAATATGGGATTGACACAACAAATGTAGGACAAAACCCAACAAGTGCAGACAGGCGCAGTGGTATTGACATTTGAGAATTGGAAATTGTGTTGAAAATCTTCCCTAATGAAATGTCATGGCATGTTTGAGCCCTGTCTGTGTATGTGTGTGTGTTGCGGAGCACAGAGAGCTCTCTCTCTCTCTCTCTCTCTCACTCTCTCTCTCTCTTTATTCTTCTCCCGCAATAAGTCCCTTACGACTCTCCAGTTGATCCAGAAAGCTGCAGCATATGTACTGACAAGAACTAGGAAAAGAGATCATATTTCTCCTATATTAGCTTCTCTGTACGGGCCAGAATAGAATTTAAAATCCTCCTCCTCACCTACAAAGCCCTTAACGGTCATGCACCATCATATCTTAAAGAGCTCATACAGTAGTACCCTATTATCCAACTACAACACTGCGCTCATGAATGCAGGGTTACTTGAGGTCCCCAAAAGTAGAATGGGAGCCAGAGCCTTCAGCTATCAAGCTCTTCTCCTGTAGAACCAGCTCCCAGTTTGTGTTTGGGAGGCAGACACCCTCTCCACATTTAAGAGTAGGCTTAAGAATTTCCTCTTTGATAATGCTTATACAGTAGTTAGGGCTGGCGCAGGTGGGCCCTGAACCTGAATCGCTTAGTTTATGCTGCTATAGGCCTCGACTTCTGGGAGACTTCCCATGATGCACTGAGATACGGTGACCAGATGTCCCGGTTTGTCCGGGATTGTCCTGGTTTCAAGCTAGGTGTCGCGAGTCCAGAAATATCTGTAATATCTGTTTAAAATAATGATAACAATATTATACTAACATATACATTTATCATGTTCTGTCCCACTAATTCATTCATTTGTGTGCATGAGATAAGTATATCATGAGCGTAGTTTTGTGCTTTCTCGTTTCTCTTTTTCTGTCGCTTTCTGTGCGTATTTCTGCCTCCGGGGCTGTAGAGTCATGGTTCTATGATTGCAAGAGTAAAGAGTAATGTCTATATGGAAGTGTCGTGAGATAACTTCTGTTATGATTTGGCGCTATATAAATAAAACTGAATTGAATTCCTGTGTTTCTCTCTGCGTTAGATGAAGGAACAGACATGGGTGACGGCGATTGGCACAGGTGGGCATTGTTTGTTGGCAGAAGAAGACAGTTGAGAAAGGAGATGACAGCGTCAGCTTAATGTGTTTTTCTCTCTAGGTCTCGATCACGCACACACACACTTTTGAGGCGGTCTCCAAACGTACACACAGTCACACCCACACCGACGCTGTGACACTGACAACCACATCTCAACGTCTTTTTGACACCAATACACACACACACACACACACACACACACACACACACACACACACAAGCACACACAGTAGTGACGAGAGACTGTGAATGAGACTGAGATGAGAGGATACTAATAGCGTGTAGCACCTGCCAGCAGCTGATAAAAGGGCCCAACGGGTTACCAAATGTCAGTGACAAAGGTAAGACAGACGTTCAACGTTCAAGAACTTGAGCTGAATCCCTCTGTTGTTAGTTTAATATAAGCTTAATATGAGCCAGTTCAAATGATTGACTATGGAGAACGGAACCTGCCAAAATGAAAAATAAATAAATGACTCGATAAATAAATAAATATGTTATCAAATGAACCAAAAATAATATTCAAAATAAATGTAGACATTAATTATTTGATAAAATGTGACATAAATTGATATTTCTGTTTTAATTTGTTTCCTTATTAATTTATCTTTGTATTACTTCCCCTATCTATCCACTCTTCTATTTAATTTCCCCTTTTATTTATTTATTTATTTATTTAATAATTAATAAATAAATGTAAAGATAAAATTAAAATAAATGCAAAAATAAGTACATACATTTAAAAGTTAATATAAATTAATAAATGAATACAATAAGGGGAAATTAAATAGAAGAATCAAATAGATTCAATTTTGTGACTATTTCCCGAACTGCCGTGAGACTGTGTTGGTACTCCAGTACCCATATTTAAATGCAGCTATACATTTCTTAATTACGGAAAGTGAATCAGTGCTCTTGGACATCCATTGAAGAGCTCCTTTTCCTGCCCAACCAGCCTGACTGCCCTTGGGGAAAAACACTTAACCTCCAGCTGTTTCCGAGGAGCAGTCAGTAGTAATCTGTAAATGCACTCATAAAGCTATACGTCTGGTGTGAATGTCTCTACCAGGGCACTGCTAAAAAAAAAATGCACACTTTTCATCAAACCTTCCCGCGGTAGATAACCTAATAAATAAACTAATAAAATCCCACTTAAGAAGCTCCTCAACTCCCAGTGATGTGCAGCGAGTTCTTTCATTCATGACATCTACAACTCTGTTTTCCTTTCACATCCACAATTGAAATTGATATTTGGACATAAACCCACTCAGAGAGATTATTTTTGATGATGAGGAGCTAATTTCGTGTGAAATGTTGCAATATATGGTCCATTTCTCCCTCTCTGACAGATGAATTTTGTCTCGAGGAAAGGGGTGTGAGTGCAGCTGTGAGGAGATGGATGCTATACAGACATTTGTGTCGGTGTTTTTATGTTGTGTCTGTGCTCAGAATGAAACATTTCTTTATCGGTGATCAACAGCTGCTTCGACAACTATCTGGTGTCAGACCACACGCACGCACAAACGCACACAGAAACACACCGGCAGCAGGCACGCCAAACGACTGAACACATCAATCCTGTCGCACACTTGACAAACACAAGTCTCACACACAGGTACACACAGACACACAAGCCCACCATTATCAGACACTGTGTCACAGTGGCTGTGCAGGGAGAGACAGCGAAATCATTTGATAGAGTTTCAGACAATGTGCAGTGTCTGCTTCTCCATTCTTTTTCCATTACGAGGCAATATGCTCGCTCAACCTTGGCAGCAGCCAACAGCTTTTCTTTGGCAGACCGGCATCTGAGAGCAGGACTGCCTATCTCCTCTCTCTTCTCTGGCTTCCTGGAATAGCTTGATTGATACGGCTCTGTGTGTGTGAGCCTGTGTGTGTGTACATACATGTGTGCATCAGTGGAAGTGAGACAGAAAGAACAAAAGTATTGTTTGGTAGCTCTGCCAAAGACATTTTGTTTTCTGTCCTGTGTGCTTGTTTGTCTGTTAGTTGGCAAGATATCCCAGCAACCAACCACATCACATGGTTTAGTCGCATACTTCACTGACGTTTGGTAAAAAGGTCAGCGCCAAATAACAAGTGATTAGTTTTTGGTGTGGACAGCACCAACAAGTGGCCATGTGTCAAATTTGATATTTTGGCTCATAACTCCTGAACCATGAGACATAGGAGCAAAATTATTTCCCCCCTGAAATTTCCCTTTGTTCTACCTGCAGCTTTCAGTGCAGTCCAGCTACTTCTGCCAAAGCAGATTGATTGCTGTAGGTTGTGCACAAAAAATAACAATCTGCACACCACAGTGTGGTTTCCACACCCTTTGTCACGCCCCTTGGCATCACTTTAGCATTAGGCAACAAAACCACTTAGTTATTTTTAGGAAAGAACTACATGGTTGGGTTTAAAACTACTACGTTTGTAAAGTGAAAAAAGTGAAACTGATTGTTGTGAACATGAATGAACAGCTGATTGGAACATGAAAGTGAAACTTAACACACGGGACACAAACAGCGGTCTCCTTGCGTTTGTTGGATCCAAATCAAGAAGGTACTGTACTTTCTCTGTCAACACTTAAAAACAGTCAGACAATTAAGTTAACGTTTAGAAACAATGATGGTTGCATATATATATGCATACACGGTGGTTTATGATGTACTTTCCCCTCCTTATATTTACTTATTTCTAGTTAAATATCTCCTTTTCCTGCTGCTGTAAACAGCTGATGGGAATTCAGCGCTTTACCTACAACCCTGTACGTCTCCTGCAGCCATTTTTCATTTTCTTCATCAAATTAGGTAAATAAAATATTTGAATTCTTGTAGATATTGCCTATTGTACATAAACTACCATAACTCTTGAATGCATTGTGCAATTTCAGCTCAATTCAGATGACACATGCACATATCCACGCTGAGCATTCCTGCAAAATTCCACACTATTTCCCCTATAGCAACATAATGAATTAAAATGGCCTTAACCCAGTGGTCATCACATTTTGCACAATTCATCCTTGTACATAGACTTAATACATAATTCCTCCAAAAATGAGCATGATTGTCTGTCATTATGTGCATTTTGAGGCAGAATCTTCTTAACATTTCCTATTATTAATCTAACACATTAAGTGTGCATCCTTGGAGGATGTATATAAACTCTGACTGCTTCCAAGTGTCTTTGCTTGTGTTTTTCTGGCTGTGTTGAGAGACAAAACATGTATCTGTGTGTGAGAGAGGAGACGAGGGATGTGTCTCTTTATGTTGCTGTGAGTATTTTTGCCTCTGTGTGAACTTGTATGTCTGTGTGAGAGAAAGTATATATATTTATAAAATGTTTGTATGTGAGTCAGAGAAAAGAATAAGAACCTCTCTTTGTTCATCGTGACTGCCTAAAGTTGTGTATTTCAGTCTTTATGAAGATTTGTGTGCATCTGTGTGAAAAGGGAGAGAGATGGAGACACTCTATACATGCTTCCTTTTTTCACCTAAACAAGGCACGTGTAGTCGCAACATTTCCACCATGAAATCCCTGTGGGCACAAGAAGAGATGATCCAGAGTATAGTGGAGAGGGCAAACCAATATATCAAACCTGAGCAGTGTGAAGGATAATCTATAGTTCCTAACTAGCCAGAAATTTGACCTGAGATCCAGCCCCTCTGGCAGCAAGTGAAGCTTCATCTCTAAACGTCTCTCTTTAGCTTTCAGACACCAGAGTAACGACGCTGCTTGTGAGACACAACACGCATCGGGAAGTGTATTTGCCTTTTTTAAAATAAGACACCTGCTGTCTGAAAATTGGTCATATCTATCAAGTGTTTACTGGCATGGAAACTGTCCGGAAATATAGACATCCTAAACTTTTTACTCATAAAATTAAAGCTTTTTACTTGAATTCATAATCCATGGTATAAATATAATAATAATATAATATCATCATCTATGTTATAGCCGAACACACCTTTAGAGTCAATGTCGCCGTATCAGATCTGAACAATTAACTTGGTGAGTAAAATGTTCTCATTATAGGAAGGATAACGAAAACTGTGTAAAAAGGATGACGAAATGAAGTAAAAAATAAACTGAATTTTTCTTTAAGCTGAAAAAAGCGTATTTATTATTTTTTCTTCATTTTTTTAATCTCTAATCCAAATATAGTGTTTGGAAACAAATAATACGTGATTTGTGTTGTGTGCAGATGCTTTTCATCCTTTCCTCTCTGGCATCCTACAGCGCTTGTTTGAAAACCTTTCGCAGAGCAGACTTCTCATTACAAGAAATTGTCAAACTTAAAGGGTAAAGGGTTGCAAGTTTTACTGAAATTCTCATTAGATACGTGGGTGTGACTTTTCACTTTATTACCTGCATAATTTGCTGTGCGCAATTCTATATGTCACATTGTGTTGTTTTTGTCTTCATCATCTTTATTCATCTCTCCATCTGTCGATCTCAAATATTACACAAACGTCCCTCATTGTTCCTTTAATGGTTGGAATGACTCAAACATGAGACCTTTAAAAACTTATTCAAAGTTTCTGGTAATCTTGCTGAATCAATAAGCCGACTGAACACTACATGTAAGTCCCATCATGCCAATAAATCCTCTGTAAAATGGAAAACACCCTACAAAAATATCAACAAAAACACAATCAATCAATCAATCCTGCCATTTAGAAAATGTCATGTTCTCAGGCAAGATTAGCAGGGTTTGCTTAAGATAATAACGGACCACTGTGTTTAAGCTGAGTCATTGTTTTGTTCCACTGAAGATGAAATATCAACTAATCTACACACCTAAAGACACAATCCTCAGCAACACAAATTAAAAGTTCTTTCTCCAGTGACACCGTTGTACTTTACTGCATCGGTTCCCAACGTGGGGTTCCCGATCCCTACCAGGGGCCGCCAAAGCCTCACGGGGGGTTGAAAGACAACTTCATAAAAAAATATACAGTTTGCCTTTATCTCAGCATTTCATTCATTTCTATGAAGAAAACTAAATTAAATTGTTATTTTTTTGTTTTTTTGTTACACAGTTAAAACAACCAAAGAGCTGATGGAACAATGGCCAAGCGTCAGGGAGAAGAAATAAACAGACTTTGTTAAAAAAGAAGCCTATTACGTATGTATGATTGTTAAATTAACCGGGGTTGGATGTGAACACTATTCACCTTATTTGCTTTGGATTATTTTTAAACATATATCTGGTCTCACTCTGACAACCATCTCATTAGATTAAAGCACATATTGTATTGGAAAAAATAGAGGATAAAGGATAAAGGATGAGCAGAGGGAGAGAAAATATACTAAAAAATAATACGTTTTTGTGAACTCAGCTTGGTTCGGACACGGCGTTCCTTTAACCCACACAGCCATCGGAGGCTGTATGATGCTACAGATGAGTCTTAACGCCGCTCATAAATTCTTCAGAGAACACAAGCTGCACACTGACCTTTTCGTTCCCCTCATTCCCCCTCTCTCCCCATCGGTTTTTCCCCCTCACATGCTCGCTCTGCCTCCGTCGCTCATTAATTCTCCAGCTTTATCATGCTGTCTCAATCTCTCACTTTCTCTCACACACTCAGAGTTGAGTTTTGTGCTCTCGCTTTCTGCTCATGTCCACCTCACACACTTTATCTTCACTCCTGCCACTTCTCACTCTTTTCTTTTGCCCCATTTCAGTCCCTCACTGTTGCCCCGGCGCTCTGAAGGGGCCAGTGTGACTGACACTCGGCAACGGTGGTCATCTTAACAACTTTTTTGTCTCAAGTGACCTCTGAAGAATAAAAGGCTGGAGCTGTCCATCCAATCTCTCTCACCCCCCTTTCCGTCTCTCCACGGGGCCAATTTAGCTCCTCACCACCAGACTCACCACCACTGTGTGGCAGGCAGCTGGAGTCACAGGGGGCGTAGGGTGATCATTATCACCCAAGCTGCAAAACCAGAGCTGACCACATATTTTACCTGCTGTTACGAACCTAACTGGAGCTGAAGCCTCAGAGCTGCTTTCACAGTCCTGAGTTTCATCGAGTGTGAACTTCAGCTGCGTCTTTGGAGGGAATTCTTTAACACCAAACCCTCAAGATGAGCAGGGACCATATTGGAGCTCCCTCCTCCTTCCCCCTAACTGAAAATAGCTTAGCTGTGAGTATGTTCATTCCTGGTTAAAAGCTTATTTAAAGGAACAGTGTGTAACATTTCGGGGGATCTATTGGCAGAAATGGAATATAATGTTCATAACTATATTTTCATTAGTGTATAATCATCATTTCAGTGCATCTATAGTATTTTACTGGCTGTCAATATTCCACGGCAGATAAAACATTTCCACGAGAGTAACATGAAGATATCCATCTGCTCAGCTGTATCTTATAAAGTTATGTGCAGGCACATTTACAACAAATATCAGCCATCAATCACAGAGTCAAACAGCAAATCCGAACGTTACTAATTGAGTCATCTGCTTCTGTCAGTCTTGATCTGATGGAGAAGCTGTCACTTGCTCAGCGTTTATGCACACACACACACACACATACACAGGCATGCTTCTGTCCATACCCTGTACAGTATGTGTGTATTGCATGATAAAATGCAGGCGCATCCACGCAGGATTACAACATCTGTTCATATTACCATTATGTGTGCGTCTAAGAGATTTAAGCATTGTTCGTGCGTGCTTGTGAGAAAGTCTAGCAGGTTGACAGATTGAGAAACGCTGAGAGAGGGATGAAGAGAAAAGAGTTGAGAAAAGTAAGAGGTGAAAATGGTTTGTGTACAGGGTGGAGGTGGATAGTAACCCTGTTCTTATCTCTGCCCTGCTGTGTTGCGAGCAAGTAGAGAAGAATGAGGCAATGAGCTGCTCCGGCCTCCCTGTGATGGAGGGAAATTTAATTTTTTTGTATTTCTACAGGTTACAGCACTCTGTGACCTTCTCCATCTCCAGCCCATGGGGTAGTCAACACAAAGCCTCACTGGCCTGACAGACAGACACAGACACAAACATATGATCTCGGCACACACAGACAGACATCCTTACTCACATGCTCCTTGTCTGTTGTGGGGATAGTGAGTTATCAGCCTTCAGCAGCTTCCCGCCGTTCTGTGCTTTTGGAAAAATAAATAACTGTTTGTTTAAAAAACTATTGGTTGGAGCCTATCAGGGAGAGAGAGAAGGGAAACAGACAAACACCATCATCTGATACATCCAACACACACGATATGATATGATATGATCCCAAAATAAACACAAGTCTTATTGCCACCATATATATATATATACGGTGGTTACAGCTGATAACACGTCCCAACCGATGTTGCAGAAGTGTAGTACCCCCCCTCCGGTCCCCCCCCCCCCCCCCCGACGTTAACACTGTTAGCTCTGTCAGCAGTGAAAAAAAAAGCTCTGTTGTTTTCAAGTTAGCGCTGTTAGCACCATTAGCTGCGAGCCACCGGCTCAGCCGTCGCCATGTTGAGAGCCGTGCGGAGGCAACATAAATGCTCCCAATCTCACGTTTAGCACCTTTAACCGCTGCGTTTGCAGGAATATTTTTGATCTTTTTTTAAAAAGTGTTATTATTTATTTCACCAAGTAGCGTCATTTCCTCATGTGAACACATAGGGGATGCAATCATACAATACACAACAAAACAAAAGGTACATGCCAGAATTAAACCCCCCTTTCAGTACCATGGACAGAGCCACTCGGCCAGGCAGGCTGCAACACGTATTTATAAACTTCAGTATTTCGAAAATAATCTCAAAATGCGATTGCACAATGTGCTGTCAGCATAAAAATAAATAGGCAATCATCCAAAAATCAAATGGATGCAGAAAAGTTGTGTTTCAGTTAATAATCTTAATAATGATCAGAGATATTAACTCTTAAAGATGAAATTATTCTAAATTATTCCAATGGACTACTTGTCGTCTCAAAAAATGTTTTTTTATTCATAATCTGGGTAAAATGTACATTTTTCGGTCAGCAGTGGATAACGATGTACAGCGGAATTGATGTAACCTCAGATAACATCTGATACTGAGTGTGTGTGTCTTTTTCAGGAATGATGTTCTTCTGCACAGGGAGCAAACGTTTCCTCCAGCAGTTTATTTTAAACAACAGCAGGTTGTCTGGAATAAACTGACACACCCTTTAATCGGCAAGAAACAGCCAGGAAGTGCAGTGCAGTTTAAGACCTTTAATAATAAACAGCTAGCGCTGGCAAAGGTAGATGACAAACTCATTCACATGTTATCTTGTTTGGGATGGGATTAACTAAATGCATCAAAGAAAAGCACTACAAAGAATTTATTAG
Source organism: Sebastolobus alascanus (assembly GCA_916701645.2). Classification (NCBI taxonomy): domain Eukaryota; kingdom Metazoa; phylum Chordata; class Actinopteri; order Perciformes; family Sebastidae; genus Sebastolobus; species Sebastolobus alascanus. The sequence goes on from CAKAOJ020000080.1 coordinate 1,772,740, forward strand.
CATCTTCTCCTTGCTCAAGTATGTTCAAAGAAGTATGAAGGGGTTGTGCCTGCAGTGGACATTTTCACACTGCTTGTTGTTATTAGGTAAGACTTAAACTTGTAGATTGAGACTTGTGTGCACTTTAAACACAAACACAGTATATTTAGACATGCACTAAAACCCTTGTACTTTTCAAAGCTGTCCTCTCTCTAAAGACCCAAAACTCAAATTGGTTCTCACAAAGATTGAAGAATATGAACACACACACACAAACTTCTATGACTATACATGTGGGTACATTGAGTTACCATCTTTGAAGGGTTTACCCCAACCTTAACCATAAGCATGTGTCAACAGGACAGCACACCATAATATAACGCTTAAAATGAAGGATTATCTGGAGGTGAATCTGGATTCAGGAGTCTTTCTGTGATATTTCACTCGATTCCTCCACCTGAAGAATAAATGTCACCAGCTATGGCTCACCGGGAAACCCGGCTTGTAAAGGTCCAGATATTTTTAAACCTCAGCAATGGCTTTCGCCTCATCCGTTGTGACAGCTACAAGACCACAAGAGAAAACATGCTATCACTTGACAAGAGAAGAAGTCAAGGTACAGTAGCCAGGAAGGAGGGTCGACTGGTATTGATGGTGGAAAAGAGGCACATTTTGTCACACTGTTCTGTTTGGTTTTACGTAAAAATTATTGGGGTGACTGTTTCGATGGTGTGATACATAACCAGTCTGTTTTGCACCCCAACCTTAACAGCCCATCATCTGTTCATTGCTTGTATATGCACTGATTAGAGGCAGGATGGTATTCACAGCAAGATTATTGGGATTATTACAGTTTTTGTTGGTTTTGTCTTTTCCTCTATTCCTTTCTCAGGAGTTCTCATCTTCACTTACCTAACTTTAACCTCCTAAACTCTGCTGGACCACAAGTAATTCCATCTTTAGAAAGTAATGTTGTTCAAACCCACAAAAGTCAAGATCACAAAGATACAAATGAAAAGAAACGGCCAAAATGCTGAACTCGAGGCTTCAAAACACCACAAACCAATGGGGGACGTCACGGTGCCTATCCCCACTTCTTATATACAGTCCAAGCTTGTTACTGATTGGTTAGGGCAAACAAAAAATAATCCCTCTCCTAACCAGAAATCTGCTACATGAACACAATGTCAGGCTGAATGAAGGAAATGAAACAAAATGTAAGTTACGTCTAATTATCAGGCTATGAGTTTATACCGTCTTGAATAAAATGCATAAATGTGGTGAAATTTGAATAGATCCAACATGAGCCCGCTTCATGTGAAACTCCACAGGCTCTGAAGAACACACACCCAACTTTCCTTTGGTGTTGCGATGGATACATCCGACTCAAATTCTCCTTCTTTCCTCTCTTTTCCTTTCTTTTCTCCCTCTCTGTCCGTCTGTGATGAAAGAGCACCTTCACATGGCCCACAAAAGATCCTATTTATTGTCCCTGTTCCACAATGTGAGCGCTCTTTGTTTGAAAGTGGTCTTTTCATCAGCGCCGTACAAAAGACTCCATTACAATGTGGTATAGGAGGAAGACAGAGATTTAAGGGAGAAAAGTAGAAAAAGAGCTGAAGAGAAACAGACAGAGGTGAAGAAAGGGGTGCAGAGAAAGTGAGGGGGAAAGACGGGATAAAGAAAAAAAGCTAGAGGCAAGATTGGGGCCCCGTGGCACTCCCGTCGCAAAATGCTTTCTGTTATCTTTGGTGCTGGTCTGAACAAAGAGATAGGGAGAACAGGTTGGCTCTGGACCCCAGGGTGATTTAATACGGAGCTTGAATCAGAGCCTGTAGATCAATGACCACATAGGGGAATAGGAGACTGGGGCATTTTTCCCTCTCTCTTTTTCTACATGAGGCAAGAGTTTCTCTCATTTTCTGTGTTCTCCAAGGCTGCACCCAAGCAGGTCTCTGATGGATCTAGCTGAACCATGGTGGGTCCTGTGAGAAGTCCTCTGCTTCTGGCTGAAAGAAATCTGCTCCTGAGAGGGGAATAAAGCAAGTTTTAGGACTATTTCTTTCTCTTGACAAAAAGCGCCCTGAATGTACTTGTTGACCAGTCTGTGCTCAGCATACAGCACAGACAGATAGACAGTTTCTTTTGGAGTGTTAAAGCATCACCTGCGTCATTTATCCACGTTTCCAGGACTCATGGCAGGTCTTCTGAAATCCACTGAACTCAGTTGAAAAGATCTCAATGGAGTGATTGAGTTCAAGGATTTGGTGATCAGTCTCTCTCTGCGTTAAATGGGTTTTGTTTCGGCATACAAAAGAAGTTCAGGTTGAATTTTTAAAAATATTTTCTTTTTTTTATGTAGTGACCACCAATTTGAGTCCACTGTCTGTTTGTACCAGTGTCACAATTTCATTTAATAGCACAAATGTGAACCTCATGTTTGGGCTAGAGGAAAAGTCAGTCAGGGGATCACCAAAGTCAGTAGGGTTCATGAAAATCTCCACAAAATCTCATGGCAATCCATCCAATCATTGCCATCTCTAGAGCCACGCTGCTAGCACGACAAAAAAAAAACACAGTTCTATCTTATCTGTTGATTTCTGTCGTCCACAACACATATAATTGACTTTTCTTGCTCTCCTTGAAAGAATATTAATGACAGTTATTTCCTGGAGCTGATGACCGTACGCTGAGTGCACTGCATGCCCGTTCGTCTGATGATCCACCCTCTGTATAGTTACCTCTACTTATCATCCATTAAGAGAATTATATTTTGAGTCAAGTAAACAAACAGGGTAAAGTTCCCTCTCTAGCTATCAACAGAGGACATCTTTCAAATCTCCTCTAATGAGTTTTCCTTTCCCGGCTCTTTGAATCGGCCTGTCTAATCAATGACGGGAGTCTTAATACACTACAATGGTCTATGGATTAGTGGAGGTATTTAAACATTGGCTTTAATTAGAGTTGTGCCTTTAAAGCTGGGAGTGTAGGGGTACGACTGCAGCCGGCCGGCCCAGAGGAGGTGTGGAGGACATGACGGCTGAGAAAGAAAAGAAAAGTGAAGAGTAAAAAAGTGAGAGGAAGTCCTGTGGTGATGAATCAAAGTCACCTTGTGGAGGTCTGACCACTCATTAGGCTGAAAGAAGAGAACATGCTGACCTTTGCCCTCTCATCTCCGAGATACATTTGTCCTGTTGCCCCAGAAATTAATGAACCGGGTCGTTCATGACCATCTTTTGGGTTCAGTTGAAGCTTTCAGATGTGATTGTGTGAAGGGTAACACAATGTATGATTATAAAACAAGCCTGTCATCAACAGAAAAATGACATTGTTTGTTAAAATGTGTTAAATGACCTATGCAACGTTTTCCTGACTTTCCCGACTAGTGACCTCTTGTGGCCTTGCCAATAATGACCGTCCTCTCTCGCCAGCAAAGGCACAAGTAGTGTCACATTGTTATTCCCCTGCAAAACTTCTCAGAGGAAGTCAGGGTGGATGTTTGGGTGAGCAAAGTTTGTGACTTTGACACCAGAGATTGCAGTTTGCATTCGGTCGCCCACCAACATTCAGCGTTGGTATCTTTCAACCCACATGACCATGACCTTTACCTGAACTTAAATAAACTATAACCATAGAGGTGGCATATCAGAATGCAGTTATATCAATATTTTAACAAGTATGAGTTGTTTGAGAGGGCAGGTACAAACAACGGCTTGTAGTCCCTTAATCAGTTTCAAGATAAAACACTTCAGCTTTCAGTGTGAATTAATCTCATGTTAAACAACTATTTTGTTCCTCCAAAGGATCAAAATTTCTGATCTTCTGCTAAATTATGAACCATCCAAGCCAGGATGTCAGGTCTGCTTTCTGTCCCCAGAGTCAAAACTAAACATGGAGAAGCAGCTTTCAGTTTATATGCATCATATATCTGAAACAAACTCCCAGAAAACTGCAGGTCAACTGCAACTCTCACTTCTTTTAAATCAAGGCTGAAGATTTTTCTGTTTGCCGCCGCTGCTTTTTATTGAATCATTTCTTACGTTGCACTGTAACTTTTATTCTTATATCCTATGTGTTCTTCTTTTATACCTGTCTTATTCTCTTTGGCTTGTTTTTATTTTCTATTCTCTTTGATTTTTAATGACTGTTTTTAAGTGTATTTAAATGTCCTTTTATAATGTGTTTCTTTTGCATTTTGTCTTGATGCTTTTGATGTTTTATGTAAACCGCTTTGAATTGTCTATTTGCTTAATGTGCTATATAAATAAACTTGCCTTGCTCAAGTTTGTTCAGTGAGATGGAGCAACGATAACAGTGTAGTTGCAGTAACTGTTGTAAGCGAGTCTCAGTCCAGTATATCATAAGAGTTCTTGGAGATACATAAACTAGGTAATGAGCCCTGAGAGAAATTGCTTTCTATTGATTCAAACTGTTGTGGTGAAAGGTGGGAAAAGGTTCAGGTATTGGAATATTATGAACACCGTTTATGATGATCTCCATTTATCTTACTTGGTCTCGCTCTGTTTAACATGCTGCCATAATGTAATCAGCGTCGTCCTAGAAATGTTGCTTGTACAGCGATATGCACAGTCGGTTTTCTTTTATACAGTATGTCCTTCAGTGTTCATATTCATTTTAAATGAAAGGCCTTGTTGTCGCTCCAAGATGCACAGTATGACTGAGCAGTTGTGGTATAAAATGGTAGATGTTGATCCAAGATCTGGGTTTTCTGTTGTACCATTAGAATTGGACATTAAGTAGCACACAAATCTTACTTTTGTGTAATAAATTCTGATTTTAATCTATCATATGGTGTTGGTTTGTCCACACGTCTAACAAATTGTTTCAGAGCAACATATCTTTAAACTACTTATATTAATGTGAATCCTGATGTGAACATTCGTTGTCCCCAGAAGTTGGATCCAAATATTTTTTGTGACTACCTGACCCTTTCTCTAGCACCATTAAGAGGCCAAAGTGTCCACACTTCTCCACAAAAATGACCTAAATTTAGTGGTTAGATTATTGATGACATTTACTGAGCACATTCTCCCCAGAGGATAAATCTTTAGGGCAACTCTCTGCGCAAGATCTCCAATAATCCACTGGTCCCCAGCCTGGGGCCCCCGACCCCCACTAGGGGTCGCCAAAGCTTCACAGGAGTACGCGTGGCCTTCTTTATTTTAAGGGGTGTAAAAAAAAATCTTTTTTTAATATACAGTTGTATATATACAATATATGTCAGCATTTCATTCATTTCTGTGATGAAAACTAAATGACATTGTTATTTGAAAAGTTTGGATTATTATTTAAGATATAAACAGGTTACACAGTGAAGACCTTAACACAAGCTACAGTACATTCACAGAGCCTTCCCTTTCTGTGAAACAGCCTCGTCCTGCATTAGAAAAGTACGCAGTTAAAACTATTGAAGAGCTAATAGGACAATGACCAAGCATCAAGGAGAAGAAAACACAGAATTTATATATAAAAAAGAAGCCTATTAATTACTGTATGTATGATTGTTAAAAATTATTAAAATCTGCTCAAAATTCATCCAAATCGTTCGTTTTACGCAAAATTCCTGCAAATAATGCGTTCACTATTTGGGTTAATTGTACAGTTTATCAGTTGTTCTGTGCTGTAAATGTTATGTATTGAATACAATAAGAAATATCCATAAAATATGTCACTTAGTTAGGGGTCGTCAGCTTACTCAATGATAGAAATGGGATCCCTTAAAGATAAAATGTTGGGAACCACTGCAGTTATCTAATAACCTGAATAATATGTTATTTGCTGAGTGAATTTGCGCTCCCAAGGGGATGAACCCCCTTTAGATTGTAATACATACTGTACATCCCCAGATAAAACACTTTAGGCCCATTATCTGGTAATCTCTTTGAATAACAAAAATGTAAGAAGTACAATAAATTGGACATCCCACAGGGAGAAACTGGGGATTAAGAATGATAAAAAATAAATGTTAAAAAGAAGTAGGAACACTCACAACAGCCCTATCCACTCAGCTAAAGTACTCTAATAAGGTAAAAAAAAGGGTATTAGTTAGTTTTACTCTGTTAGAATATACATCTTAGAGACCTTGTAATGGTTTGTGCTCCATTAGGAATTCAGGTCAGTCTGCAGAAATGCCTTTAAAGTTATCTTAAAAGAGCTGCCTCTCGTGTTCACTCACCCTGTCTTAGAGGCCTCGCTAAAACATGGCGGTGAACCATCCCCTTCAAAGTAGCTCAGGACCACAGGCAGGTACTCCCCAGCGGCAGTATATTGATCCCATCATCAGCCCAGACCTTCCCCTGCCGGCCTGTCCGCCTTCATTTAAATGACCTCTATAAAGCATCTACATCTAATCTTAATTAGATATTGAAGTCCGTTAATTAAAACATTATCTCTGGCGAAACACAGCTGGCCAGTCTGACGAGTTAATCAATGAGGATGAGAGGATGCTGTCTGCTCAAAGACGTGAGGGGGGAAAACTCCAAAACACACACTCAGGGCTCAAGTGAGTCAAATTAAACTGTTAAGAGGATTTGAGTTGCATTTTCGATATTTTGTTCAGATATTTTATTCATCAATAAACTTTCAAGTTTCCTTTTTGTTCTGGTGATAACGTATTACTATTAAGTCACTGTATGGGATTATAGGTCCCCAGTTTTCTTGTAAACAAAGTGATGTTTAAATGCATAGTGTGCACCCTGAGGCCCTCAAACTTTACAACACGTGACGTTAACATGCTGTTAAGTTTAATGGACTTGCATTGAGACACCTCAAAGTTAAAAGTTCGACAGTATGCTTGAGACCTAACAAACATTTTAAAAGCATTTTATTTCCCATAAAACACAAAGCCGACTCTTTTAATATTTTGAAACCTGCATACATCCATGATCGCCCAACGCGTTCTCATCCCAACTCGTTTTATACGGACGCTTTGTCAGGCTCCTGAATGTTGTTCAGCATCATCATCATTCATCATCACCGCACCGAACCCCCTGTCCATCTCCCGCTCCATTTTACCCCTTCCCTGAGCGTATTGACGTGGATGGGTTTACATTATAGTTAATGGAAAGCCCGGTGCGTCTCATACCGACGCTAAAGGGTTCCTTAAGCATTGTTATCTAACGCCGACATCCGTAATAAAGCGTCTGTATTTGACGCCCTGGGAATGAGAACGGGCTGGATCACCACCACCAACACTGGAATAATGTAGCAGGAAGACATATCCTGTAGTGCTTTTGCCAGTTTATTTTAAAAGCACATTAGGCAGCAGCCTTACACAACCACTTTCTTACTTGCTTGCTTCTTTCCCTTCTTGTTTTGTAGCTCATTTGCTCTCTAACAGTAATTGTCATGTACCTCTGTCTATCAGCGTAATCACTATCATCTCTGTGAAGATATCATACTGTGAATAGTTTGTTTTTTCTCTCAGGACTATTATTCGCTACAAGCCATTTCACAGCTACTATTTTATGGCCAATACAGAAACATGTGAAGAATACATAAAGTGAGAAAATGTTGGTAAAAACTTTAACAATTTACGGGGACTCGTGCTTAAAAAAAACACTTAAATAATGCAGTCCAATCACTGAAATATTGTTGAAGCGTGTCTGTTCACAGACACTAATTTGATTGGATCTTCCAGCTGATTTGTCATGAGTTTCCGTAGTGCAGTAGCAATCTCTTTCTTTTGATGACGGCACAGGCAACAAGGGAGAGAGGCCTGAACCACTGGAGATGCACCCTCTGTATAAGCAACCAATCAAATCAAATTGAACCGTGGTTTCAATCTGGGTTGTATTCTTCTAAGCAATCAATGTCAAACACGGACAAACTCAACAGGTAAACTCACAGAGAAAGTCATTTAATCACATTGTCCTTTCATCTTCCACTTCCTGCAACAACTGCAATCATTAGTCATTATACTGAACAATTCAGTCCAGGAAACTTGCTGTCAGAGAGCATCTATTTATATCATAAAATACTGCGCCTGTTGCCCCCTCTCTCATCAGTTTGAGCATTTTTGTTCAGGTTTCAATGTGAACTGATTGGTGATTAATACTTCTATAGGCAGATAAAGTGTCATGCTGGCTGCTTTGTCACACAAATCTTGTCGTTCACAAGCAGCCTCTCCTTCCCGGGCTTGACTAAATTTCCTTCGGGATCAAGAAAGTATCTATCTATCTATCTATTGACGCACAGGACCTTTCACTCATGGTGATAAAATCTCTATCGCTGAGAACCTGGGTATAAAAGTCATCTAGCAGTCTAGTGATAGCTACACTTTTTTTTTTGTCTGTTTCACTGCGCATGTGTTATACCCCGCAAGATATGACGCGTTGATGACGCGTGACTCAGCCTCCTTTCTATAGGCTTTGGACAGACTCCGGAAATGATGACGATATAAATGTTTGCGTTCACGGCCGGCCGAGTTCATGGCCGGGGGGAATAGCTAGCACTTCTTGCACTATCAAAACAAGGATAATATGGGGTGTGGTTATAATTAGCAACATTGTAGCTCGGCATATAGTTTTATTAAAAAGTTGCGTCTATCTTAATTAATGACTGACACCACCCGGCGAACAAGTTTGGAGGAGCAGTGGGACCTGAGAGGACGAGTGGACTGAGCTGAGAAGTTGAACCAGGAGCAGGTTATGGAGGATTTCGCGGTGCCGTTCAGACAGGTGAGTGCCAACAACTATACTCTCCAGATAAGAACGTCTACAACTACTTCGTTGCATAGCAACATAGTTGCATATGCGAGCGACATGTTATATTAAAAACTATGCAGTCTATCCTTTGCTGTAATATGTGCGGTTGCACACTGTCTGCAGCCACTATGGAGTTTGTTTACATTGGTGATGTTTTATTCTACCGTTCTAAAAGAAGTTTCAAGCATTTGTCGGTCATTTTTGTTTAATTGTGTGAGTTTAGGCTACGCTGAGGAAGGCAGATGTATATTTCTATAATTAATAATCAGATGTATGCACAGACTGCAGAGTGTCTGTCTGTTGGTTTGGACAGAAGGGGCCTTGTTGATGATGTTGTTCCACTTGCAATCTATTGCCTAAAGTATCATTTCATGCACCTTTTTTAAATGTAAGGTTTACTCAGAGAGCATTTTAACTGACCTACATTAAGTACATTTTTAAGCAAGTAGCCTACGTTTACTTTTTCTTGAGTACAATTTCTTTAAAAGTAACAGTACCTTTACTTGAATACAGTATTCTAGTACTCTTTTAACCTCTGGCCATGGCCTACAGAAGAATACTGTGGCAATAGACCATTTAAACAGAGTTGCATTGCTAGGCAACAGCTTGGGTCCATGTTTACTTCCTGTCAGCTGATGTCAATCAGGAAATAAACTGGGGTTCCGTCCGAAATTCCACACTAACATGCTATGTAGTACGCTAAAACAGTATGTGAGATATTTTAGTATGTCTGAAGCCTTACTATTAAACCAATAGTACGCGAATTGCATACTATTTCTGGTGAAATATTACAGTGTGCAACGCTGGACACTACGGCGGCATAAATATCCCACAATTCGATGTGGTAGTGATGACAACGTACATAACAGACGTTGACGGACAGCTCTGTCATGTCAATGCTTGTGTAAGTATAAGATTTCACTTTGCTAGATTTAATATATATTTAAAATTAATTCAGACTTTGATTCTCACAAACCATCGTTTGAGGTTTGTATGGGTTACTATGGTTACACGTCTCCAACCGCCAAGGAGACTCTCAGGTGAAGACGTAAATTACTGCTCAGTGTGTCCGAAAAGATACTACTGTTTATTCATACAAAAGTATGTTGAACGATAGTACATTTATCGGGTATGCAGTGCATAGTGTGTGATTTTGGAGGAAGTCTGGGACAAATTAGAAATATTTGCATTTGATAATGCACAGTATTCTGTATCATTTCTGATTTGTCAGAATTTTAAATAGACATTCTTTGATCTCAGCTACAGATGTTTTGACTGAAAGCCACCGTGTCTTTTTTGTGTGGAGATAGGCGGTGCACATTGTGCCTCATCTCGATGAGCTGTCAGCCTTGAAATGAGGTAAACAGCGTCAGTAAGGCCAGCACAGGTGCTGAGGATGCAAAGTCAATGATCGCAGCTCACACTTCTCAGTATGTGTGTGGTTTCAGTTCATATTTAGCTTTGTTATTTCCTTCCTTACCTCTGTCTGACATTTCTGTTGCTAATGTGTGCAACATAAAACATCTGGTACACTGTAAAATGTATACAACTCACCAGAGTCAGGAACATCCTTTACGACAGGAAATCAGAATATTTTAGGCATTGTTGGAAAGTAACAAAGTACATTTACTCATGTATACTGTATTTAGAGCATGTGAGAACAGATAAACCTGCGGTAATAAAAATGAATGCTACCACTTGGAGCCCGATATAGGGTTCCATTATGTGGCTTATTTGTCGGGGGCAGGACGCCAGGCTCCGGGACGGGTTTTACTCGGCTCTCTCCGGGCCTGCTGGGTTGAAAACTCCAGCGCCGGATAATCTGGCAGAGCTGCCCTTCCCCGACCGGATCCTCATCGGGAAAACTCAAACGTCTCTCTTGCTTTCTGTCACTTTCTCTTTGTTTTGTTTCTCTGTTTCTCTGCAGCCGCCCTTATCAAACGGAAAAGCCTCTTGCCATTCCTGTCTCTACTTTCTCTGTCTTTGTCTATTCTGTCTTGATGTTCCTCTGTATGTCGGTGCCTGTGTCTCTGTTTTTCTAAATCCAGCCCATCATTAAATCAGGAGGGAAATAATAGGTGAGCTTGCAGGGCTTCATTCATCCGTCCTTATAATGTATCTCAGAGTTTGCTGCTAGCACTTTGATCAATTTTGTAAATAACAGTACACTAATTACTACATTTTGTTAATCTAAAATTCTCCTGCAATGTCTCCGACACCACTGATCGTGTTTTGATCACTGAGCAGTGCTTGAAGTGGAAAAAAATAAGTGCCAGTACTCTCTTATTCACATGTCTGTGTGTGTATCGGCCGGTATCAGCAATCTCTTGCGACTTATTCCTATTTATTAATTATTTCTTTAAGCATCATAATCAGCTGTGGTTTTATTGCTATTTTTAAACTTGGGCTATGTATCTTTTAAAGTAGGCCTATAATACTCCAATAATATTCAATATGTATATGTTTAATTATACAATACATCCATAATATTCCAACTGATTCCAATCAGATTACCTGTCTCATGCACTACTGTCAGGATATAGTGACCGTTTTACAGACAACTTTTTAAAATCATATTTGCTCCAATTCTGCAGCAGGATAAAGAGATATATTTTGAATTTCGACAGCGCATAAAATATACTTGGAGATATTGGGTTTGGAGGTCCTCCCCCAAGAACATTTTAAGCTTTTTGACTTAACTATACGATTTTACATCATTTTGGACCATTATTATTACTAGTTAAATGATTTTTTTTATTATTTATCACAGCCTTAAGTCTGAACATTTAATTCTTCTGGAAATGTTTGCCCTAAAAGAACAGATTCAGAAAACTTTCAAATAATGTTTCAATAATTATATTTGTTCACAAATAAAACAAACTTTTCACTAATTGTTTTACAAAAAGGATGTGACCATTGTATTGATAGATTACCACATCGTCGTTCTCACCCCCTTCCCCGTGTTGCGCCATTTGTCGGCTCATCCAGATTCTCCCCTCATTATTTTTATGTTCATACGGCTTATGAATCGTAGCGCAAAAATGCTGGCGCTGCGCTGTTATGAATCGCCATTATGACTCTCCAAGAGAACCTGATACGGAGAGGGCAGAAAAGAGTACCGGCAGCTTGTGAGAAGTGCCGGTGCGCAAGAAAAAGTCCTGGTACGCCAAGGAGTAAAATGTAGAAGTGACGGTACTGCATTTTATGTTCATGTAGACAGGTGTGATGAAAACAAAACAAGCTTGTATCAATCATGTACTGATAGAGTAGACATCTGCATTAGTACTGCCAGATGGAATTATAGAGATTTATTGAGCGACTAAAACTAACACGGCTGTTCACTGCATTAATATTTTATTAAAACTGCAGAATGTGTGCCATTTGCCTCAACAACCTCAACAACACAACCAAATATAGAGAGCCTGTCACAATCTAATATTAGAGACTGTATAAAGATGCTGCCTATTTTAAAATAAACCTGCTAACACACTAAACACAATAACACATTTGTTGCCATTTTCATATTTTTAATCATGCCTGTGAAGACACTGCATACTCAATGTAGTATGTAATAGAGACATAGCAATGGAAGTATTTCTTTTTCTTCTTGTGTTGTTTGCTGCAACTAACCATTATTTTCATTGTCAATTACTCTGTCTTGATTAATCAATTAGTTGTTTGGTCCATAAAATGTCAGAAAATGGTGAAAAATGTTGATCAGTGTTTCCGTAAGCCCAAGATGACGTCCTCAAATGTCTTGTTTTCTCCACAACTCAAAGATATTCAGTTTACCGTCATAGAGGAGGAAAGAACCCAGAAAATATTCACATTTAAGATGCTGGAATCAGAGAATTTTTACTTTTTTGCTTAAAAAATTCTCAAACCGATAAATCGATTTCCAAAATTGTTGCCGAGTAAATTAATAGTTGACAACTAATCGATTAATCGTTGCAGTTAGTTTTTAATGTCTATCTAATCTAGCGGTGCACATTGTGCTTCATCTCGATGAGCTGTCAGCCTTGAAATGAGGTAAACAGCGTCAGTAAGGCCAGCACAGGTGCTGAGGATGCAAAGTCAATGATCGCAGCTCACACTTCTCAGTATGTGTGTGGTTTCAGTTCATATTTAGCTTTGTTATTTCCTTCCTTACCTCTGTCTGACATTTCTGTTGCTAATGTGTGCAACATAAAACATCTGGTACACTGTAAAATGTATACAACTCACCAGAGTCAGGAACATCCTTTACGACAGGAAATCAGAATATTTTAGGCATTGTTGGAAAGTAACAAAGTACATTTACTCATGTATACTGTATTTAAGTACAGTTTTGAGATACCTTTACTTTATGTGAGTATTTCTATTTTCTGCTACTTCTACTCCAATATATTTCAGAGGCAAAGATTGCACTCTTTAGTCCACTACCTTTCATAGATACCTTTTGTTGCAGAGTCAGATTAATTATACTAAATATAATCAAGAAACAAATTATGATGTATTATCGTGGGTTAAGACAAGACTTTATTGATGCCCAGGGTGAAAGCCACAAACTACCCATTAGTATATAAAGTAATTAAAATTAGCCTCACCATAACCAGCTGTAACATTAAAGTAATGTACACCTTAATGCTTAAAAAAATACAGTATAATACAATTTCCTTATTTTGAAATGGGCTATTCTGCTTAACGAGTACTTTTACTTTGGTACGTTAAGTACATTTTTAGGCTAATGCCTTTGTACTATTACTTAAGTACAATTCTGAATGTCTTGTACTTGTTTCTATAAAGATAGATAGATAGATAGATAGATAGATAGTAACTTTATTGATCCTGAGGGAAAGTCAAGTTTCCAGGATCACAGTTCCATAGTGCAAACATATTAGTAAAAAGGCACAAGTTAGTAGTACAAAGTACAAAGTATAAAAATATACCAGATATAAAAATAACAGGAGATGAAGAAAACTGTTAAAAAATGAATATAGTGCAGGGTAACAACTGAGATACAGGACTATTAAAAATGTGAATGTAGTGCAAAATGTGATTATAGTGCTGGATAATAAAATATAGGAGATGTACATAATGTGGTTTTGCTGCTTTTACTGAGGTAGAAGATCAGAGTACTTCTTCCACCACCACATTTATGTGCAAGCACAACCAGAGACACTCATAATGTGCTGGTATATTGCTGCAATGAAAGCTCTTCTGATTCCATTCCATGTTCACTTTTTGGCCTTTATATACCCTTTTCGTAACCACCCAGTAATAAAGGTGCAGATTGTTTTGCCCCGTCTTCTGTCTCTCCATATGGCCTGATGGGAATGGGAAACCTTCCTAAAAGCACTCATCTTTGAAGTGATCGTCCCCCTGTGTCTCCAGGGTGCTGCTCAGGTGCTGCTCTTCTTCTTTCATTTCCCTGATATGTTCCGGATTTCAGGAAAATTACCACCCGTCCTGCTGACGGCAATTTGTCTGGCATGACTCCACGACAAGCGTCCGTGCTCTGCTTCCTGATGTCGCCTGTGTGTCGGAATTGAAATCCGTGAGTCGGGGACAGCGGTAGGGATGGCTTTTTGATGGGATATCACGCTATTCATTTGTAATTGTTGGCTTGATAAAGAGCTGCTCCATTGATCTCCCATCCCCTGCAAAATAAAACAACGTGTTTGCGGTGTGACTTAAAAAGATCCACACACCAAAAAAGATAAAAAGCTTCAAACGTCTTTTGCTATTTTTAATTTTATGCTCACAGTATCTTTCCCCTGAGCTTTAAAAGTAAAAATAGCAGAAGAAGCTTTTTGTTTTTTTTGATGTGCAGACTTATTCATCTTCTTGCACAAAAGACTTCTGGTTTATCCACCTGAAAAATATGTGTCGAGCACACTGGCTTTGTCTTAGTCTGTTTGTAGTGCCTCATGATTCTTTGTTTATAAATCAACAATACTCCCTGTGCCGTGTATTAAGTGCAGATAATTGTTTTCATCGTGAAAGAAAACAATTTATTGTGATTTAAATAGAACAATGAAGTCTGGCTTTCCAATATGTATGTAGACACATTCTGGACACTGACAGTAGTTTGATAAATGCATACAGTATATTCATATTAGGGCTGGGCAATAATTCAATATGATAATCTATCGTCTTTTTATGTGTACTCAGTACTTTTCATTTGTCAAGTATTAATTCACTCAATAGTATACAAAAATAGGCTTCACCATGCTGTTATTTCATGTAGACTATTTATTTATTGATTAATAAATAAATTACAATACACCTCAGAAAGCAGGGAAAACTGCAGCCTGTCTTGGCCTGGTGTGTGTGCTGTGATCCCCAGTTTGCTGCCAGGTGGTTGAATGCCCATTAGTCTCCCTGTCTGCTCTGCTCTGCCAGCTTCAGGCTCAACAGGCGCTACAGAGAGAATAAATTATGATCCACCCACGGGCTATCTGCCTTCTCCGGCCCTGACTCACCTATTTACACTGGCCTTGCACTCGGGGCAAATTGCATTTCCCCTTCAAATGTTTGCCTTTTATTAATGTTGTGCAGCGTGGTAATTAATCTCCTCAACAAAGACCATCTGCCTGACCCAAAAAATGGAATTATGCTTTCCCGTCCTGTGATTAAGATGAATATCACATGTGGAGTAGAAAACAGCATTAACAGAGGAAAAACAGAGAAAATTTCTTGTTGAGGGATGAGCCAGCCTGTCCTCCCACTCCTCCGCCTCCTCTCTCACTCTTATCCTTTTTCTTCAACCCCCCCTTCTGATCCGCTACCTGTGCTCACCTCTGCACTGCGGCGTTAGAGCATGTGAGAACAGATAAACCTGCGGTAATAAAAATGAATGCTACCACTTGGAGCCCGATATAGGGTTCCATTATGTGGCTTATTTGTCGGGGGCAGGACGCCAGGCTCCGGGACGGGTTTTACTCGGCTCTCTCCGGGCCTGCTGGGGTGAAAACTCCAGCGCCGGATAATCTGGCAGAGCTGCCCTTCCCCGACCGGATCCTCATCGGGAAAACTCAAACGTCTCTCTTGCTTTCTGTCACTTTCTCTTTGTTTTGTTTCTCTGTTTCTCTGCAGCCGCCCTTATCAAACGGAAAAGCCTCTTGCCATTCCTGTCTCTACTTTCTCTGTCTTTGTCTATTCTGTCTTGATGTTCCTCTGTATGTCGGTGCCTGTGTCTCTGTTTTTCTAAATCCAGCCCATCATTAAATCAGGAGGGAAATAATAGGTGAGCTTGCAGGGCTTCATTCATCCGTCCTTATAATGTATCTCAGAGTTTGCTGCTAGCACTTTGATCAATTTTGTAAATAACAGTACACTAATTACTACGTTTTGTTAATCTAAAATTCTCCTGCAATGTCTCCGACACCACTGATCGTGTTTTGATCACTGAGCAGTGCTTGAAGTGGAAAATAATAAGTGCCAGTACTCTCTTATTCACATGTCTGTGTGTGTATCGGCCGGTATCAGCAATCTCTTGCGACTTATTCCTATTTATTATTATTTCTTTAAGCATCATAATCAGCTGTGGTTTTATTGCTATTTTTAAACTTGGGCTATGAATCTTTTAAAGTAGGCCTATAATACTCCAATAATATTCAATATGTATATGTTTAATTATACAATACATCCATAATATTCCAACTGATTCCAATCAGATTACCTGTCTCATGCACTACTGTCAGGATATAGTGACCGTTTTACAGACAACTTTTTAAAATCATATTTGCTCCAATTCTGCAGCAGGATAAAGAGATATATTATGAATTTCGACAGCGCATAAAATATACTTGGAGATATTGGGTTTGGAGGTCCTCCCCCAAGAACATTTTAAGCTTTTTGACTTAACTATACGATTTTACATCATTTTGGACCATTATTATTACTAGTTAAATGATTTTTTTTATTATTTATCACAGCCTTAAGTCTGAACATTTAATTCTTCTGGAAATGTTTGCCCTAAAAGAACAGATTCAGAAAACTTTTAAATAATGTTTCAATAATTATATTTGTTCACAAATAAAACAAACTTTTCACTAATTGTTTTACAAAAAGGATGTGACCATTGTATTGATAGATTACAGCATCGTCGGTCTCACCCCCTTCCCCGTGTTGCGCCATTTGTCGGCTCATCCAGATTCCCCCCTCATTATTTTTATGTTCATACGGCTTATGAATCGTGGCGCAAAAATGCTGGCGCTGCGCCGTTAGGAATCGCCATTATGACTCTCCAAGAGAACCTGATACGGAGAGGGCAGAAAAGAGTACCGGCAGCTTGTGAGAAGTGCCGGTGCGCAAGAAAAAGTCCTGGTACGCCAAGGAGTAAAATGTAGAAGTGACGGTACTGCATTTTATGTTCATGTAGGCAGGTGTGATGAAACAAAACAAGCTTGTATCAATCATGTACTGATAGAGTAGACATCTGCATTAGTACTGCCAGATGGAATTATAGAGATTTATTGAGCGACTAAAACTAACACGGCTGTTCACTGCATTAATATTTTATTAAAACTGCAGAATGTGTGCCATTTGCCTCAACAACCTCAACAACACAACCAAATATAGAGAGCCTGTCACAATCTAATATTAGAGACTGTATAAAGATGCTGCCTATTTTAAAATAAACCTGCTAACACACTAAACACAATAACACATTTGTTGCCATTTTCATATTTTTAATCATGCCTGTGAAGACACTGCATACTCAATGTAGTATGTAATAGAGACATAGCAATGGAAGTATTTCTTTTTCTTCTTGTGTTGTTTGCTGCAACTAACCATTATTTTCATTGTCAATTACTCTGTCTTGATTAATCAATTAGTTGTTTGGTCCATAAAATGTCAGAAAATGGTGAAAAATGTTGATCAGTGTTTCCGTAAGCCCAAGATGACGTCCTCAAATGTCTTGTTTTCTCCACAACTCAAAGATATTCAGTTTACCGTCATAGAGGAGGAAAGAACCCAGAAAATATTCACATTTAAGATGCTGGAATCAGAGAATTTTTACTTTTTTGCTTAAAAAATTCTCAAACCGATAAATCGATTTCCAAAATTGTTGCCGAGTAAATTAATAGTTGACAACTAATCGATTAATCGTTGCAGCTCTAGTTGTTTAATGTCTGATCTAATCTAGTTCAGTGTTGCGTTTCTGTCCTCTACAGTTATTTAACCTCTTCATCTTTCCTCTCTTTTGAGCCAAAGCATTTGCAAACTGTGTGAAGTGGCTGTCGGACTTGAGGACTATACAGAGCAGTCAGCGTTTAAATTGGGACATCACTTTGTTGCACATGCAGTCAAGCGCGACAGGGTGGAGGTTGAGGTCGAGGGTGAAGAAGGGAAGAAATGGGTTTTTGTTGCTCTCCTCTTTCTCTCTCCTGTCTTTCAGCCATCCTCCTACTTTCACTCGTCTCATTCCACTCGTGCCGTCTCCCTCCTTCATTTGTTGTGCAACTAAAAAGTGCCTCCTTCTACTGCTTCCAGTTTTCCTCTTCATCTTCCTTTCATCTTCCCCTCTCGCTCGCTCTCTGTTTCTTTGCCCCCCCTCGTGTCACCCCGGCATTCAAACCTCTTTAAACAGCTGAGGGGAAATCTGCAGGAGCTCTTGTTGCAGCTGTTGATCTAATAAAGACCCTTCAGAATGGGAGTGGAAACATCAAAGTCCGCAAATATAATAAAAGCCCCCGAAGGTATTGAACCGAGGCACCGTATTTTATTTATGAATAGAATTCACACTTAACAGATATATGGGGCACGGCGTTTAAACCCACAGGTAATGATGTAAACCAATTAGACAACTTTATGTAGAGCGGTTGAGGCGCAGCATGGTTATAATGATCTCCGTGCAAACACACACATCTCCATGCTAATCATATGCAAAGAACTTCTTTAATTAATCACGTTTAGTAGAGTGATACAATCCCTTCGCCTTGAGCTATATTCTAGACCCTGGAGTGGTTTACACACACACACACACACACACACACACACACGCGCACACACGCTTTCATCACATCCTATTACCAGCTGTGATCTCGTCATGCATCGGCCACGGCGAGGGGAAACATTAGTGCGTTTACTGGAGTCGCACATGCAAAGTTACCGTCTGGTTTGCTGGAGACCGTCCACCCTACCAGCCGATTATCCGAGCGAGTGGCTGCGAGCACCTCATCAGATCTCTGAAGCCTCGTCAATAATTGAGCGCTCACAAATCATTCATAAGGCAGTTGCTTACACGCAACACCCCACCAGTCGCACAGCACCGCTTTGAGGGAAGACTCATCTCCTCCTGCCCTCTATTTTTTTATGTTTTTATTTGTTCTTCTGTCATGTCACTTAATAAGACGACATTGTGCTTGAAGCAAGGTTATAATAGTTTGGAATTTTTAATTACTTTTTTATTTTATATTAGATTTTACTTTTCGATTTCATTTTAGTTCAGTGCCTGCATTGGACCAGAAAAACTGTAGTGTAGTGTAGGGTAGTGCTACTACCGTAATTCAGCAGTTGCATGACATGATCATCGCATGTGTCTTGGTAAATTATACCACTTCAAGTGTATTTATGTATGCATTTCATTGCATACATTAGGCCTACATATGACATACATTTCCACAGGTTGCTGGGAAAGCAAGATAGAGTTGTGTCTTACAGTATATGTGACATACCAGCAAATTAAACGTGTGCATAAGCATTAAAAGGTTCGTAGAGAGCGTTTCTATACTTTGTGTGCATGTGTTTGTCGTGTGTGTGTGTGAGAGAGAGACTGAGAGCGAGTGCAGTAGGAGAGGAAGAGAATGTCTCCTCGGAGTGAGCCAGGTCTCACACTTGGATGCATCCAGCTGTGATGGTAATAGGAATGGGCAGAAATCTGAGGCAGACACTGCTAATGGTTCTCTCAAACTGGGAGGGATGGTGACCCCAGTACCACTCTCTCTCTCTCTCTCTCTCTCTCTCTCTCTCTCTCTCTCTCTCTCTCTGTAAAACAGATCTCACACTCTCTTTTTCTTACTCGGCTTCTTCCCCGCTCTCAGCGTCTCCTTTTCTCATCATGTCCTTTATGTATCTTCCATCTCTGCCTTGTCTCTCTCGTCTTCACCTCCCTCACTCTGCTTCTTCTCCAGCTGTTCGGCATCCTCGCTTCCTTGATCATCTCGTGTCTCCCCGTCTCTGCAACCTCGCCGCTCTTTTTTTGCCTTTTCTTCTTGTCCATTAGTGTTTCTTTCAACTCCCTCGACACCTTCTTGTGTTGTCCATTTGCTTTTTGTTTTTCTATCCATCCCTTCCCTTCTTTTTATTGATCTCGACTCAATCCACCATTATCTTTCTCAGACACTTAATTACCTTTAATTGTTTTCTCGAATGGAAACAGAAAGGGAAGGCGCAACAGGAAAGGCGTGGAAGACAGATATACATGAGGTGACTCAGCATTTACACAGCATTAATGTTTGTGGTTAAAATAGTGAAAATTCCCTCTTAACTAGCAGAAACTCTTGCTGTAGACCAATACATAGATGCTGATTTAGTCTTTGTCAACTCTGAATGAAGGCTGTATTTAATGGTGAGCCTTCGCCTCTACTGTAGGAGTCAGAAGGCGGAGTCAAGCCTCATCAGGAAGAAACCTGCACTAGTGCTGCTCGATTATGGCAAAAATCATAATCACGATTATATTTGGTAAATATTGAGATCATTATTTAACACGATTACTCATTGACTTTGGGAAACATCATGCAATAGAAAGAAATGTCTGTAGCCTACATTTTAAAGTTAAACGCATCAATCCGGTGCACTTTGAGAGCAGGGAGCTCCGTCGCAGAGGGAGAGAGGGCACCGCGAGCACTAAGCGGCGGGGTTCGGGCGAGTGGCCGGGCTGAGTGTCCGTCCCTGACCTGCCCAGTGGGGAAAAAGCGCACCGCTGTAAAGGAAAGGGGTGCGATGGATTTCTGACACAATAATAGTTTTATGTCAATTATCTTGTGTTCATAATAGCTGGAAGCCAAGATCGTAATTGAAATTGAAATTTGATCAATTTCACAGCTCTTACCTGCACACAGTCGGACTCTAACATCCACTAATTTTGGGTGTTTTAAATTTGGTTGGAAAATTCGCACAAATTGCTTCCAGAGTCCCACTAAGGGGAGACCACACATTATTTGCAATTTTAAAAGATTTATTCAAAGTAGAACTTCATTAAAGCTCTGTGAAAACAGTTTTGGCTCGGCTGTTTACAACATCAGTGGTGGAATTAGTGGAAGGTGTAATCTGGGAAAGTTGCCACAAAAAGAAGAAACCAAATATAATCAAGACAAACAAACCCAAAACACACTTTTCTCCACTCAATAAACTGAATAGTTTACTCTATTGTGAGAAGTAATTTGAGATTTAGGACACTTTATGAATCTTCGTCATCATCATCTTGCGCCATGACTCTTAGGGAGAGTGTTGCATAAATATAATTTAGCATTGCACTGTGGCAGGTTTAGTAAAAGGTACCTTTGCCTGCTGTGGACAGTTTGTTCCATTGTGGGTATTTTTGAGAGCACTATATATATGCACATATACATAGTTCATACCTAGAATTTGGAAATTCAAAATGGCAGAGGGTAAATACAGTGGCCTGGTTAGCAAACGGGGATTGGTTTCGGACAGAGCTTATCCTGCATTCATGCCGTTCACAGGTATTATGAGCAACCCAGTCAGTCTCCTATTTGTGATTTAGAGACAGAAATATGCATTTCTGACTATGATGATATCCCTCACTTGGTGAAAAGAGCTAAAGAAGTATCAACAAACCAGCTGGCAGTGACGTCTAAATGAATGCAAAATTTAGCGCAAGTTTGGAGCGTTATTTAGCCTCCTTCCTGAAAAGCTAGAATGACATGGTTGGTACCAATGGATTCCTTAGGTTTTCTAGTTTCAAATGATACCAGTATCCCCAGCTCTAGCTTTAAGACTGAGCCCGCTACAACCTAAAAATCGCACGTTTCGTTAATGCGTTAAAGAAATTAGTGGCGTCAAAACAAATTTGCGTTAATGCGTTATTATCGCGTTAACTTTGACAGCCATAATAATAGAAGATCAATACTTGACGTCCTTGTATCGATACAATATTGCCACACAAAATATTGCGATACTATTCTGTATCGATTTACTCCTCCATCCCTACTGAAGATTGTGGCTTCCCGTTGCCTTCGCTTTTTGTGGTTTACATGAACCACTGTCCATCATTTTAGATTAGACTGTCTGATGGACTCTCCTCTTCCTCCTCAGTGTAACTTGAGTTCATATTGCAACGTTGGTCAGCATCTCAAGTAAAGCGCATTAATAACAGCAGGTCACATAAGAACCATTAGCGTCACTCTTACTGTCCTCACTAATGTCATAAAAGAAATCCAGCATGTCGCGCTAAAAGGAGCAAACAAGCTGTGATATTATCCTCCACATTTCTAAATGCCAGCAGCAATATGGCACATTAAAGTGGTTGAAAACTTAAGAAAAAAAAGGGGGGATTATATAACTTTGAAGATATGACCAGATGGCAGTCTCCCTCTGTTGAATTTAAATGATGCACCTGAATCAACTTTTGAGTAATGCATAAAAATGGATTTGTTTGTTCCAATCAATGCCGTTTGAGAATCTGCCAAAGCAGAGCAGGACTGAGGCGAATCAATCTGCCGAGCTGCGTGGAATACTAGAGCAAACTGTGTGGTCACGCTGGCAGATAAATGCCACCACCTCCAGCAGGAATTTTAACTCACTCAAACTTAAATAACAACCTCAGTGTCCCATGTGCCGATGCAGCTCCGTCTTCGCCGGATGCACAGAAAAACACTATTGTTCCGTAAACCGATGCATCCTCTCACATAAACAGACGTAATGAACACATCACAGCATAATTGGGATGTAACCAAGTTTCAAAGGAGCGCACAGTTTTATTATTGGTTTGTGAAAATGAAATGTGCTGCAGACAGAGAGGAGGTGCAAGAGAGCTAGACATGAACCATTCATTGCTTTTCAATATGCGTCATTCCTAAATATTATATGCAAATATGGTAATATTGACTTTTCCTCGCCAGTTTAATTAAATGAGGAAGTTGTGCTTGTGCAAGTGTTTATTTCTTAAGCATGTATGTGCTGTGGTAACCACCTGCTTTCATCTGAAGCTCATGGTCAACAAAGAGAGAGGCTAATTTCATTTTCATATCCTCTCTTTTTTATTGTCTTGTTTATGCGGGGGCGAGCCCGAGGCGACAGCATGAATTATTATCCCTCTCCGTCCATATTAAGCCCATCGCACATAAACATTTCATTAATTTCATCTTATAAATGCACTCTTTCTTATCTTAGTCCCTGATGTTTTTTTCTGCAGTTGTTCGTTTGTCAGCTGCCTGAGTTTAATTTATTCATTATCTGCTTCCCCCCCCGTCCTCTTCGCTCTGCGGTTGCTGATTGCAGGTTTTTGCACGAATCATTTGCAATGACTACAATCATGGGCAGAAGTTTTAATGATTTAAATTAGTCAGGGCTGTGATATTTTCTTTGAGCGTGCAATGATATAATAATATCTCAACGGGCAGCAGAGGATAATGCTTTCCAAAAAGAAGAAAACGTGCAGGAAAGTAATTGGATTATTTCCATCATTTCATTTTTTTTTCACATTAGGCAAATAGCTAAAGCGGTTCTAGACAGGAATATTTACAATAAAGAATGGATCATGATCACAAGCAAAGCCCTGAATACAAACGGAGATGAGGCCGACAATAGTAGATGTGAGTAGGAATTGAAAGGTCGGTTCTTACTAGCCTTACTACATTATTTTCATTATCTATCAATATATTGACTATTTTTTCAATCAGTTGATTAATCAATCAGTCTATTGAATGTCAAATAGTGAAGATTGCCCATGGTGACACCTCTAAATGGTTTATTTTGTCTGACCAACAGTCAAAAACACAAAGATTTTCAATTTACAATTTATAAGGTCTACTATGTTTAAAGCCCAGAATCAATTCAAAATAAACTTTTATTATTATTATAATATTATTATTGATGATGAAAAAGTGTGATTCATTTAATATTTTAAAAACAGCAAAAAGTTTCTTTCCATAAACTGCACTCTTAGCAAAGTTGAATACAATGACTTCTCCATCTTTCCCTCTCTCCTCCCCAGCTCGCTCCTCTCCTCTCCTCCCTCCCTCTCTGTTAAACTCCTTCTGAATTATCAAACGATGTCCTTTCTTTCACATGGCTAGTTCTGGATTACTTACCTGGCTCTCCCTGCAGGCCTATTAAACACCTCTGGAGTCATGGTCACTGCCTGGCTAGCTCTGCATTCATAATGGTCATTAACTCGGGCGCCAAAAATGAATGGTGGAACAATCCAATTCAGAGAGATCTGAAAATGCCATTTACCAAGGGGCCTTATATTGATAGCAGGCAATTTCACATCTCATTCGCCAGAAGTGGGCTTATTGAATATGAGAGGACTGGGAGGAGAGAATTGCAATGTGGTTCCTTTACATTTCACCCGCATAGAGAAAGGCTGTGATATCTTTCAAGTCTGTGCAATTCTCCTCATGTATCACACATCGCCCTGGGTGGATCCATTGTTAGGGATAATATGTTTTTAAAAGCTTTCCTTTTCACTCGGCCCGACAACAGGATTTCCCATTCAGCGCAAGTCCTTTAACTCCCCGCCAACGAGACAATCACATTATTTCATTTTTCAGAAAGACCTGCGGCAGCGTTCTGCCACTCATTTCTCCCCTCCGCTGACAGGGAACGGCTGTCCTCTTTTAACCACTTTTCTCTATTCTGTTTCCATCAATAAAAACAGGGTTGGATAACGACGTATAATCCTTTCAATCCTTCCCCTGATCTAATCTCCAGGATCTATTTAAATGTGAGCCTATACACCGGGGGCATCTGCTCCCTTTTAAACTGTCTCCTGGGCGAACATAAGAACCAGAGCAAGGGCAAAAGATTAAACTTTTTGACGCTGTCGCAAAAATGTCTAATTGACAAAATTTCTATATGGCTTTGAATGAATAAAGAAACATGGCCAGAGGATATGAAGCACCTTCAAACCCAAGAGATACCTCACTCTCTGGTGGGAACCCCTTCACTTTCTTCATCTCAGATTTTAATTACATGATATTATCAATCCCAAGTTTCTTTCAAGGGTGACATTGAGAAGAATCCTTTAAGGCCTGCAAAAAAGTGCTCAGGTGCTCTCTCTCTTTTTTTAAATGAAAGAAGAACTTTTGTCTGATTCATTTTGGATTATAAAACAATCAAAGATGCTTCTTTGAACATTGTTAGTTATCAGTTTATTATTTAAACATTAATTGTGACAACTTGTTAAAATTCATATAAACAATAAGTCCTTGGTGGGAATAGGTGGCATTCATGTCACTGCAGTCATTTGGGAGTGTTTTTCTTTCTGAATTACTGAATGGGAGAAACATGTACAAATTAGGGCTGTGAAATGCAAATTTGTTTTAACGCCACTAATTTCTTGAACGCATTAACGCAACTTGCAATTTTTAATTTGTAGCAAGCTCAGGTTTAAAGCTGAGTGGAGATACTGGCATCATATGAAACTAGAAAACCTAATCCATCCATTGGTACCAACCATGTCATACTAGCTTGTCGAGAAGGAGGTTAAATTACGCTACAAACTTGCGCTACATTTTGGCGAGGATAAAACCGGCATGGCCATTTTCAAAGGGGTCCCTTGACCTCTGACTTCAAGAAATGTGAATGAAAATACGTTCTATGGGTACCCACGAGTCTCCTCTATACAGACATGCCCACTTTATGATAATCACATGCAGTTTGGGGCAAGTCATAGTCAAGTCAGCACACTGACACACTGACAGCTGTTGTTGCCTGTTGGCCTTGAGTTTGCCATGTTATGATTTGAGCATATTTTTTTATGCTAAATGCAGTACCTGTGAGGGTTTCTGGACCATATTTGTCATTGTTTTGTTTTGTGTTTTGTGTTGTTTGTGTTTTTCACCCACGCATCCACCCCGACCTCCTCTCTACGTGGCGTTTGTCGCTCTTTATACTTCCTGCTTCACGATTACGTGGATTAAATACACATTGTTTTCGTGGGATATATGTGAATCACAATGCATTGTTTTTCGTAGGTATCGCTACGAGCGGTGTTTTGCTAAATGTGAGGTCCTGGAAGGGTTTTCCAGTAGTTCATATGTTTTTTGTTTAAAGGATATGGTATGTTAGCTACTTAAAACAAATACGGAGACAGGGTGGATTGATTAGTCTTTTCTAGCAACAGATAAGATGAGCCAGTTTGATGATTTTCCAAAATGAGTGACCAGTTTCATTAAAAACCCTCTCCAATACATCCATCATGCTCAAATAGCAATCTGTTAGATTGCAAAAATAAATTAATAGTCGCAGAATTATTACCTCGGTGTCAGCAATTTCATGAAATAAGAAATGACTTTGAATGCTAAATTTTATTCTGTGGTTTATAGGGAGGGACAGGATTTTTTTGTACATGCTAAGTACTTCTTCCCTTATCTACCTGACAGGTACCAACCAGGTGCTTTCTACCATTGTACTTTAATGAGTCAGTGCATGTTTACAGTAGGTACTCGTGTTGTAAATGAAATTAAGGCTGTACAGCATGTGAAAAACAACAATCAGCAAGGACACGATCGCTGCTAATCGTGTTCATTGGAATGCATGACCAGGCCGGAGGTGCAAGCTGCTGGGAACTGAATCTGGAATTGATTAATCTTGGTGCACTAATCGCTTCACCTACCAAATGTGAAAATAATGTGCACACAAGTCCACATGTGGAAACTCCAACTGTTAACATGACATTGTTAAGTAATTGCAGGGGACGATGGATCGGGGGTCGAATAACAAAACTGTTGTGACTGGC
Source organism: Sebastolobus alascanus (assembly GCA_916701645.2). Classification (NCBI taxonomy): domain Eukaryota; kingdom Metazoa; phylum Chordata; class Actinopteri; order Perciformes; family Sebastidae; genus Sebastolobus; species Sebastolobus alascanus. The sequence continues at coordinate 1,799,359 of CAKAOJ020000080.1, forward strand.
CATTAGGACTTCGTACAAGCAGCCAAACCCCCTATACTGCCTGTGAAAACATCATTTTCAATTGCCTGCTTAATTCAGCAGCATACTATGAAAGAGCGTAAGCAGTGCTGCTGGTCAAGTACTGTACTGAAGTTTGATAATCACCAGCTGGATGCACGTTTTACATAAAGCATTGGGCAGAAGTTAGTAGTACTTTTATAGCGTCACAGCTCTGCCTCTGTGTTTTCTCCTCTAAAACATCCTGCAGCTGGAACCCCCAAACAGACCACAGAGCTCGAACACTATAACGGCTTACTATAAAACAGAACACAAACCGAAAAACACATGTTGACATTTTCATTCAATCATACTGTAGACTCTGCAGGACACACAGGCAGAGGGTAAACTGTAAATTAAGGAACATCGGAGTGATCCTTTCTAGTGTTTTTCGCCCACGGATAAATCCCAATCGTGTCTAGTGAGGTATTGTACTGTGGGGGCATTTTGTGTGAGCAGGACAAAAAGGGCAGACAAAAGCCCTTTTCTTTTATACGTATATTTACCACCTTGCCAATTTTCAGTGGGAAAAACCAGTTCTCATACAATATTTCAACACCATATAGAAGGGCTGTGCAATTAATCGAATTTCAATTACGATTTTGGCTTTTTATGAAAACAAGTTGATCAACATGAAACGATTATTGTGCCGCATTGCGTTTCGCAATGACGCTCTCGTTTTGTCTTGTCATAAATGCAGCGCACTCCTTTCCTTTAACCTTTACATTTCTTTAAAGCCTGAAAACAGAGCCATGAGGAGGTGAAGAAGTCTAGTTATCTCCCAGAACACTTGAATTACAATATGCTGAAAGATTATTATGGAATTTTTGCCCAATGATGCAAAAAACTTGTTGCCTACTGAAGCTTTAAATCGTTTACTGGAGCAAAAAAATTGTTTAAAAGAGGACAAAGTTCTTCACAGATCTAGCCTCTTAATTTTGCTCTCAAAATTGCTCTCAGATTGATGCATTTAACTTTAAAAAGTAGGCTACAAAAGTTTCTTTCTAAATGCATGATATTTCCAAAGTTAGTGAGTAATCGTGTTAAATAATCATGATCTCAATATTGACCAAAATAATCGTAATTTGCCATAATCGAGCAGCCCTACCAAATAACCAGCACAAACTGCTTGTGCATCTGTCTTCTAAGTTACTCTGATTATGTCTTAATTGGGAAAAAATGAGCACCATTGAAAGTCCTTAAATATATATTTTAAAAAAAGTCTGTCACCTGTACCTCCTGTGTGCCCTTGAGCAAGGCACTTAGTGCTGAATAATTCCGGTACAGCTGCTCCGTTGCCAACACTACAAGACTTTGGTCAAATTAGTGTCCCAGGTGGGAAGGAATAAATGTAAAACAGGACGGAGCTGAAAAAGGGATGCATGATCAGCAAAAACGTCTTCAAGGTAAATTAAGGTTACAGAAATAGTGCAGAGGGCAGCCAAACACCTGGACTGGGCCGCTGCCCAACATCCTCAAGATCCAATCCTGTTCCCTTTAGGAGGCAAGAAGCAGAAGTGATTCAGGGTTTGATTGAAAAGCCTAAACATATAGGTTATTTGGCATATCAATGCAGTCAAGGCTAAGTATTGGGACTGATCTAAATTAGTGTTTTTGCTACTGAAGATGAAGCACAGGAACAGATGATGTCGTTATAATTACCGGTCTTTAATTTCTTCTTTGTGAATACATGTCAAAATGATAAGAGATACAAAAAAAACCCAATTATAGTTCACCGTTCTGCTGCTTACTGTAAGTCTCAGTGTGTACTGTGACAGACAGTATCTTTTCAGAGAGATTCAAGCAGTCTAATAATGTCCCTGCCATTACCGAGTCAAAATATTGGAGAACGTTAACGGCCTGTCTGGAAAACTACAATTTCAGCATCAACGGATCTGTGCACATTGTCCTTTTATCACTATTCTAAAGCAGAAGACCAATAACGCTCTTCCTCTGCTGCTGGCCTATTATTCCTTGTTGCAGGTCAATTTCACTCTACATCAAAACACTTCACCTGTTTTTCTCTGCGGAGATGCAGACAGATATTAAAATGTTCTCATCAGCGAGAGGAGGGGAAACAATAAAATTTATTTTTCATTTCAGCAATGAGCACATTTCATTTAGTGCTCCTACTTGAAAAAGTAAACTTGATTGATTTTGTTACCTGTTTTGCCCTTCTTTGAAGCATTGACCCAACAATAACCCAGAATGTTCTACTTTTTCTCTCTGCCCTTCTTCCTTTTTCTACCTTAATGTCTTGTGCCTCATAAAGCTTCTTGCCCTAAAGGCTCCTCTTTTTGTTTTACCACTAGCCTATTACCTGCTTTCAGACTGCTCAAATATTACCAGAAAGAGGGGGAGAGTGTGAAAGACGTAAAGAAAGGATGAAACTTAGAAAGAAATATCCTAGAAGTGTCAGGTTGGGTGAAGATGGCATTAAAGAGATGGTAAGTAGGGGAGAGGGAGACAGAAAGAGCCAAAAAAGACAAAGAATGAGAGATATAGAGAGAAAGAAAGGGATGGCATGAAAGAGAATGGAGGAGGGCATGTGAGAGAAAAGAGAGACTCCTCCCAGGGTTAATAGAAAGACTCCTGTGTAAATGAGTGCACAGCGCCGGGGCAGCTACCTGAAAACGAGAGGAACAGGAAAAGAAAAGGAAGGTGAATCAATGTAACAAACAGGGTGAAAGAAGGAGCCATGAACTATTAATGAGAAGCCATTTTACCTGATGGGGGGGAAAGACGGGATAGAAAGGTCAGTGAATTGCCAGGCTGGGGCGGTTTGCTGCAGAAACACACCAGAACACTGATGAGCGTCGTATGAGAGGGAACATTGACCAGACTAGCCTGCGGGCACATCCAAGCTAGCACTGTGCAGAAATTATGGCTTATGGAGACGGAGACAGGCGGGGAGGGACGGAAGTGAGCAAGGACGTATGGGTCAATGCAGCAGCAGACAGCAGACGCTTCGTGCTGTAGTCGGCTCTTTATTCAGTGCAGTGATTGTCAGGTGAAGGTGCAGGGATGCTGAAAACTGCTAAGTAATCTCCGTCTTAAAGTTGTCATGTGAAGCATAATGAAACTGATGAATCACCACCACATCTAACAAATTATAATAAGTTTAATGCGGCTCTAATCAATATTTTGTATAATATAATGTATGAAGACAATGTGAAAGAAGCTTTTCAGCGAGTTTCAGCTCATTGTTTTTTTGTCTGACCCGCAACTTTACTCTTTTGGTTCACTCTCATCACTCTCATAGCGCTGTTTTCGGCCAAAGCAAGTAGCTGCTCTCATTAGAAAAACTCTAAAAATCCACTGTAAACTACCTGCTCTAAACCAAGTGGCAGACAGACACAGTTAGCAACTAGCTGGGGAACATAGTGGAGCATTCAGTAGCTCAAGAGCCAGATACGGTTCTCAGCAGTTGGAAGAGACCAGGCGGCAAACTCCTGGTCTGAAAAGTGAAGCCAATGTGGAAGTACCTTAAACCTGCATTCTTTGAAAAGGCCAGCAGGGGGCGACTCCTCTGGTTGCAAAAAGAAGTTTTGTATAGAAGATTGTAAAGAAATCTATGAGAAAATGACCCTACTTCTCACTTGATTTATTACCTCAGTATACATTGTAAACATGAGTTCATGGTCTCAATCGCTAGTTTCAAGTCTTCCTCAATACAGCATGATGTTCATTTAGTAAATTATGGTCCCATTTAGAGTCAAATAGACCATAAAGCAGGGGATGCTTTAGGGCGTGGCTACCTAAACACAAGATTTAAAGTGGTGCTTTTGTGTGATTCTTTGAGGAGAAACTCATTTTTACAGATCTGTCGATTAAATCAACTAATCGATTTATAACTCTGTGGTATTTCTCTTCTCAGACATCTTTGTGAAAGGGTGTGAAGATTACAGAGACACATTAGATATGTTGTGATATTCTATAGAAAAACAGGCCATGATCACTGTCTGGCATCGCAGCAGGCCCCTCTGTCAGGCAGAGATGGAGGAAGAATACAACACTAACAGCTACTGGGAGATGAGATGATGCGGACACAATATGATCACATATATTAGGGGCTGCAGCCGCTGAATGAGCTGTGATAATGGAAATAAAATGGACCTACGGACATGTGCTGCATCCTCGGTCTTACAGTATGAGTATTTGTCCGTGCGTGTGCACAGAGACACCGAAAAACACCTGACGATGGTCAGAGACGTTGACACGCACTACACCGAGCTGCTCGAGGACCTAGTCGACCTCAGTCCCCCCGAGGATCGCCCAGACCGATCCAAATTCAACCAATCCCTCAGTTGCCACCTCTGTCATCACCCAATCAATAAACTCTGGCCCTCGTTCAATTTGACAAGCATCTACATGGGGAGAAAGGCAATCGCTAAGCACCGGCAGGTATATGATATTGACCGGGGGGAGATAAGGCTTAGCCTATTCAATCATGCAGGGGAGATTGGGCGAGTGAGGTTTAGGGCTGGAGCCAATCCAGAGTGTCTGCACAGCCACTCGAGCAAAAGGCTGCAATAATGAAGAGCGCTGAGGAGCAAACAAACAGACAAATTTGTCCTTCCTATTATGAGCAATGTGTGATGGAGAGCAAGAATGACTGAGAGAGAGAGAGAGTTGGAGAGACAGTGGAGGGTCGGAGAATGACATTTGTAGATACGAGTGTGTAGATGTGGATTCTCGAGTCAGAGAAAATTGCAGTTTTTTATTATTAAAATTCTATCTTTCTGCAACATCTGCTCATCTGTAAACTACGGTAAAGGTTAGGGAAAGCGGTTACAGATGTGGTTACATTGACTGCAGGTCTGTGACAGGATGCAAACGCTAGTCTTCTGCATGAATTCAGACGTACTACACGGACACCATGACCTCTACATCCTTGGCGAGGATTCAGAGTCAAAGCAGCTTTGTTGGTGAGGGCATTTTGTTTAGACAATGAATGACAATGACGCCAAACCACTGCACAGCAGTTTGTAATACTCACAGTCAAGGTTTTACAACTCTGGAAAGTTATCATGGCGGCAACTTATGGATGTAACGATACTAGAAATTTAGTAGTCGATACCAAACCAGTGAAATTCCACGATTTTTGATAACAATTTGATACCAGTAAAAAACAAAAGTAAAACTATAAATCCCATATACTTCAACATACACTCCTTTATTACCATTTGCATACTGCTTTTTGTTAGGAAGTTAAAAGGTCATAGTTCCCTCTCTATTATTTTATTGTTCTGTGAAAACATCTCCTTAAAACAGCTGTATTTATTCAAGTTTCTCGCCAAAAACTACATTTTACAAGGTTGCCTTTGAACACATCATGATAACGTTAGAATTCACCTTCGCCCAATACTCATTTTACTGAATAGAACCTGAATGCATCACATCGTAAATCAATGGCACCTCCCGTGTTGAAATCGGACGCATCAATAGTGAGTTTACTGCCTCCCAAACACATTTTCTATCATCCTCGGGACGCCGTTTGTCTCGAGCCCTGGCGGTACCTGCGATACTGTGGAAAAACGGGTACTGTCACGTTTTCAGAATATTGGCATCTTATTGGTACCGAAGTATCGGTTGTCGTGGCGTCCCTACAGCAACTATTTTTTCTTTTGTTGTAAACAGTGGAAATACGGCATTCTCCTTGCCGGATGATGTCGCGTCAGCACCCCAATTGCGCCGCTGCAGGCTTAAGTCTGTCTGAGTGCAGCCTTAATTTCTGCCTAGCTACATAAAGGACACACTACTTCCTGCGTTGGCAGTAGACGTCAATCTTGAGGTGAAGAATCTTCTAACATAAATGTAATTCCTCTGGATGCTCAGCTGGTGTGTGTCGAAGAAAGACAGGCACTGATATCCTGAACTACTGAAAATATGACCTTGCTACATCTGTTCTTCATATTTTGGTCTCTTCAAGGGCATGTGAACCTGACAGCAGTCTCTTGTTTGTGTTTGTTAAACACAAACAGATTTGAAGCTTTACTTACAAGCTGCTACAAGTGCTAACAGGAAGCTTGAGTTCCAACTGTACACAAAAGGGTCAACCCCAATAATTAAATGTTAGAACCTGCTATCACCCCCAAATTGTCTCTTTTAATCCTCACATGCGCACTACAAAGCAGTACAACCTAATTTATTGCAATTTTCTGATGCTGCAATAAAAAGGCAGTTTTATTCAATTATAATCAGTCATAATGTACAAAAATCTATTTGTAATTCTGCAGTAAGTGTGATTTTACTTTTAATTTGTATTGTCAAAAATAGGGCTGAATTACTCACTGGCAGTTCTATTCATGCATTGGCATTACCTGAAGCTATGACTCTTTTAACTGGAGATCTCACAGTCACTTGTGTCTTGCCAGATAAACATGAACAGCAGCAAACAGGGCTGAGTAAACTAAAACATTTTAGCATGACAAACATTTAGCCAATAACGGCAGAAGAAGATATCATGCTTGTATTTCTGGTGTTTGATTCTCAGAAGTCATTCCAGGGTGGCTGGCACTCATTAAGAGTGAATTTGCTTTTAATTGAGTAAAGACAGATAATACACAGCCAGTGTGTATGTGCGTACTAAAAAGAAACTTGCTTTAGAACCAGGATTTTCCTAATGCTGATTTCATTCATCGAGTTATTTATTCGTAGCATTTAGCAAAAATATTAAGGTTTGAAACGATGACAGCAAATATATCTAGAGTACCAAAGTAATGAAACGAGAGAGATTATTTTTTCCTAAATCTAAAAATAGTATGAGTCAAATGAGCTTTAAGAAAGGATGGAAAGAGGTGTCCTTCAATTAATCAATCAATCAATCAATCTGTCTACACACCGTTAAATATGCACTTTCCGTTACGCCATGTACACAAACCACGTACCTATCAGCTGTGCGCTCGAGATCAGACTAGAGACCTAACCGCTTAAAAGATGGGTGAGTTGTACTTGCTCTCTTCCGACGTTTGTGTTTTTTAAAACAGAAAACAAGTTTTATACTGCGATATTTACTGAAAAGAACATACAATACAGCCAACAGTAGCCTCAGTAAACTTTCAGGTGATCTCCCTCCAGCCTGCTGCCACCTTATTTACGTGTTTGTAGTGAAATGAGGAGGTATCGTATAGATAACTCCTCATTTAAACTTCCTCGTCCTTGGCGGCGCTTTCAGAGCGAGCGAGAGGAATAAATATAAACAGTGTCCGACAAAAGTTCAGCTCAAAACGGCACGCTGTGCAGCGCTTTGTCGCTCTCAGCCAGGACACTCCAATAGAAAACAATGCGTCGCATTCTGTTCGGGGAGTGTAATATGTAGGCTGCACACATCCTGATACATCCTGATCGACCTCTCTGCGTTGTACACATTACATTCCCTCTAGATTTTTTTTTGGTGACCTGAAAGTTCAAACTTTACCTATGATTACCATTAGTGTTAGGCCTCTATGGTCGCTGTATGAGGGTTGACCAGTGTGTACAGACTACACATATGTAATCACACACAAATGCCAGTGAGGTGCTAAACTGTAATTAACTTTCTGTAATGTAATTATGTTATTATCCAACATTTACAGTAAGTGCCTACACACACACACACACACACACACACACACACACACACACACACACACACACACACACACACACACCCTGCTGTTAATTTATATACATGTGCATGTGAGACCCCTTTCTTTGTCGTTTCCTCTCTCTATCAGTCTCATTTGTTGTATCACTTTCATTTCCTTTCGCTCTATGTGTGTTTGTGTGTCTCTCTCCCCATCTCTCTCTTATCTTGCTGATTTCTGACAGCAGAACATGGCCCACCCTCGTCCCAGCAGGGCCCAATCAATACTAAGTTAATGAGTCACTTTGGAGGGGAATGAGGGTGTGTGTGTGTGTGTGTGTGTGTGGTGAACATTCAGGCTGCTTTAGCGCCACAGTTGTACATTTTATGATGTGGTGCACATTAAGAGGGCGTTGGGGAAAAGTGGTGTGATGCTGTGGGTTTCATTTACCGGTCCCTAAACTGTCAAGGTAGCCAAAAGGTCAGCAAGGTCAGGGGGATTTAAGATAGGCTTGTTTCTATTATATTGATTTTACTTCTAGGACCTTATTTGTCAAAGCGCTGTCTTCACAATAATGGGCCTTATGCAAGATACACTTGGAGGAACAGATTCCTTCTTAAGTGGCACGTACAAGTGATCTAAGAGAACTTGTTGCGTTCACCAATCAGTAAAATTACCCAACACTGTTTGTTTCCCTTTTTATCACCGAGAAGAACTTTAACTCTGGTTTTAAGAACTGAAAAGGCCTCTAAATAACGACTTCACAACACTCTCATAAGCAATACACTTGTCATATTAGAAGTCAGTTTTCAAATATCTTGTTTCTGAATACAAACACTTGATTTTCTGCTCTGTTGATCCCCTTGTCGGAGCCTTTCTCTGAAGTTTTGAAAGCATATTTGTAGAACAGATTTGTCGTGGGACCACGGCCACAAACACAGCTGCCGAGCTGCTTTCTCCTCCCGGAGTTTGACTCCTGACAAGTGAACTGGAGCAAAGCCAAAGGTTCAGTCAGGGCCATTTCTTTAAATAAGACTGTGACACAGCTGAATGGGTAGTTAGATAATGATCTGGGCTTCAGCCAGCCTCGCTTGCTGTAGAATTAACTGGATGTGTGTAGATGAAACCAGGTGAGGCGTACAGACTTCCACAGGTAATTAATCTCTTTCTGAGGTCTGCAGATTGGATTTCCTAAATGAAAGCACATTGTGTTATCAAAGGATGCGTACAGAAGGCAAACACATCCTCACATCTTTATGTCTCCTTAAGGAAATCAAAATATTAAGTCAGATAACGGACAAGAAACAATATGTTTAAAAATTCATACCAGAAAAACAAAAGAAGAACGAGAGACTGAAATAGAAGTACTGCCAAGGGAGAACTCATTGTTGAGTTATAATGTGCTCTGAAGTGACCACCACTGGGATGGCCATTAATCCTCATAGCAGAAATGAACTTTCATTTTTAAATATCAGTTTTTATTAGTCAGCTCGTGTGTCTTCAGAGAGCTGGAGAGACTCTCCGTCCTCATATGCATTATGAATGAGAAGGAGCCCTGTTATACTGTATAGCTGAGAGAGATAGAGGTCATACAGGAGTGGTCTGAAGTGCAGACTCAGGAAAACAAGCTGTCTTCAAGACCTTTCAGTCACTATAAAAAGACTTCATGATGAATGTCTTGCTTAATGGACCATCTGTAGCTTTCTTTCGTCAACAGCAGATCTTCTTCCTTCATGCTTTCCCCCTTTTTAAGTCACAAAATAAAACATGGGAACAATGTTTTAATAGTACTTTTGTGATGACGCGATGCTGAGTTTCTGCCGGATAAGTTGTCATTTGATGGGAAGTTTGAGGGGGGTCACGACGCCTCATTAATTTCATGAACGATCAGCGATCTGGCTGTCAGACAATCAGTTGGATTTATGGCATGGCAGAAATTTGGGTCGGCTGTCTTGCGGTTTGAGCAGTTCCACGTGACTCGTTTCCTGCTCTCAAAACTGTAGTGAGCATTGTCGGAGTAGTATTTAACATGTAGTGGCTAAAACTGTAGTCTTTACTGAAACTGTGCTGTGATATAAAACCGAACTTCGCTGCAGAACAGACTAGTGATGGGAAGAAGGGTTCTTTTAAGTAACCCGGTTTGTGCCGTTCCAACCCACTCCCAACACGTCTAATACGGATGCTTGGTCATTGCCCCTCGGCGTCTGATACCGACGCACCAAAGCACCATTTAGCATCTGTACAAAGCCAAGTAGGCGGGAGAAGGTGAGCGCTTTTTATTCAGAGTGTGAGGATGTGGCTATTTCCTGGAAGCAGTATCCTGGAGCAGGTCCAGTGCAGACCAAACTCGAAAATGTATCTGTAGAAAACATTTGTGTGTTAGTTTTTTCGCAGCACTACCCTTGACATACATTGTTCATGCTTTAGATTTCTGACTGCATTAAATCTACTGTATAAACAAGTAGCAACTGTCATTGCTGAGCTAAAATAAATATCCTCATTATCCGTACACCTGTGACATTAAAACTGTTATAGATTACTTACAAGAACTCTAAATGTGTGGCCATCAAGGGTTGCTTGCTTCCAAATGACTTAAATTACCACAAACAGCTTGCATGGGTCTCAGATAATTACTGTTATCAATAACTCATGTCTCGCGCTCATTTCCTGTGACTCTGCACTGTTAAGCAACAGTCAACAATCTGTCAGTCACAGCATGGACATACAGAGAGACTTAATTACATTGCCAGAGGCTTTTGTCAGAGTAGCCTGCTTAGATTAGATGGCCACCATTGATCTTTAGGTACCAGACATGAGGCACATTTTGCAATCTTAAAACTTTAAGAGATAACATATTTCCTTTACCATGGAAAGTCTTGTGTTGATGTGTGAAATGAGACTTTTTCATCAGTAGAATTTGTGCTGCTCCCTGGCACTTAGCTCTGGTTAATACTGTATGTTTGTTCTTCACAAGATGAGTGCTTCCTTTATGCTTCGCTGTCTGTGTGCTTACAGTCATCTTTTGCACATTATGCTGTTGTGGCTGGGATTAAGTAAATCACATGGAGCAAATATACAAAAAGATTTAATCTACACGCTTTTACATTTCATCTTTGTTTTGTTTTTTTGCCTTTTATGTGCAAAATCTTAACATATATGCAAACAAGAAAGCGGTCAGACTGTGGGGGGATGAAGTGAGATTGTAATCTTAATCTCATTGATATGTCACACATACACAGACTCCTGTTCATACCTCACTCCATGCGGCTTAGTCCAGCCCCCGGGGTTGTCTGACAGATAACAGGATGAACAGACTGAGGGGACTTAACCTCTGCAGATGCAGTCCAGGAATTCGTGTTTGCATTAATGTGCATCACCCCCATGTCAGGAATTTGACTGGAGTGTACTATGAAGACAAAGGCTTTTCAGTGAGACATATGGGTGGGTCACTCCTGAAGGTTTCATCACCATGTGCTCAGAGATGATATCATATGTACCCCTGTTGGCCTGTAAAATCAAACCTGCCGAAATGTCCAGTTCTGCAGTTTCTTGGCATTGCTCTTGACACAAACGATCTTAGAGGTGCTAAATTCGATATCCAGAGCATTAATATAGCAGCAAACAACTATTTGCTATGAAAGATATAGAGGAGGAACAGGAGAATCTGTTTTTTTTTTTTTATACTTGACATACTCAATAATATTCAAATATAATCATGACATCAAAACTGGTGTTATATTCAGTGTTTCTAGCTGCATAATTCATAATGATAAAACATGTCTGACAAGGTTTTGGATATCTGACTAGCGGCTTTTTCAAACTGCGATTTTGCAAATTAGTTTCATACAAATTATGCTGGTATAACGTTCCCTAAAAAGGAATTGCAAAGATAACAGATTGAAAACTCACACATAATGAAATCATTTAGAGATGCTAAAAATAAAAAATGTCTAATTAAAAGTACTACTTTGATATAACCATTTATATTTCTCAGGTTTTTGCAATAACGTTGCAGTAAAAACCTGTTTGCAGGCATAAAAGAGAACACGGACACTGTGTGAAAATGTTGGGCGCACTTGAATGCACAGACACACACAGACATGGGCCAAAGTACAAAAGAGACTCCCTCCAGACACACATGCACACACAAACAATTACTGTCTGTCACACAGTACATGTACTGTAGGGCCCGACTCTACAGTATCTACATGATTTATGAAGTCTTTTATTCCACTTGGACTAAGATAAAGGTGTGACCCAGTTTATTTTTTTTCTTGCAGCGTCTGTCCGCTGTTTGGTTCTCTGCGAAACAATGTCAACACATTTCCTTTCAATGAAACCTTTAAGTGTCACCTACAATCAGTGAGAGGGACAGACTTGATTAAGAGGAAACATGTTCTTTATAATAACTAATTTCTGTTGAATTTATTAAGTCAACGGGATAGATATATTGCTGCAATTTGTTTTTCTTTTTACAAATCTCCCATGTTCACAAGTCAGTTTTTGTCAAAACCAAATAAACCATATCTTAAAACAAAAGTATGAAACATTTTTCAGTTTTTTTTTTTTTCATTTTACTTTTTTTTTTAAAACTAATTTTAATATTACAGGAGGCATGCCACCCATTATGTTTCACTCATACTGTCAGCGCAGAGCAAGTCATGTTATGCCCCCCCCAAATATTATATCTTGGTTGTAGTGTAGAGAAATAGTAGGCCTGTGGCTGCTGGAGGAAACTTCGAAGAAAATGGTCGAGGTATAGATGAAAATTTCAAAGTATAAAATATTTAGAAGGTATGGGGCTGTTTGTGAGAGTTATTCATTGACCATGAAATTGTATGAGGGGGGGCAGCTCAGGTCTGTTGCTTAAAGGGAAATAAAATCAGTTTTTCACAGGTTTTTTCACACAACCTGCAGCAGGTTCGTGTTAAAGGTCCAGTATGTAGTATTTTGGGGGATCTATTAGCAGAAATGGAATGTAGTATTCATACATATGTTATCATTAGTGTATAACCATCTGAAACTAAGAATCGTTGTGTTTTCGTTGGCTTAGAATGAGCCCTTCATATCTACATAGGGGGCGGGTCCTTTCCAAGGAGTCCGCCATGTTGCTCCGACATGTTTCTACAGTAGCCCAGAACGAACCCAACACTGGCTCTAGAGAGAGCCTTTCATGTTTTTACGTGACCTGAAGGCCACCGTAGTTCTCCAACACCCTTGGAAAAGGAGGGGTGAGCGGAGGGGAACTCAGTTGGTTGCAATCTGCAACCTCACCACTAGATCCCACTAAATCCTATACCTTTAAATAAAGTCTGCTGAGATCAAATAGATAGATGCAGATTATCATTTTGACCTTTGACCTCTGGATGTAGTGACTATCTCACTATTCAAAAAAAATATTTGGAACTTTATATTTAAGTATCGATCAGTTTTATCATCAACATGCTAAAAAATTCCTCTCATTTATGACTATATTCATTGGGACTGTATAGTTTCATGGCATGTTTCAGCATATTTTTTTGTTTTTCAATCAGTGTAACAAACATGTTCATCCAGTAGCAGCCCATTAACCACAGGTGTTGTTGGCTAATGAGCAGCTCTACTTCCTGATTTAAGACATATTTAGCAAAATATGGGCTTTAATTGATACATCACACAACCAGAAACCAAAAATGTAGTTGCACGGTTAAGGACTGGTATTCTTCCTCCAAACAATTTTCTATTATAGACAAATGTACCCCAGGGGTACTGAATCAGTTACAAGGAGGTACGGGGAAGGTTTGTGTAGCTCAGTAGCTCAGCTAACTTGTAAAAAAAAGAGAACTACAGCCCAGCACCATTTAAGAGAGATAGCAGAGCTGATGTACGTTGAGTTAGCACCAGGACAGTGTTGCTGGCTATTGTCATTAATATGTTTTGCACAGCTACCCCTGTAATTAAATATGTTGCACCGTGGTCACTGAATGTACTGTACCTCACAAAGAGCACAGTCCAATTTCTGGACAAAAGACTGATACGTGCTTTAATGTCCTGCCCGTCTACCTGAGCTGAGGCAGACAGACTTATAATAATCAGGGATATATTACAGACCAACCAGCAGTCACTGACAAGTGCTCCACTGTGTGCTTGCCATGCAGCTTCTCCACCAAGAAAGAGACAAAATGTTCCCTGTGCATCATCTTTTTTTTAATTTTTTGCTTCCCGCTGTAGGACAATAGCAGAGGGATTTCTGAGAGTAAACATTTTTGCTGTGTGTTAGAAGAAAAGGAAATGAAAGACAATGCGTGCGGTAAAGCAGAAAGAACAAAAGAAAACAGCATCACAGACGTGTCTGCAGTATGAATTATAGATTGTGTGCAGATTGTTGGCGTGCCGGCAGAAAACAGATGGGTTGGATTCTAATCCGATGCATTATACTTCAAAATGCAAATTTATATTTTGCTGTTTTTACCAGTTAAATTAAAAAAATATTCTGTGTATACATTTATAGATATTATTAAGTGTATTAATTAGAAACCCCAGTAAGTAAAAGTAGGTTGCATGGTGCTAACCCAGTGTGAAAACCTCTGTCGGTCACTTTGGTGATAAAGAAATAACTCTAATTTAGATTTTTACTGTTTGTCTTATTTTCATTTAGATTAAGGAAGACATCAGTGATTACTGAAAGATTTCTATTGTGTTTCATTCCCATCATTCTGTCCCTCAGAGACAGAAAGTGGCAGAGCATGCATAAATAAATCATACCGTATACCGTCTTTTTGTCCTTTACACCATGCATACTAAATAATGATCATTCATACATAATTGATTTATAAATAAATACATTGTTCCGTTCAAACGCAATCCTGCTTAAGTTTGTAACATTTCAATTCTGGAAGAAGATTTCATCAATGAACAGTACAAACTAACATTAAATGGGACATATTATGCTCATTTTCAGGTTCACTTATATTTTGGGGTTTCTACTACAACATGTTTACTTGCTTTAATGTTCAAAAACACATGAATTTTTTTATACTGTTTGTCTGAATATACCTGTTTTCACCCATTTTTCAGAATCAATTCAGTATCACAAAAGATAATATTGCGATATTCAAGTCTTTCAATATTTTCTTACACCCCTAGTGTGCGTGGCGCCGGCTGGAAGCCCGCGGCGCCGGCTGGAAGCCTGCGGCCCCTCAGCGAAAGCTCAACCGGAGAGGCCAGACACGCAGCCATCCAACGTTAAAGATCACAGTAAGCGCTCTGCATATATTGACCGTCACCTTTTCTTGTAAAATGTCCGGTGTAATCTGTAGCACCGATGTAGTCACAAGTTTATTAACCGGTGGGAAAATTTCCTCACTGACACCGTGAAATAGGAAGTTGAGCCAAATCTGAATGACTTGTTGAATCCCATGTTTTCTGATCTAGACCGCCCATAAAAACTGACTGGGTTGTCTTATTTCACAGTTTGTGGGTTGGTAGGGGCTCTAGATACCCAAATGTATGTGTACAAGCACTGAAAGAGTGAGTTTTTCGTAATATGTCTCCTTTAATGTCCTTACTTGTCAGCAAAGTAAGTGGCATTTTGAGCTTGAATTTGTCAGGCTGTCTCTCAGTGAAGCAGATTTGAAGATCAGAGAGCATTGGTAACTCAATACAGAAATTGTTTTGCATTGTTTTTCTATTGTAAAAAACGGTTCAACAGTCCACGTACAAACCTTTTCTGAGCTTTCAACTGCATCTCTTCATTCAGCGGATGGAGCTGGCTCAGGTGACGTCACGTCACCCCCATGTGGACTTGGTTACGTGTTAAAAAGTGGTCATATATGAAGGGTGAGATTTTAACCTCGACTACTTCAGTTCAATGGCCGCCTTGATTGCTGGTTGTTGATCTCGACTTCCTCCCAAGTCAGTGTCTTTTAGTCTAGTGTTCACAGACAGCTGGTGTTGTCTGCTTTCCTCTGAACTCATGATTACAATAATTAACAACACATTGAGTATTTCAAAAAGTCCACTCAGTATGCTATTGGCAGCCAAATTAATCTGCTGGACTTTTCCAATGATTCTTAATGGTTATACTGATTATACCGTCCTCCTTGAGTGTCTAGAGTGTACACAAGCTGACAGCCAGACCAACTGCACTCACAAAGACACTGGAGTCAGGATATAGCGTCCAAGCTCTACTCAGTAAAAATGACTATTGAGCGGAGGTAAATTATGTTATCATGATAAATGCAATCTTCCAATGGATTCTTCAGGTTTTTCTAGTTTCATATGATGCCAGTATCTTCAATCTAGCTTTAAAACGGAGCCCTCCACAACCTGAAAATCGCAAGTTGCGTTAATGCGTTAAAGAAATAAGTGCCGTTAACACAAATTACAGTTATTATCACGTTAACTTTGACAGCCCTAGTGAGGATACATTTATACTAAATATGAGATGTCCAAACTAGCTAATATTTACCGAGTGAGTTTATAGCAAATCTCAATTGTAATGTTAGTCTGAAAACACTTGACCTTGGGTTGCTAATGTATATAGATTTGACCACTCAACCAAAATAAACTACTCCGGAGGACAATTGCGGTTCTTGTAGCAGGGATGCTCTGTTGAGTGAATGAAAACTGTATTAAACCCCAGTTCTGCAAAAACAGATTGAAGAGAGACCGTTGAGCAGCCTGAGAGCCTGGTGCTGCTAAATCTTCACTTGGCATTACTGAGGGAGAGGGGCATGCACCACTTGACTCACTTTCCCTCTCATTCTTGCCTCACTCCACTTTGCTGTATTTTTTTTCCTCTTTATTTCTGTTACCTTCTTTCTCTTACCCCCTTGCTTGTTTTCTGCCTATTCCTTTCTTAAGTCTCCCGTTATCTTCGTCTCTCCACCTCCCATCAGGCCTCATGCTGGGCTTTGCTGAGGAGGTAAAGCGTTGGGTCCCATCTGGGCTAGGTTTAGCTAACATCTGTTAGCTGACTCTCCTCCCTCTCTCTCCCATAGCTGGCCATTATATCACATAACAGACACGCAGTGCCATTAGACGCCCGCTGCTACACTCTTTTGACGAGAACTTCCGCCACCTTCTCAGTGTCTTCATCTGTTTTTAGTGTTTTTCCTTATTCTCTGACTACATTTTCCTTCTCCCTTTGCTGTTTTCTCCACTCTTATACTTATGGTTTCCTCTCACATATTCTTCCTCCAATAATATTTAAAAACAGTCCCAGGGTTGCAGCTTGTCGTCTCATCAGCTTGCTGCCACAATTTTTTTCTTTTAACTGTAATTGCCTCTCTCTCTCTCACACACACACACACACACACACACACACACACACACACACACACACACACACACACACACACACACACACACACACACACACACACACACACACACACACACACACACACACACACACACACACACACATGCTGATTAGTCTCCTGACCTTGATGCTACAGAAACAATTACTGAGTCAGCGTCATGCTAATTATGTGTTTACAACATCCCCTGGTGTGAATGTAACTCTCAGCTTTAGCTCCATATCCTCTGCAGGATGGATGGTGACAGCTGTATATTTAGAGTATTATGTACTTTAAACGTACATAACCATTCAGGTTTGAGACTAGACAGGGTCTATCTCCATTCTAGTTGATAAAAAACCACAAGGGATCAGAAATGGACAAGTCTAATCATTTAGAAAATGCCAGATTGAGTTGGAAGCAGCAACAAAATACCCTAATGCATCGGGACACAGAGATGTAAAAGGGCCTCCCACCCCTCCGACATATAGGAGCAAGACGGCCAGACTGAAAGAGACGCAGAAATTGTAGTCATGGTCGTCTTGTTGTGTTTTTGTATCTCTGTGGTCTTTTGGTGTCTCTTTGGTCATTTAGTGTCTCTTTGCGTCTCTTTGTGGTTGTTTAGTCTGTACTTTTGTGTGTCTTTGTCGTCATTTTGCATCTCTCTGTAGTCATTTTGCATCTCTGGGGTACTTTTGCATCTCTTTGGGGTCGTTTTGCGTCTCTGTCGTTGTTTAGCATGTACTTGTAGTCATTTTGCATCTCTTCATAGTCATTTTGCATCTCTTCATAGTCATTTTGCATCTCTTTGTAGTCATTTTGGGTCTCTTTTGGGTTGTTAACCATGTACTTGTACTCATTTTGCATTTCTTTATAGTAATTTTGTGTCTCTTTTGGGTCGTTTTGCATCTCTTTGTGGTTGTATACTATATACATGTAGTCATTTTGCATCTCTTTGTGGTTATATACTATATATACAGCATTTTGTCATTTTGCATCTCTTTGTGGTACAGCCACAAACTACTATAGACATGTAGTCATTTTGCATCTCTTTTTAGTTGTTTTGTGTCTCTTTGTAGTTGTCTCTTTGTAGTTGTTTTGCATCTCTTTGTGATCCATTTGTGTCCATTTGTGGTCGCTTTGCGTCTGTATTTGTTTTGCATCTCTTTGTAGTCTACTTATAGTTTGCGTCTGTGTATCCATTTTTCGTCTTTTTGTATTGGTTTTGTGTCTCTTTGTATGTATTTTGTGCCTCTTTGTAGTCGTTTGATTGACTGTCCAAGTTCCTTGGAGCAGCCTGTATCCACAACAAGGGACATTCTTTATAACTTGATTTATTGCACACGAAACCATCGAAAACCAATCCTGCTCTTGCCTACTCCCCAGTCCGGCATGTTGTGCATGCTTCACATGTGTGACATTCCACACAAACACAGATCCTTTCCCTTCAAAACAACAAGGAACAGACTGGAGCATTAATCAGACACCTGCTGCAGATAAATGCTCTTCCCGTTCCAGCCTCTTTTCTCTGGAAATATGATTAGAGAGCAGAGCCCGAGGCTGAGGATGGAGAACAGGTCTGTTTACATGTCGATGTTCTGGTGGCCACAGCATGCATTTCTCTACAGATGAACTAGATATACCATATCCAATGTATAAAAGGGATTAGATTAGGCTCTCTGTGTATGCACAGCAGGAGCCATAACAATGCTATTAGGGCATGGAAAGATGAAGAAGCAGCATGGTATTGCTTGTTGGGTGAGATGATTTGTGTCCTTTTATGTTTGTGTGTTTGACGGCGAGGGGGGCTTTGCCGAGGCAAGAGCCACTGTTTAACCCCTCAGTTGTATAATGCCTATGTTTTTAAATTATTAAAATGCTGCTAATTTATCCATTAGTAATGTAATTAAGCTATTTATATGTGATTTAAGGGTATACTTAATCTATAAATTAATTAATTTTAATAGATTAAGGTATTTTTATTGGGATTTCTACATTGATAGCTTTTTAAGGGATAAAAAACACTTAAAATTGATCATATAACATGGAAGCCCTTAGTTAAAGGGATGGCTTTTTACCCCTTTAACAACTCCTTAAACTTTAGAGATAATCCATTCAAAAGCCATCATATCCCATTAATTTATCCATGAATTAACCCCAAAATGGAGGAAACACCTGAATTTGCACCTTAATTGAAAAAAGTAAGGTCCTTTTGAGTTAAAAATTAAGGGGTATCTGTAATGTTTTTTTATCCCTTAAAACAACCTTAATTGTATGCAGAAAACCTATCAAGAACCTCTTAATATATTACAATCCATTTATTTATCAATTTAACCCAAATCTGGGGTAAATTTAAATACCTGAATACTGAATAATATATAATTAGACCCTTAATATAAACTGATACCCCAACCTTAAAAACACTGTAAATTGATAATTAATGGATTTTGTTGTCAAATTTATAAATGAATGTGTAAATTAAAGGAAAATGTATTTGCCCCTTAAAACCCTGATGTATTTTAAGGGGTTAATTGGGGATTAGTTATGGGTAGCTTAAGTAATTATTATTTCTTAGTGAAGTGCAGGTTTGTCTGTGTGTTTGGGAGCGTTCAAACATGCTTGTGGGCTGTTTGACCACCATGAACACACAGGTTGCTGCAGGGAAGCAGTTGCCCCCTCTGGGAGGATTCCTACGGTTCATATTATCTCCATGGCTGGTTGCGCTGCAGAAAGGCTAAAAGTCTGTTTGCTGCTCTGCAATTTGCAATATTATATCAGTGGGGGTTTTCCATTATGCAGTTAAAACCTCCTTGTTAAGACCCTGTGGTGTGTTATTGAACAATTATCATCTGCTGATACAAAACACACTGGATGTTGGCTAAGCTATTACCAAATCAAATACTCTGATATGAAATTATGAGGTATTTTACTTTTTGTGCAATCTACCATATCCCCAGCCAAACTTTAGACCATACAACAGTTCGTATGAAATCTTACGAGAAGATAATCCTCATTTTTCGTGCATTTTCCTACGAATGTCCAGCAAGACATATCAATTTCCAGTCTTTTCAAAATAAACTTCAATCTTTACAGGAAACAACTTGGTTAGGTTTAGGCAGCAAAACCACTTAGTTAGGTTTAGGAAAAGATCATGGTTTGGATTAAAATAACACAGAAAGTTAAACTTAAGTACAGAAGCTACGTGACAAATAAATCAACTTTCACTTCTGGTTTCACATGGGAAATGATCGCCACTCTCCTCGGTGAAAGTCTGGTGTTTTTTTGGCCCACTCATCCACCCCGACCTCCTCCCTCACAGTGACGTCACGGTGACTACGTCCACTTCAGTCTATGCTCCAAATATATGCTGTTGCTCTTTGTCTGCTGGATGTCTAACGAGGTTATTGTTTTGCTTACACTTTAGGGTTTTCAGTGCTGTGTGTCTCTGTCAGGTATTTTGAAGTTTTTTTGTCTCTCAGTGGCCAAGAAAAATCATTAATGCAGCTTCAACAAAATCTGGTGGTATGAGTAAGCATACTGTAAATTTCCCCCCTGTCCCTCCTAGTAGCTCGTCTCTCCATGTTTCTAGACAACTCATTATTTATTTGCTGTGATGACTCATGGTATTTTGTTGTATTTTCCATTGCTTTGGGGGAGAATTATGGTTACAGTCTAGTGTGTGTTCTGCATAATGAAAGGGGCATTTGTTTCAATCTTTTTCTGGTTAAATGAGTCTCATTACAAACAATCTGGCTCTGAATATAACACATTTGAGTGTGTATATTTACCATCAGGGAGAGCTGTCATTGTTTATAGCCCTGTATTCAATGAACCCTCTTATAGTCTCAAAAGGTTGTACTTCATGGCAGTTTTTTTTCCTACCACAAAGTATGAATATAAAGTTGTATTTTTCCTGTAAAATCTGGGCTGGATTCCCTAAATAAATATTTGAAGTAATAAAGTTCAACAATTCAAAAGAACCATCTCTCTCCACTAGATGGTGATTATAAAAGAACTGCCCTCCAGACTGCAGCTCATTAGACCAAAACCCTTACAATCCCCCTCTACCTCCTCCTCTTCCATTGAATCACTGAATTTTGCTCTCTCTCTAGCTAATTACCTGTCCACCTATCCTCGGTGCACTCCTTTCTTATCCTCTTGTATTATCTCCTCTACCATATCTCCCTCTTTTTTCTGTCCCTTTAGCTTCCTCCTAAATCACTTCCTATTCTTTTCCGAGTCCTTCGTTATCCTCCTCTGCACTATCTCCGTCCTCTTTTCTGATCCACCCTCTCCGTTTCTTTCTTCCTTGTCTTAGTAGCCACATTGTTATACGACCAACCACAGCACCATCTAGCTACCGAAACACCTTAGCTGAGGCAGTAACACACACACTCATCTGATATCTGTGTGTGTCCTGGTGCTGGTTGAATGCTATCTTCTTCTTTTTGTCTCATCTGAACGTCTGAAGCTCTTACCTGGTGCCACGTAGTCAAAGCTGGGCTGTTTACCATCTTATTTTATGTGCTGTGCACCTGTACTGGTTACACATTCTGCACCGTGAGTGGGGGAAAACCACTGATTACGTCGCTACATTACACCAAATCAGGTCTAACGAAAACAGAGCATCTAGATTTCGAAGTGATTTACCCCAAATTAGAATTTAACATCTGTAATGTAACATCTGGATGATGATAAATGCTAGGGCTGTCACTTTTTCAAGAAGTCACATTTGAACGAATTACAACTAACAGGTAATTCCCCGTACAGCGTAATTCAACCCCAGACTGGATTGTAATGGATGGATTTTAAGAACACCCTCTGCTGGACCAGGAGGCAATCTACTTCAAACGCTCTGCAAATATTGAATTCAAGCAGGTCATTACAGCTCGGAGTATTAGCTTTTTCCCCACCACTCTATACCTATTCACATGCCCAGATTCCCTACATTTCCTACAGCAATCACTGTCATCAGGCTGAGTCAGGCCACGGAGCCATCAATTAGTATGGCTATTTATTTAAGTTAATCAATAAGATATGAAATTAAATCCAGCTTTCAAATCGGAACCAACATGGTGGCTCGTTTGGAAACTTTTTTCTTCTTTGTTACGAAAATAGTTCACCGAAATGTGTTTCTGAAAACATTTTAGGTGAAAAATTCAGGCAACAAAACCACTATAGTTAGGTTTAGGAAAAAGCCTGAGCCATTTTTATTCTACTCACCTCCAGTGCCAGACAGCCAAACTAAAATCTCTCATTTATGTAGAATTACTACCAGAAATGGTACACCCATGTTCGAATGAAAGCTTGAATGTCGAATATAAAGTGTCAGCCCTAATAGATACCAGTATCCAGTTGGCAGGTTTTACACAAATAACATGCATTGTGCATTCTGTAACACATAAATGATTAAATCCCAGCTCTGACTTTGAGATCACCGCTGGATCTGGCCTACTTTAACTTTCTAAAAATCAGTAAACAATTAAAGTTGTATATGTAATGGCGTGTCAGTAAGCAGCTCACTCCTCTGTGACTGCCTCTTCTTAATGTGTGATGCTGGCAGAAGTATTGAAAGTAATAAAATAAAAGTTGCACTTAAGTTTAAAGCATTTTTTATGTGCTAATGCAGCCAAATATAATTCGCATAACTTTAGTTGTTGCAAGGGAAGCAGCGATTTGTGTGGAGTCTAATTATGATCCACCAACTGGGAATTAAACTGGAAGTTTAATTAATAAAAGTGACACATAAATTTCAAGTCATCCCATCCAATGATCATAGCCAACAGCAGAGCTTTATGTGAGCAGTTATGTCTGAGTTGAGTTGTTGCAGCCTCACCTTTTGGTTAATGCTGCTGATAAGATGTGTTTTATACGTAAAATGTTGAATATAACACCCCCTGCAAAGACCTCCGCATCCCGGCTTCCTCATCCCTCCCTCGACAGTCTTTACTTCCACCTCGTTGCCCCCGTCCCACCTCTCCTTTAACATGCCGTCGGCTGTGAGCTCCTCTGTGGTTAACTAGCACCATCGGCTTGTGTTACCTTTCATTGTCTGCTAATTGGATTTAGGCGCTGTTAATTGTGTTCAGTGTTCTATCCGCTCACAGCTGTGCTGGCTGAGGTATTAAAGAGCTGTGATTACTCTCATGTCGCTAATTGTGCTGACGAGCAAATCGAGTCACAGGCGAGCTTTGGTAATGATGGTAAACATATTTGTCAATTTGTATGTCAGGGTTGTGTGTGCTAATTAAAAAGGGTAAGGTGTGTGTGTACGGATCTGTGTATGTTGTAGATTTGTCACATAAATTGGTAACAAGAGAAAAACTATTCAAAGTAGTGAGTTTGTTTTTGGTAATCTCATCTGCTGTAATGTCACTTAACATATTTATTTTAAAAAGGTGCACCTATTATTAGTAAGCGATAATGTACAGTGAGCCGGTCATTGCTGTGAAATAAACCCTGACAGGGCAATGCGGTGGACCCCGACGCGAAGGGATTTATTTCACAACAATGACCCGCTAGCTGTACATTATCCAGCTTATTACATGGCTTTTTACTTAAGAAATCAATAATTTGACACAAAAACGGTGAAGAACGGCAAGAACTGCGCCCATAGCAACGGTCTGTTATACATAGCAACGGTCTGTTATACATAGCAACGGTCTGCTATGAAGAAATAACTGACCATACAACGCTATGATTGACCAATCAAAATTGAGTATTAAATTGAGTAACAAAGCCGTGTAATAAACAGTGTGAATAATGTTGTAAAGACAAAATACATGTTTGTTCCTTAAATCCAGTGTTGACAAAACAATGTTCATAAAGATAATATTTGTCACTGCATACTCTTATGTGGCTTGTACAATTTTGGTGGTTGATTGTATTTTTTTTTTTTTTAAATTTCGTATATTATTGGGTGTTTAGAAATATGGATTCATGTCTGAAAGCAGTACAAAAGTAGACTGGGGCACATTCTGAGTGGGTTGCAAGCAAATGCATGGTCTTCAAAAAAGATTCAAATGTATTGAATTTCCAGAACAGCACTTTTAATGAATAGACAATCATTTGGCCTCAGTTTATTGACTTATAGGCAGCTTTGAAATACTCCATATTAGGCAAGTTAGGAAGAGATATGAAGGGAGGTCATTGAATATAGTCTCAGTGTCGTGAGTGTAGCCAGACTCTGTGTGTGTGTGTGTGTGTGTGTGTGTGTGAGATGTAAATCAAACATGTCAAATTAAAGCCGTCTCAGTAGACAGACTTGTCATATTTTGACATCAGTTCAACTCTCATTAATAATTACAATAATCTGTCTTGTAAGAGATTTACAGTGTATATAGTACAGTGTTTCTCGCAGCAGTACATTGTGATGTAAATTGAAGATTAATAACCGGAAGGTTGGTTGGCACCAGGGGAAATAAAACACCTACTGTCACAATTTTCTTCACCATGGCACTTAAAGGGACTATAAGTAATCTGTGACCTTATCCCTCACAAAGTACCTTGATATTTTTTTACTTTATGTTTTATTTTATTTTATCTTATCAATTCAGTTTTTGCACTTGCAGAATATGTTATGGGGGTATCGTGAAGATTGTTCATAAATGTTTACTTGAAACATTTACTTTACATTTACTCCATATTATTTGCTAAAATATATACATATATTGTGTGTTCCTACAATAAAAGCAAGTAAAAATTGAACTATGATTAAGGTAAGGTTAGGCACTATAAAAATGACAGTGGCGACTGCTACACTTAGGCTACTGTTGAAGTGTCCATCCACCATCCCTGTAACTGACTTTTTGGCCACTTGGGGGCATCGAAAACAAGCTGTGAACACAACACTGACATACTGTATAATCGCCTTTTAAATTGATTTAGCGAACTTGTTAGCTAGGGTTGAATATCAGCACTGATCTCCTGATTCAATTCCAATATTCTCTGTCCTTTTAACTCCTGAGGGAAATATCTGGCTCTCTAGCTGCTAAATGCTCCACTATGTTCACCAGCTAGTCGTTAACTCGGTCTGTCTGCTGTTTTGTGCACATTATTTCAAAACGCCAATAGTCCGAAAAATGTCCAGTATAAATAGCACATTTCCACATGTCGTGATAAAGCCTTTTTCGGCTTTTTTCGTGTCATTTATATGCCACAGGCTTAACGATGCCACGTCGTTACCGTCAAACGGTCACGGTTATGTTTAAGCAAGAAAGACTACGGTAACGGCCGCAGTTAGGTTTAGGGAAAACATCATAGTTGGGCTTAAAATAACTATGTTAACTAAGTATAATACGTACATAAGCAACATAACGTAAGTACGGAATATGCATCACAAATGTCACTAACGTTACTTGAAAATAACTCAACAACACTGTGGGACACAAACACCGGTCTCGTTAAAAGTCCTGTGTTTGTTGGCTTTTAGAGATTTTTAGCTGAAAACTATGATGAGAGTGCTGAAAGTGAACCAAACCAGTAAAGCCAGGAACTCAAACAGTGAGTTGAATGATGCTATAATGCTCTGTATAGAGCTGAGGGGAACTGCAGAGTAATAATTGCAACAATGAGCGACCCCTTTCACATACAAGTAGTCATGTGATCCATTAATTGATTGATTTTAGCCGATTAAATCCCTCTTTTATAGAGAATTCATTGTATCATGACTGACACTAGTGAAGAAACTAGATCATCTAACAACTGCAACTGCAAAACCAAAACAGAGTTAAAAGGAGAGCGAGTGAATAATGGAGTTAAATATGTAAAATAAGCAGAGACACAGCTCTAAATGAATGCTGCTAAATTTGTTCCGCATCTGCTTGATCTGTAAATAGGCAACTGCTGCATGACTTGATGAGCCAGTTGTATGTCAGGGCTGTTTTTCTTTATGATATTAAAGGAAATCTAACCTGTCATTCCAGGCAAAGAATATATAAAGAACCTGAGAGAACAAGAGAAAAGCAATCAATGCTTTGCTGGAATAATGAGTTTTCACAGTGTGACATGGCTAGACTATCTATTTATCTATTTATCTATCTATATATCTATCTATCTAATCTGTTCATCTTACCCCCGCATGCCTCCCTCTCTTCCACCCACCCACCCTCTCAGCCTCTCTCTTTCGGTTCTTTATTAGACTCTTTAGGGGAAAACAAATAAAAAAAAACACTGCATTACGGCTCTCTAATTACTCATTTGAAAGCACAGCCTCTCACAGTTTACAGGCCAAACACGAATAAAATGGAGGGCAGAAAATGTCCCACATAACATCAGTGCAAACATCACATCCATCTTGGGCACTGTGAGAAGCCTGATAAGTAATGTGTTTGTGTGTGTGTGTGTGTGTGTGTGAGTGTGTGTGTGTGTGTGTGTGTGTGTGTGTATATATTGTACATTAGCAAATGTGTTTTTGTGCGAGCGTGTGTCTGTGTAGGAGTGTATCAAGTATTGGATTTGGTGCGTGTGCATGCTTATGTGTCCATTTGTCTGTCTCATTGTAAATGTCTTAGCAAGGTTGTGTGAGTGTGTGTGCATGCATGAGGGTGTGTGTGTGTGTGTGTGTGTATGAATCACCCAGTATAGCTAATGTATGCTGGCACGGGGTAAATGCGTGGGGAGGGGGGGATGGGGTGTAAAGCTGCATCAGCATTTACATCACTGTAAATGTCCCTGTAAAGATGCACACATCTCTGCATCACACACTCGCATCACTCATATACAGACAAACACATTTGGATGTCTATTCTTGTGAGGACCCATGACACCGTATATTCCCTAGTTTCTAATCGAAATCTTAAGCGAAACCTAAATCTAACGGAAGGGTTTGGCATTTTGGGGAAGACTACTCACTTTGATGCTGACCTCAGCTAATTGGGTACTTGCTGTACTGTAGATTCATAATTAACATACTGGCACAAAACAAATAGTCCCTATGAAAACTGTTCACATTGTGTTTTGTGGATTATCCAAAGACGCTTGTTCTGGCAAGACATGTTGCTGGTGAATTCTTTAAATGTCATTTTGTTTCAACTTTGAGCAGCAAAAAATTTATATCTGTTTGCTTCCATTGTATTCAGGTGGATGCAGAGACGGATACATGTATCTCAAATTCTGGGCACTAAAAACCTTCATCGTCTACATACTACTAAAGGTAAGTCAGACATTCTTTGTTGTAATTTGGGTGAACTGACCCTTTACACTAGAAACTGCCGGTTAAACAGGCAAAATGATGACCGGACATAAATATCTTCACTCCCAAAGTCCAAAGATGTAATTGGCCCTCATAAAGATAGAAGTACAAGAAGTATACAAACGCATATACACATCGGAACTTGAATTTACAATTCTGTGAATACATCTGCATTCACATCACTCAAACACACACCCACTACCACGGCTTTCACTGAGGGGTCACACTTCTGAATCTGTGACTCACAGAGACTGTGGTCTATCCTGTTACTCATTCTAATGTCTTTTTTCTGTTCTGTACTCATTCTGCTTTCTGCTCAACCGTCTCCGGGCTGCTCCCTCTTCCCAAACCCGATGCCACGGCTCCTCTGAGCCTGTTTAAGGATGGACTTTTTATCTAGTGTGGCCAATCGATGCTTCTTTCAACTGATTAAGAAAAGGTTATTCAAGGCGCTCCAAACTGGCTCATGTTCTGGGTGCGGGTGGACTTAATACAGAACTGGGAGAAAGAGGACTCAATCGCTTTATCTTATGGCCCACGTAGCATTTGTCACGGAGATAATGAGAAGTGACACATGTTTTTACATAAACACAGCAGCTGTTGTTGTCCTAATCTGTACATGTTGTCAGGTTGTGTTTGACAGTAACTTGAGAAGCTTTTCCATGTTTTAAAACTCTGGCTGAACTTTGTAAATATTTCTGGATCAGGTTTTTCAATCAAGTTCCAGTTGTTTAACCTAACTGGGTAGCCTTATGTTTGCCTTTTTTTATGCCGCCGCGCCGATGTCCGTACGTACATCCATCCGTACGTACCATTCTTGTGAACGTGATATCTCAGGAACGCCTGGAGGGAATTTCTTCAAATTTGGCACAAATGTACAGTGGACTCATGGGTGAATTGATTAGATTTTGTTGGTCAAAGGTCAAGGTCACTGTGACCTCACTTCCGTCCAATTCTCGTGATATCTCAGGAACGCCTTTTGCGAATTTCCTCAAATTTGGCACAAACGTACAGTGGTCTGAAGGATGAACTGATTAGATTTTGGTGGTCAAAGGTCAAGGTCACTGTGACCTGACGTCCGTCCCATTCTTGTGAAAGCGATAACTCAGGAACGCCTAGAACGAATTTCATTACTACTGTCACAGATTGTCACGGATTTTGGTGGTCAAAGGGCACTGTGACCTCACAAAACATTTATGTGCTAATTATGACAATTTTACACAAATGTATCATAGGATAAAATGATGAAGTGATGACATTTTGGACGGACATGGATGTAAATTTGCAACTTGACTGATTGGTGGAGGCATACAACCGTGAGGCGGTAATTCTAGTTTGATATATTTGTTTGGTAGTTCTGTATTACTGTACTTGAGCCTAAATGTAACAGGATACAGTTGAAATATATTTTGGCAACATCTTAAATCTGGGGACCCACAAAATGGAAAATCTGTGTAAAATTTGATATCCATCCGGAACGGGCCGATTGCTTGGCCCCCAGTATTGCTGCTTGGCCCCGTTGTCGGAGGTGTACCTGCTTTTCATGCTGTTTTTCCTCAGTAAAGTATTGCTGTTCCAAACTGTTGAATTGAGTAAATTGAAAGCAAGCAAACCTCCAACCTCTGTAGCAACAGTCAGTCTGAGCTGAGCTCTCTCTCTCTCTCACTTCCTGTCTCACACTCTGTCACATCTCTTCTTCTCTTACTCTTCCACTCTTCTAATTTGCTTCTATTGTTCCCGGGAAATTAGAATATGCAAATAGGACGTCGTCGGTGGCAGAGTAGTCATGTGCCACAACCGCACACAGTGAGAATATTATTCCTCGTCGCCATGCTCTGGCTAATTAGCCTGATTCGATTGTTAATGCACTGCCAATTAGAGGTGGCAGGCGTCACTATGGCTCCGCTTGACAGCCCTCATTTAGAGGTGAGCGAGCAGCTCGGGCGAGATGAGCTCTGGCTGGGATCAGGCAGGCTGTTACACAGACTGTCTGAGTCAGTTAGCGCTTAGAGAGTGTGTATGTGTGTTCGTGCAGTCTGACCAAAACTGTCTTTGACTGTCTTTTCCTTCGTGTGTGTGTGTGTGTGTGTGTGTGTGTGTGTGTGCGCACTTGTGTCGTAATGTGCTTCCATGAGTTTTTTTAGCCTGTCTCTATCTGTTACTGTACTTTTGTGCTTTCTGGTGTGTTTGCTTTGCTGTAGAGTCTCTTGGTAGTAAACACACTGATGTGAGATGATGAATAGAGTTAGAGGTGCATGTCATTGACTATAATGCACTTACTGTATGTGAGGCATTACACTCCCTCGTTCACATGCTCCGAGGCTTTTAGATGCTTTCTCACACATTGTCTGTCTTACTCTATAACTAACAGCATATTGCCATATGTGATGAAGATGAAAATGCACGTGCTGTATGTGCACTGTCATGTATTATGCACCAGCGCTATACTTTTAAATTACTGTTCTTAATGGCAGAGTTTCTAAAATATGAGCGCGGCCTTGTGAGGGAGAAATTCCACCCTGTGGTTCAATATTATGTCATCAATCTGCGAAGCTCAGTGGGTTTAGGATTTATTTTGTTGCTCTATGAAATATTGGTACCTACTTTTCCTTGAACTGCCTCATCTATTTCTGATTTGCATCGTGATTTGCTGCACTTTGCCGAGTGATGTTCAGCAGCCCCGAGGGAACGCGATTGGACTTGTTGCGCTCAGTATTACATGTACTGTAGATGCAGAGATCAATAGGGAAAGCACGGTAAAAGCAAGTGTTTTGACACATACAGACAGGTGGAAAAATGAAGAGCTGAATGTATTGCTTTCCGGTCTGTTGAGACTCCTGTCAGTGGAGTAATTTGTATCTCTGCTGCATCTACATTTTTCCCGTATAACTGTGGGAAGCCCTTACTTTTTGAAAACTTTAAGAAACAGATGTAGAGATTTTGTAGATCATTTCAAAATGTCCATTTAAACTCCACTGTAGAGCCACTGCTTAATGTGGCTGCACTTGGCAGTTATCCGTGGAAATACTGAGGTCCTCCATTCAGAAAGTCTTTACTTTTATTTAGTTATATGGATTTTCATACTGAGCTGCTCAAATATATTTCCTGCATGTTTTATTTCAATAAGACAAAAACTAATTATATTTGTAGTATGTATCTTTCTTGTCATTAGCAGCCGGTTCTGAAAAGTGAAGCGAATGCAGAAGTGCCTTAAACTTGCATTCTCTCTAACAGCCAGCAGGGGGCGACTCCTCTGGTTGCAAAAAGAAGTTTGATTGTATAGAAGTCTATGAGAGAATGAACCTACTTCACTTGATTTATTACCTCAGTAAACATTGTAAACATGAGTTTATGGTCTCAATCGCTAGTTTCAAGTCTTCTTCAGTACAGCATGATGTTCATTTAGTAAATTATGGTCCCATTTAGAGTCAAATAGACCATAAAGCAGGGGATGCTTAGGGAGTGGCTACCTTGTGATTGACAGGTCGCTACCACGGTGTTGTCCGGTCTGGGAGTTGTCCGTGTTTTCGTCTTAGTACTTTAACACCTAAAATTTCTTATTCAGCGTTTGGTTGTAGCTCTAGGGCTGTCCCAAATACCATTTTCTATTAAGGATTGTGTTACTCTACAGTATTGTTGTTTGTATAGTTATTTGTTATTGAATAAGAAGCATTTTCCAAAAGGTTTGGTGTGTTTTCTGCATGCTTGTCATCCTAAAGGGTTAAAAAAAACATCAACAATGAATATCTGAATTCCAAAATTTAAAATCGATTACCTACTCAACGAACGGTCTAGCCCTACTTAGCTCCACCCTCTTGTGTCACTTCTGGTTCCAAAAAACCAAGATGGCGACGGACAAAATGCCGAACTTGAGGCTTCAAACCTGTAGCCCACAAACCAATGGGTGACGTCACAGTGACTATGTTCCTTTTCAGGAAACTTCCAAACAAATTAGCGGTATGAGGATATTACAGACCTGTGAAATTAAGTGTATATTTTCCAAATTAAAGATCTAAATGCTGTTTCAAAATTTGCTCCATGCTGCCAGGTATAAAATTATTGTGGAAGAATACAGGGTCTAAAATACTGTCATCAGTGTAAAAAATGCGCAAGTTTTTAATTGTATGTATAAAAAAAATGCAGAGGACGTAATCTCACTCTCCTCAGTGTTAGGTTTGGCCTTGAACTGGATGGACTTTACAGATGGAGAACTGATTTCAGAATCCACCATCATGAATCTCCATTGTGCAAAAAGTCAATTGATTGAGGAGATATAATAATAACATCAATATTGTGTGTGTAATGATGCTTTAATGTGTGGCTCTGGATAAACATCCTGCTAAGTGCCCACGGCATACGGCAGCATTTTGACCGTGTGAGCTTAATATGTTCTAGAAGTAACAGGATGTTTGAGGGTGTTTTCATGTACGTGCATGTGATTGACTGTTTTCTTCTGTTAGCACCAACTGCTATGTGGAGGAAATAAAGGAAAACGATGCACGCCACCTCAACGTGTGACTCACACATAAGGCAGCACAGTTGCAGGAAAGGCTTATGGAAGCTACTTAGTTAATGTGGTGCCTTATGTACTGAACTTAACAGCATATGTTGCATGAGTACATAACAAGAAAACTTACAGGGAGGTTGAAAGCCATTTAGCGGCATTTATCAGCTATAAAAGAGGCCTTATTATTAGCATCACTGATATGTGATCAATATCTTAACAGCTATCAATCATCTGTGAATGCCGTCTCTGGAAAGTAAGAGATTCACAAACCTCCCAAATCTAAATTCTGAACATGCTTTTGCTTAAATCTGCTGTAAAGTAAAGCACACTGTTTGTTATTCACAGGGACTTTAAGGAAGGGATAACCCTTTCTTCTCTGTATTAAAAAGAAATCACCATGTTATGGTGATCATACAGTCTGTCTGCGGTTAGAATTTGGCGGATGCAGATGTGTAATTTCCTCCAGATAAATATCAGAATCTTTTCTTTTGAGAATCTTTTTTTTTCTTCTTCAAGATAGCAGCAAACACTCCGCCCATAATCTCTAAATGCACATCTTGTTTTGTCCCCTGGAATATGTTCTGTCGTGAAAAGCCATGTAATGATGAATGATGAGGGCGAGAGAATGCCTGCAGACGGCGTTATCTGTGGTGCAGAAACCTCCAACTACACTAAATCAAATATCGCCCCGTTTAAACATTCCATTTATTCACATGAATTATGGCAAAGACCCCTATGGCTCTCATAACACACAGAGAGAGAGAGAGCGTATGTGTGTGTGTGTGTGTGTGTGTGTGTGAATTACAGGTGGTGTATACCTGAAGCAATGTCTTTGAACAAAAGCAGAGCTAATCAGACCAGACCTCTCGGTGCCTGCAGCCTCACCTTCATGAGGACACACACAGATCTCATACAGAGCAGGTCAATCATAGTCCTGCACCTTCATCATCACCTGTATGGCCACAAGCTCCTGGTAATGACTGAAAGAATGACTTTGGGGATACAAGTGACTGAAATGAGGTTTCTGTGTAGGGTGGCCGGTGGTTCAGGTGGGTGGAGAACCTCGTAAAGGGTTCCTCAGCTACTCAAGCATGACCAACTGGGAACACGCTGATGGACTACATCTCCCAGGTGGCCATGGGGAAATCTGCTGTACTTGTTGCCATCACAACCGTGATCCAGATATCGTTAGTGGCAAGAATAATGGACAGATGGGTGGATGGATTTTTACTAGGGCTGTCAAAGTTAACGCAATAATGACACGTTAGCGCAAATTTGTTTTAACGGCACTAATTTCTTTAACGCATTAACACAATCGATTTTCCGGAGGTTGCAGCGGGCTCAGTGTTGAAGATAGAGAGAAGATCCTGGCAACATATGAAACTAGAAAACCTAAGGAATCCATTGGTACCAACCATGTCATACTAGCTTAGGCTACCTAGGCATCGCAAAGGAGGCTAAATAATGCTCCAAACATGCGCTAAATTTTGGCGAGGAAAAACTGGCAAGGCCATTTTCAAAGGGGTCCCTTGACCTCTGACCTCAAGATATGTGAATGAAAATGGCTTCTTTCGGTTCCCACAAGTCTCCTCTTTACAGACCTGCCCACTTTATGATAATCACATGCAGTTTTTTGAATGCAGTATAAAGTGTTATTTTCGCCTATTCCAAAATGGTGTATTTGAATATTTCTGCATACTGGGGTCCCTAAACAGTCTTGGAATTGCATAAAATGAGTATCACTGTAAAGCTGAGACTTTAGTGGATCCAATGAGCCCAACTGTATTCATGTGTGATGATGTTAGTCCCCATAGTAGCCATTTCATTGTAGTGACACCAATTTTTTTAAACGTGACCTCACTGTATAGAACGACCTGTTGTGACCTGTAATGACTAGAACAACTTGACACACAGTGCTGAGCTGCATCTCAAATGAATCCTCAGGTTCCCAGCTTTCAGATCATGTACACCACTTCTATGTGGCATCTACCTGTCCCCCGCCTTTACCCCTCTAAAAAGATGGTGGGATGCTAAGGGGTTAAAAGACTTCTGAGACTAAGTGTGTTAGGATGAAGCGTTGCATCATCTCTGTGATGAAACACTCCAGTTAGACTGTAACTTATTTGCAGCGGTGGATATTATCGGTGCACCATGACTGAAAAATGAAAGATAAGAAAATGATCATCATATTATCTGATTCCTTCATGTGAAAACTGATTTTTGGGGAAAGAAAATATTATCCATTACAGAGGATCATGCATACAGTTCATTCAAGAAGCCAAGCCAGCGTAGCTGTTTATGAATCATCCAGCCTGCATGTTGAGACTTTATAATAATGTCAGAGGTTGTATATTCAGCATAGTATGGAAAGCAAGCCTCCCACATGAAATGCAAACATTTGTGGTTAACATGGCGACTGACAGCTGACATTTTGCTTCTTATTATCATCTCTCATTCCTTCTTTACATTTACCATCACCTTGGAAACAAGACAGAGATTGACATGTAGCCTTTCGATCAAAAGATTCGTCTTCGGACATGGACTGCATTCAAATGTTCAAGAAATCATTCTATCAGGAGTCTTAATATATATTCTGAAAAGGCGATAATTTGATTAAAAAATAATATTTTTAGGCTATATTTATCTGAGAAAAGAAAATACAACCACACCCCAGTTTTAAATGATTTCTGATTTCCGTTTTCTTATATAAAAAAAGGCCAGGGCTGTATTCAAATGAAAGATTTCTCTTCAGTTGTCTTTAGTGTGTTTCAGATACAGAAAAACAAATCAAATGCAAACAAACCACTTAAAGCCTCAAAATACATCTATTGTTATTTTGACTGTCCCTGGAGGTACAACATGGGTGAGAAAAATAAAATAAAAGCTTTATGTTTCATGCTAAACCTCTCCAGGAAGCCTCACAATTAGTGTCTCTTACAGAGTTCAAAGACGTAGAGGCTGCGGCTGATCTATCCTACGGGAGCTGCTGTTGCTTTGAATAAGTCCAGTAATAGTAATAAGGCCTTTCAGACCGTCCCACTGTCTGTTTATATTCTATTGTAGGCTAAATGCTGCTTCTCTCTTGACCATGTTTCATGGAAAATATAAATAGAATTCCATTAAAAAGTCCCATTTGCATTTCAGATATTTTGCCTTTATGGGAACATATTTGGAATTAAGCTTGTTTGCTATTAATCACTCATTTAAATAAAGCAATCTAATGTCTGTACGGAGCTGTAGTCTGGAGGTGTTTAGCCTAGCTTAGCATAAATACTGGAAGCAGAGGGAAACAGCTAGCTTGGCTCTGTACAAAGTTAAAAATACACCTACCTAGGCTAACCGCATACTGACTCCAGGTCCATATGAGACACTTGGAAAGAAAGGAAGAAATGCTTGTGTTTGTTTCTGCTGAACTACTAGTAACTAGTAACTACTAGTATTGAGCTGATTAGTGATCTGGAGACTCTCAGAGTAACAGTAGAAAAAACTGATGAAGCCTGTAGCGTAACAGACATGGCTCCAGGCGCTTTAACAATATTTAACAAACAGTCTAATTATTATGCATCTCTTTATATATTACAGAGTGCTTACATCGCTAACAATTCTGAGAATATGGAGAATGTTTATATCTCCATTAATAAATTAAAGCTATTTTTTGAATAATGAGCTTTGAGAATGTACATGATTAACAGCATTTCAGCTTAGTAACAAAAATGTAAATGAGCTTTTTTAATTAGCATGCAGAGTATTATTTATGTTCAAACATAAAGTATCAGTGGGTTTTTTAGCAAAAACAACATTGTAAACATGCTCTATCTTTAATAAACCCACAGTGGGGAATATGCCTGTGAAATATAACAAGAACCGCTCATTTTGCATACCAACGCGTTCACGCCTGTGTGCATTTCTGTGCATGTTAATGAGGCGCTTATGTGTGTGTACCTGCATGCGTTTTGTAAACTTGTCCTGTGTGAGTGTGTGGCCGTGCAGGCATTAGTCAGGCTTGTGTATACACCTCTGATTGAATTTTGGGTTTGTTCTGCCTGGAGTGGAATCTTTATTTAACCGAGTGTTTGGAGAGGCACTCGAAGAAAGCCGAGAGAGAAGCAAACAGGGGTGAGATAAAGAAAGACTCGGAGAAAGAGAAGAGATGCACAAGACTGGGAGCGTAACAGCCGTCTCTAATGAGAGCAAGTCGGGGAAGACTCGGTGAGCAGCGCAGCGGGGGGGCCGGCCGGGGAGAGACTGAACGTGTTGAACAACAGGGGGCCAGAAATAATTAGCTGACACTGGTGGCTGAATGAACCGGCCTCCCTGAGAAACGAGCACAAGGGAAGTTATCATAACACATGTTTACCACTCTGGCTGGAGGCCCCCGTGTATGAAGACTACACAGACACCATCAGGACAACGCTAATTGTCATTTAGGCTAACATTTACCGACATCAGTTCAAATCCCCGGTCGGGATCTCGCAACAGGATAGCAACAGCGGTGGTGGCAGTGAGACGTGAGGGAACAGGAGGGGGAGGGGCAGCGAGGTGTTTCTGGCTAAATTAATAATAATCAGATAAGTCTGATGTATTCAACAACATTATGCTATCTTTAGTTCTGCAGGTATGTGGTCATAAGCCAAAGTATTGGACACATAGAATTTTTTATCGGATGATGGTGCTAGATTAAAAGTCAGGGGATTAACAGAGTTATTACATTTAATCCTGAGGGGGACATAGCTGTCTGTAGCAAATGTCATGACAATCGATCCAATGAGACATTTCACTCACAACCACAAAAGTCAACTTCATTATGGCACCAGAGGAAAAGTCAGGAGATTGTGTGGGGAAAAGTGAATGTCGATGCTGAGATATTTCACTTTGACCTGCTGGCGGCGCTAGAGGAAAAGTCAATGGATCATCAA
Organism: Sebastolobus alascanus; assembly: GCA_916701645.2. Classification (NCBI taxonomy): domain Eukaryota; kingdom Metazoa; phylum Chordata; class Actinopteri; order Perciformes; family Sebastidae; genus Sebastolobus; species Sebastolobus alascanus. The sequence continues at coordinate 1,835,859 of CAKAOJ020000080.1, forward strand.
GGTTATCAGAATGGGCTCTATGAATGTGTGAAAAATTGCATGCCAATCCATCCAATAGTCGTTGAGATATTTCAGTCTGGACCAAAGTGGTGGACTGACAACCAACCAGGAAGCAGGATGCTGTTCTTTCACAGTTCTTATTGGATTTTAGCGTCCATATCTTCATCTGGACCACTTTTAAAAAAGGTCCATGGATTATACATCATGTATAATTTTTCAAAAGAGTCACTTCTATCATTATGAATTTTCTCCAGGTGTAGTGAGGAGGTCGTTTTATCTAGCCACTGTTTAAATCCTGGCAAATTTCCATTCCTGCATTGAAAAATAACAAAAGAGCATCCTCAGAGCAACCAAAAAGAACCAGTTGGTAATCCACCTGCATCTTTCTGTCATAGATAAAAGAAAACCGGTGAATAATGTCCTGGAATCAGTACCTGGACATTATTCACTGGAGTAAGGTAGAATGAATCTCTTTGAACTGGATAAATTAAGCTCTATAATTTACTGAACATAAAGGAAAGATGCTATCTTCATGTGCTTGTGTCTTGAAGCTATGTGGATTTTGCAACACACTCTCACTCCCAACTCGTCAAATATCGCCGCTTGATCAGTGCCCTTTGGCATTGGAGACCGACGCACAGGGATCCCCTCCTGCGTTTCTTTTAGACGGACCAGGGACGGCGTGTCAATATACGCTTGTTACATATGTAGTGTCCTTTTAGAATAAACTTCCGTTTTCACAGGAAGTTAGGTTTAGGCAACACAACCACTTAGTTATGGTTAGGAAACGGTCGTGGTTGATGATAACTTCACTGACTAGCAACTCCAATGACTCATGGGACTGACGATCCGTGTGACTGATGACTGACGTGACAAAATAAGTCAACATTGCTTTTAGTTTCACACGGGACACAAACACCGGTCTTCTGGTTGAAAGTCTTGTGTTTGTGTGACCCATCCACCACCCCTCCCTCCCTTAGCGGACTCTCGCGCTATTAATACTACGTCAGTTGCTCCGACCGTCGAATAACGCCGCGGGTGGGTTTACATTGGAGTTAGTTGAAAGCCCGGTTCGTCACATACTGTTGCTCAAGGGTGCCTCCGTCCGTCGGTTTCCGATGCCGAGGGCCAGTGACGAGTTGGGAGTGAGAACGGGTTGGACGTAGGCCTACCTGTGGACAATTGCAAACGTATAAATGTAGAACTATTTCTAGGTAGATAGATTATGTTTATTCATAGAAGCCTGAGGATGTTAGGGGGTGGCGTTGGCGTTTTTCTTTTTTCCTTTACAGTTCCTTCTGGATATTAAGCTGAGTGGTGTCAGGTGTATTAGCCACCTGGAGCGTAAATACGCTGCACCTGAGTAAGAGAGGCAGAGCGAGACGGTGTGTGGTGATGACGGCAGTGTGCAGAGGAGGACTGGGAGAAAGAGCATTTTGGCTGCCCAGTACACCAGCTTGGAGTAAATGCTGCTGTTTCCCCAGCTGACCACTCGTCAGTGACCGGCCTCACGTAGCTGATGCAATGCATGGTTAATGCTGATATTAATAGTGTCCTTGCCTGTCAGTTGATACCTGTGTAGAGTGGGAATTCTAATGGAGTAGTAGTCATATTTCCATCTGTGTCAGTGTGAATGAGTTTGGGGATTTTGCTGTGTGTCAACCACAGAGAGCAGGTCATTAGTTAAAAGTGGTGACATTTTTAACATTGTCTGACATTTCCAGACATGGAGGCTGGAAGTCAGTCAGAGCTGGAGGTGCTGAAAGAGAGTCAGTCTATATAATAACGTCATACTAAATGCTGCGCGACCTTCATGGTAATGGCCAGGATGATTTATATCCAATAGTTATTAACAACATTTTAAGTAGTTTTACACCACAACTAGGGATGTCACAAGAACAGATACTTCGGTACCAAGCAGATGCCGAAATTCTGAAAACGTGATGGTACTCGTTTTCTCCATCAGGACTTGCGACCAACGGTGTCCCACTGACAATAGGACATTTCCCTGATAATGCTACATTGTGAACAACAAATCCATTTTGAAATTCTCAGGAGGAGAGCTAGTTAGCGTTAGCTGTTTGCAGCTTGTGGGCAGCACAGTCCTGCTTAGCTAAAAAACAGAGCTAACAGCTAATGTACGAAGGTTGCATTGACTTATTGTGATGCGTTCAGGCTCCATTCAGTAAAAATGAGTACTGGGCGAAGTTAAATTATAACGTTGTCATGATGTGTTCAAATGTAATCTTGTAAAAATTTTGTTTTGGCGAGAAACTTGTGGCGGATCATCAAAGACTAATAATAAATTCTTTACCGTATCGAATTGGGTATCGATTACTAAATTTCTGAAGGCAAACTAACACCAACGTACGTATGTTAAAGCAGCCACAGCCACTACACTGTCGAGAACCATGACGTCAAGCATGTAAACTGCAAGGGGAGGTGAGGGAGATCTATTTCACTGTGTAATCAACAGCTATAACCAAACACATATTTTCGCTGTACATTACAGTTAATTTACACAGTCTACTGTAGGTGTAGCTGACTGGATTGAACTCTCTCCAGGGGTCGGTCTGAAGAAGATGATCAGTGCCTCGACGTCTTTGGTTACTTTGATTCACTTGAAAAACTCAGTGTGTTCGCGAACGATAGAAAAGCTCCGACTGTGAGTCACATCACTTTGTAGGAAGTATTATAAATAGACCTTTGATACTTAACGAGTAGAAAACAAAGTAAAACCCATATCCTGCCACAAATAATACTGTGCTACACCTACAGTATATATTCCTGTAAAAAGGGGAGAAACACAAGTTCTTTAATTAACTGATGGTTTTTAGTCATGGGTGGGATTAAATCAAAAGTCAAATGAAATGTCAAAGTATAACTCATGTCTAATCTGATGGATTATTTTAAAAAACAGCATAAATATGTAAATATGAAACAGGAAAAATTAAGAAAAAACACTATATTTCACTTCTTACAGGGCATGACAGAACAACTATAATTACAGTAGCGTATCATACTAAAACGGAAGGAGCTGTTCGACTTTCTCGTCAACCGTTCATCCGATCGACTTCGCACTTTGCGGGTGTTTAGGTGAGGACCCGAGGAAGTACAGTGTTGAGTGTGAGCTACGAGACATATTTACTAGTAGTGCATTATGTGCACACTTTGTAGTACTATATTGAGAGGGGACCACTATTACCTGTTACACCGCCGAACGGCATGCTGGGTACAGCTCGCTCTCTGTCGCTCACTGCAGTATATTCAAGAACAGATAAAGAAAGAGAGACCGGAGATCTACGGGACATATTTATTAGTCATTTTTTCGACAACCGTTCATTCGATCGACTTCACACGTGGCGGGTGTATTGCTGAGGAACCGAGGAAGGGCAGTGTCGCGTGTGAAGTTGTTTGCATAAGCGGTTCTCCAGAAAGCTGCAAGCAGCTATAAAGGAGGCCAGTCAATCCGCCCGTTCCGAACAGGTCCGTTTTGAACGGGCACTACACTAGCAATACAAAAAAAAATATAGGAGATCTGGACCAGATTTTGAACAATCATCATCACATTTCTGGGCTGCAAACTAAAGAGCCACAGAAGAAGGTGAAAGTGAGGATCAGACAGTGACATTTCATACTTCCTTACTTTAACAGGATACCACACAGATACATGAAGAAAGCTTTAAAACTGAGCGTCAACAGTATTTTCCCAAAATAGAGATATCCCTGTCCAATGAATAAGAGAGCTAATTTCAGATCAGACTTCTAAGAGCATCAGGCTCCACAGCCTAAGAGGGTTTAAACAGCCTATTGATGTTCGTGTAAAGGAAAAATGCTCCCACACACACACACACACACACACACACACACACACATACACACACATGCATGTCTGCATAACTGCATATGGGAATATGCATCTACAAATTATTATGCTGTTTATCCGAGCATTTATACACGTAGACATACACAGATACTCAAATAGGCATCATCATGATTATTGTAGTTTTTCTTTCTTTATACCCTTTTCTCACTGCTCCCTGTTGTGTTACCCTATAGGACTACTGTAGGGCTGCACAATTAATCGAAATTTTATCGAAATCGCCTACTGCAGTTACCAAATCGCAGGAGGCGCAATATTTGTTGTCGCGAAATGTGTGTCAAAATACCATTTTAATTTAAATATTGTCATGCTGCAGCGATGTCCTGGCCTAAACATCGTATTCTAAAGACTTAAGAAAACATCTTTGTTTGGTGCAGATCCCTGCAAAAATCACACCATAATCATTTTAATATGATTTTAATGAAAATGAGAATAATGACGTAAAAATTATCATTCCCTCTAATATCGCAAATCATATCACAATCGCAAAAATTTGTCAAAATAATCTCAATTAGATATTTTTCCGAAATCGTTCAGCCCTACCTGGTCAGAGCCAGGCTAGCTGTGTCTCCCTGTTTCTAGTCTAAATCTACGCTAATTGTCGGCTCTCAGTGGTTTTATCTTCTCATCTCTCTCAGCAAGAAAGCGATTAAACGTATTTCCCAAAATGTTGAACTTTTTCTTTAAAGCCACTATGGGTCTGATTTGAAAATTTAGTGGTGTTAAAACCTTCATTTTCCCTTCGTATCACATAAACTAACACATTTTTCTTCACCTTTACTACCAGCTTAATATTCAGTACATTTTTCTCCTGCCCTTAAGACTACACTGGGAGTCTCCCACCTCGCAGCAGGTAATCATACTGGCTCGTCCTCCCTTTACATCCTCTGTTCTCTTAAACAGCAGTGAGATGAAATGGACTAAGAGCTGATATTCATCAGGGGATGGGACCTACAGTGACTTTACTAGACACCGTGGGATCATTAGGGCCTTTAGACTTGATGGGATATTGTGTTTTTATGAGCTCTGTGCAGTAATCCATTAATAGGGCTGACACGCCATTAGGCTTTATTGATGTCCAATGCGTGGGCTCACATGAAAACACCATTATTTGTCATGATCAAAGTTTAACGCTGACACACAGTGATTTAATGCCGCCACAGGCTACCGAGACCCCTGTCTTTAACCTTCAAGGACATCCAGGTTGATGAGATACACAAGTTGTACAGTTAAACTGACACAGCTTCGGTTTTTAGGTTACATCCCTGAGCTAGTTTCATGTATTATTCCACTTTCTCAGCACTCTTTTAGTGGTGCACCGAAAGGGAAATGTGTTCTATTTAATAACAATCATGATACGATTTTTTTGTAGCGAACATGGATAAATTAGACTTCTTTTTTAAATACTACAAAACAGCACATTCTTACTCCCGCCTGAAGTACTGCCTCTGCCTTAAGAAACAATTTTCCTCAGGTTTCTCATTGCTGAAGCCTCATTTATTAGAGGAGGGTATATCTCTTATTTGTTTAGCGTTTTTGTAATGCTGAGGTAATACATTTTTCACGGCGGTGCAGCATTCCTGCAGAACATCTTGCCTGTGCAGACTTTTCTTCGCTGCCCTCTAGGGAAATCGAATATGTATTTGCCATTCTCTTAGGATTTTAAAAGGGTTTAGCAACATTAATAATTTCTCAAAGCATAAAAGAGGAAATGTGGCTTCCTTTTTTTTTAATGTGTCGCAAGTACTTGTGCCAGATAAGCATTTGGATGAGTGTGAGTGGAAGAGGTTGAAGAAAGGTAATGTGTTAGCAGTGAAGACATCATGACGGGTAACTGAGACAAGTACTGGAAAAAGAGCAGAGAGAGAAGAGAAAATTATTTCTGATAATAAAGGATAACTAATTTGTTGACCTTCAACAGTGATCCATTCAAGATTTCACCTTTATTCAGAGGAAAAGCCGACACATTCTCACTCCCGACTCGTAAAATACCGCCGCTTGTTAGGTTTGCTGCGGTAGTCGGTATTAACAGTGTTAAATTTAGTTCATTTTAGCGTATCAGCGCCGTGTTATCAATACATAGTCGGACAACGGATGCTACAAACAGGAAGTGAAAATGTCTGCTCCGTATGGAGTCTCAGCACAGAGTAGCAGGAGTCATATTTCACACACACAGGATGAGAGAGAGTTGACAGACAAGACGATGGCGGAGGATTTGGTGTCGAAGCAAAAAGCAAGAGCGACTATTTGGCAACATTTCAGATTTAAACCCAATGCTATAAGGGAACCATAACGTTAATGAGGTAATCGCCATGAGGAGGACGGAGCGGTCGCAGCTGGTGTGCGAGCAGCGCCAGGTGAAAACCTGCGGCCCCGCAGGGAAAGCTCTACCGGAGAGGCCAGACACACAGCGACCCAACGTTAAAGATCAAAGTAAGCACGCTACACATATTGACCGTCATCTTTTCTTGTAAAATGTCCGGTGTAATCTGTAACAGCGGTGTTGTCACAAGTTTATTAACCGGTGGGAAAATGTCCTCACCGTCACATCCCCACCGCTTGGTCAGTGCCCCTCGGCATCAGAGACCAACGCAGGGTACCCTCTTGCGTTACTTTTGGATGGACGGGGACGATGTGTCAATATATGCTTGTTACATGCATAGTGTGCTTTCAAAATAAACTTCCGTTTTCAAAGGTAGTCAGGTTTAAGAAACACAACCACTTATTAGGGTTAGGAAACGATCATGATTGACGCTAACTCCACTGACTAACGACTCACGTGACTGACGAGACCGACGAGTCACATGACTAACGACTGACGTGACAAAATAAGTCAACGTTACTTTTAGTTTCACACGGGACACGAACACCGGTCTCCTGGTTGAAAGTCTTGTGTTTGTTTAACCCATCCACCACCTCTCCCACCTGCTCTTAGCGGACTCTCACGCTTTTAATACTAATTCACATGCTCTGACCGTCGAATAACGCCACGGGTTACATTGGAGTTAGTTTAAAGCCCGGTTCATCACATACTGTTGTTAAAGGGTGCCTCTGTGCGTCGGTTTCCGATGCCGAGGGACACTGCAACAATCGGCGGTATTTGACGAGCTTGGAGTGAGACCGGGTTGGAAAGGTAATGTTCTTAAATGACATTTCATTGGCCAAAAGGGCAAATAGAGGACAAAAAAAGAGTTTTCAATCATTTCATCTCAGTCATTCCTGAATGACAGGTCCTATTTAGCATAGATCACCCGCCCAGAACGATGAATCACTTGAATTCCTGCAATATGTCTTTCTTATTTGATTTTTTTCCTCCTTATATTGTTCCTGATCTAATCTATTTCACCACATAAAAAGATAATCGCAAAGAGGAAACCTGGTATCAATCACCCGCCTGCAGTCATGCCAGGTTGCTAAGGGCATCCAAATGACACTGAGGCATGCTGGGACTTGTATGCTCCGTGGTTGCTCTGTTTGGCTAAGCCCTGTTGGTCAGGGTTAACTTCCAGACGCCCCGATGACGAATGACAGTTATCTATTTTTACGGCTTGATATAGATCCATCAGCCTCCTCCGGAGAGCCCTCCTCAGCGTCTCACTGCCCTTTGGAGGAGATTTTCCAGGTCACCAAGCCAAGATGAGAAACAAAACAATGCACATGAGTGCTCGCACATAACGGGAGGAAGCGCACACTCGCAGATATGCACGCAGACATGCACGCTTGCAGACGAACCGTGTCACACACACCTCTCCCTCTTTTCTACTGGACATATGGAAATGTCAGTGCCTCCCAAGAGATGTTCGCTAATGTCAGGACATGTGGCTGACGTGGACCCGGGCCACACGTACACTCTGTCCAGCTGTGTCGGGGACTGCCAGCCAACCCTGCACCCCCCCCCCTCTCGTACCTCCCTCTGCCTCCACCCCCAGGAGGGAAACTAATTGTGAGCGTTATTGATTGCCACGGCAGATCTGCGCTGTCCAGCGGGTAAATAAGATGGATGGAGTTGTCAGGTTGTCATCAGGCAAGGTTTTTTGACAGCATGCCTCAGGGCGTGTACAACACAGTCCAGGTTAACTGAGGCATACACTGAGCAGTGAGGCGGTGCAGTGCTACAGCTTTGACTTTGGACAGAATTGCACGGACTGAAAGGCGTCCTACTTTACAAGACAACTTACTCTAATCATTCACAAATTGTAATACAAAGAATGTATTTTCCATTATTGATGACAGTTGTGTTTCAAAGGGTCTGTTCAAATTACACAAACACACATTTACTCAATTTTGGTCGAGATGTTTTTATAGTAGTTTTGGTTTCATTTTGCTCAGTTTTTTTAGGTATTTGTCTCTGAGAATTTGGCCTCCACCCCAATACAGTAGAGGTGAATGGAATTTCAATTATATTGCTCAAACCATTGAAAAATGACATTGAAAAAAAAAACGTCCTTCCAGAAACAATGCCCCCGTTACTCTGGGGCTCATTTCACAAAAGTGATTTGCGAGCACTGCTTACACGCATCACAAATGGTGGCAACGTAAGTTTTGACAAATAATTGTCACTTGCAAATTGCAGATAATTGTGTGAGTTCTACGGGGCTCTCGTATGCTTTGTGCATGAAGTATGCAGTTTATATTAATTAGTGGAACGTGTCAAAATTAACCCAAGAGGGAACTATCTTGCATGTTTCAAATTTGGAGAAACGGGCCCCTGGATAATAGTCAGAGCACAATGTCAACAGTTTTGATAGGGAAAAATATTCAGAGGTCTTCATGGGTCTTACATTTTTCACACAAAAGGGACCCAAACCATTAATTACCCAAGGACAATCTGATTTGATTACTGACTTGGGTCCCGGTTCAGGTCTCGGATACCACTAATGCCTCTTTTCCGCTGCATGGTTCGGCTTGAGTCGACACGACTTGAATCAACTCAACTCACTTTTGGTCATCATTGCCTTTTTGTCTATTTCGTTTTCCACTGCAGATCGTACCCCCTCAGTGTAGGTGTGATTCTCAGCTAATTGCCAGAGTAACACACATGAAACTGCCGTGACATCATCTTCAACGCGAGACTCACTGAATCTTTTCATGGGCAACCAAACAGAGGAACGTCTGCACTTTCTCAATTGTACGGCGTAGTGTACGGCGTAGTTTGCGAGCTGACAATTTTTAAATGATTCGAGTAAATAAAAATATTGCGCTATTGACGGTAGCTTGGCTATTTAAAAATGGCAGGTTTATGCAGGATGTCCAATGTCCCGCTAGTGATGATTCTCTGTGACCAATCAGTGCTCTGCAGTGTTTTAACTCCTTCTAGTGTCAACTCGCTTGGAACCTTGACTGAAGTGGTACAAAAGAAAGTACCAGGTACCATCCACAACTTTTGCTAATGGAAAACCAAAAAAGAGCGAGTTAAGTAGAGCCGTGCCGTACCGTACCATGCAGTGGAAATGCGGCATAAGTGAACCAGTAAAGACCTCAAGATCTATTAACCTGTGTCCAGATTATGAATCATTTACACTACACAACTCCTGTTGTAGTGTTTTTGGTACATGGAGATCTTTTTGGGAAAATAAATAATATTTAAATAAACATATTTTTGGTAATGTAATGTAATGTTTCCATTTGCACCATCAGTGATTTGGGTTGACTCTAAATTAAGATTACCCAGTTTGACTTTCATTTGTTAACATTGTCACACACTCTTTCAAGAGAAGGCCATTAATTACTCTGATATGGAAAGATGCATACAAAAAAATGCATTTTTTATCCCACAGTGTAACTATGGAAACCAAACTACATCAATCTCATTAAAACAAATGAAGCAGTGACGGAAAAAAACCTACAGTACCTGCTGTTACTTCTGTTGCTGAAATAAAGAGCTGGGAAGCACTCCTGTATGCGTGACCATGACTTTCTACTGTATCTAAGTAAGCTACATTATTGAATCATAAGTATGTTGCATTTATTCACAGTTGCACGGATCAATACCTACATTACTGACCACACTCCCCATGTGCCTTTTACTGCTGTATTAGGATTCATAAGGCCCCTCCAAAGGCAGAAGAGAGATGTGAATATGAAGCAAGGCCGTCAGTATTCCTGTGCCTCCTCTCTGCTCACCAGACTTTCCAGATTGTGTGCAAAGTAAACAATGCTCTGGCTGAGGATTGCTTTCTAAATGCTGTTGAGGATTTGAGTGATTATAAAGGAAATGAACATAGAGGAAGCCGAGATGCTGCCTTAGTTGACCCTGTCCTAATGCAAGCATCCTCTCACCGCAAGGCCGTTTTCCTGATGCATTTAAACGACCGTGGGGATGATTTGCATTTTGAGTAATGAGGTGAAGAGGGATCGAGTTACGTATAACATGATGGAGAGGCACAACAATTAATGTGCGGCCTTGCGTGGAGAGCCCCCTCCAAAAGTTTCAATTTTATGACTCGTATACTGATGGTAGCGAGGAATAAATGATGACAACTATCTGCCCTACAAGTAATGCGGTCGCTGCTTTATGACCTCAATTCTCGGTTACCAAACTAGGCATTTTTCAATAATGCATCTCCATTTATTTATTCAGGGTAGATTGACTAAGCATTTTGCTCTTTCAGGCTGCCTCACATTCCTTCAGTTACGCACAAATGCACCAGAGAGGGGCACTATGGCTGCAGTGTTTTTACTGCTGTATTAGATTTCAAGGTTATGATCTCCAAATATTTGTACATATTATTGTTTCAATCCTAGCTTTGTCATGACAACTGCAGCGCCATCATCACAATCATCTTCATGTCTGACTGTTTATTTCTTATATCTCTCGTCATTTCACACCCACCACTAGTTGTTCTCAGTGTGCTCCCGCCCTTTAACAGTCACCTGATTCTCTACCCGCCTGCTTAAGTAAAATTCTAAAGTTAATTATAACCTTTTTGGTCCCCTGAAAATATCTTATTCAGCGTTGGGTTGTACTTAGCTCCACCCTCTCGTATCACTTCTGGTTGCAAAAAAACAAGATGGCGACGACCAAAAACCAAAAGGGCGACGGCCAAAATGCCGAACTCGAGGCTTCAAAGCGGCAGGCCACAAACCAATAGGTGACGTCACGGTGACTATGTCCACTTCGTATATACAATCTATGGTTTTGTGAAACATTTAGCTGTCATTAACCTCTATCTGTGTCCTTGTACTTACTGCGACTAGGCAGAATTCTTCTTTCTCTGGTGCTTGTGTGTGATTTCACTGTACAGTTATAAAACAAGAATATAAACAAAAGAATATTTCCTGAATAAGAGGTCAATCCCCCCCCTCTCTCAAACCAACTGAACAGCCTTGTCAAAGTTCAATCAGATCGAACGAGACGGGTCAATTCGTGACCCGAAACAAATGTGTCTCAGCCAGTTCTAGACAGAAATGAATGGGAAATAGAATCCAGTCTGACTCTCTGCTGAGTCAGCATCTGGGTCTGAATTCAACCTAGAAAGATACATCTTTTAATTTAGCTTATTTTGGGTTGGTGGTTAGATGGATAGATGGATAGAAAGATAGGTAGATAGATAAGTAGATAGGTAGGTAGGTTGGTAGGTAGGTAGGTAGATAGGTAGGTACAGTATATAGAAAGATAGATGTACTTTATTGATCCCAAATTGGGAAATTATCTGTATACATGTCCAAAGAATCCTCCTAAAACCTGAATAATATCAGGATGTATATATGTCTTGATCAGAAAATGCTCCATTCTAAATAAGGCCTTATCCGAATGTCCAAACAGGATATGCTGTATATATGACCCGTATCAAATTCTGAATATTGTAATATTCTGAATAATAGTAGAATATTAGTGTGCATATAAACGTAGTCAATGTGATTGAATTCCACCTGGTTCCCATGTACACTTTATGTGTGCTGTGCACCTCCAGCCACAAAAATACGTACCTTCATTCACCTATGGAGAATGTTAACAACTGTACATTTACACATCAGGTTTATGTTTGACCTTATTAAACCCACACAGGTGTTTTATTTTATTTTATTAACACAATACTGCTGAGTAGCATTTTCTGCCATACTGATATGTCCTCAGATGACTGCATTTTGGAAGATGACTTGGATTTTGCATCTTCAGCCTTTCTGTGATTTTTTTTTACCTCTTAGGAGGAGGGGATTTTCTGTCGGCATCTCTGTAATGCAGCATTAATTCGCAGGTGTCTGTAAATTGTGGTAAATACTGCTGGTCCTGCCAGAAAGCGCTGTGAGTCACAGTGACTCAGTGATCAACGGTAATGGAAAGGCTGGAAGACAGCAGGCATTTATGTCAAGCCAGATGAGAAGCAGCTGTAGACACTTGGCCGAGTTCGTCATCTAGAAAATGTTGCATAAAAAAAAAATATATTTACATGTTTAACTCCTCTTCCCCACCAGCTCCTATTTTTCTTCAAGAGGGTCCCACATTGCTTTGCTCCGCACGACAGCAGCCCATTCACAGCAGAATGCTTCATTCTGCCTCAACTATCATTGGTGGTGTGACAAAAGAATTGAAAGTCAACAGATTATGTTTACTTCCAGAACAGAGCTTATCAAAGCGTCATTAGGCCGCTGTGATGCTCCCTTTTATATTTGCAGCTAATGATCCGTGTAATATCTGTCCTTTCCCCCCGGATGTGCTGTTTTCCATCAAGGCAAGGCTATTTGGAGTACTGTGTGTGGGCTATATGTGTGTGTGGGGGTGTGTATGTGTGAGATGTATTTTTCAAATGATATGAACGACCCTTTCAAACAAGTACACAATCTTGGGACACAAGGACGCAATCTCTTTGCTCGGAAGAGCAAAATAGTCACAGGCTTGCATACATTTCTACTTTTTTATTAACATGTTGAACTGAACAGTAACGGGCCATGATCTGTTGGTAGATTAACTCATGTGCTCAGCTGGTTTTATAATGTCTAGGTAAAATAGTAAAGTGGATGCACAATGGATCTTTTTCACAGCAGACATTTTGACTTGCCATAGTAGGAAAAGCAAAGGTGAAATAGAGTGTCCCAGTAAGTTATTCCAGTGAGCCAGCATGCACAATACCAGGGCCTCCCCTATACACAAATCTGGGGAGATACAGGAAGTAAACAAGTCGCCATTACTGCGGTGGCATCTCCCTACAATACGCGCCTGTTTGAATGCACGCCGTCCTAATAAGTGTACAATTTTAACTTTCTATGCAGCCTGTTCGCATGAAAAGGCGTGTGAAAGACACGATAATACATGCAACAAAAGCATGTAATAAGAACACTGTTCTTGTTTTAGACGTGTCATTTTCAAGCCATGTCTGTTCTGACTGCAATATATATACATTTGCGTTAATATGTTACACTCGGAGCTAGTGACGTAGAATAAAAAGTGAGAGAGACCGCTTATGGCGTGCAGGAGGGGAGGTGGATGGGTTTAACGAACACAGGACTTTCAACCAGGAGCCTGGTGTTCGAGACCGGCGTTTTGTTTTGTTAGTTATGTTAGTGACGTGTTTCCCGTACGTTGTTTCCATACATATTTGACTTAGTTTACGTACTTATTTCAAGCCCATCGTCTGCTATAGAAGATGCATAGCCCAACTATAATAATATAGCAATAAAACCACAGCTGATTATGACTGACACAGTATAACATCCTGAAAGAAATAATGAATAAATAGGAATAAGTTGCAAGAGATTGCTGATACCGGCAGATAAACACTCCGACATGTGAATAAGAGAGTACTGGCACTTCACTTTTTTTCGAATTCAAGCACTGTGCAGGTTTAAACAAAAGCACGACACAACATGTTGCTCACACCGTGTGTTGTTCATACTAATGATTAGGGTCAGACTGCTTCATTGCATGTCTATATCCACAGCCCATAAGATGGAGCTTCATGTCTGATCACAGCTACAGCTACTTGGAGCTACTTAAAAGCCTGTGCACTCATACTGTTACTGCTAATGATAGTTGACAAGATTTACACATTTTACAGCCTCAACTGCCACAATTTCCCACGCAACTTGTGCATACATTGTGTGAATGGTGTCACTCAATCATCATGAAGAAAATGATGCAAATGTCTTTATTTTTTCCGTTTGAGACTTTGCAACTTAGCTTTGACCTCCCCTCTAAACTGACCTTGACACACTTCCCGGCTCTCTACCAACACAGACTGCTCCTCTGACAGGAGCAGCTGGGCCGGGTGGGATGCTGCGTGGTGGTGGGCTCATGTATGCGTGGAGAGGTGGATTAACATGACGGCAGGCTGTACATATGGCAGAGATCAAACAATTAACCTGCTAGTGATTGGCCCTGCCATTAGGGTGCAGTAATTAGAGGTAAGTGGCCCTGAGACCAGACTGGAGTAATAGGAGAGCTCACTGCAGGGAGGAGTCAGACGCTCAACGTCTGTGCAAGTCTGTGTGACCTCAGGCTTCTTACATCTTGACACTTTACAAACTCTCTAACAGCGCTGTTTGGTGCTCCTAATTTCATGTTAACTCAGTGTTTATAACCGGACCTTTCTCCACTACTGCAGTCATATTATATGCTAACGGGCTGCTTGAATGCACGTGGAAATATTGAACGTCACATATATTTTCATAGCTGTGTAGTCGATTTTGCACCTATGAGCACGCACCCGTATACCTGGTTTGTCTGCACGTATTTATCTTTCCTCGCTAGTTGTCAAAGTGCCCCTGCGCTGATGTTACGAAGACAAATCCATCCTGCTGCCCTGCACTCTGTGAATAAAGTGATTCTTCATCAGATTCAGATATCGATCCTTTTTTGTAGGAGGATACAAGTGTAGCTGCTTTGTTCGAAGTTCCGCATTAGAAAGTCAGCCAGTGAGTTGTTTAATCGTATCTATCCCATGGGACTGTAATTGATGGAAGCGTGCTCTTACCGTGTAAAAAGATTCAAACCCATTCAGTGGTGCCTGAAGGCTGCACACGATCAATCTGCCTCGGACTATGTTATGTACTCAGAGTTCCTCCATCTGCAAATGCACACATTGGTACATATTATCTATTTAGAGCTGCAAAGTGTATAGCTCAATCAACACAGACGTGTGCTTATACTATCTGGCCCCCTGTAGGCCTAAACCCAGTTTATATGCTGGAATCGTTTGCGTTGCTTATAGTTCTCTCTTTGTTATAGGCCTATATTATATTAAATGTTTTTAATTAATAATGATTACAAGTCTCCACCCTTTTCGTGATCAACACACCTCACACTGTCTTTAATATTGTCTGCTGCTACTTTTATTTCCTTTGTTGCATTTGGGGCAACTTATTACTGTACTTGAATTGCACTCTGACTGTGTTTCTGGTCTATTCTGTTAGTATATAATTTCATTTTATGTATTTTATTTCACACCCAAAAGCTTTAGTGAAAAGTCGGCTGTTGTAGAGAGGGGGGGAGATGTGATATTGTTGATATATTTGGATAATTGTGCACATTTTCAGACAGTCTCTCCTGAAAGACATTCATAGAGTTCACATGAAATGATTTGATGGAGTATACTGGCATCTTCAAGGTGCTCTATACAATATCCAGAGCATTGATATAGCAGCAAACAACTATTTGCTATGTAAAGATATAGAGGAGTAATATCTACCTGAGCAGAGAATGAAGTCACTCTCCCTCTGTGTGTGTTGTAATCAGAGCTTCTCCGTGCTTTGTTGCAGCTGACTTCAGACCGACGGCAGCATTGTCAAAGCGTAGCACCCACCCTTCGGTTCCCCCCGAGTTCCGCATTTTGGCCGATTGAGTAAGACATTTCTAGGGGACCAAAAATGTTATAATTAACTTTCATGAAATGAAAACACACTCTGAAAGGGTTAAAGTTCTATGAAGAAAACACGGACAACTCCCAGACCGGACAACGTCGTGGTAGCGACCTGTCAATCACAAGGTAGCCACGCCCTAAAGCATCCCCTGCTTTAAGGTGTATTTGACTCTAAATGGGACCATAATTTACTAAATGAACATCATGCTGTATTGAAGAAGACTTTAAACTAGCGATTGAGACCATAAACTCATGTTTACAATGTTTACTGAGGTAATAAATCAAGTGAGAAGTAGGGTCATTTTCTCATAGACTTCTATACAATCAGACTTCTTTTTGCAACCAAAGCAGTCGCCCCCTGCTCGCTGTTAGAATTAATACAAGTATAAGGCACATGCATTGGCTTCACTTTTCAGACTCGGAGGTTGCCCACTGCTTAGATCATTTACATCAAAACATTCTGCATATACTGTTTCCAAAGGTCAGGAATGAATTTCCATGCTCAAATTTATGAGGCGTTTTTGGGATTGCTGGATTGTCTCAGTGTTCTTCCTCGCCTCGCTTCAAATTAGGCCATCATCATCATCATCATCTCAGCTCAAAGTCTTAAGGTTATGATGAAAGTGCCTTGGAGAGCAGCATCCATTCAAAAACACTTGTTGTTGTGATGTAATGCTGACAGTCATTTTCTCTTTGAAAGCATCCAGATTACGAATCCGTTTTGAATGCAGAGTGATTGAAAGTCGGATGTTTTATACTGTTATATAAACAAGACAATACATGAATGCACTGTGATGTAATGTTGGGTGGAATGATGCAAACAAACAGCCAGACTTTCTTATACAACTTGATTAGCAAGTGCTAAATTTGAGTTCCGTATAATGTTATGTCATACTTGCATTAAATTAACACAAAATATTTGAATTTTTTACATTTTAATAGGAGATTATTTAACATATCTGGTGGTGGTTTGCTGCAAAAATTGTACCTGTTGCCCGTTCAAATTTTCTTGGTTTTTGTCTGCTAAAGTATACATATTGGCTCTATAAATCACTTGTCCTGTGTTCTCCTTGGAAAACAAATCAGAAACCCAAAGGGAGAAATGTATATAGTATGTGGTATTTTTGCATTAATTTGACCAAATACCGTTCTAGTATCCGTCCATGTACGTAGATGGAGACCTTATTTTGATTTTGCATGAAGGTCAATTTGGCTTGACCCCTGTGACCTTTCAGCAGGACGTGTTCTAACTACCGGCCCATAAATATTCAGGTGTAGGAGTTTTTATCGTAGCAGCTGGAGCCTGAAAGAACCTACTGATTGTGTTTGGCACCGCAATGATATTGTGCCGCCAAACGGGATGTAAGGTCACTTTGGACCACCAAATATCAAGTGGTTAGGGGAGTTTCTCATGGTAGAAGAGGGAGTGCTTGAGGACACCAGCTGAGCTTAGGTGGGCACCATCTCATCTCATTGGTGTAGAGGAAATGATGCGATACCTCCCATCCCAAGGTCATCCCATGCTACAGTGATTCCCACAAACAGTTTCCAGCATCAGAAATGCCCCGCTGCATGGAGAGCTGGGTGATTTCAGAGCCCAAGCGGTGGCCATCTCGGGCTGTAATTCCATCATTTCGTGGTTGAAGGAAGTCATCTGTGGTAGCATGTTTGGATGTTGGAAAATCACTCATCGCAATGTTAAATTACTTTCTACGTAAATTACTTTCTACCTGAACTCAGCTCCTGTGTGGGGGTGTTGTTGTTTTTTTTTATTTGTGTCTACATATACACTGAATTGCATCCCTTATTTCTCCACAGTACATGCTTTACTTGCCTCAATCTCTCCTTAGTCTTTCCCTTTGGTTACATGTCTCCTTCAATTAATCAATAAGATATTGTCACTTTCATCAGAATTCACCGTCACAGTCCGTAGCCCAAAAGCAGCAACTGTTCCTCATTTGCTGTCTACTAATTCTAGATAGAGTCTCACACTGTAGGCTAAAGTTTCTCTGAACATTGATTAATGTTCCTCCGTCAGGCCAGAGACACTCCCTTTAATTGCATTTGTATCCATAGTACGGCCTCACAGAGCTGTTAACATGGCTGTAGACTCGTTTACCCTCTTTCCACCAAAATAAGCACATATGGGGGTTCTTTAAACGCAGGAAAACCCGCTAAAAATAGGCGATAGACTCCTTTTCCATTGCCAGTATGGCATGCTGTTGCAATGGCCTTTCTCTTATTTTTCTTGGTGTGTCACATTCAAAGTCACAAATGAGCCAACCAGCACTGGAAGCAGAGTTAGTAAACAGTGAACTTGTTACTGTGGTTACTTCTTTTTCATATCTGTTACTTATTCTGTCTCTCTTTCAAACTCTCAAACCAGAGTTGGTGATTGTTTGAACGGAAGAAAGACTAACAAAGACGAGTTTGAATGAAGTGTGTTTTACGATGATCAGCGAGATAAAATTACTGTTGTCTGACTGGAGTCTGGTGGCTTTGAGGAGAGCATTTTAATTGTATGGATTGAAATCATAAAGTAAAAAAAACAAACATGAAATAAACGTATAAGTGCAGCCAGGACACAGTAAAGATCAAATGATGTAAATAATCTCTGGAGGTGGACAGCGATGCATTTGGCCAATTTAACAACAAAGAGTGAAGCAATGTGTGTCCAATCATCATATAGGAGCGGCGTGAACATGGAGTTTTCTTTGTGGATCTAACGGAGCTCTCACACCTCAAACAGGCAGCATGCAGCCTGGATTAGCAGGGCGCTGGCACACGGGGAACAAGCGAGACGACATGTTTACTGTCAATTTTAGAGGATGTAAATATTATGAGGACGTAATACGCATGACAGCCGAGGGAATGAGAAATCAGATTTCAGTGCTCACGGCAGAGGTATATTTTAATGTGAGCTGTGAAGTGTCATAGATTCAGTAAATCTGTCTAGAAGTCATATCTGTCCTCTTTACCTCGTATCTCTATTGGCTTTTATTGGATTATTCTATCAGAAAAGCTATAATGCACTTCAGTTTTCTTTATCTTCTTTGTACCTACAGCAATACTTCAAAGTTTCGACTGTAATGTTGTCTGTTTTTATCTCTGTTTTCTTTCCTTTTTCCACCTTTTGACAATGAGAAGCAATGGCATTTGCACCAAGGATGTGTTTGGCAATCAGCAGCCGCAATAAGTCTCCTGTGTGATGATTTCATTTTAAGATTAAGTTGTCCCTAAACTTAACCAAAATGTTTAGAGGGATAATTCAATCTGGGGGGAGTAATGCATTTTTTTTTCTATTTATTCAAAATATTAAGAAAAAAGCCAAGCTTCACTCAATTAGTATATAGGATTAGTAGCTTCCTTGTATTTATTAACCACTTGCAACCTTCTTTAACTTGTTCAGGGGCTGTTGAAGGGAAGACATGGAGGGAGAGATGTGAGGCAAAGATACTGTGTGAGATGAAAGGGACGAGTGCATGACGATGTATTGTAGTTTGGCCCATTGATTTGGTGTCTTTGGTCAGCAGTTGGAGCTGCAGTAGTGCAATTGTACTCCTTCTCAGAGTCGTAACTCAGATAGATCTTAAACTTCAAACAGACGTGATCACATATGTTTGGTAGAAAATCAATAAAACACCTGCTTTCTCAAGGTCTGCTGCCCTTTCTTCCTTTATTAGTCCTCTCCTTATTCCTCTACCTGAGGAGGTCATGAACGGTGGTTTTGCTTCTGTTCTATCATCCCTTTTGAGTCAATGTTTACTGCCAGCTAAAAACCAACTCCCTGTGGATCAGTCTCTCTCAGGTAATGCCTCACCTGTTGGACTTGTCTCCTACGTCAAAGAGTGGCCGCAGAGATTTATGTCGACTCTGCAGCTGACACAGGTTTAAAGCCGTATCGAGACAGCCAGCTGGCTGCTTTACTCTGCAAATAAGCCCAACTACTTGCAGGAACCAGCGTGAGAGGCCGGAGGGCTGGCACATGAACACCTTCTCCAGCTCTACGCTGTCTTGTCATTTATCACAACTTAACGACTTTAGTTTTAATGTTATTGCCTTCTGGAGAGTTTCCTCTTTCACTCAGGTTATCCATCAACAAAGTGACATTGATTGCTGTCATATATTTTTGTATAAAGCAATCATGATTCATGACTGTCTTAAAGAGAGATCGGTATGAGTGAGCTTCTTTTTTTTACTTGCAGCGAATAATGTCTAAATAGCAATTGGATCCATTCTCTGCTCTCCGTGAAACATTGCATCTCCGTGTGTGAACGTTCATTGTAATAGATATAAACTTTCACAAGGTTCTCGCGAGTCACGTTCATCAACATTGTAGCCTACACCCAGCATGATTGGCTGGAAGGAACATTACGAATGTTCAGTGTGATCCCAAGTAAGCCTGGAAAGTAAAAAATGAGGTATAGTTACTTAATCCTCTCTTTTTTTTGGTGATGTGTTGAGAAAAGTGGAATCCAGGTGGCGGTTGTTTTCCCTCATAATGTAATGTACTTTGTTGGAAATATGGTTACATGTGCACATTATCTTTCTCTAAAAGAAATGTTCCCTCACATTTTCCTTCCCTGTTCCTTTCAGGACAATGTGAGAGCAATAACACACTTTTATCACTGCCTCCACAAAATGTGCCAGAATTTCAGTCCCAGTTACAAGAGACCATTTTCCTGCACAGCTCCTGCATTTTGTCCCACTCTCAAGCCTGTATCTTTTATGTGACACAGTGCAGAGCAATGTGCAGCACATGGTATACACCTATAACACAGCTCTGAGCTGAGGGAAGGAAAACCTCTCACACAGGCCTTTGTCCAATCTCCAATAAAGCCCAAATAACCTGTGTTAGATTTAAAGAGCCTCGCCTCTGTTGCCCTCTGCTCATCTTTACTCCCCAGATACAGGAGGAAGAAGACATGTAGCCGAAGTACAACCACTGCTGACTGTATGTTATACAGCTGCAGACCCACAACTCTTGATGGGATTGTACACTTTCAATGATAAAGGGAGACACGATGCAATGGATGGCTTCTCATCTGTCTCTGTGAATACACTGCGGTCTGTTGGTGCTTGGATGGCCGGTAGTGTAGAGTGTTTGTGTGTGGGAGGGGGTAGGCTGAGATATGTGTGTAGGCATGCATGCAAGTCTTACAAGGGAAGAGAACAATTTTAACATAGAAACAAACAAGAAAGAAGCTAAGAAAGATGTGATTAGAAAAACAACAAAAAGGTGTAGAACTTGTTAAAATACATTTTTCCTGAACTTTTATATATTTTTACTTTCTTTTAAAGGAAAATTATGTAACATTTCGGGGGATCTATTAGCAGGCAGCCCGTTCACATTCCCAGGGCGTCGAATACCGAGGCTTTGTCAGGGCTTTCGGTGTTCGGTACCGCCGCACATGGCACCCTTTAGCGGAGTTATGACATGCACCTGGCGTTCCATTAACTATAATGTAAACCTATCCGCGGCAACAGTAAATGCTCCGAGAAAGTGCGCTCGCTTTTGCACTCAGCGACTTTCGTTACCGCGGTCTTGGAAAGGGAGGAGTGAGCGGAGGAGTACTCAGTTGGTTGCACTCTGCAACCACACCACTAGATGCCGCCAAATCCTACACACTGCACCTTTAATCCCATTGCAACCAATACTTAAATGAAAATAATTAAAAACACCAGCAACATTTCCCTTTAAGTCCCCCTATCCAGCATTTATACACAGTATATATAAACATTGAATTCATGGTTTGTATCACACTGTAATGTAGTTGTAGTGTCAGCAGATATAAGTGTTGTATTTTCCAAAAACAACAGCTTGTACCCATAAGTGAGGCTGGTGTATAAACTGATAATTAATGACAATAAAGTAAAACTAATGAATGACAATATAGTAATCATATAAAATGTGTCTTTATAGGATAAGTTAGAATTGTTTACAGCTACTGTACATTAACATATGTCCTCAAATCTGTGTATATGAGGAAGGTGTCATCGGTCAGAGCGACAAAAGCGCGCCCACCCACCGAGGGAGGAAGGGTCATTTTCCGAGAACAACCAATCACTGCTATCTGATTAAGTCCTTCATTTTACAGCACGGTAGATAATACATTGACTGCACACCTGCTCCTTCCTTGTAATAGACTGACCGCTTCAATATGAGCGAAAGTGCTGATCCTTTATTAAATTAACCTATTAAATGTGCTTCATTAATGAAGGGAGGGATATAAATGAAGTGGAGGAAGAAGCGATTAAATAAGGAATTTTCTTTTGGCTGAGATGAGATGGATTTTTATAAAAGATGGCGTGATTCTTCCTTTTACATTTGCAGGAGTTCTTCAGCTTTTTTTTTACATTTAGTTCGAGGCTCCGAAGCTCAAGGACACTTTTGACAGGATGCATGCTGCTGATGGATATGTAAGGTTAGATTTACTGATGGCTGCAGGGGCTGAACGTGTCAACATAAAGTTAATGGGAGGGACTCTTTAGCTGCTCATCAATCCTCGGCAAAGATTCCTAAAATGTTGCACATAAAGTGAATCCTGAGATTACTGCTTATCAGAAGTCAGAGCGAAATGATCATCATAAACAGTTTCAGTGTGTGCAGTGCTTCCTCAGCGGTTGCTATGAATGTATATCACGACGAGCAGCGAGCGTGATAGATGAGACGGGACAGACATTGTGACATTATACCCAAACGTGACGGGTGAAAGTGCTGAAGGCCAAGGATAGCAGAGCTGTGACTAACACATAACCTTGTTCAAAAATTCAAGACGAGAGGAGAAACGCAAACAAGTACATGAGCGAGTGAGCGGGGTACACAAAGGCGTGATGTACATATACGCACATACTCTCTCTGTCTCTCTCTCTCGCTTTCTCTTTCTATGTCGCTCCCTCTTCTGCTTCTTTCATGGAGGTCTGTCTTTGTTCCTGAAATAGCGACAGAGAACAGACGACGTGGTGCAACCAAAAATCTCAGAAACTGACAGAGATGATGACATCGGACTTGTTTACCCGCAGACAATATTCCAGATAAAAGCAGGTATCTGTTAAGGTGATATTCAAAATGAGTTGTTTATGTATTTCTTCCTGTCCTAATCACAAATAACACAAACGCATAACAAGATTATTCATTATTCAGAATATTATAATGGAAAAGGAGCTTACATCAGGAAAGCATAAGCGGTACAAGGTGTGTCAGGCCTCAGTATGTTGTGTGAAATTTGCATATTCCATGTATGATATTTCATATTTTCCTGAGTTATGTAGATTGGATGTAGCATTAAATGCAACTGTTAATGGTTATATTTGTAAAGCGGTGATTAGACCTTCTAGTATAAAGTAAAACTAGTTTGATAAACAAAGAAATGTTCTATTCAGAACAGTGTGTTACAACCATAGATTCGTAACGTTAAACACGTGTTTACTGCGACTGTAGTGGAGCGTCATAGTTTGACATGCTGGGCTACCCAGTGTGTTAAAAAGTGACGGCAAGGGGTCCTGACAAAGCGTCAGTATGTGACGAGTTGGGATGAGAATGTGTTCTTATATCACAGCAACCTCTTTGATTCCACAACTGTCAGCTCTCAGCTTGCAAATCCCCTTTTGACCTGTGTATTAGCGCTGTCAAGGAACAAGGGTACAGGTGCCACCATTGGCTTTGGGAATCCCAAGCACATCGCATGGCACCAAACTCTTCTTTTTATGCATCTGTTCTGTGTCCACTTCACACTTTTCAACTCTCATTTAACCTACAAAATTCAACGTATTATAATCTCTGTTTCATGAAGCACAACTGTCTACATACTGTAGGTGGTGTTTGAGTGTGGCACCACTGAAGGAATCTAATGTAATTTGGCCCTTTTGATTAGATTTTGCAAATGATATTGAATTTACAAGTGAAAGCGGAACAGTTGTTTTTCATCTTAGCATATTAATTACACCGAGGGAGTGATTGAACCCCAATCCCTCTGTGCCAAGCTGGCTCTCGGTTAACCATAATGACAAAGATTCACATCTACGGTATTGATCGGGCTCATGTTTTGGCAGGGCCACCGCTCGTTTATAATCCCTCCACGCAGCTGCTCCTGATCTCTCGCTCCTCTCCTCCGGTTAAACTGTTCGGGTCTCTCCACGATCTGAGGGGAAAATGTAAATAGTATGCTACTGTGACTGCAGTTAAAAGGGTTTATTTGCATCTCTATTACAAAGAAAGTTTTAAATAGAACAGCTACTTTCTCCAATGGATCATGGAGAGAATATAAGAGTCTCAATGTGTGTCGGAGTGAAAGAACAAAACATCCACTTCCTCTTTATTCTGTTCTTAATTTGTAGTTTGATGTGCAAATCAGAGCGTCAGTTGGGGAAATCATGGTTTACTACTCTAAGGAGCAGAATGTATTGAGTATTGAGCACCAGAGTCTCGTCTGCCTATTAGGAAAAACACCGGCCACTATTATTCACACATTAACCATCTTTATGTCATAGATTGTCCTTAATTACCACCGGGCCTCTTGTGTAGATGAAATTATAATCACTTTAATTAACTGTACTAGCCCTTATTGTAAATTTGCTTTATATAAAACAATCAGCTACAGTATGATGTAAAGTAAAAGCTCAATAATGGTATACAAAAACTAGCATTTATGAATCACAAAGTATCTTTTGGCTGCTTTGATCAGGGATTTGGCTGTTTGTTGATATTTCACAGATGATTTATCATCATATATCATCATTCACCGTCGTGTTTGGCGGCTAGATTGTGGATAATTAGCTTTATTCCTCTCAAACACTGAGTTCTCCAAAAGCTGAATAATTTAAAGATAATATTTCACATTAACTTTGTTTCACACATCCAAAGTTATAAAGTATTAACCCTAGTGCCTCACTTTAAAAAAAATACATCTTGTGTCGTTAGAGGACAGAAATGATTGCGTCATAAAACTGCCGTGTAGTATTTCGGGGAATCTATTAGCAGACATGGAATATACTATTCATAACTATGTTTTCTTTAGTGTATATCTACCTGAAACTAAGAATCATTGTGTTTTCTTTAGCTTAGAATGAGCCCTTCATATCTACATAAGGAGCGGGTCCTCTTCTCCGAGTCCACCGTGTTGCTCCACCATGTTTCTACAGTAGCCCAGAACAGACAAACCAAACACTGGCCCTAGAGAGAGCCTGTCACGTTTTTACGTTAGCTGAAGGCCACCGTAGTTCTCAGAGACGCTTGTGAAACTGTGGTAACGTGAGCCACAGAGTGCAAAACCGTGGTACCGCCAGCCGCCGTCTGACTTCCGTTGCCTCCTCAAGTAGTGTTATTAAGGTAAGGACGACCTCTAAGCGAGGTGAACGGCGCTACCATGGTTTTGCACTCAGCGGCTCACGTTACCGCAGTCTTGGAAAGGGAGGAGTGAGCGGAGGGATACTCAGTTAGCTGCAATCTGCATCCTCATCACTAGATGGTGTCAAATCCTACACACTGTCCCTGTAAATCACAGTTGTTGCTGCAACCTGCTCCTGTAGATGAATCAGCAGTATGTGTAGCCTTTAAAGGGAAAGTTATGGGTTTTAATGTGTTAATATATACTGCAGTGGGAGCACTTGGCTTTAAGCCTGATGTTGGCAGGAATGTTGTCGCTTTGAGCTGACCCTGATCTCTGATCTCTGCAGTACAGTGAATACGGTATTATATTAATATTATATTAAACATCATCATTTTAGAAACAGAGGATCAGCTTTTGGTGTCATTCGTCATCAACCAAATAAGCTTCCTAAACGCTGGAATTGAGACCAAAAGAGGCTGCAGAATTACTCCTAAGCATGCAAGACTGGTTGTCTGTCAGTTTGTGAATTGATTTCAGCATTTTATTGATTTCTTTCAAGGCTTTGCATGGGCGGTCTGATCCTTTATGAGCCTACTGGGCCCCGATGACCTTTGGCCTTTCTCAATTTCAATCCTTGTTGTACTGTCAGCTCTGTTTGTTTAAGCCTGTGGCCGGGATTATTCATTTACTCTTTCATAACTCTTTTACTGCATTGTTCATTAGTTCAATATTATTGTCCCGTCTGACTCCTTAATTTTGAAAGACACAGCCCTCTGTGCAATCCACAAATGAGTTATCTTAAGGCTTTAACACCCTCCCATGGCCTCTCTCCTCACTTTCACTGCATACTGTTATTATAAATGAAGCAGATTTGATAAGTGAAATAATTAAGAGATCATAGCGCACAGTCGGTTACATGCTGTAGAAAGAAGCAGGCGTTGTGAGTATTTGATTTGAACTAGTCAGCAGTGTGCGCTGTGTGTTCTGGTCTGAGCTCATTAGGATTGATCTTGATCTGACACAAACCCAAAGAAGCCACCAAGTGACAGACTGCGAGGCCACCCGGGACAGTCAGCGTTTCATCTGCTGCTCCACAGAGCAAGACGCTTGCTGGTTGTACGTTTTCATTTCGTGTTGCTTCACTCAACAGAAAATGGTAGTCGGTGATTTGTGGGCATCACTGATGATAGGAAACAACACAAAGTGCTCTTTTTGACTGAAAATGGAAAAAAAGAGATGCTTACTTGTACAGAACTCGTGCAGGTGTGCACACAGATTTGAAATGTTTTATTTTAATCCAACAATTGCATTCAAGAATGCAGGATTCAAATATTTACACAGTATGATTTTTTTACATTTATATGTAGAGAAAACATACATTTTCGTAGAGATGGAGCAAGCCTTAACCCATCGGCTCGATGTTACTGATAAACTGAAAAACACATTTGTTTTATGATCTGACAACTCGAGGGTTAAGGTTTGGTTAGATTTATTTTTGTATGTCTTTTATTTGTGTTTTCATCCTCTACCATGCCCTGCCCTTACTGTCTGGGATTATGATCTAACTTTTTTTATGTGCCAAATCCCCTCAGGCAGATCGTGCCTGTCTGGGAATTACGCTGCTAAATGACGGGAACGCAGTCAGACGCCACTGGGACTCATAGTCTTAATAGTGACCCTGTTATTGCAGCTGTCCACAAGGACTGTGGTGCTTTTTTTTTTTTTTTAAATAAATTTTACTGGGAAATCCATTTTATTAGTCAGTGTTGGGTGGTGATTTCTTACAGCGATATTATTGCTTTTTCCACTAACAAATGGTGTAATGAGTCACAGGCTCTGTTTCTGTATTCATATTCCAGTAACCAATTCAAAAGTAGCAATGAATGAAATGAAAATAGGATGACCTGTGAGTCCTGTTTGATTCCTGTGTTGATGATGAAGCATAAAAGCCAGGCAACTGAAAAACAATCAAAAAAATGAATTTTTACCAGAGGTAAACAGCAGCAACAAAAACTCTGGTGAATTCTCTGGGCAGATAACATAGCCGGCATCTTAACTTTAAGAATGTGATATCAGGGACACATTGTGCATCAACTTTTACGAAGTTTGAGCACCAAGCATCACAGATGCAAACAGAGTCCGCCTCCCCTCGCCCTGGTGGATTTCTTTGAAATCTTAAGGAAAATCCATTTTATGAGTCACACCTTGTCACACCTTTTCACACCTTGACAGCTAGTGGAGGTGATTTGTGTCTGCTGGCTTTGGACGGAGAGAAAACAACTTAAAAACAAGACAAAGAGGGGAAATATGAGGATTTACAGCCTTTCTGGGTTAAACAGAGCTGTACACACCAAAAGTGGATAATGTGTGTAGAATGTGATGGTAAGAATGTGTCAGCTGCACTCCTAATGCTAAACCTACTAACACAGCTTTGAAAGATGGAACTACTTTCTCCTTTCCACATAAAAGATCGGAGCATTTACTGTTATGTGGGAGGAGGTCAGGGTGGATGTGCGGGTCAAACAAAAACAGGGCTTTCCCCCAGGAGACTGGTGTTCGTGTCCCGAGTGAAAACAGAAGTCAACGTTGATTTATTTGTCACTGTAACTTCCGTACTTACGTTGCGCCACCCATCTTGTGTTATTTTAACTCAAATTACAATGTTTTCCTAAACCTAACTAAGTAGTTTTGTTACCTAAACCTAACCAAGTTGATCTTTTTCCTAAACCTAAGTAGCTTTATTTTTAAAAGACTGCAGCGGAAATTGACACTTGCATCACGTGGTGCTGCACATTCGTAGAACGCATGAAAAATTAAAAATAACTTTTCGTAACAAATCCTACAAACTGTTGTATGTTGATACGTTGGTCTAAGTGACTAATGGGGACAGCAATTCTTGAATTTGGTCCAATATTGAGGGTGAATTGCTTGTTTTTACCACTGACAGGCTCAGATTGTTATTATAAGTGACTGACAACATTATGGAAATGACCCTACAAAGAGATAAAACCATTTTCTTTACCTTTCACTTTATCTGGGCTGTTTAATGTTGTGTTTCTCTAAGCTACGCTTTCTGTACTTCAACACAAGAAACTCTGACAACACCGGTTTCCTGTGACAGTCCTCTCTCCAACTCTCACTCACGTTTCCACCGTTATCTTCTGGTATCAAGTCACATGACACAATAACAGACAAGCGAGAGGTAAGAAAACCATTTTATTTCTCTGTAGGGTCCTTTCCATGATGTTGTCAAACACTTATACAGTAATAACAATCTGAGCCTGTCAGTGGCAAAAACAAGCACTTTTAGTGAACGAGCAATCGCATATTGCAGCCCGTTTAGCAGTCGGATGCCGTCTGCAGCGTTCTCCCTCAATACTCCACCAATTTCAAAAAGTGTTGACCTTTTTAGTCACTTAGACACAAAAACATGGGGAAATAGGGTCCAGGTTGAAAAATACCGAAGTTATCCTTTAAGTATAAAAGTACAATGATTGATACATATCGTGCTTTTTCCTTCCTTGTAAACAAATAGACCAAACTTGAAAAAGTAGGAGAAGTTGTATCTAGCTATACATATCATGACTGATTCTAGATCCATGTGAGAGATTGTGGTTCACACCTGATATTACAAAAGAGCAAATACATACATTTATGTCCTGTCATACAGCACGGGGAAGAGGTAGCCATTTGCAAGCTGAAAACAAAACACAGAAATAGTTTGTATGTAAAATGAAATGCCTGGAAACCAAAGTGACACATGCTGGTGCATAGTGACAGAGCGAGACAGGGAGATCATAACTCACCTCAGATAAGCACTGTGTTTGAGATTTGTTACTGCAAAGCTGTCTGGGTGATCCATGAATGTGTTTGAGGTGCAGGCTCACATCAGTCTGAGAGCCAGTCAGCAGCTGAAGCATGTTGTGCTGCTGTAGAGACTGTATGTTGTTGGTGTGGGGGCGGGGAGGCTCAACCTTATGTATTACCTTCTAAAAGAGCAGGAACCTTCCCAGCATTATTATTTAGTTTGTCTTTTTTGGAAGGGGAGGGACTCTCCCCTTAGTTAATAGATATATAATCTCAAAATAATACAACAGTATTGAGTTGGTACAAATGATTGAGCCATTAATAACTAAAATGTGTTTAAATCATTTAAGATGGTTGACTCCATCTTTCACATAGCCACTAAATCACACATTAGAAGTGGAACTAGCGATACCAAATGGCATGCATAATAAAACTGTGCCAAAGCCGTGCCAAACATCATTACTGTCAAAATACAAGTCAGTCACATTCAGTGAATGATTTAAATCCACTGCTTACCCAGCCTGTTCTCATTCCCAGGGCGTAAAATACCAACGCTTTGTCCGTGTGATATCAACGCAGAAGGCACCATTAGTGTCGATATGAGACGCGCCGGGCTTACAGTAACTACAATGTAAACCCATCCGCGTCAACAGTAAAGACTCAGAGAAAGTGGTCGGGGCAGACTGTTCTCATACACGCTCTGAAAATGATTGCAAAAATAAATGGTTAAGGTTTGGGTAGGTTTAGGCACAAAAATGGCTTGGCTGAGGTTGAGTACAGATTGTAGTTTGGGTTGAAATAACTTCCTGGTTGAGGTTAGGAAATGGCCAATCGCCTCTCTCTGTGGACTTTGTCGTTCTGGAACAGCGTCACACTACTCCATCCTTTGTTGCAGGTGGACAAGAGTGATAATTCCTACGGCCACTAGAGGGCTCTGTCACTTGAACGTAAACATGTCATTTTTGTACATAACCAGAAAACCAACCCTTTTCTTTTTTCCTTTCACTGGGATTTGTTCTGTTCTACCATTTGCACTTAGTCTGGCAATATTATAAATTACTTTTTCAAGTTGTGTAAACACATATTTGGCCTTGTTTGCACCCCAACACATCCTACAGTATGCACAGCTGCTTGCTTGCTTCACATACATAATGAAAGGGTGAAACGGCATGAACTGAAAGTGCATCAACTCATTACTGTAAACTCTTTGTAAGTATGTGTTCATGCTATACACAAGCTCCTGTTTCTCGGTATGTGTCCCTGCCTCTGTAATACTAACAACCCCTCCAAGCAGCTCACTCCTGCAGGTGTCAGAGGGAGGCAGGGCAGCAGAGCCATCAGGGAGAAATATGGGCTGTAAGCCGGAGCTGTAGCAACCATTACCGCCAGCGTCTTTCTGCTGCTTTCATCTGTTAGCTCTATCTCAATGGTCATCTGGGGAACCTGGCGGCCGCGCTGCCATCAAATTGGAGCTGGGCAGGAGGAGGAAACAAAGACTATTATACAAGGTGTGGGTGTGTGTGTGTGTGTGTGTGGTGTGTTTGTGTGTGTGTGTTTGTGTGTGTGTGTGTGTGTGTGTGTGGGCACAGGCGTGGGACCAAGAGTGAGAAATGTAGTTCTGTGCAAGTGCCTGAGCGTGTTTCTGCGTTTGTGGGTGCACGGACGCATGCATTTCTGTCTACAAGCTGCGGCGTGTGCACCGATAGAGAGAGTGTGTGTGAAAGAGAGAGAGAGGGGCTGCATAACAAATCAAAAGCCCTGGTTTGTCCATACGAAGCCTTGAGGCTACAAAGAGAAGCCAGCGCAACACTTTGTCTGCACTGCCTCTCTCTCTCTCCAGTGGCAGGTCGTTCCATTGAACAACAGCACTGCAGCTGATACAGTACAGGTTCCTGTGACAGCTCTATTTAACAAAGTACAGCATCAAGCAACTTTTATTTATGTCTTTGTGTAAGTGCATGCGTTCGTGTGCCAATTTGTATGCGCAGAGAATTGTTTGAGTGATTACATTTGTGTCTGGTGCACAAAGTGGTTAGTGTGTCTGTGACAATAAAAATGTATATTTCAAGTTAGAAATTTGCGCTGTAGGGTAACAGCTTACTTAGAGGCCTAAGTTGGGGCTTGAGACACGGCCATTATTCCCAAAGGAGGGAGCTGCTGGGCTTCTCCTGCAGCTCCATGATCCACAGCAGCACACACCATTGATTCCACCAAGTTTTGCAGCTAAAGCTAAACTAAATTCACCTTTGACCCCAAATGTGCTGACCACTACAATGAGTGTCCAACGGGATGCAGGCCTTGGTTGGAGGCTGATGTTATGGTGGCAACAATTTTAACCTCTACCACACCTTGAGGGCGCCGGCGCCCTCGGCCGACTTTACTGTCGGCTGTAGCAGGCTCAGTTTTAGAGCTAGAGTGAAGCTACTGGTATCAGATGAAGCTGCATGATCCACAGCAGCACACACTACATTGATTCTCCAAGTTTTGCGGCTAAAGCTTAACTCAATTGACCTTTGACCCCAAATATGCTGACATCCACAATGAGTGTCCAATGGAATGCAGGCCTTGGCGGGAGGCTGACGTTATGGCGGCTAGTGAAGAATGGTGGAAAAATAAATTTTGTGCATCCCTGAGTTCCCCGTCCTGATCTTACCGGGTCTTGAGTACAGAATTTCTATCATGGCAGAAAATATTAGAGCATACCAGGTTAGAATATGTATATTTTGATTGTTTACTTCTGCTCTTTATTTTGCGCACTACCCCATGCAAACTGTTTGCCCTTGCACATTTGTTCTGAAACCATCGTAATGCAGCAAGAAAGAGAGGATGAGAAAAGAGAAAAGAAACTATGATCAGAGAATGAACAGAGAATCGAGGGGTGGACAGAGAAATACGCATTCATTATCCTGCAGGGTGTACGCAGGTATACAGAGTGTATCTACTTATTTTTCAGTCTGCATTGCGTCTACCCACTTCTAAATCCCCTCTGATGTGCATCATTCAGTGGTGTCCTGCAAGCCAAATCATGACTGAAAGGAACAAGAACAGATGACGCTCAATATCTGCAGAGCGGCTGGCTGTGTGTCTGGCCTCTCCGGTAGAGCTTTCGCTGCGGGGCCGCAGGTTCACACCCGGCGACACTGCGCCGCTCACACTGGCTGTGACCGCTCCGTCCTCCACATGGTGATTGCCTCATTTCCTCATTAACGTTATGGTTCCCTTTTAGCATTGGGTTTAAATCCGAAATGTTGCCAAATGTTGGCGCTTTTGCTTTTCGCTTTGAGACCAAATCCTCCGCCATCGTCTTGTCTGTCAACTCTCTCTCGTCCCCTGTGTGTTTGAAATCTGACTCCTGCTGCTCTGTGCTGAGACTCCGTACGGAGCAGACACTTTCACATTCAGTATAGCATCCGTTGTCCGACTATGTATTGATAACACGGCGCTGATACGGGTAAATTGACTAAATGGGTTTTATTTCTGTAAAAAAGCAAAACGACAGTGGGGGCGGTGGGCAAGTAATCGGTGTGTTGTCGGTGTAACACCGACTACCAAGGCAAGCCTACTGCAAGATAAAGTCCAAAGCAGAGAAAGAAAGTCATAACTGGTGAATTTTGACAGATCTTTTTAATATACAAAATGTTCGCCGCAGATGGGTTTACATTGTAGTTAATTGAAAGTCTGGTGCGTCTCATACAGGCGTTTAAGGGTACCTTGTGCATCTGCATCACACGCCAAGGGGTGTGACAAAGCGTCGGTAATTTACGCCCTGGGAATGAGAACAGGCTGGTGTGTCTGTGTCTTGGTAATTGAAAAAAAAGCATTTAATGGGAAACCATGGTAACCTTTTTTGGGGGGCAACAGCAGAGAGGATGATGATGTTTTAGTTGGCTAACCCATATTATTCCTTAATTATAAGTTTGTCCAACATCAACGTTCTTGTCTGGCAATCGTGTTGTTCAAACCATATCAGTACTTGTGGTGGGTCCCATCTTTCTAAAAACATTTTAACGTATATATGTATAACTTTTTAAATAAACAGTGAACTTAAACAACATGTTTAGGAAAGTTTAGAATATGTCCAGCATGAGAGTCCGTTCTACTGTAAGTGATGCAGACGTGTGTGTGAATCACATGAATGCTTGCAGTGGTGAGCTGGAGGAGAAGGACATAAAGAAGAGTTATGGCTCTATCTCCTGGTGTTTCTGTCTCTGAGGGAGCAGCTACGTGAGAGAGACCTTTTAGTGCTGACACATGCCTGAGTGCCTTTAAGGTTGAGGGGAGAAGATATTATGTTTCTGACGCACTGTACGACTGCGAGTACAAACACTTGTGAGCAAATGATGGCGGAGATAATGATGGCGGCTGTAGCTGCTCATTCGCGACATGGTAGTCTGAAACTCCTGAAACGTTTGTTCAGCCATGGGTGTAGCTGTGGGTGAAATGCACATGATGTTCCTCTTGTAATGCCATGCACGGGCTGTCGTCCACATGAGCCCCTCGAGGGTCGATTCATATTTGCACCATTTAGGCGTGATTGATTTGCCACTCAGGGTACGCCGACAGCGCTCTGAGATCGTCGCTGCATTGCAAAGAGCTGTTGGTTTTATGAATAGATCTGATATGCATTTGTCAATAATGTGGATCTGACTTTTTCTGCTGTCTTGGCCCAGAGACAGGTTAAAAAATGTGTGTTCGTGTGCAGCTTGTCTGTATGTGTGTGTTCTCAGGTTGACCTTGTGAAAAAGTAAGAATGATTTGAATG
This sequence comes from Sebastolobus alascanus, assembly GCA_916701645.2. NCBI lineage: Eukaryota > Metazoa > Chordata > Actinopteri > Perciformes > Sebastidae > Sebastolobus > Sebastolobus alascanus. Next base: position 1,869,435 of record CAKAOJ020000080.1, read on the forward strand.
TTAATGGGAATGTTTATGAAAAACCAACCTGATCTCACAGGCAGGCGTATAAATAGCAAATTACAAGGACATTCCGCGTGTCATGAGAACGAATTTTATGCTTTTTGCATGTCATTTGTACGCCACGCGGTCTCCTATTACAAAGTTATGGAATAATAACATTATTGAAAGTTACGTGGCCAAGTATAACAAGCTAGAAACTCCATTAGTGGTGGGGGGATGTAGGTGGATGGGTCAAAGAAACACAGGACTTTCCCCCAGGAGGTCACTGTTCATATCCTGTGTGAAACTAAAAGTCAGTGTTCACTCACATAGTCATTTTAAGCCAAACCATGATGTTTTTTAACCTAATCCAGTGGTTTTGTTGCCTACACCTAACTAAGTAGTGTTGTGCGTTTTTTGTTTTTGTTTACAATGTTAACCACGTTTTTAAAACTGTATAAAACTGTGACCGTAATCCGGGGGGAAATAATTTTCCATCGAAACTTAATTGAAAATGCAGTTTAGTTGGTACATTTATTTTATTAATTTCTTTATTTTTCATTATTTATGTTTATTTATTATTATCATTACTATTATTTATTTATTTATTTTTATTCATAAATTAAAAAAAATATTTATTATATTTTTATTTTATAATTTTTATTTATATAATTTTTATTATAATTATTATTATTACCTTTTTTTCTCTCCTTTGTTTTTGAACATTTTTTTTTTTTTTTTTTAATTTACAGTTACCATCTGTTATATGTACATATTGTTTTATTTTTGTTCTGGTTCAGGTTATTGTAGTCTTTTTTTCTTAAGGAAAATGCAGGATTTAAAAAAAAAAAAAATGCAGTTTAGTGTATGGGAACGTAATTTTGTGGAGACAGGGTTGGGCCGCCATAAGCAGTCTCTCTTCCTTCTTATTCCATGTCATGTTTCCGTGTTAAGTAAATGTATTGTGAAGCCTTAAGTGTGTGTGTTCATCAGGCAAGCAGACTTCAGGATGGAGGAGAAAACCCATTCAGACTGTATCCACTATGGTACTGTACATCACAGTAAACAGAACAAACATCATTTTAGAATATTGAGATGAGTCAGGAACGTTGCTGCTTTAGTGCATTTTGGGATTAATGCACTGATTGTGTAGCCAGAATTATGCCACCACAGGGAAATATGAAAAAAAAGAAGATTTTTTATACAGTAGGCTACTTTTTTTCTGTCTGTTTCTGTTTGGGATGTTGCAAACAATAAAGTTCTCTCTGGAAAGTTGTGAGGATTATAACTGAAACCCCCTCAGAGAAGGCTGCACACAAAAAGGCTGAGAGCTCCGACTGAAAGACGCTCAGACAGTCAGTGGACGAAAATCACCATAACTGCTCTGAGAAGCGTTTGAGGGGAGAAATTGCTGCAAAAAATTGCTGGTGTTTTGAAAAAAAGATTACTGACATGTCCAAAAAGGTAATACAAACGTGGCGTTTCAAAGAAGGATTCTGTTACTGGAAATTTGTATGAAAAGTTACACACTATTGTGGACAAGCACTTTGTTTTATTTTTTAAAACAATATTTCTGTATTTTTGCATAACATTAGTAGGATATGATATCACATTTTCTGCTTTTTGTAAGACATGATGCAAAACATCAGCCGAATAGGTTGAAATGTTTTAGATTTGTCACATTCCTTTAACAGCTTTATGTTGATGTGAAGTTGTGAGTCTTATTTTGCAAAAATTGCCAGCTTGTTGGTGTGCTTTCTTTACAACACAAGTCTGTTATCTTGCATAGTTTATCACATTATTCCACTTCCATTTCACTTTTTTGGTGACTTGGTGCGAAGACTGCGGATCAATCAGCAATGAAACAAAGATTATGTCAATTTTATGGACTTATGGAAAATGATGTGAAAGGGTTGGAAGAAATAATGTTCAAACCCGCTCTTTTTTGACGACCTGCAATATTGTCATATACATACATATACAGTGTTGCTGGGTGGGACGCGAGGCCTGCGATATTTGCATATTTGAATATTCATAGATCCCGAATTTCTCAATGAGGGAGAAAGAGTAGATGTGCTTCCAGCCCCTTTTCAGAGTTTTTTTTTTTTTTTACTTTTTATGCGTTTTGTTAAACAAACTATTAATCATAGCAGAGTATATTTACATACTTTAAAATATGTCTGGAGGGGAGCTTTAAGATTGACACTTAATTCAACTGATCTTTTATTTAAAAGGGCCACCGCTCTATGCCTGGAAACGATAGAAGAACAAATTCAAACTTCTACTGTAATTCATTAGGAAGAAAAGAAAAACCGACTTTGTTCTCAGTGGTGTTGAAGTTTTGAAATTACTTGTATTTAGCAGGACTAATGAAAGTAACACTCCAGGATGAATAAAAATATGTCCTTTCATTTCTTCATGTATTCGCTGGACAGTGAGAGAGACAAGCACACTGTGCTCTGTGTACTGAGTGGAAATATGCAAACCTAATGTCTCTGACCGTGGTGCTGAAACATCTAAACATGCTCTGTCCCAACTAACCCATTGATACTAATTCTCTAGATTTAATGTAACTAGTTTGAGTACTGAATGTGGTTGACATATAGTGTAAATGAGCAACATACTAAGCAAATGCCCTAACAACCACACCAAACACCTTAGCAACAACATCCAAGCATCATAGCAACCATGGAATAACAACCAAATTACACTTTAGCAACCAACCAAAAAGTACATATCAACACCATAGCGCTACCCTCTTAAGCATTAACTCTTTCACAATATATTTTTTTAATAAAATAAGTATTTTTTAGAATTGAATAGAAGGGAATTACATTATTCAGCCTTAAATATTTTATTAGAATGTTTTTTTGTAGCACAAACAGCTACCTCCACTTCTACCTAGCCCACATCAACGCCCAACCACCTTTTTAATGGACTTCCCGCTAACTAACTCCCTGAACATGTTTACATGCGTTAAAGTTCAAAAAACGCTTTACTTTTCTCATACTGGCTGTGCTGCAGCACCTCTTTTCACCCTCTGTCTGAAACACTCTGTTTGAGCTCCTGCCCCCCCACCCACCCCACTCCCCCTTCAGAAAAGCCAAGTCTGCTCTGATTGGTCAGCCGACCCACTCTGTTGTGATTGGTCAACCGAACCAAACTCTTGATTCCGCTCCAGCGCCGCTCTAACAAGCTTTGTTTGAGGGCGTGCCAAACTAGCCGCTAGGCCAATGTGTTACTTGGTGACATCACAACGTTACAGAAGAAAAGGGACTTTTTGTAAGGCATTTCAGGCAGTTCAGGAGCAGTGTTTCTGTGGGGGAGAGTAACTCCCTTTAGCGTGGACTTTGGGCTTTGTAACTTTGCAAACCTTGCATGCACAAAAAACTATATAACACACTTAAGGAAAGAGATAAAGCACAAAAGCACAAAATAGGTCCCCTTTAAAATACTCCAAAAAAAAGCAGAATTCTCTGTTTTGTCGATGAAAAATGGAAGAGATGTGTTATTTATTGCAAGGCATGAAAAGAAAATATTATTATTTTTTTATAGATTATTTATTTGAACTGGCTCATAAAAAATGCATGACCATTAATCAGATGTAAGAGACAGTTTTATAACTAAAGATTGTTGCAGCATTTTGCCACAAGGCCATTTCCCATTTCATCAGACATCACCTGTTATACACACATTATCTGTACTACATATTCTGCTCTGGGTTCTTTCTTTCTTTCTTTCTGTCTTTCAATTGAAGCCTACAACAAGTACTGCAACGTCATGACTAAAGTTCCTTTCTTTTCTCTTTCTTTGCTTCTTATTTTTCCAACCTTCTTTTTTCCCACTTTCTTGATAAATGTTACATCGAGCATAAATATTTTACTGCCACATGCAATTTTGATGGGGACGCCACCATTCTCGTATCTTTTTAGGATACAGTATGTCGGCCTAATTGTGCCATGCGCAGTTATCCCTCCTCCCACTCTAACACAAAGGGAAATGAGAGAGTGTGATGCCCATTCTGGTGAGGTGTTAGAGGTTGGGGTGACTGTGTACTTCCTTAATGTTTCAGTATAACTGCAGAAAAAGTGTACATAGGCCTACTGTACTGTTGCACTGCGTGTGTTTAAACGTTTGAACACAGCCTTAATATAAGCAGGTAATCCGCTGTAAACTTGCTCATCTGTGAAAGTGATTCGGACATACCTGCCTGTCCTCTGCATGTCTAATTCCTCTGTGAACATCATTACTGCCTCGTTGATTAGTGTTGCTTCAAAGTGTTTGTCATATAGCCGACAGTCAGTGCATAAGGAAGCCCTACGGGGGTCTGGGTGGAGAATAATCCTTGAAAAACAAAATAAAATATGCATATGATACTTTTGACAACATCTGACTGTTTGACGCTCTCGCTGGATGAACCCAGAAAACAGAAACATCATCTGTCATCATGTTCTCCTCTTTGATTGTCACCTCCATTTTCATGTTTATTTATTTATTTATTTTAATACACAAGTAGCCTGCAAATAGTATTTCAGATAATACAGTTTGTAGTTTTAAAAATCATTCTTCAACTGTTGAGTTGTGACAAGTATAGGCTCATTGTTTTTCATTTCAAACAAGTGTCAGTATCTATAACGCAGCATCTTATTCAGTGGATCACTTCATTATGAGTGACTTGATTTAACTGATTTGCATATAAAACAAAAGATTGCTTGGCTTTATTTTTGTATTTTTAGTTTGTTTACACTATGCACACACAATTCCCTCAACTGTCACTTAAAAACTCAACTTCGTGCATAACTTTAACCCAAACCTAAATGCATTCTCTTACCTCGATTTTAATCTTTATTTTGGCTTTTTTTTTTAATGAACAACACACTGTTAATGTTTACATTAACAATTAGTATAAAATAGTACTTCATATAGTGTCATTCAGTGTCAGTATCACAGTATCTTATTCAGCAGATCACTGCTTTATTAGTGGCTTGATTTATTTATTGTAACAAACTGATTTGCATGTAAAATAAAAGATTGCTTGGCTTTATTTTTATAGTGCATATTTAGTCTTATTAAAGACTAGTTACTTAATAACTCAACTTCATGCATAACTTTAACCTAAATCTATTCCCAAAACCAAATTTCAGATCCTGCTTTCAAAAAGGTCCCCAACCCTGAAATTAAGAAACAAATCGAGTAAAACATCTGCAAATAATCTCCATATATTTCATTGTCGTCTATTCTCACTAATGTCTCAGCACACAGACGCACACAGACACACACACACGCACACGCACACACAGGTGTCGCTTCCCGGCGCGGTGTGTCTGCAGATGCAGCCTCCTCTCCGCATTCGGCGCGCAGCGGCTGACGTCAGGAGCGGAGCGGAGTGAGAGGAGTTGAAATAGGGCAGAGCAGCAGCGGAGCGCTGAGAGGAAACCAGCCGGAGGAGCTGAAGGATGGCGAGCTGCTGCTGAGAGTTGGGACGCGCTACTCCGTCGCTACTGACACACACACACACAAACACACCAGCCCGTTAATTAACCTGAACCCTTTAAACCCTGCCGAGCGGGAGGACGGGAGTGGAACTTAAAGGAGCGCAGTTTGGTCGCGTCGCTGCGAGGAAATCTGTGGCACATTTCCTTTCCTTTCTGCCCTCTTGCCTCGGAATACCACAGGTAAGGAGGAAGCTGTGTTTACTAATGCGGGATAGGGGCTCCGAGGCGGCTTAGAGGCGCATTTTATTGTGTTTTGCAAGTTTGGTCGTTGCTGCTGTTATCCGCCACTTATGGAGTGTGAGTGAATGGAAACTGTAAACAGGACGGCGGTGGCGTGCTTTAATTCTGAATTAGTTTTGTGAGGAGGAATGCATCAGTAATAGAGAAAGAGAGCTCCAGAATGTACAGGCAGACAGATGTGAGGTGCAGCCTCATATACAGCGCATGCGGGGCGATGTCAATGACAATCTGTGACAGTGTTTAACTACACTGCTGCCTGGTATGTCGCCTATTGTCTGGCGCAACACGGGGTGCGATTAATCATTCAATATGACCAGATGCCAGCTTTTTTTGGTAACCTCATATTACCGCGCGGAGGCTTCTACCTGCACGGAAACAGCAGGATTGATGGATGGCTTTAGTGGGACTCCTGTGTGCCCGGATGCGCCAGGTTTTGCTCGAGCAGCAGAGGGACTGAGATGATAACATAGTGAGACACGCACATCCCTCTCTGCTGGCGTGGATTCCCGGTCCCAACAACCCAGCCAGTTTCTTTGGCACTTCATCTTTTAACGATCTTATAAAGCACATGCATGCAAAAAAAAACTCTCAAGAATGAGTGGGAGACATTCCTAAACAAGATTTTCTTGTCTGATTGTGTTAAATGAGCTGCTTCGGCGCTCTCTCATGGGAAAATCCTATCAGTGTCACCAGAGAGCCGGCACAGCGGCAGCAAAGCCTCCGTGACGGCCAGCGGAGTGGGAAATGAGGATTGGTTGGCGCGCACGCCGCCGTGATCCAGCCGGAGCTCTCCATGGTGCTGAAAACGCTCCAGCCTGAAGCTCCCCTGCTCTCCTTCCCCTCGCGATCCAGCCTCTCTTTCTCTCTTGGCTGTGTTGGATTTCCTCTCCACCTGGAAGCAGATATGGAGCCGACATCCAGCAGCACAATTACGCCCATTCATCACTGTGCTATCTGTGGAAAACTGGTTGTAAATCCCAGAACCTTCAGCTTTAAGCGAGCCAACAGATCCTCCAACTCTCAGCTCAGGCTCGCAAACATGCATACAGCAGGCGCACATGCAGAGCCCTGGATCGATATCTAGCCCTGGCTCCTGAATGAGAATATTAATGGCAGCAGTTTGCACTAGGTCTGAAGCATATAGGCATTAGTCATTCATTGAACGGGAAATAAACAAGCAAGCATGTAGACACCAAATGTGATGTATGCTTTCTGGCTGGAAAAGTGACATTTTGTGTTCACTGATTCATTTGCCTTGGATTCAACAGTTAATTGTGGCTTCTAATCACCACTGAGGTTACCTGACTGCAATTAAAGTGGCAGTAGGCAGTATATTTTTGGCATCACTGGGCAAAAATTCCACAATAAGCTTTCAGCATATTGTAATTCAAGTGCTCTGAGAGATAACTAGACTTCTGCACCTCCTGTTTCAGGCTTTAACAATTCTAGCCTTTGACGGAAGACTTTGGCCAATCACAGGTAATTTCAGAGAGACCGTTCCTACTGAGCGTTCCTATTGGTTGTGCTCCGGCTGGTTGGCGATGCTTGGTATTTCCTCAGCTGTTCTCAACATGGCTGCCGGGTCACAAACTTTCTCATTTTACAGCTAAACAGTACAATACAGGATGTTTTAGAAAACATTTGAGGAGAGAAATAGGCATTACAGAAACGAAATATTGGTTCATATTTTATCAGCGCTGCCTAGTTTGACCGTTTGGTTGGAGTTCGCGAGTGATTGACAGCTGCTCAGAGGCGGCAGACTCCAGCTCGGCTCTGATTGGTTGTTTTCCTCCGGTCTGTGATATTTTGCTGATGCCGTTAAGAGCACCGGAGGACACAGAGACGCATGATATTTTTCTGATTAGCTGTCTCATGCATTACTGTCAGGATATAGTGACCGCTTTATAAAAGTTACTTTTTTTAATCATAGTTTCTCCATTTCTACCCACTGGAGCTTTAAAAGATGATTAAACAATAGAAAAGAGCATTACATTAGCACAATACCAGAATATATGAACACAGTTGAAGTCATGTTACTCCTGCAGGGTTTTTTGAGCCACATCGTGTCCTGAACCCTGTCAGAGCGGTTCTGCAGCCCACCCTGGGGTCACAGTCAGCGGGTTGAGAAATAATGATGTAGCCCAGAATAGTGACTCAGTCGGGCTTATTACAGTTTGCAATCTGGTGTGTAACTTATTAGCTGTCTCGCGGAGAGCCATTACAGCGCGGCGTCCAGCAGATTATGGCTGCTTGTTGTGCTTCAGAGACGACCTAATAGTGGGATGACTCACACACTTACAGATTGACACTGAAGACACACTAGCGTATAGCACACACACAAGAAAAACCTCCACTGTGACATTCTCCCCTCGCTAAGCACTTAAAACCCTGCAAAAGCCAGAACCAGCTCGAAGCAGCGTGTGTGCATACATGCATGTGTGCACGTTAGCTGGATAAAGCTACAAATTTCAAGCATGACAATAAAGGTCTAATCTTCTGTTGTGTATGCAGGCTGAGGAAGAAGTTTCGCACGCTTCCACAGGTCTTGCATGATAGGCTATTGTTAGTGCAGCCGTCTATTTAACTACGTCTCCAGGCTGGGTTTAGACACATCAACATAAGCATGAAATTGACTTTTTGAGTGAAATATTTGCTGTAGTCAGCTTTGTTGTTTGTGCTTGTTAAGTTCAGAAGGGATAACTGGATTTTGAGTTTGTAGTTGATGCTGGATCAAATACAGTTTGTACATTAAAGTAACCAAACGAGTGTTGAAGATAATGTATGCACATTCAAAGTAACCAACCAGCTTGGTCTTATGAATGTGATACTTTATTGACCCCAGCCCCTGAAAGGTCAGAGGTCAGACTCAGCGATAGAACAGCAGATAGGAGTTCAGTGTCTTGCTCCAGAACGTTTCAGCTGAGTGAGGGCTGAAAACAGGTTGTTTTGGTAAAAAGCGCGGTCTCTCTTCCCACTTGGCTTCCCGGCTGCTCACATTCCTAAAAACTGAAACAGAGGGAAGCCCGAGCGCTGGAGGTAGATGCAGAAAAAGATTCGCTACCAACTTTCCTCATTCAATACTAAACAAGAGAAAGCAACACATATATATGTAGCTATTAGATGTGTAAGAAAATATTGAATATTCCATTATTATTTTTTTGTGATACTGTATAGATTCTCAAAAACACTATATACATTTTTAGGAATAGTTTACATGCAAAGATTAACTCAGTAAATAGAGAGGCGAAGTCCCTCCCCTTCTGGTGGACCCCACGGGACCTTATTGTGGAAACAATATGTACGGTAGTTAACGGCGAGAGACAATGAATCATACATCTTATGTTTGTCAATTTAAATATAATTTTGCATGTCAAGAAAGTGTCAGTTCGTCCTAGGTTTGTCGTAGTATCATTTAGTGTTGTGTGAAACTACTCAGTGAACTACATCTCTCGTCTCGCAGAATATACGTCACCAACACTAGCTAGCTAACTATATTAGCTATGTTCCATGCACAAAAGAAACGTTATCTTACCTGTTTTATCCAGCGAATCCTGGTCTTTTTATCAGCCGGTAAGCGAAAGAACAAGCGAGAGCCGTTGCACATGTGAGTACATCCCAGTACGAAACACAGGCTCTGAGCTTCAGAGAGAGACGTCACTATGGGACTTTGAATATTAGTGCCTGCATGAAGGTGCAATGTTTTGTAGTTTGACGGTTGTGACGTCACGTTTGTCACGTGTTGTGTAGTGATGGAAGTCTAACTTCAGAGCTAGTTACGTAGTAAATAAAGTGAGAAAATCACTGATGGTGGGCAGGTGGGTCAAAGACACCGGACTTTCAAGCAGGAGACCCTTGTTCGAGACTGTTTTTTTGTTTTGCAACGTTTTGTAGTGAAGGTTGTCACGTGTTTTACTTAGTTTACTCAACCCAACCACGACGTTTTCCCTTAACCTTACTCAGTGGTTTTGTTGCCTAATCCTAAGTGAGTGGCTTTGTTGCCCCCTGCTGGTACTGCACGTTAATACAGGCGTGAAATATTCACGTCTCTGTGAGGCAAAACATGACACTGACACGCTATCTTCTGGTGTACAGGTGGGTCTATTACACACATGAGTTTCAGGTGGAGTATACACATGCAAATAGTCAAACGTGTGCAACAATGGTACTTTTTTTTTTTTACTTTTCTTTTCTCCCTATACCCAGAGCAGACATGACCCAGTCCTTTTTTTATAAATTCAAGGTAGATGCTTCAGGCTTTAAGCAATCTACATATAAAGAGCCCTGGATGACAAGTCCATATAAGATTTAAGCAGAATAAATTACATTTTTCATATCAATTATAACTCCCCACTCGTGAACAGTGGAGATGCTCGGCATCACATCGTCTGAACCCCATGCAGAGCTCGTCTAATCAGGAGCAGGATTTATTTCCGCACAACAAAGCTATCCCCTCGGGTAAACCAAACCCACTTCCTCCTCCCTTTTCTTTTTTTCTTTTTTTTGCTTTTACGCCTGGTGACTTTGATTTGTTTGGCTTTGCAAATTTCCCAAAGAAATATAATGAGGCGTACTCCAAAACAAAGGTAAAAATGCATTACAGATGGTGAGTCACACTCTTCTGGGCTGGCTCTTTCGCCATCCTGGTGGGGCTGACATGATTAGTTTTAAATTGAACTGATGAAACTTTTTCTCATGGGCACACTGGCACTCCCACCCAGAGAAATATAACATGATTAACATGAGGCCTATGACAATGACAAGCACTTAATATGAATGACAGTGAAACCAGTAACTCGCACCATTAGACACTGAATCCTCTTTATTCCAGAGACATTTTACTGTGGCTGTCAGCTCACCTGACGAGTCCTCTGTACTCCCCGTAGACAGCAGGGCCACAATATGTGGGCAACACGGTTCACTTGAAATTCCGATCACTAATGTTGAACTTCTAGAAATGACCTTTACCGCCGCATCCCATATGAACACAGCAGCTGAGCTCAGAGCATCAGCAGCGCAGCTCTGAGCAAAGAGTGCTCGCTGCCTGAATGGAGGAAACTGACGAAAGAGTCAGGCGAGAGGGAGAAACGCGTAGAGGGGTTACAGAAAGGTCACCTGGCATATCTGTTTTCTGCAGTGAACTCAGTCAGCCATCTGCCTGTCCCTTTTATGCAGTCAACCCTCACTCCGCTTCTTAAAACTTGACAGTGGTTCTTTTGCTTTTGAGTTGTTTTGCCACGTCACATTTGGAAAGGTGGTGTGATTCGAGACTGTCTTGAAATGTTGCCTCACTCATTTCAATATATAAAACCCAGTGTCTACTTCCTCCTGGTCACTGAAAACATTCAACACGTCAAGTAGAGAAAGTCTGAGTTTGAGAAATCATTAGTGATCAGCTTCCTTTGTGATGAAAATGGTTTGTTGCTGAGGCAAAAGGAGAAGATGAGATACCTGCTGTATGAGAGAGGCAGTGAATCTACAGGGATAAATTCTATTAAAACTCTTTAATTTGATGTCCTGCTCTCATGTAGACTGAAAAAAATGGTTGAAAGCTCTGAAAGTGCTAGTAAGTGCACATTTGAGTTGAGATTATCTTGTGACACGTACCGCTCCCAAGGTCAAGCAATATCTAACGAAGGTCTGCATGACTTTAAAGGAACAGTGTGTAGCATTTCAGGGGATCTATTAGCAGAAATGGAATATGATATTAATTAGTATGTTTTCTTTAGTGTATAATCAACTGAAAATAAGAATCGTTGTGATTTTTTTACCTTAGAATGAGCCCTTCACATCTACATATGGAGCGGGTCCTCTACACGGAGTCCGCCACCATGTTTTTACAGTAGCCCAGAACAGACAACAGTGACTCTAGAGAGGGCCATTCATGTTTTCATGTCGGCCACAGTAGTTCTCCTACACGCCTGGCACAGGGGAGAAGTTTTAATTGGTTGCAATCTGCAACCTCACTGCTGGATGCCGCCAGATCCTACACACTGCATCTTTAATATGTTTTCAATGCCAAAAAAATTCAGTCATTTTTAAGATATAATAATGTGTAAAACCACACTGTCTTTACTATGTTACACTGTTTGCTACAATCTGATGGCACAAAACAGAGAGACAACCTTTTTTTTCACAGCAAACTGAGCAAAAGTTTTCAGAAGTTCTGACTAATGATGTAAGAAGTAAAAGTTGGAAGCAGGCTTTAAAAGTTTATGGTCTATTTGACTCTAAATGGGACCATCATTTACTAAATGAACATCATACTGTATTGAAGAAGACTTGAAACTAGCGATTGAGACCATAAACTCATGTTTACAATGTTTACTGAGGTAATAAATCAAGTGAGAAGTAGGCTCATTTTCTCATAGACTTCTATACAATCAGACTTCTTTTTGCAACCAGAGGAGTCGCCCCCTGCTGGCTATTAGAAAGAATGCAAGTTTAAGGTCACTTCAGCATAGGCTTCACTTCTCAGACCAGCAGGTAGCTCACTGCTTTGGATTTACTGATTTGGTTTAACCCCTTGTAAACAGCTTTGCTGTCATTTTGAACTTAGATTTCTGAATGAATGTGAAGCTTGTGTTGGAGCTGCAGTAGGACAAACATAACAACCGCTGGGGCTGAGTGTGACAGCCTGTCAACGAAGCAAACACGCCACCAAACAAGCCCCTCTGGGAACCTTAATATCTTAGCTACAAAGTCTAAATGCTTGTGTTAAAAAATGTATATTAACTTTGAATCTATAGAGATTATTTGCGGGTTTTGGAGGATAATTTACTTGAGTGCAGTAGGATTTATCTTGTAGCCAGCATCTAGTGAGCATTTAGAGCAACGTCATTAAAGGAAACAATGACTGTGACGATGGTGGATGGAGGTGTATTGATATTTCAGAACGTGATATGAGAGAAGGATTCTTTGCCTCTTCACATGCATTGATTTCTGGCTGCTGTAGCCATGACTGAGGCTTCAAAGAGCAACACACAATTATTTACGGCTTCTAGTGGGTTCTTCAGTCGGTGATGATTATACATGCAAACCGCATTTTTCTCCACAAAGCGCCTCTGAAGAGCCATTTATGCTTTAGAGGGTGTTTTTCTCTTCGTTACCAATGCAGACCTCTGTCATGATGTTTGCTAACACTACGCCACAAACGTAGTCCTGTTAGCCAGGTAGACAACCATGTTCTGGCACCGCTGATCCCCCTGATATCCTATTTGCTCCTGCAGCCATGTCATACAGCCTGCGGGGGATTTCTGGATTTAACAAGTCACTTGCTGTTTGTGTGTCTTTGCAGCCCCCCCTGACAAGCAGGATGTGGGATTTAACACCCAAGGGCTGCTGATCTGGTCACGAAAACTTGTCAGAGAAAAAGCCAAAAGTCAATATCAGTGTTGAGTAAGAAAGGTAAAGAGGGAGAGGAAGAGAATAGAGTACGACACAGACAGGAGGAGCCTCTTATTCTTTCTCAATCTGGAGATGGGGGCTTATTACTACCTCACAGCCTGAAGCTCTGTCTCTTCTATAGAGACAGAAAGTGGCAAAGAGAGAGTGTCAGACAATGATTAATTCTGAGGTAACGCAGAAGCTGATAAGGATGATATCTGGTCTCGCTAAAGCACCACAACCCGCATTGTGTTCTTTCTGAGGTCCCGGTGCCTTTTCTGAGAGGCCGGCGCTTTCTTTTCCTCTCTTTTACCACAGTCTGAAAAGGCACACTTGCAGTTATTTCTCTGCAAAACCAATACATTAACTTTTCTATTGCTGCTGCCATATGTTTTTTGTCACGTTTTAATTGCTTCAATGGCGTCCTCGTTGTTGCTAACATTGCTGTTTCCTAGTCTTTGTTTGTGTCCGTCTGGCTTATGTCTGTTGTTAGGAGTTTTATTGTGCCTTTTTTCTTCTACAAATTGCCAGACTTTTCTCCCCTTTTCTCAATTTTTGTGATTTATTTTTATTTTCACCCAATTCCCTGCATAATGTTTATATTAAAGGACCCTGCGCCGGTATGTTTTATCCCAATTACTACAAATCAGAAATGCTTTACTTCACAGCTATCCATTTCGCTTTTTAGATGTATTTCTTACTGCCATTCTAGAGAGCCATTGGTTTCCATTTATTTTAATACGGCACGACAATAAAACCAGATATTAGCAGTTTCTTAAAGGATAACTTTGGACCAAAACCAACAATGAATTGATCCACCTACAACTGTTGTCTGTGAATCCAAAGCCTTATATAACTTATTCTTTTGTGCCTATTTAATAGCCTGACAACAGTGTAATCGACTGTCACATTACACATAGTCATCTTATCCATTGTTAACATAAAGTTATTGATTAGTGACGCTTTAGCTGGAATGTGCAAACACACTGATATGGTCCTTGAATAAACCTGTGGGCCAGTTTCAGGACGTGATTGTTGAAATCAACCTTACCAGAATGATGATGTCTGGATATTCCCTTTCTAGTTCTAACTGCTAACAGTCATCATTAATTAGATATTTTCTTTCTTAATTAGTTCCAACTTGTCTGAGTAAAATCCATTTAATTGTGAGCTGTCTGGATCCTTGGCTGATAAGGCCTGTCAGCTTTTAACTGGCGGGGTGTCAACCCTGCCTCCTTTCTAAGGGCAGTGCTTATGAGCCTTTTACATTACAGTGAATGGCAGTTCATAACCTTATCTTTCTGGGCTACTGTGCTGTATAAATCCTCTTTGGGAAACAACACTCTAGAGCATCCTGAGATTTATCACGTCTTGTCATAAAAAAAATAAATAAATAAAAGAGAAAAAAGGATGCGTATCCTGTTCACCTGGAGTGTCTGGAAGATGACTGGGGTTAGAGCGTGTGATGCTGATGCATGGCTGACAGACCGACTGACACCGCTGGTCTCTTCAGTATCTTCCCCCAAACACACAGAAACAAGAAATATAAATGAACGAATCGCTGCCGCATCCAAGCGTCGTGAAAACACTTTGGGCAAAGGCGATCCCCTCGGTTGCTCTATTTCATGCTACATAGACATCTGTCTGAGGATGCGGCTGTTTGAATGCAGGCAGATAGGTCGGCGGGATGATAGCAGAGATTTTACTGAAGAGGAGCGTCAGTTTGAGGCAGCACTCAGAGTAACAGCATGTACAGAGGTTTGTTCCAAAATGGGGCATGCACCATTTGGGGAAAAAAATGTGACACCCACTTTTACAAAATGATTGACAGCAGAAAATCTTCACCTTCTACTTTTAAAGGGGTAGCAGCTGACAAAACGGATAACTCTTTTAAACACGTTCTTCTCATTAATTGTGGAATATTTTCTAAAAATACATAAATGTCAGGAGCTCAATGCTTCATATGTAAATGATTTAACTTTAGAGCATGTGGCGTTCAGCGCTCACAGATGTTATCTTTTCTGTCCCTCCCGCCCTCCTTTGTAATCTTTTTTAAATACTCAGCAACTTGCAGGGAGGAGGCGTGCTGAGCGGGGACTGATTGTCGTGCTGGAACTGCATGTGTCATTTGTAACTGTGACAGCAAACCTACCTGGAGCGCAGAGCTGGGACAGGGAGCAGGAAGGAGAGCTCAGACTGATCACTTGAATTTGTCTCAGAGCTCAGTTAGAGGCCTTCCCCTGCTGCCGTTACAGACGGAGACAGAGAAGCTGCAGGGCTGCATGCAGTCATCATTTACATGCCAGTTTGTAGTTGGAGACTCTGTCTCTTTCAGTCGGCGCCCCCATCGGCAGGACAACATTATTAGTCAGGTCCTTCCAAAACTTTTACACATCACTGTTGAAATGTAAATCAATTCTATGATATGACAACGCTACGGTTAAGGTTTGGTTAGATTTAGGTGCAAAAACAACTTGGTTAGGTTTAGGGAAAGATCATGATTTGGGTTGAATAAGTGCTTTGTTAAGGTTAGTGAAACATTATGGTTTGGGTCAAAATTACCACATTGTTAAGATTAGGGGAGCTTTGTTGTCACGGTTACAATAATGAACATTTGGTTAAGGTTGAGGAACGATTGTGGTCATGCTTTAAAAAAAAAAAAAAATTTCGTCGGAAAAAGGAAACAAACAGCTGTGTTAAAGTCTGATATTTTCTCGACCCATGTATCGTTCAACAGTATTTTTTATGTATTTATTTGAACATGTGGGGTAATATTTCTGAACTATAGATCTTGGCTTAGGATGCTTGTCCTTTTTTTAGATTGGGTTCAAAGCTCAGACATAAAAAGATTAAAATAGTTTCACCAAAGTTCTCGAAAAACACTTGCTATGTCAAAAATTCACT
Organism: Sebastolobus alascanus; assembly: GCA_916701645.2. Classification (NCBI taxonomy): domain Eukaryota; kingdom Metazoa; phylum Chordata; class Actinopteri; order Perciformes; family Sebastidae; genus Sebastolobus; species Sebastolobus alascanus. Next base: position 1,885,439 of record CAKAOJ020000080.1, read on the forward strand.
AATAAAATACTACGTATTGAGTAATATCGAAAGGATACTTTAACAATCACATTTTGTCTTCATAAGACCAGACTCTGCTCCTTTCAGTGAGCAGTGATCTTCTCGTATGTTTGTGTGTGTTGTTTCCCTGTGTTCATTCATGTATTCATTAAGAAATCTTTGCAGCCAATGAAAATCTCGCAGTGGCTGAAAATGAATATTTTACCTCGACCTAGAAAGAAACAGCTCGTGGCTGAATGTAGCTGACGCGTCTCAAAGGCACGTGAGATGTCACCTTCCTTCCTCTGAATGCCTCATCTTAAAGTGTGATGGCTAGCAGATGGCGCTTTACTGTACCTGAGCGCTGCACATTATAGGCATTTAGCAGACTATTTCCTTCAGTGTTAGAGTAGCAAAAGACAGGAAGCTTCAGTTCCTGGACTGTCAGCACCCCAAACAACCACTAGGACTCAAAATCTGCTTTTCATTTATTATTCCTTATAGGACACAAGTCTGTTTTAACACAATACTCACAGCACATATGTACATTGAGACAGTTATTGGTTGCTGTAATCATTCTTCAAGTCTATACTGAACGTAAAGTGACCCCTCCCAGATGCAACTCCAGTGCAAGACAGCAAAACAAGATTCATTAATCCATGCAAAAATACACTGCAGTGCTACATGTGGTGAGTAGTCCATTCCCTCTTGGGTTGTATTCACCTTTTCTTTTTTAAACCTAATATTACAAGCTTGTGATTCAACTAATACCTGGCTGGTTCGGTTAATAATTTAAAAAGCCTTCAAACCAATTTCTCTGCAGCGTAATATGAAGAAAATGAGATTGAAATTCCAGAAATTAAGCGTCTGAAAAGGGAGACAGGCCGTCTGCAGGCGGCTCTACGGGACTCTTCGGGCCCATGACAAAACTTTTGTGTCCCGAAAATTGAAAATTCTGAAGAAAGAAACATGAAAAATGAGCGATAGGGAGAGCAGGTAGCTGGGATGTGAATAGATTGTATTTAACTTTCAGCACATTGAGTCTGTTTATAATGCAAGTCCCTCACTGAACAAGTGTGATCCGAGCAAAGCTGCCAAAGGGTGCACCGGTTTTAAAGAGTCTGTCTCTTTAAGCTTTTTAATATGCTGGTCAAATAATAGCTTCCTCGTAGACTCTCTGCCTCCTGATGAATTTCAAAATGGACCATTCATTCCACACCACCAAGGTTGGTGTGTGTTCATGTGTACTCATATATGAATGTGTGTAGCTGTGTGTGGTCAATGCCAGGGGGCCAGGCAGCACATTAAGACAGTGACTGGCAGATCTCATTTGGTGTTTAATTTCACAAGGGTGAGCTCTCATCTGTGAGGGCCCATCAGCCTCGGGGCTAGCTAGCTGGTGGTTCCTTATAGAGTGATGTTTACACTGACAAGACCTGGTTTTGTGTATGGTTAGCAGTGGGATACCTGCTGCTCTGTGAAGTGAAGCCAATGTTGAAGAGCCTTAAACTTGCATTCTTTCTAATAGCCAGCAGGGGGCGACTCCTCTGGTTGAAAAAAGAAGTCAGATTGTATAGAAGTCTATGAGAAAATGAGCCTACTTCTCACTTGATTTATTACCTCAGTAAACATTGTAAACATGAGTTTATGGTCTCAGTCGCTAGTTTCAAGTCTTCTTCAATACAGCATGATGTTCATTTAGTAAATTATGGTCCCATTTAGAGTCAAATAGTGAATTAATGCAGCTTTAAGTGTGTGAATGCAGGACTTAAATTTAGTTGATTGTTTTTAAATTGTGGTTTGCTACTTTTGCTTAAGACAAGGATCTGAATGTTACTGGTGGTTAGTATGAAAAAAAGCTTGTTTCGTTTTATTGTTCCTGCAAAAATTATTGAAAAATTGAAAAAGTCAATAGACAAGTCAAAACAAGAACAAGAATATTTTGTCATTGACAATTACCTTTTATTGAAAAATTGTGAAAATGAATGTAAGATTACTTTTGATAAAATAATTCAAAAGATGTGTTTATATAAAAAGCAAAAATAGATATGTAAAGCAGAGAACTCATTTTCAGCTAGCAGGACCAGGGCATTTACAGGTCAAGGTGATTTTAATATTCAATAATCTCATGAAGAGCTGCTGCAGACATTTAACACCATAAACACCTGCACTGCTTGAGATGCATCACATGCTTTCGTGCCCTTGTTTCAGTTCAATTGCAAACTTTATGGGCCCCTAAGGGAAATTTGTTTTCAGACTGGTTCTGCAGTAAAACACACAATAAAGTCACATAATAAAGTATAAGACCACAGTAAAAACACTAAACACATTACCACACACACATAACAAACTGCCGTGTCACACAGTGAAATCATTAAAGCCTGCATCAGCTGATAAGACCACAGGAGAAGTCTGATGGAGTCCAATAAAAATTTCTCATCAGTGCAAAATGCCAAGTTTTTCTGGAGGACGTTAGGCACTACAGGGGGTGGACACAATAACAGAAACACCAATGCAATGCAATACAAGCCAAGTACAAAAACTCTGCAATAAATACTACTTTTGTGAAGCTGATATTATAATTTTTTTTGTTGCCACTGTGTCTCAGCGTTCTGCTAATTCAACATTTTGCTATTAAATGTGTCTGTAGTTTGTTTTCTTGGTGTCTTGGATTGCATTTCAATGTATGGTCGTCCTATTTTTATTTATTTATTTATTATTTTAATATTTATTGAGTTTTTGTTTGTGCATACAATCAAAAGTACTGAGTATGTTAACTTATAGATAGAAAATGTTAACACAATAAAGAAAATAAACAAATACAAACAGAACAGTCATGGTTACAAGTGTCCATTATCAAAGAAGAGTGTTTACAAGTCCAGTATCTTGTAATTAATACAGCATTTAGTCCATAAGCATTTTCCACTGTCTCATAAATCATCCATTTCTTCCTTTTACTGCCAAAAACATTTTCTCTCACTCTAAGCTGGAAAGTTTCCATAGTATAAATCTCTCTTATAATCTCTAACCATTGTGCTATAGTAGGGGTTTCAGTCTTATACCAGTTTCTTGTTATTGCCTTCTTATTTGTGATCAAAAATATCTTGGTTAAATATCTACCGTTATAAGTGACATAATCCTTTATATTCCTCAGGTATATAACTTTGCATTCCTTAGGTATTGCATACCCCAAAATACCTTTAATTGTAAAATGTACATTTTCCCAAAATGAGTGTGATTAACGACATTCCCAACGGACGTGTGCGTGGTTTTCCTCTCTATTCCCACATATCCGCTAGCATGATTGTTGTGAACCAGTTTGCTTACTCTTTGTATAAAGTAGCGGGTTAGATTTTTCCACCCAAACTCCGTCCATGTCCTTGAATTTGTTGTGCTTTACACATGCTGAGCCATTCCTCCGTTGTAATTTCAATGTTCAGTTCCCCCTCCCATTCAGCCTTAATGTACATAGTAGAAGAGACTTTACAGCCTCTCAGATTTTGTTATAGTACTGAGATTACCTTGAATCTTGTCCCGCCGTTTGTGGTCGCCCTATTATTAGAGTATTAGTATTAATATGAACATGATTTAGTGATCTTTTTCCAGTTGAAATGATTGGCTGTCTGGCTCATTCACTCTTGAGTTTAGGTCATCCAAAGCAGTACCATTTAAAACACATTTAATTATTAACCGACTGCTTGCCGTTTTTTATATAATTTACCAAAGGAAATAGTCATTATCTGAATAAAAAAGGTGCAGCTACTTCAGTTGCTTTTTTCTCTCCAGCGTCGCACACAACAGTACAGCCTGGATGCTTTGTATATCTTTTCCTGAAGCTTTGTGTGTGTGTGATTGTGTGTGTGTCACAGCAGTGAAATTGATCTTCTGAGTTTACACACACTCCACCATTTGCGACTTCAGAGGGCTGTCTCTTTGTTGACATCAAAAGATTCCCTGTGTCCTTTGTAATACAGATAATTATTCCCATCAGCGTGGCCTTTGATGTTCATATAGCTGTATTATGCCGTGTGTTCATGTGTGAGCGTGATCACTTTATGTGCGTGTACAATATATGTTCCATTGGGTGTAAATGTGTGTGCATGCATGAATATCATGTTAGGTATTAGTTTCACAGGTCCTATGTGCACTTTTAAAATTACAATAACACAGGCTTTTAGTAGAGGGATTGGAAAATGACACAATATCAGTTAGTGATGCTATTGACACAGAGTTATTGGTATCATATTTTAGTGTGTTTGCCTTCTTTAAGCCAAGACATCTTCTCTTGTCATGTCATACCTGGAAATAGCGAATGATTAAGACTCTCTGAACTCTCTGAAATTTGCTCTCCTCTGTTTCACTTATCCTGCAGACATTTTTGCAACAAATTCTGTATGATACAGCGGTTACAATGACACACACTCCTAAACACATAATGACTTTATTGAACGTGATTTCAGCTCATCTGTCTTTATCTTCTCTGTAGACGACACAATGATGTTCGTTTCACAAGTAAAAAAAAAGTAATTAAAATGCATTTGAATACAAATAGGGAGATTAAAATAACACAAATAACGAGATAAGATTTACCGTTAAAGTTACATAATAATACACAACTTTGACAAGGTTCATTTAATTATACTGATAGCAGAACATAAAGAAGATTATGTGTCAGTTTTATAGTGTTCAGATACAGTATAGACCAGTAAATTGTTCCATTCCCCGTATGAATATGAGAAGGACTAATAGAGCTGTGTTTTATTTTTGGAAACTGCAGCGGGTACAACAAAGTGAATCTAAGGACTTAATGTACTTTGTGTTTTCACTTTTCCACTCAGGTAGACACTCATGGGCAGCCTGGGTGTTTGGGCTGTGGCTGTGGCCGCTCTGCTGGGAACCTCAGGGTGCTGGCTGGCTGAAGGGCACCAGAGCAGCAGGCGAGGCAGCGCTGATACAGCCACAATGTCACGCACCTCCTCCCAGGAACCACACTCCATGGTAAATATCCTCTGCAACTCACACACACACACACACACAGTGTACTGCTTCCCACCGAGGACATCGCCTTCACTCTCTATCAAGCTCGGGAAACACTTACAGTGATATAAATCAATCATAGCAGCCGTAAATCAAATCAGGGTTGCAAGAAAAATGAAGTGAATATAAATAGTCTGACAAAACACATCTGTTGTCAAATTTAGCACAGCTTAACTTCTGTGAAACAGTGCACTGCTGTCTGTGCTTTTACTTTTAGTGTGGGAGAAGTCAGCTTGTGCATTTTAACTTATTGGTACACCCAGTTTAAATAGGATAATATCATTTCCAAGACAATGGACCACTGATGCATGTCGATGGTGTCATGGTAAAGCACTCTGAATGTTACTTTGATATGTAAAACAAAGAAAAAATATTACCATTTTTCCCATTTCACCTAATTTTTCAAATGCAGTACATGCATAAAGTCATGATATGGAAAATCAGGCTGAAATTCACAGGATCTGTCCCTCGGACGCTCTATAATGACTGTACCAAATGTCCAAAAGATGGTGCCAAACCACTCTAAAAGTAATAAACCACCACTTTCATGACCCTGAATTTTTTTTTGGTTACAATATAAAATGTTTAATACTGTCCAAATTCGCCAGATTTCAAATACTTGTTTTTTTATATCTACCAAAAGAACGTACTGTATATTGCTAAGAAGTGAAAGTCAATTTTTCATTTCATTGCAACCTCGGCGCCCAGCAGCACATCTACGCCTACGCCATTTTTGACTGAAAGCTACTACCGGGCGGAAGTTAGAAAAATCCAGCACACAGTTTTGAAGAGCAATCTCAAAATTTTCATGTCAAAGATCTCCAAAATAGCACCAGAGTTTCACCTCTTTGCTTCTATACTCTTTGCTTTAGCTGTCAAAATCGTGGGTAGCAGGTAACGGTAGAGATGCGTTGTTCTGATTGGCTGAACGAATTGAAAGATATTCCTGGAAAGATGCTGATTGGTTTGCTTTGCTCCAGGGCGTAGTTCCGTGAGACTAAAGGCCATTGGTCGAATCGTCTGTCCATCCGTTAAGACGTTTTAGACGGGCGACAAGCGTTATCTAGCGTAGCAACTCCGGGAGTTGTCCGTGTTTTTTTTTCTTTAAAGAACTCTAACCCTTTCATAGTGTATTTTCAGTTCATGAAAGTTAATATATATAGTTTTGGTCGCCTAGAAATGTCTTATTTAGAGTTCGGTTGTACTTAGCTCCACCCTCTTGTGTCTCTTCTGGTTGCAAAAAGCAGAAGTTTCAGTCTGTGTTTGTACTCCCTGATGATGTGTTTAAGTACAGCCATGTTTGCACACGCAGCTCTGCATAGAAAGATTGTTGGGCGAACTTTGGACATTCAGTTTAATTAAAGTACAATGGTGGATGAATGCACACAGAGAGGTGTATGTTGTGCATTTAACATGTTACACCTGCTCTGTTTAATTTGGTCTATTGTACGTTCTTAATGGTTACAACTAACAACACCAAGCAAGTAGCTTTAAATCTCCTACTGTTTTTTGTTTGTGTCTCATGTTTAAACCCAGCTTTTGTTTGTTCATGTGTTTACAACAGTTTGAGATAATTGCTTAAACAATCATGGGCAGGTTTCTGAATGAGCTTGCCTCGTTGCATTTATCATGATGGCACACAAGAGCTTCACGGGCTAAAGGGAGGAAAAAAAGACTTGCCCTTTGAGCATACAGGTCCTTGCCAGCAAGAATGAAGCCTTTAACAAATGTTCTCTGCATAACAGAAACATAAAGCCCTAGCAGGTTGTCAAAAAGACATACGCACAGACAGACACATACCACACAGCCCCGAGGTCCTCCTAATTCTTTGTGAAATGAAGCATGTACACCCCGTGGTCTGTTCTAAGTCTGACTCACTTCGGGCTTTGCCAAGTTGGCAGCAGGCTGTGGAATGTAATTTTGCCCTGGTGGCTCTATCCCCTGAAATCCCTTGACGCAAAAAACAAATTCCCAGGCTTCCCCCCCCCCCCCCCCCTCCGTCTATCTGTCCAGAATTGGAACATAAAAAGCTGTCAATTGGCACCAGAATTTAAAGTCGACCCTGGGGTGAATCATACGAATCCGTGAATTCACATGATTATGCAGGATGCATTCTCAAAGCCTTTGGGAATGAATACGTTGTGCAAGATTTTCTTTTTTTTTTCTATTTCTAAAATCCTCCCCAAAACAATACAAAACATGTAAACAGAGGAACAGTAGAATCTTTTAGGGGTGTAACATACCGGAAAAACAAGAGTGAGAAATTAAGCAAAAAAAAGTCCAGATGAAAGCCTTTTGATTTTGACCTCAACTTCCTGGGGGCCATCTTGGATACTCGCAGAGCAACCAGGATGCGTGCAATGTGTTGACGAATCCACACTGGGTTGGTGGCAGCTTTGATACAGTTAAGGCACAATTGGGACTAATTTAGAGGCAATGTATTCCTTTTTGAAAAATAACATTATTCATCTCTTTTTTTAACATTAAACAGTGCACAAACTAGTGGACTACTTTATCCAAATCCTGGAGGTCGTGATTCAGAACTATTACGCTGGTATCCTTGACCTTATAGACACCGGCTGCAGAGAGCACACACACACACCCAACAACAGCCAAGTTTAATTTTGGTCTGTCATTAAGTTACTCACAGAATTAACGTTAATTACCGACAGCTGCTGTCGGTGACGTTTGTAATTTTCACCAGGTATCAGAACCCAGAGTCACTCACACCGGTACGCCCAGATACATTTTCACATTCACACTCTTTTCACCAGCAGTGAAGTGCTCGCACCGTAGAGCCCCGGTATACAGACCTTTTTCACAGCAGAACTCCATCATTAAAAACATTATTTACACCTGTGCTTTTAAGTCAAAATGTCTGCTGTGAAAAAGGTCTATTACCTGGTGGTGATGGAAAGATGCCACAGTTTTAATAATCTTTGGCCAGACTATACAAATCTTGTCTGCACAACAAGACCAAAATGTTGAACAATAATACAATAATAATGGGTAAAGGGCAAGATAATAATAGCCACATAACCCAATTTCCTTAACAACAGTAGCTTTGTTGGGACTAAAAGAGGTGTTTTGATTAGGGCTGTCAAATTGTAATTTCTTCTACGCATTAATGCAACTTGTGATTTTTTAGGTTGTAGCGGGCTCAGCAATAGTGAAGATCCTGGCATCATATGAAACTAGAAAAATCTCAGGAATCCATCGGTACCAACCGTGTCATACTAGCTTGTCGCAAAGGAGACTAAATAACGCTCCAAACTTATGCTAAATTTTGGCGAGGAAAAACTGGCATTTTCAAAGGGGTCCTTTGACCTCTGACCTCAAGATATGTGAATGAAAATGGGTTCTATGGGTACATTTTGAACAGATAAAAAATGTGTGATTAATTTGCAATTAATCGCGTTTAACTATGGACAATCATGTGATTAATCGTGATTAAATATTTTAATCGATTGACAGCTCTAGTTTTGATCTAAACAGTACAACAAATTGATGCAATATCTGTCGATCTTTCTGCATTATTCTATCCATCCATGCATCAGTATACCATTTTATACCATGCAAACCTTGTGGCTGATGCTGCCGTAGTCTTGGTTCTGGTTTGGTGGTGAGAATTGTCACAGGATATTACTTGCAGCCAAAACTGATGAGCATGTAGGGTTTTTTATATACGTAGTGCATATTTGACAGTGAGCTTGTGATTTGGTTTGGGGGTGAAGAGGGAAAAGAGTGGAGTGGATTTGCAGTAACACAGAAAAAGAGGGAATAGTGCTCGTTGGATGAGAGGTTTAGGAGTAATAGGGTTATGCATTGAATGATTCGAGAATAAATGCAGGAACAATGAAAACGAAAAGAATGAAAATAGCCTTCTCTCCACAAGGGCAGGTTCTTCTCTTGGGTTTTAATTTTCAGTAGTGGGGCTACCCCCCCACTACATTTACATTCTGATTATGACTTGTACCCGTAAAGCTTGAGTTTTTTATTTCGTTGCAGTCCCAGAGGGTTATTTCACAATTTCTCAGGTTGTCTCCTGAGAATTTGTACTCAAAGCTGAAGAAAACCTTCCAGGCATACAGAACATGTGCAATGGTTACCATTATATCAAGCAATAATACTCCTCTCTACTATAATTATAGTGGTAGGTGATACTTTCTATGCTCAGCACAACCCTCTGGTACGTGCTTTCTTTTACTGAGGTACCTACTATATGTTCACAGTAAGGAACATCAGTCATTGGGGCCAAGAGGGTCAGAAGGTGGACACAGAGAGTAATGCTTGATAAATTAGTCCTTTACTTGTGGTTGGTGAAGCAGTACAATGTGAGATGTTTTGCAAAATGATGTTGAGCTGTTGTAAAATCCAGATTTGAAAAATAAGTGTCAAAGAAAAAATAAGAAACAACAACCATGGTAGTAGTATTAGGGTGTAAGTTGGGCCTTCATAAATATATCTTGGAGTACATGACACCAACTGCTATGCCATAAAGCAACCACTAAAAATATGTTGTTTCCAGGTAGTGAAGCTAACAGAATTTTTTATATTAAAAATACTAGGGCTGTCAATCGATTAAAATGTTTAATCGCGATTAATTGCAAATTGATCGCACATTTTTTATCTGTTCAAAATGTACCTTAAAGGGAGATTTGTCAATTATTTAATACTCTTATCAACATGGGAGTGAGCAAATGTGTTTGCTTTATGCAAATATATGTATATATTTATTATTGAAGATCAATTAACAACACAAACAACGACAAATAATGTCCAGAAACCCTCACAGGTACTGCATTTAGCATAAAAAATATGCTCAAATCATAACATGGCAAACTGAAGCCCAACAGGCAACAACAGCTGTCAGTGTGTTAGTGTGCTGACTTGACTATGACTTGTCCCAAACTGCATGTGATTATCATAAAGTGGGCATGTCTGTAAAGGGGAGACTCGTGGGTACCCATAGAACCCATTTTCAGTCACATATCTTGAGGTCAGAGGTCAAGGAACCCCTTTGAAAATGGCCATGCTAGTTTCTCCTTCGCCAAAATTTAGCATAAGTTTGGAGCGTTATTTAACCTCCTTCATGACAAGCTAGTATAATGTGGTTGGTACCAATGGATTCCTTATGTTTTATAGTTTCATATGATGCCAGCGTCTTCACTCTAGCTTTAAAAATGAGCCTGCTACAACCTAAAAATCGCAAGTTGCATTAATACGTTAAAGAAATTAGTGGCGTTAAAATGATTTTGCGTTAACGCGTTATTATCGTGTTAACTTTGACAGCCCTAAAAAATACACGACAATAAAAAGAAAAAAATATTCTATTTCATCTTGTAGACACAAGGAGTAGTGAGAGTAGAAAATATGAAAAGAGAGACATTAATGGTGATTTTCTTGACAAAGAAGAGGGTGAAATTGGGCCACGGCAGTGATGGAAAAGTAAAGATAATGGGGACACCGATGAATTAAGGTGATATGTCATAACCAAACATTAACAACACAAACCCCCTAGACATCTCTACTGCCACGCTGTTGTTGTCTGGATTTGATATCGAATGGATGGCCCATTGTATCGTCTAGACATTAGCATTATTATTTGTTCTTGCAGGTCAGTATGTTCTTAACGGAAAATATCTCTCTCTTATTTGACTCTGATCTTGTCTTCTACTCTGAGGTTCACAAGAAGTCTCCAGATTTGTCTGATAGTTTAGGTGAGGTCAAAATGATTTTAATCTGCAAAAACAAGAAATTTAAGGCATATTAAAAAAGGTTTCAGAGATCATAACCCGTCTCTGACGTTTGGTCACACGATGATAACTGAACCGTCTCCATGACATTTTCAGAAATGAGTTATTGTTATTGGTTTTGGAGGTTATTTGTGAAGGTGGTTGTGGTTGCATGGCAGCAGCAAATTGTTTCCCCTTACTCTTGTGTGCCTTCTGTAGAGAGGCGATTAGCACATTAATTAACAAGTGCTGTATCTGGTGTCATATCAAAAGTGTAAAACTTTGTGAAGCTGTTGTTTATCGCTTTTTTCTCAGAAAGCTAGGGACACATTTGAATAAATGAAGATGTTTAGAGGACAGATCGTGCCAGTGAGCGTCAGTGGAAACATGAAACCACTCCAACTAATGATGCAGAGGAAAAAAGATGGAATTTGTTCTATTTTAGGATTCATCAAAGTTATGCCTGTGAAGGAATTACTACTTGCATACATTGCCAGTGTTTTTTGGCTCCTGTTCATTTAGCTCATTGAGTATGTTGTCGGTGCACTGATGAATTACTGTTAGATAAGACAGGTCCGTTCTTTCTAAGCAACAGACATCAGGGAATAAATATTAAATGAAGAAAGGTGAAGTCTTGTGAAAACACAGACACTGATGGAGTCAGCTTTCCTTTCCTGCTCCTCCTCTGGCTGCCTCTTCATCTTAATCAGGCGGTATCTTAAAAAGGTCAGAGTATCAATATGCTCCACATATCAGACAATAACTGAAGCTGCTGCTTAACAAAAATATTGAAACTGCAACACTGTTGGCATACAGACAGCTAATTCAAGCAGAGAGTTTTGTTGTTGAGAGAGATAGAGAGAGAATAAGTGGGCATGTATAAACATATGGGTCCTTGAATGAAGAGGGTCTGCATAGCAGCACATATGAGAGAGCGAGGGGGGGAAAAGCCAATTCAAGCACACTTTGTTACATACACATCTTGGCTTGAATTGACTTGCTGTTCAAATTGCATTCCCATAAAATGTCAGTCTCCGTGGCAGTGATGTCAAATTCTTGTTGTGTGTGGGTGTTTAAATGGCATCCAAGATGGAGGCATGTAACACTCAACAGGGATTTGTTTGTACTAGTTTTTCGAGAGGCTATAACAATCTTTTTTGAGTTTGTACACTTAAACTCTGTTGCTACCACAAAACCTAATAAAGTAGGCAAACTTGACATCAGTGACATACACCACCATGACATTTAGAGGGTGTTTTATTTGAATTCAGCTCACAGTACCAGGACTGCTTCTTTTAGTATGTGAAGCCACAGTAGAGGTACAAATCTAGGTTCATCAACTCTTGCCAAGTTATGCCACAGCCACAAAAAATATTAGTTTTTGATTGGCTGGCATGTATCTGTTGAAATCATGTAACAGCACTAAATATTACACAAGGTATAATGACAAGTAACCATAGCAACAGTGCTGATACAGACCTACCCGTGAGTTAAACCAATTACAGACACACTTTAAAAACATGGCTGGCACATTTTCCTTCAGTGCATTATGACTTGCTGCTTGGAAGTTGAGGTAGTTGAATCCCCTTAAACCCTCTGGATGCAAATTGTGTTAAAATTAGGGCTGTCAAACGATACAATATTTAATTTTTGATTGTCCGTAGTTAATTGCGATTAATCGCAAATTAATCGCAAATTTTTTATCTGTTCAAAATGTACCTTAATGCAAATGTAAGTATATATTTATTATTGGAAATCAACTAACAACACAAGACAATGACAAATATTGTCCAGAAACCCTCACGGGTTTTACATTTAGCATAAAACAGAGGTGACTTTCCCCAAACTGCATGTGGTTATCATAAAGTGGGCATGTCTGTAAAGGGGAGACTCGTGGGTACCCATAGAACCCATTTTCATTCACATATCTTGAGGTCAGAGGTCAAGGGACCCCTTTGAAAATGGCCATGCCAGTTTTTCCTCGCCAAAATTTAGCATAGGTTTGGAAAATCATTTAGCATCCTTTGCGACAAGCTAGTATGACATGGTTGGGACCAATGGATTCCTTAAGTTTTCTAGATGGTGCCAGTATCTTCACTATTGCTGAGCCCGCTACAACCTAAAAATCACAAGTTGCGCTAAAGAAATTAGTGGCATTAAAACAAATTTAGTTAAAGAGGTATTATCGCATTTACTTTGACAGCCCTAGTTAAAATACTTTTTTACCTTAAACACCAATTGATGGCATTTCTGAGAAGCCCAACCTGTCCTGAAAATAACAATATGTGCCATGCCTGAGACATGTGTAGTGACTATGCCATAAAAGGGGAAATAAAGGGAGTGTAAGTAAAGCTAAAACAACCTCAGACTCAAGAGGTTAGAAGCTTTTGAATCTCCTGTCGTCCCTATTGTGCATCCCGCAACATTCCTACTGTTCTCATAATCTTATCACATAATCCTAACTGCACTCGGCAGTTAGGGTGTATGTAAAAACACTCCCATCTAATCATCCTCTATCACAAAGAGGAATTATGGTTGTGAAAAGCATCGGATCCCCCCTAATTGAAACCCAGTGGGTTTGCCCTATTTGTTCAAATGAGATTCTGGTGGTAGTGATTTACATTTCTCCACCCACTGTAAGCGTCAATGCAAGTGTTGCATTGTGATAAAAATACAAACTGCCTCCTAATCAACTGTGTGTGTGAACGCATCTACTTTGCCTTGTCAAGTGACAGTGCCTTTGATTAGTACTAAACTATTATTTTACGCCAAATCCCCTAAAGCTGAATGTATAAAGGAACGTGAGAAAAAGAACCCTGGAGAGTCACGGTAAAGAGAGGACAGTATTTTTAGAAAGAAGCACTAGCCTTTCTATCACCTCTATGCTTGGTTTGATTCTCTAATCAATTGATCAAACAGCGGCACTCCAGATGATGGAAGGCGGTGCTGATGAGCACACTCAATTTTATCCTGCCATCATGAGGAAGCACGTCTGCAATTAAGATGGACAGATGGCAGAAAGAGAGAGGGATAGAGATGTAGAGACAAAGGAGGAGGCAGTGACAGGAGGCACTAAAACTGCTGTGTTTTTCGTGAGGCTCGGTCTCCTGGGACGCCAAGAGGGCCTCACAGACTCACACATCTTTTATCACTGAGCCTCATTACCGGTGACATCCACACTGAGGGACAAGAATGCAAAATGTCACAACACTTCAATTGCTGCCACATATTGGCTGCTTCAGAAGCGTGCGTTGCATTGGAAGACCTGCTTCTGTTCTATTTTTAAACGGCGTGTCGATCCTTTGTTTGCCAGCTTACGTTAAATTGCATCTCAAGTTCAGATACATTTATGCAGGGAGACGTTCACACTGCTGTAACAAGCACAAGTGATCAGTAGCTAACAAGCACACAGTGCACACCAAAACCTTTACATTTGACCCTTCGCTAAGTCCCGCCCCTTGAACACAAACTGGCTTATCATAGCGTAGCATCGGTCAGCTCCGACCAGGGTCCGACGTCTATAGAGTGCTACAGGAATGAGTCCTACATCCCAGAAATGAGTTAGCATTTTAGCACTTCTGGTTCCCTCGTCTGGAAGTCAATGGGTTTTTAGTTAGATGCCTGAAATAATGTCTGTGGTTAACACAAGCTGAAGAGATTTTAACGTTTTGTTCTACAACATAAAATACATCAATAAATACCCCACTCGTGAATTTTGAAGCCTTTATGTGTCTTCAAAAAGTAGGTTGCTAACAAGTGGCTAAACGAGACTACTAAACGTCATCACGCCTACTCGTCCGCCTTTACAGCCTCGTTGTTTATACTCCCGTTCATGCCACCGTGGTGTAGTTCACACCATATATAGCCTAACGTTGTCGAGGGAACCAGTGCGATGCTAACTTCCTGGTTGGTATACAAAATTATGTCATCACTGGAGCACTCTATACAGCTCTGCTCCATAGACTATCATGCAATCCTTTCAGATTTCTTTCCTTTTCAGGCTGGTTTGTCGAGCTAGTCATGGTTGTCTCGATCACCAGGTGATGGTGGTTCACTTTTACACTGTGATCTGTAGGCATTAGCTTCCACCTTTATCTTTTTAACCTGTTGTTGCTGCTGAATCAGTTTGAAATCCTGAATATATCCTTCAAACACATATTGTAAACCCTTCTGTCTGCTACTGTCTAAAATCGTTTTTTCTTTTTTTTTCCAAACATTAGATATTATTTATGCAGGGAGTGCTGTAGTGACAGTGTTGACTCCATGGTAGCTCTGACAGCTTGACGGAGTAGCAGCGGGGGGCGGGGCTTAGCGAAGGGTCAATTTGTGCATACAAACACACACATACCTGCACAGGTCAGCTGGACTCCAACTAAAGGCACAACAAGAGTAAAACATGTTGTCCAGTGAGTTGCAGTGGATTTCAGCAAAATCCAAAAAATCCAAACCAAACATTTTCCATTCACATCATTATTAATTCATAATGCAAGACGTCTTGTCATCACTTTTCTTACCTCCATTCACCTTTCACTTTTATATCCACTCTCCTGTTGTCTGCCACATAATGATTTAATCTGATATAGTATTCAGAGGGGGCCAGAGTATAGTCTCACAGTTTCTTATCTGCCCCCGTCACTGCTCAGTGATGCTGCAGGTCAGGACGACTCTCCTCTCTTCCCACATCCTCAGCACTTTCTCTGTCACTTGTAAAACGGTTGCTTGGCTTTATCATAAGTTCTGCTGTGCATTATTTTGAGGCTGATACGATAACTGATAATATTAATCTTACAAATGTGAAGAGGATAATAAATATATATTTTACAACGCCAATATTTAGAGTCCTTACCATCTGTAGAATAAATAACAAATTTGTTAGCTTGTTCCTAACAATTCTGTATTAGCATAACAAGCTCTGTATGGCTGTGTAAAACAACCCAGGTGTGCATAAAGAGGGGGGGGCAGCGAGTAGACTGCTGGTAGAGCGGTCCATGTACCATGTCATGCTAGCTTGTCGAGAAGAATGCTTAATAACGCCACAAATGTATGTGAAATTTTGGCGAGGAAAAACTGGCATGGCCATTTTCAAAGAGGTTCCTTGACCTCTGACCTCAAGATATGTGAATGAAAAGGGGTTCTATGGGTACCCACGAGTCTCCTCTTTACAGTCATGCCCACTTTATGATAATCACAAGCAGTTTTGGGGCAAGTCATAGTCAAGTCAGCACACTGACACACTGACAGCTGTTGTTGCCTGTTGGGCTTCAGTTTGCCATGTTATGATTTGAGCATATTTTTTATGCTAAATGCAGTACCTGTGAGGGTTTCTGGACAATAATTGTCATTGTTTTGTGTTGATAATTGATTTCCAATCATAAATATATACATACATTTGCATAAAGCAAGCATATTTGCCCACTCCCATGTTGATAGAGAGAGTATTAAATACTTGACAAATCTCCCTTTAAGGTACATTTTGAACAGATAAAATATGTGTGATCAATTTGCGATTAATCACAATTAACTCTGGACAATCATGCCTTGATTGACAGCCCTAATAACGAGCATTGTCATTGTCGGCTTTAGTAAAAAATAACCTCAAGTCAGTTTGGTTCTCTCTGCTGTGGCCTCCGCTCTGAAGTTATACTGCTGACCGCACCAATACAGAGCAGAGGAGAGAAAGGCAGAGACAAAAATCACCATTCAAAACAGGGTTTTAAGTGGCGTCCCTAGTCCACAGCAGCCATGCTTCGCATTATCAGAAGCAATTATCAGCTGAAATTCCATTTCTCAATCTTTACTTATCAGCCAATAATATATCGATCACCAACAAATTGTGCATCCCTATTATTATTTTTAGTGGATCTATAAAAGCCTGACTGCACTTTGAATGTTCATGTTATATACAGCTTGACATGATTGTCCTCCATTTCGTCATCCAATCACATCCACACACAGAGAGTATTTGGAAAGCCATGAATGAAAGTGACATTTATTTAGATAAATTTGAAGCCGCATGTCAATAACATCTAACTCACAGTTAGAACTGACAAATAAATCAGAATTTATCCTTGTGGTAACAATTGTTTGACATCCTGATAAACATTCTAGCACAATATAGTGACAACTGCCATCGTGCAGCCTGTTGGGAAGTGTATTTCCAATTAGGGTGATTGAATTGACTCTGGGATCCGCCTTTGTAAAGGTCCTCTCGTTTCTCTGCTGTCATCCACCGTGTATTCTCTCTCACTCCCTCTCTGTCTCTCTGGTCTTTTCTTTTTCGTTCTCTTTCCGTCTGTTCACCTTTGTTTTCTGTCGTCGTCTTTCTCTGAACCCGGGAAAGGGGAAAAGGCGCAGTAACGAATGGTGCGCGAAAAGCTGTAGAAAGGGCTGTTTTTTTCCTCACTCCTCCAAGCCTGTAATAACCACTTTTGTGTGTGCTCTCTGTTTGCAGGAGAAGGGGAAAGCAGACGGGAACATCGATCAATGTGAGTACACTTACTGTGTTCAAACCAAACAGCATTTTTCAAAATATGCCATGTTGTGCTCCATGACAAAATCTTTTTTTTTTTCTTCTGCTGTTACTCTGGCATACACTTTGGTTTTCTGATGGCCGGGAAATGCTGCTGGGAAGTAATTCAAATCTAAATGGCTCTCATAAAATGGACCATGCAGCCTGTTATGGAGGAGACCTCTGGTGATGATATAACTGTGACAATCTGAAAAATCCTACTTGTTACTGCATCGCATTTATTGCTCTGCTCTCCTCAGAGGAAGTGTTTGAAAGCATGTCAGATTAAAGCATTTCAATTGTCAGTGGATGCCGAGAGATAATCTACAAATGAGTTGTGGGACTGGCAGCCATTCTATTCAGCTGCATTCGACACCATCTGAGAGAAAATAGTAGTATCATTTTAAAAAGGAGGATTTTTCAGTAGTAGCAAATCCACCATGTCCTACCATTCTTCCCCAACTCAACCGACGGAAGCACCTGAAATCACTCATTCCAAGTGACAACCCTTCTATAAGTTGAAAAATATATTTGTCAGGTGAATAATTATTCAGCTGTCAACCGTCTTCAGTCCCCTGTCAGAAATGATTAAGTAATGTTTGGTTGGCTTGGGCCTCAGGCTGTTTTACACTCAGACTGTTGATGCTGTATAAAGAAGATCAGTCACATTCTTGACTCTCAACCCACCACATAAGTCTGGCTGTTGAGACTGCAGCAGAGGGAAGTATAGGGCATCATACCCATAGAAATAGAATTATGAGTAGAACGGACATTCCCATTCAAATCAGCGTAGCAGGATGGTCAGAGCGGCGGCCGTTGTTATGTGTACCGTTGCCATAGTGATCGTTGTAGCGGGCTGACTTGCGCATAAACTAAGCCGACTTGCGGCAAGTCGTGGACTCACTGAGGAGAGGTTTTGCAGTAACGAAGCCTAAAGGAGCAGTGGAGTAGTAACGTTACGAGGCACATAAAAAATGTAAATGAGTCAAATGGAACAACTCAATGCTTCATCCACACACTCTTGTCACAGCGGATGAAAGCACATTGCCATCACCAGATGAGTGACAACTTTGTTGAGTTTGTTGTGACGGTATAGCTGTGAACATAGCAGTGCAGTGTGTGTACAGTTTTGGATATTTGTCGGTGAATAAATGCTACAACTCCTGTGGCTTAGTTTCTTAGCCCCGAAAATAGCGGCAAATTGGGCTCAGGCTTTTGTCAGGAAGGTATGAAAAAACAGATACCGCCCAAGACTATTGTTGTCAATGCAATCAAGGACTGTGGGTGTCAGAAGTCCTTGGTTGCTGTTGCAGAGAAGATGGTCTCAGCTGTTACATTTCATCTCTCGCAACCAGCATTGGTGTTGTGTATTGTTTGGTGTTTTACTCCTGGCACTTCAATTGTTTGACGTCAGTTTGAGTCGTCGTGAAAGGTGTTGTCATGTAGCTGCAGTGGCACCACTCATGAAGATGAAGCCTTTTTTTTTTTTTTACTCCATGTCGTGTATGGCCTAAGCATTCACATATACGTTTTTCTTTGCCTGCTGTTTTGTGTATTTTGCCGTATTGTAGTGCGTGACAGTGAGATTGAGCGGTTTGTGTGCAAGTTACTGTAACAGCAATATTTCTAGGGCTGACTGCTTCCTATTTGACAAGTGACTTCCTCTGTAAGCATTAGGCCCATTATGATGTGTTGTCTTCTTCTCCACAGTAAAGCTCTGTTTCTCTCCTTGCAGTGCACAGTTCTCTGTGCCTGCTTCTATTCCACCTAAACATGACCCCAGAGGATTTCTTTTGTTCATGTTTAGTATTCAGCATCTAGTGCAGTACGTTTTTTTTATTTTTACCTCTGGATGCTAGGTAGTTGATTTCTTTTTAGCATCGTATTATGTGCAGAAATGTAGCTTTCTAAGTGATAATTGCTTTTCCAGGTATGTCAGCTTTCCTCACCTGCCTCTAATAATTCAGCTGCGGTAACACACATCCCGCAATGTGAGGTGTTTCTATGACAGGCGTTTTCATTATACTCTGCCCCCCTTCCTCACAGATGTTGATGCTGACATATGTGCATGTAGAAAAGAAATGGACACCAGCATGGATAGGGATGGGGCTGGTAAAAACAGAGAGAGATAGCTCTGCACATCACTTCTCTATGAGCTGCAATCGTTTGGTAGTAGCTTTTGTGGTACAGTAGCATCTAAACATGTGTTGGCAGAAAACATTTTCAGTATGCAGTCACAGGAAGTTTATGGGAACACCAGAGGAGGAAAACAATGGATTAAAAGTCATGGCATTGGATTTACATACGCTGGACCCATGTCATTTTAATATTTGTCTGCAGAGCTTAAAGTCCAAGTGACAAAAGGCGTTTTCAGACCGTCCTTTTTATTGTGTCCGCAACGCAACAACTAGGAACGATCGTAGTTATTAGAACGCCGTTTTGGGGGACTTTTTTAGCTCCTATTTCAGAGTAGCTACCCAGCTCAAGAGGAACCATGAGTGACGTAGTGTACGGTGATTGGTCGAACGCAGCCAATGCACTACCGACAACTGCCATTTTTAAAAACCCGTTAGCCGTGTAAACAACAGACAACACAAAACACACAGCTCGTAATGAAATAAATGGAAGAAAACACGGACAAATGGACCGACGGTGAAGTCCTAAAGTCAACTCGTTCATGAGCACACACCCACTGAGCCAAAGAAATGGGGCGTTACGCGGACTACGTCCATATTTTATACAGTCTATGGTCAGGACCCTTCACTTCCTGCTCACTGATGTGAGTCAGGTCTCAGAGTGAGACAATTGCAATGGACAAGGTGATAACGGGACATGATTATAGCTGACAGTAATTCTTTACATCAGCAGTGTGTTAGACTGTGTTAATGATGTGTATGGTGAATGTGTTAGAGGCGTCAGCATGAAACCGCAACCGGTGCTTTTTGCCGTACTGTGACGTAGAGATCAGTTAGAATGCACAAGTGTCAATGAATTAATATAGAAACTCTTAATTAAATTATCTGTGATTATAAGCCCTAGTATAACTAGTATATAGTAGCCTTTGTCAGGTTTAGAAGATAAGATTCTGCGCATATACAACAGTATTATTGATATCCTCCAGGGCCACATTAGAGCCCACAGACCCGATCAGACGCCAGTATTACAGTAAGAGTGCAATCTCTTCTTACTGTGAAGATCAGTATATATTATATGAAAACGACCCCATTCATCCTACTGTGCTTGGTACAAAAAAAAAGATTATTCTGTGAATATTCTTCATGTAAACAGATTTTTATAGACTGTAATTTATACAGTTTGTCTGTTCGTGAATGAGCTGTGGTTCTATAGGCTCACTAAGAACCTGCACTGCTGGCCCACTACCTGCCTGGGGAGGAGAAAACACAACAGACACACAGGAGGGGTCGTCATACTTTGCATGCGCAGTTTTTGTTCTGCCTGTCTGTGTTATCATTTATTCTCTGCATGTCATGTGTGAACATATTTGTGTGTTCCTGATTTTGTCTGGATGACAGCATCAGCATACCGAGATAAGGTGCATAGCTTAGCGAAAGGCTCTGCCGCACTGCTCACATACTATAATTGACAAGAACATTATTCACAACCGGGGAATCGGCAAAATGCAGTGCTATATCTCACTAATGCCTGGCATTTAATGGCTTCAGTCTGAGCTCCCCCCCGCCACATGCAGGTTTTATCAACCAGCAGTTATCTGTTAACATATCATGATGTCGTCTTCGAACTGTGGTAGAGGAGGTGGTTGCTTTTAGTTTTCATGGTGACGTGATCAGCTATGGTTTGGTCATTAATAGTGACTATTTTTAAATTTCATGTTTACATAGAGGGGTTTTACTATGTACTGATGCTCTTAGTTGCTCCCAGTGTCGCCACGCTCCTCCACTGTTTTCCTTCACTATATAGAAGCTTGCCACGGTAGTCGTTAGCGATGTTACAAGGCGGTCAGGCATACACCGATTACATTACTTGCCCACCGTCGTTATACTTTTTTTTTTATAGACATAAAACCCATTTAGGTCATTTTTGCGTACCAGCACCCACATTCATCAAATAAAAAAACTCTTAATTTGTAAAATACTAAGCCTGTTATTAGGGATGTTAATAATTAACCGTTTAAACCGTTAACCGACATTAAGAATTGTTAAACGGTTAAAAGAAATATTAAATAAAAAGCTGAGCAAAACTCAGAGGAGCGGCTTGTAACTTGAAGGAGAATAGCTGGTCCACCTTAACGGCGGCTTGTTAGGCACTAAAACCACAGCACCCCTGCATGAAATGCACTAATCTTGTCGGTTAACGGTTAATAATCAGTTAACGAGGGTCGGATATTGGTTAGAAAAAAAAATAAAAATTAGCATCCCTACTTGTTATCAATACATAGTTGGGCTGCCCTATTAATAGAATATTAATTGCGATCACTACACAAATCTGCTGTTTGTGTTGCATGCATCAACAAAATGATTTAAGCCACTAGAGGGTTTTAATAATTGATGCTTTTTAAGATATATATCGCTCCACGTGATAAAGGTGATGCAGTAGTAAAATGAGGGAAGGGTGAAAATCTCCACCAGCCGGCAGTTAGGCCTGTAATGTGTCCGCCCTGTCATTTGAGGACAACCGCTTTAATATTGTGAGCCTTTTTTCCCACTTAGTGAATGCTGATTTCCCTCTTGAGACTAATTATCCGCTGCCTGTTTGTATGCTAAACTAGATCCACTGTCAAAATCGGGCAATTGCATTTCATTTTCTTGTTTTGCTCTCCTTTTCCTTGGACGATGATCAGTGCAGCTCTTTGGGATCGTCTGTTTCCACTGCCATTGGCTGGTTTTTAGTTTACCCTCTCCTTTTTCTTTCTTCCTGTATTATGTTTTTATCCTTTGCTCCACCTCTCCTTCCATTTTGTCTATCCCTTATTTTCACTCATCCTCTCCCTCTGTGGCAAACCTTTTATTGTGGCGTTGACGCTCCTCATGTTGAGACAATGACATTAATCAAATTGGCCCAGTTTTACCTCTGGAACGCAGATGCTACGAGTGAAAATTGCTTTACTGCAAACATTGCATCTGAAGGTTTTCAGCTAGCTCAGACAGAAATTCTCAGTAAGTGACATTTTACTGGCTGGTGATGCACAGCCGTCCCTGGTCAAAATGCCACCGTCTGGAAAATATGCAGTCATTGTCACAGAGTGTTCCCCTTTTCACAGTGGTGTTATTGTTGTCAGTGGGATCCATATGGAAAAATTGAATATTGCCCATTTATCTTCCCGTGGAATGGTGATTAATTCGGCTTTGAGTGCTTAATTTATGAACCTTTGCGGAGGCCTAATCGGAGTTTGTTACCGTCACAAATTAAACAATGGGAAGAGGCAAAGCAAGTTAAGCAGTCCTGTGGTTCATTTAGATTGTAATTGGGTGAGAATTAGATGGGACAAGGTTGACAGAGAGACTCTCTAATAAGCAGCAAATGACTGCTGGAAGGAGGAAAAGGCGAGCAGAGTGGAGGAAGCCGGAATGAGGGAGGGGGCAGGAAGATATGTTAGCTTGAAAGTCATATCCTGGCTTAATTACTCAATCAAATCAGTTTTAATTGTCTTTTGCTGTGATCTATTGCCATATTGACTTCTACAGACTGTGCCTGTCTGCTTCACTGTCAATACAAAACAATATGAGAATATTTTTAGCTTTATAATGCTAACTGAAAGCAACAGATGGTTGCGGCGTCTCTACTTTTTCATGTCCTAGAAACAGTCAGATACACGTTATTATCGCGTTAACTTTGACAGCCCTAATTTTAATATTTGGAGTTTGAGATTCACAAGACTTCCAATGTTGTGTTTGGGGACATTTTCCTGAAGTCATCATGACCTGGATCAACTGTATTTTGCTTTCCAGCTATACAGTATCTATATCACAAAGAATTGCTTTAACTGTGTGACCACACTGACTGACAACATCCCGCCCAGAAATTGCTGATGCCTCCACAGTCAAAGTGCTCCCTGATGGCTAACCTGTCGCATGATAAAAGAGAAGAAGAATAGGACGGAGGGGGGACAGGGGGGTGACATTGCATAGCAGAACATGGTACAGTTATGGAAGACAGGATTAAAAAGGGGAGAGAGAAAGCACACTCGTGGTTTGAGGTGCCAACAAAGCTTGTTGTTGTTTAACTTGTTTTTTCCGTGATGCTAAAAGTTTCCCCTGCTGCCTCGCTGCAGACATTTACCTGCCGTATCCAAAGTAAACATAGAAAATGTGGAAAGACAAACTTGTGAAGTTGCTGTGAATATTAAATTTGCTCTAAGCAATTAATTAATGGCTTATTCTTGTAGGAAATCTCTCTCTGATGTGATGAAGACAGCTGGTGATGTTGAAGGATGCTCTTGTGAGGAAAAGATGGCCGTTGGCCAGTTACTAATTAAATAGAACAGCTAATGTCTTCAGCAGTCTATCGCAGGTAACTGGTGTATGAAGGCTGTTGATGTAAATGGGATTGTGATGTGTTAAGCAGTGTTGAACTGATGGAAGTGATAGAAATGGCATGTGTTACAGCCAGGCAGTCGCAGTAAAACAAAATATGAAAGGCAATCTTATTTGGATAGCATCTTTCAACCACAAGGAAACTCAAAGTGCTTTACAAAAGACATAAAAAGACGTTAAGACGAGATATAAAAGAGACAGCAGATGATACTGTATAAAATAGATAGAAAATATAATCAAAAATGTAAATAGGATTTTGGAAGAAGAAAATAAAATAAAACAGATTTAACTGGAGAATAAAAAGTTATAATGTTGTGCAAAATAGGAATGAATAGTCACCAATTTTAATTAATAGTGAGAGTGACAACCAGATGTATACCCATCATCAATGTGGAAAAGCCAATGACAACACATAGAATTAATGCTTATTATGATTATGTCCTCGTTATTTCACTACTTTCTTCTGGTGACACCGCTATAATCATAAAATATATTTTGTGTTGCCAAATGAACAGTGAAAATGATGTTGATAAATCCACGAATCCATATTCATGCCAACAAATGTAACTGGACTGCTTGACAGAAAACTCCACAAACGAAACCCATTTGGACCTGATGTCCAAGACTGAAGAAGTAGGTCTGATCCAACACATTCAAAGGGAAGACTGGCCCGTTGCAATTCCAACTGTAAACCAGCCCTATAATAAAATTTCAAAGAAAAAATCTCTATGTCTGAAATTACAATATATTAACTTATGATGCCCTGAAAAATGAACTTCCATGGCCTTTGCCATTTCTGAAAACGTCAGCAAACACGTCACAACTCGTGAACTTTCAATTCCTTTCCAATTTCGAGGTCATGAATACCATAAGAGGGGGGCGTTCATATGGACTCTTCTCATGAACAAATTTGAAGGCAGCATTATATGTTAGTATTTATTCAAGCAACATGTAAACAGGCAAACTTTTGGCTTCAGTGGTCATTGAATACAGTATTGATCCAAAAGGCACTGTATACCCGAGGACAGGTTTTTTCTTTCTGTAGCCCATACTGAGCTGAAAACACGAGTCGTATACCACACATACTCTCAAGGTTTTTAGACAGTGTAAGGGGAGAGGTGATTAGGAAACAGAGCAGATGTATAGTTGGAGAAGTGATAGAATTTGAGGCTATCACCTCTAACTGTATTCAAGGTTGAGAAGGAAATCATTAAAATCACTAGGTGAGAAACAAACCCACCCACATTTACATTTTCTCAGTCATGGATTGCTCACTTACCGAAGCAACGTAAATTAAAAGAACAACGCTGGGATGTAAAGCGATATATTATAGTCTGCTGTAGGTCTAAATGTTAACTTTCACACTTCATACACACAAGGTCTCGAATCACAGCCAGTTCAAGTGAGATACTGTCATGTAGATTACTCACCTGGGGACATCCTGCTTAATTAGAATGTGCAAAAAGAATACATTTTTACCGCTGAAAGTTGTAACTCACTATCTCAGTCACATCGTAAATCTCTGTGAAATGTGATTTCATTAAGCTGTAGAGCTATAAAGATTACAAAGCGAAAAGTTCATTGAGTCATTGAGGACTTAATCAGAATAGTAAAATGAAACAGGCTTTGCTAAAATCAACCCACCTTTTTATAGACGTGGTTGCAAAATTAGAATATCTTCCAAGTGAAGTTATGATTTGCACCATAAATCTCACAATTTTCACATCGTCATGAACTTAAATTTGATCAGAATGATGGTTAATTTCCTCTCGGATGTAATTCACAGGCAGCCAAAGTTTCACGCTGTGATAATTTTTTTGTCAGGAAAAAGTCTGAAAGTCAAAGACAAAGGGAATTGTAGCGGCAGTGTAAGCGCCGTGTTGAGCGTGCCTGCAGATACCGCTGAAGGGCTTAAGGAGGGCACACAGCCTCTCCAGGGACTAAGAGGGACTGACAGTGGCACTCTGGATAACACTTTACTCTGACTGGGCCAAGCTGCACCAGTGGGCCTACTTGGACGCACACACAAACACACACACACAAACACACACATGCAGTGCAGATACAGAGAGTGAAAACAGACAGACGTTATGTGGAGAAAGACGTGCCGGTGAAAGGTAGACATTTATTTAGAGGGATAAGATCCTCCCCACAGCTTCCTTCGATCTTTAATAAGCTTAAGATATATCACTGCATTATAATGATTTCCTATTTGGCTCAGGAAAACACAGCTAATGTGACAGCTATTTGCATGCCTCTAAAAAATGTGGCACATGGTTCCACGGGTTGATTTTTCACTACAAATTCTGACCCACTTATTACACTTTTCTATCTATAACTTGTAGTGATATATTTTTACAGCCTAATTAGTGATTGAGTTAGAATGTCTTGATAAAGAATAGTGTTGTTTTTCTTAATCTGTCTCTCTCTCTCAGTTGTTGTTTGTCCCTACTGTACCCTTGGCGCCCCTACCGCATTTTTTTTTTTTATGATTTTGAAATCAATTTTGAAATGCCAGAATCAATATATTTGCTTCATTTGAGTCTATGCGGAGGAAGAAGGAAGTTACTGCTTTTATTATTTTAGTCTGAGTAACGTGACATAATAACCAAAACAAAGCCACAGTGAGCCGAAACGTCGGAGGGTCCACGTGGAGATGTCTTTATTCTTTGATTTTTGGGTTGCGTGAAAATATTTAATAAATATTGCCTGACAATGACTGATATATTTGACTTCAGGACATGTCGGACTACATGCTAAAAATCAAACATTTTTACCGTACCAATATAGATATTTTCCAAAGTAAAAGTCCCTAGATGTGTATGATTCAACTTTTTCTCATGTTCTAGTGTTAAAAAAAAGTTAACAAAAATCGCAATAAATCGTAATATCGAATCACAATACTTAAAAATCGCAATACATATGGAATCGGTACCCAAGTATCGTGATCGTATCAAATCGGAAGAAAAGCGTATCGTCCAAGCCCTACTGCCGCCAGCAGCTGGCCCTGCCAAGATCTTAATTTCATATTGATAGGGCTGCAACTAATGATTACTTTCATTAACAATTAAGTATTTTTTGAGTCATTGATTAATCCTTTAGTCTCTAAAATGTCTCACTTTCCCACAGCCCAAGGTGACATCCTCAGTGGCTTGTTTTGTCCAGCTGATTCATTTTCTGTTTATCAATTAATTAACAAATCTTGTATGTAGTACAAATTACTTGTGTCCAAAATCTCACTCAGATTTAATATTTATTTGTTGTCTGATTTATTAAGGGGTTATCCTTTAATAGACAGGAAGCAGATTACTGTAATAACCATTTTATGTAGTCTAATTACTGTTATTATCTGTAACTCCGCTGTAACTATGCTTTACATACAACTCACTGGGGGTCAACTCCTGGGTGATACCAGCTGCTGCTGTGTGAGTGCAAGCATCACTGCAAAACCTCTCAGATCCATTCTTTACCTTCATCCCCATGATTTTTACTGCCTTACCCATCAACAGAAGACGGCTTTATGAGCTGAGAACAAAAATGATTGCTTTTGAATTCAGATTATATGCCTCTGCGCTCAGCCCTTTCTTTTCCTGATGCTCTGTCTCTCTGCTCCTGCGCCTGCCCTCTTCCCCATCTCCAACACACACACACATATATTCTGTATATACAAACACACCGGGGTGCACACACAGCCCCACGTACACATTTATATACAGGACATATATGCCTGCTGGAGTTTGAGGATAAGTTATTGTGATTTGGATCTCAACCAGCAAGGTCTTCCGTAGCACTTTGCAGAGGACAAGGTGTATTTGAATACCCCCAGGGAAGTGGAAATATTAATAAGCCGCTGTCAGGTCACATTTCTATGACTGAGTAAACACATTCACTCTTAAATACATTCATATACCTCAGACAGTGTTTCCCCCTATATTCATTCTGCAGTGGTGCACCGCCACTGCATAGTATCGGCCGATATATCGATATCAGAATCTTTTTTTTGAACTGTCAGTGAGTTATATTTTCATATTGGGCTTTTTCGGCAGTTTTTAAGAGTTGGTATCCCTGTTTTGAAATTGATGATTTGTCAGTTTGGAAGACATTTGAGATACTCGGGCAGGATTCCCACGTATCCTGTAAAACCATGGAAAACACATGGAAAATGAGAGAAAATGTCAAATGTTCTAGAAAATCTTGTGTTGTCCTTGAAAAATATTTCAACATTTTCCCAGTTTCCTTTAGCTGAGAATGAACTGTGAGGCTATCTGTCAGAGCTCCCCAAAACGGATCACATTGCCATCTGAAAGGGTTAAGTTCAGGATCATATTAACGTTCAAACGGTAGCTTAGGTTTGAGAGTATTTTGAATAGGCGTTTTTTATGTTGCGGAAACGCTGTGAACACACCCCCAAGTCATATCACATGGTAGCACATGCAGGTTGGATGACATTACAACTTAAGTGGCCGAATCTCAGAATAATGTAGATACATTATCCTTCAAATGTAAATATCAGCCACTGCTGGCTGGTAACAGTGGCAGTTTTTATTATTATATTAGTCTATGATCAATTTGTCACAATTTCACAGTAAGATGATTTCATAGATAAGTTTTAGCCATAGATTGCACGTCTTTTAAATCAGACTGCCACTAATTAGTGTACGGCACGATCCCTGTCTGTCATGGCAGCTACATCATCACTGAAAAAGTCCTGGAAAATGATCTCTTGAACAGAGTGGGAGCTCTGTCAGGCGTAGTGCAGCTTGGGGCTAAGATGAAATAAATGAGACAACATTAAAAGCAGTGAGTCAGTAAGGACTCGAGACAGCGATCACACCAGTGCAACTTGCCAGAACAGAGTGAGATGAAAATGAATCAAATGGGCATTGAATTTAAACAAGATTTTAATATGGCATTTGTGTTTCCTACATAATTTTCCTAAATATGACAAGCAATTACCATTGTCCGGGTTTTGGCAGCATGAGCGAGCAGGCTCTGCCAGGATTCTGCCTTTTGAGGGTGTGCTTTTTGAATTCAATATGCAATTTGAGATTTCTCTGAAGCTCTTTGCAGACATTCACTCCTTTTTTGTCAGCGACAAGACGGCACATAAAAGCACCGTAGCTGCTGCGACAGACATTGTGATCTTAACAAACTGCACTGTATACCCATATTCCGCAGAGAAAAGTCCCCAGAAATAAACTCATGGACTCCCAGGATTGTCTGATCATTGTCATAGCATATATACAGGAATCTATTTTTATAATTTGTTATGATCCCTGAAGCTTTTTGAAATGCATGAAGATTAATGAGAATCCTGTTGTGGATGTAATTTAAAAGAAGTCAGTGAGGAAATGGCACCCGTGGCTAGGCAGGTGGGTTGCTTGTTCTCAGAAATATTTGCCACTTTCTTTGGAATTAAATCACTGAATAATTTATTATTCAACAAATTTAAATGTAAAATGACTCGGGCAGCCAGCTAACGGGGGTGGGGGAGTGGGGGGGGGTCAGTGCAGCAGCACCAATAATAGCAAATATAATAAGCAGCACTTCTTTTTTTCTCATAGTGAAGCTGAGAATTGCGCCGGTGTCGGAAAAGGTGACTAGAATCATGCATGTGTAATGTGATAAGGCCATGGGTTCTGATGGAATGGAAGAGGGGTCAAAGGTCGTAGGTCATCGTCAGCATCACAAGATTAATTATGATGTCAGATTTTTAAATCACCTCATATTACCAGGTGTTCCCTCGTAATTAAAACCTCCCACCGGGCCGGAGAGGTCGAAAATTCTTCTCCTGTTTTGCTGATAAGTGCCGTTATGAGCAAATACATTATGATTATGCAGATGATTAACTGTCTCGTAGCTCAGGTTCTCGGCCCTGATGAAGCTGCGCTGTTTGAAGTTTGGTTGGAAACTCTCGGGGCTTCAGGTCAGACTAACTAATCATTTTAATTCCCAAATTTAGTTTTATCTGCAGTGGACTTTCATGTATTCACAGTTGGACTTAACACATCAGCGTTAAGTCAGTGTTTAGTTGCTGGTCAGTGCTACCTACTTTTATGTGCTCATTTAAAAGTAATACAGTTTAATTCATAACCAAGTAATAATAAAATTAATGAGTTGATATAGTTTTAAATCGCGTGCTTTGGCCTTTGAATCACACTGCGTTTTTATGCCTCTGCGATAGCCGTGGCTGGAGGCGTTATGTATTCGAGTTGTCCGTACGTCACGTCTTTCTTCAAATCTGGCACAAACGTCCACTTCTGGCTGATTAGAATTTGGTGGTCAAAGGTCAAGGTCAAAAACACAAAACATGTTTTTTTGGCAGTAACTCAAGAATTTATATACTAATTATGATAATTTTACACAAACGCCTAACATGATAAAATGATGACATTTTGGACAGACATGGATGTAAACTGCAACTGACTGGTTGGCGGAGACATACGAATACGAGGCGGTAATTCCAGTTTCCTTACAAATTTATCTGTATCATTCCTGTATCTGATCGATCCAAGTATATTTTAAGTCTGTGAGAAATACTGTGCTCATATTCTATCATGGTATTATAGTAGCTGCTGCCATCACCATCATTGCCTGGAGGTTAACTTGGCCAAACAAAGCCAGCTATTCGTGGATTTGAATATGAAGTACATGTTGTACATTGGAGTTCTGCATGATCTTTTCCAAGCATCTCAGATCAGACAGCTTTGATAAGCAGTCAACATAAGTGTTGCATGTCAAAGTTCAGAGTGGAGTTTGTGTGAGAAGTTTTAGTTTTGCTCTCTTTGCCCTCTTCTTTATCTTTATATCTCTATTTTTTACTGCCATGATTGTGGCTTGCTATAATGCATCACCACTCTGTCAACCCTGAATG
The DNA here is from genome assembly GCA_916701645.2 of Sebastolobus alascanus. Classification (NCBI taxonomy): domain Eukaryota; kingdom Metazoa; phylum Chordata; class Actinopteri; order Perciformes; family Sebastidae; genus Sebastolobus; species Sebastolobus alascanus. The sequence goes on from CAKAOJ020000080.1 coordinate 1,916,084, forward strand.
ATTATTAATCTTCTTGGCCTTTTTTTACATTTTATGTAACAGTGCACTTTTTTTGACATAGCACTCAGTCTTTAACAAAGTGATATATCGTTTTTTTTTTTAGGGTTGATTTGCATTTACAACCGTCTATTGGATGACGTGTATTCCCCCCTGCATATGGTTACACGCACCTCAGAAAAGCTAGTATGCATATATCAACACACATCCATTCCAGGTAGTTCATATACACACTTAAACACATTGGTACAGTACTACCAACTCCCCTGTGCTCCTGAACCTCTATCATATATCTATGCTGAATTCCTTTCCTCCTTTTAATGGCTGCATTTAAGAAGTGGTTGTAAAAGAGGTCTCCTGAGGGAAGGCTGTGTTCTAACATTAAAATCAACAACCATGAGAACCTTTTGTGCACCATGCACGGATTAACAAATGTAATTTACAAGTGAAGGTATAGAGCAAAGGCTGGGATAGTCCGGGGTAGATCTCTGTGTTGCTAACAACAAGGTAAATCAGGATTTCTTTTTAGGGCTGGGGGAATTGGTTGAGGGCCACGTCATGATATATTAATAAGGCTAGTTTTTTGATATTCGTACATTTTATATGATAAAATATATCCAAAATTACATATGAAATAATCAAACTGGTGTTCAGTGCAATGAACTGCGTTCTACTTACTGTATGTATTACTGTACATCAGAAACTTCAATAACTTCTTCGGCTATTTTTTATTTGCTTGGACAACCAAACTTTATGTCATAACAAGATAAGATCATATCATTATGACATTTTACTTTAAATCAATAACAAATATTAAATTATCATCACCCAGTCCCAGATTTAAGCAAGCTCTTTGTTTTTGTATATGTGTTGGATTTTTTTGAAGATTAAAGCCTGGTTTACAGTCGCCATAGTGAAGCCGGCGCAAGATGCGCGCCTGGAAATTACTTCATCATGGCTTTCACGTGGTGCTCGAAGGCTCCGCAAGTTATCGCGGTGGTTTGTCGTGCACCTCTGAATTTTTGTAACTACATGCAGACTGCGCACACTGTGCCTTTCATTTCAACACGTTGACTTTAGACGTTACGTACTAGGGGTGTCACGATTTCGATTCTAAATCGGAAATCGATCGAAATTAGCGTCAGATTTCGAACTTCAAAATCAAAAGAAGGATCGGCGTAGCTCCCTGCATTTTTTTTTTCTCTCCGCCCCCACCTACTTGCGTGCGTCCGAATGAAAAAAAGACATCACTTCAAAGACGACATGAATCATTTTACAGGTAGTCTGCAGCTCAAAGACGATAAGGCGCATCTTACCGGTAGCCTGCAGCTGCACTTTGAGACAACACGGCCACTGACAGAGTTGGAGATGACGGAGAAACAACAGAACTGGAAAATCATCCTTCTCCACATCGAATCGTGGATTTGGAGAATCATGACACCCCTGTCACGTACCGGTATTTATTCGAGAACATAAAAGCTTATACAAATAGGTACAGTACCATAAATATTTATCATCATCTGACCTCATTACCTCAAAATAAATATGCTACGATTACACAGCTCATTTGCTCATGTATGCAAGTAACCAGATTAAGAGCCACTATCTGAACATTAAAGATTAAAGACAATAAATTCTAAAGGCCACTGATTTACCGGTCTTGCAGCAGCTGTAGTATTCCAGTCATGTCATTACATTGAGTGCTCTGTGTGCTCTTTCATGGTATTTAGGGATTTCTTTTTTTTCCTACCACTTACACAGGACCAATTGAGATCCATTGAACAATAACAATCCAGGATCCATACAATTCCACACATTAAATTCCTCAAACTTCCCTCACAGCTAATGGCGGAGAGGAGATGAAGAGGCAATCGCACCGAAGAATAAAATATCCCTCACATCTCAACTGCTCTCTTAGGGGATAGATACGGTCTCCAGTCATATTCGAGAAAATGCATTTCATATTCAAACACAAATGGAGCAATTTGTGCAAATAGCATGCGTAATAGTGGGGCAGACTCCCAGGTGTGTGAGCGACGGCCGGGCCCTGGAGGAGAGGCTCTTCACCCTAAATGCATCAGCGACGAAACCCCAGGCCCACGGAAATAGGGCAGTGAATGAATTAGGGTGTCATTGGTTAAGGACATCAGTGAGAGGAAAGAGAGGGAGACAGAGAGAGAGAGAGAGATCTGTAATGAAATTGCTACTTGCCATACTAAGCAGGAGCAGCAAGTATAGTGTGAAATCAGATGGAGCCGGCTGTGGCTAGCATGGTTATTTTGACTGTGTCTGAATGAGCTGTCTCTCAGTGAGCTAAGTGATAATTCAGCTGTCATTCTGAGTGGGAGGCGAGAAATAACAAATTTATCGGATGGCTGAAAGAGGGCAGGGATCAAAGTAATCAGCCCAACTTAGCTTTCTGATAACACTAATTAAAGAACAGTTAACGTCAGACCTGCAAGGCAGCTCTCTGCATGTTTTGTTGTTCCTGAAAGCGGTCTCATTAAAATTCTATTGTGTGTTTGCAGAGGAATCCCACTTTATTATATTGCAGAGTTTTTAATTTCCTTCCTAAATCTACTCAGAGCCAGAACCTTTTTTTCAGTCTTTTGGGGAAAAGTCCAAGTCAAGTCTCAAGTTTTCATTGCGAATCATTCATACGTTTTTCAGGTTTTAAAGCTAAAAAGCTTCAAACATTAAAATGACAGCTTTTGGACCTTCTCCTTTCAATACTGGGTTTGTGTGTTTCATCAATTCATCAGCCTCAGAATTTAATATTCAAGCTATGCAAGGTCTGGCTGTTGCTGTCTTGTTCATTATTTTATTCATCTGGAATATTACCAGGTCAAAACATTAGGGCTGTCAATCTAAAATCTATAATCGCAATTAATCACATGATTGTCCATAGTTGATCGCGACTAAACCTGGACTAAAATGTTTTGGGTTGTCGTCGACTAAACTAGACTAAAACTATGAAGGATAAAAATGACAAATGTGACTAAAACTAATAAGCATTTTCGTTTTAAGACTAAGACTAAATCTAAAATAGCTGCCAAAATTATCACTGCTGTGGCAAATCCAATCCACCTGCTCCTTGGAGAATATTTAAAACAATAATCAGTTCACTGAAGTTAAGTATACACATTTCTAAATGATGCACTTGGGTAAAAGGTACTTAGGTTAATCTTCTTCCTTGGTCATTGGGCATTTTATCACCTGTGTTTTTCCTCAATAATTTGAAGACAAGCAGTACTTTGGTACAGGCGGATTTGCATCTATTGTAAATGGATAGCGTATAATGACCAGCTGTAGGAATGAAAGTCATCTACTAAAGGTTTGTACCCACACAAGACAACCCACGTCGCAGTACAGTAAAAAAGAAAACAACCTTAGTACAAATGCCTTTATTATTCAGAGTGGGTGTTCCAGAGCGCTGACCTTAATCACAGTTTACCATCATTTTCAGATGGCTTTGATGATAGCATACGCATTCATAGAAGCACCAGCAACTGAAGACAATCAACCTTTTGCTTTGTTTTCTGTGGCTAGCTATCTCGGTCTCATTCTCTCTCCCGGTCTGCTGTTGTTGGCTCCTTTCTTCTGCTTTCTGCTACTCTCTTTTGATCCGTCTGTCTGACTCTCACAATCTTTTTCACACTCACATTTTTGTCATGCATACATTAACCCAGATGGTGCATGCAAGCTTTAAAAACCTCAAACTTGAATTTCCAATAGCATCCATCACCATGAAACCTTCTTGAGACAATCATGTAATCAAGGTGTGTCTACCTTCATAATACAGTATGTGAATTCATCCTAACAACCCTGAAATTTATATTATTTCATTCAGATGATAATTGTTGAATCAGAAAAATCTGATGCAAAACCGTGGCCTGTTTATTAAAACTAACTTATAAACAATAAAATAATAGACACATTATAAAAAGCAATACTATGATAAATACAAATTAATATCATAATGATCTCAGTCCACTAAATTCGTAATACTTGGATTTTTTTTTTTATAAAGACAGGCTGCCTACACTTTCACCTCATTCCTCTTACTCATTCTCAAATATATATAGAGCTGCATCTCACAAAAGTCAATAGAATTTTTTAGAGATCATTAAAAGAAATGCTGGTAAAATGGTGCATGGAGCCTGCCAATAAATGCCTTTAAATGTGCTGAGTTTAACAGATGCCCAGAGCACTCTGCATTTATCCACAGATAGTGATGTAATGTCTTCCAAGGGGAAAAAAGGGGACTGGAGTACACTGATGGACTTCCAGCCTTTAATTTTGCAAACAGACCACTGTTTCGACACTACTATATCTTCATCAGAGTCAAAGTGAACAAAGACATAAGGCATATAGTCAACCCAGAACAGATGTACAATTGTCATTGGGTAATTGGTCCAAGTGTGGCAGTTACAGTCATAGCCAATGTTCAAGTGTCAGACCCCATGCACTATAGTCACATCACAAACAAAAGAACACAGATGTATCTTGCAGCTACAAAGATAGAAGTATAAAACAGTACAAATACTGCATCCATTGAGTGTAATAAATTAGAGGAAACATGACAAAAGGCCTAAATGAAGAATGGGTTCAGGGTCAGGTCACGTATTATGTCCATCTTTCTCCTGGTAACGTGTAGCCTTTCCACCCTGATTAACGGTCTCTTCAGCCAACTGGCTGTTGTAAGATATATCTTTCATCTGTGGCTCAGTGATTGGTTCAATTCTTAACAGAAATACGAACATAACCCTAGTATCTATATATAGATGGTTGACAGATTAAAGGACTGTGTTAGTACGGTTTTTAGTAAGGTTTTGGGCATGATCGTGTGCACCCTGACATAGATTATATCTATCTACAAGTCTGTGAAAGGATGATCTTCCTAAAGATATTCTCTCATTTGGTGTTCTGATGATGGTGGTAGAGAATGTGTCTATAGGTACAAAATCTCCCATAGGTGTTCAGTTGGGTTGAGATCTGGTGACTGCGGAGGCTATGGCATATCATTTACACCATTGTCTTACTCATCAAACCATTCAGTAAGCCCTCATGCCCTGTATTGAAGCATATGCATTTGTTGTTTCTCCACTGTCTTTTAATTTATCAGCCATCTTTGTGTTTACAGACTCATATTTGTTAAGGGGATGTTACCAATCTAACCTTTGATTGATGTCATTCTGAACAAGTATGAGTTACAAGTGCACACAGTATTTAAAAAAGAGGTCTCAGCAGTATGACTTTAGATGGGGAAAAGTCCAAGAAACCCATTTTGTAATCGGCCAGTGAGAAAAGTCCCAAGTTTAACCTCGTTCTTCCTTTTCTCTCAGACCTTTTCTCAACTTTTTGTCTGTATTATGTGCCTGGTGACAGAGGCTAATGTGTATACAGGTGCATTGTTTAGTGCCAATAAAGCGATTTTAGGGAAATATTTATAGTCCTGTCTGAATAGGTTTAGAGTTGCAGTCTTCTAATCTTTGTGGATGGTATAATTATTCATTCATGGAAATGTTGCTATCGTGTGTGTGTGCGTGCGTGCGTGCGTGCGTGCGTGCGTGCGTGTTAGTGCACATGTATGGAGAAAGGGGGTTGAACTGATGAAAACTATATGAGAATCATATAATATATGGAAAACTGTGACCACGTAGTGTCTTTTACATATTTTATTATCTCACACTGGTTTCTTTTAATGTAAACACACCCACTTATAGCTTCTGTGTCTTGTGCTGCTTTATTGCATTTTATTGGAGGCAGAGCATCTCTGGAGACATCTCCATCTCTGGTTGTCAATGTCTTTGTGACTATATGATGTACGATAAAAAAGTAAGGCAAAGAGCTAAGAAAGGGCCGCACAAATATCCACGGTGACTTCAGAAGCCTTTTTCTGTTGCTGGTAACTGAAAAGATGCAATCAAGTCACGCCATGAAATCTTTAGGCTTGTTGAGTCACTAGCATTGGGCTGCCTCCGGGTCTGAGAAGTGAAGCCAATGCGGAACCTGCATTCTTTCTAACAGCCAGCAGGGGGCGACTCCTCTGGTTGCAAAAATAATCCTGATTGTATAGAAGTCTATGAGAAAATGAGCCTACGTCTCACTTGATTTATTACCTCAGTAAACATTGTAAACAGTTTATGATCTCAATTGCTAGTTTGCAGTCTTCTTCAATACAGCATGATGTTCATTTAGTAAATTATGGTCCCATTTAGAGTCAAATAGACCATAAAGCAGGGGATACTTTAGGGCGTGGCTACCTTGTGATTGACAGGTCGCTGCCACGGCGTTGTCCGGTCTGGGAGTTGTCCGTGTTTTCGTCTTACAACTTTGTTTCCAGTTCATGAAAGTTAATTCTAACCTTTTTGGTCGCCTAAAAATGTTCAGTGTTCAGTTGTACTTAGCTCCACCCTCTCGTGTCACTTCTGGTTGCAAAAAAACAACATGGCGACGGCCAAATACCAAGATGGCGACGGCCAAAATGCCAACCTCGAAGCTTCAAAACGGCAGTCCACAAACCAATTGGTGACGTCACGGTGACTACGTCCACTTCTTATATACAGTCTATGGTCAAGCAAGTTTATAGCTGTGTCGATACTCTAGTTAGCTCGCCTGTTAACTTTCCAAGATCATGAATGTTATGCTTATGAATCTGCCTGACAATTTTGCCACAATTACTATCGTAACAATAGATTATTGTGTGATTTATTTTTCTCTGCGATTCTGAATTGATTCACAGATTAAAAAAAATATATTTGACGTTGTTATTAACATTGTGGTTTGTCATTGCTCTGTTGGCGGAACGGAAAAGGCAGAACTGTGTCACGAGGGTTAACATCACTCTATATAATGCCTTTTGTCCCTTGAGCCTTGGTTTGAGTAGCACCACTAATTTATGACCCATGCAAATCACCCATAGACATTAGTGAAGTGGGGCATCGAACTCCAGCATTAGCAAATGAGTGAGCTGCCAGCGTACACTGCACCACTTCACAAATCTTCCAGCCAATTCTGGTCAGGCAGAGGAAATAACTTGGTACATAGTACCTATTTAATAAAAATAATTAAATGAAAAATGCAGCTGCACAGCAGTATAGATAACGAGGGGTTTCCCTGGTACTGGTTCTGTAGCAGTGAAGGTATTCTCCACTGCTGGGGAAATAACGTCTGATGTAAAAACTCTCCTCTGAATTCATATTCATTGACTGTGCTGGGATTAATAATGTTGTTTTAAGTTTTAATAGAAGGTCTTCCAGGTCTCACCTTCTTTTTTTTTGCTGTTCAAATGATTCATATTTTTCCAATATTTACTGGAAGAACGTTTCAAATATGTTCGCAAATATGTGTTTGATACTGTTGGACCTGCCCTTGGTGTGAACTCGCCGAGTGAACTGGATTGTGCAGAGGGTTCCAGGTGCAAGAACAAGACAACGTTAGACCATTCATATTATAGGGCTCAGTTAATATTATAGTTCTTCAGTGTTATCACATAATGTAAGCCTGTTTGATTCATTATGCCCATTCAATTAGGATATTTGAAATTTGGGTAATGAGGTTCCACTTTACTGGCCATTGTGATTTAATTCTTCATTACAGAGGAAAGAGGGAGATTACTTTAATATCAAGTTAGCACCGTCCTTGCGTCGCCCTATGTAGATCTTTATTTCATTTCATCAGAGCAGCTGAGCAATCGCTGTCAGTGCAGAGTGTGACTTTTTGGCTTTTGTCCAGCCTTTGTACCCACCGGCAACATGTTAACAGCCGTGTACATCGCAGGTTTTGGACATGCGATGATCATCCCATGCTGTCATCACAGACTCATAAAAACCCTCCGGTTCAAAAGACGCACTAGTTTCTGCAGGCATCTCTCCACAGTGTGACAGAGACTTAAATGACTTAATGATCCCCCCCCCCCCCCCTTTTTTTCCTGCAATGGGAAGACACATTAAATTCGGACCTCTATTAAATCAGGGAGCCAAAATGCATTTGAAGTAATTTATTTGCACGACTCTGAACTTGTATCAGCTTGAAGTAATAACATCGCCTGTCTGCAAAATAGAATCTCTTTTGCTCATGGATGAGGCTAATTAACGCCCGCTGTGTTCTCATCATTCTACTTCCCCATTCATTTGGCATATTAGGCAAAACGCTCTGAGAGATGTAATTACATTCATGTATCATTAATAGCATATCTCGGTGTTATTTAGATGGGGAATAGAGAATTATGGACTTGTGCCCCACTGCGGGTTTCACCGATAGATTGCAAATGACTTACACACATAATCTTTCAATAAAGTTATAAATACTTAAAATATTTGCCTAGAGGAGGAAGATAGTGATGAACAAAGCTGTGGGAGATAATGGAACACCATTTGTCGTCTTCCATTATTTGCATTTAAGAAGAAGAAAACCTTGTTTTATTCTGGCAAAGCCATTCTTATCAAGGATTATGGGATATGTCTGCATTCATATCTATGCTGACTTTATACTTAATATTCAGAGGACTTGTTGGCCAGTGTCAGTTTTTCATGGATTTACAAATCACTATGCGAGCAGTAGCCTACCTTTGATCGTTAGTATGGAATACAGTCTGTTTAAACATGTCTACTGGCTCTGTTGTGGCTTTCATTAGGTTTCTATGGCATACCAATGAAGAAGCACTTTTATAAAATAGTTCTACTTTCTCTTTGTGGTCAAAACACATTAATAAGATGGGTCATTCTTAAGGTATATCTAAGTTAAATAATAAATAAGAACCCCCGCTCTTATATAAAGCTGAACAGCATCACACTGAGCATGAGTCATATTTGAAAACTTAATGCAGCACTCATAGAGCAATCTCTGTTTCATTTGGTGATGTGTAAACTGTGTATACCACCATGTTTCATGATCTATGTACATATCAAATAGAGGGGGGGAAGGAATCAGGACAAACAAAAATAAAAGACATTTGGAAGCTCCTTGCTTGCAAAAATGAAAATACTTTTAAAAAGCGTTTTTATTGCTGCCTGGGGATCAATAATAGAAGAACCTGGGATCACCTATCATGCATGCCAGCATGTTTTGTTATAGACATTTTGATGTTTGTTTTCTGCTCTGTGTGCGCTTTTGTTAGTGTACTGTATACACATCAGGAACTTTAATAAATATTTCCACTTTAACTACCTAATATGGCTAAAAGCATGCAGACACCTGAACGTTCCACCTCTCTCCCATTTCATAAATGCTGTTATAACGACCCACACTCTTCTGGGAAGGATTTCTACACAATTTTGAAACCTGTATGCAGGAATTCACTCTAATACAGCCACAAGAGCTTTAGTGAGGTCGGGCACTGGTGTTGGCAGATGAGGTCCAATGTGTTCCAGTTCATCCCGCAGGTGTTGGATGAGGTTGAGGTCAGGACTCTTTCCCAGACCAGTTAAGTTCTTCCAAAATTAACTATTTCTGTAAAGCCAGTTGCACAGAGAACCTTAAATGTTCTCGTTAAGTATGATACTTAAGGCTTACACTCTTACTTAAGGGTGTTGCACAGAATTCCTTAAAAAGGTTTCCTTAGTTATGGAAACACGTTAAGGCATTTACTGCATTGAAACAGATTTTACAGCTGTAAAATTCTACAGTTTCCATGGAGACCGTTTGTTGGTACTGCCAGGCCATTGTGCTACAAAGTTGGCTATTTTATTTTCATGATTGCAGACTAACTGGACATTTATTGAATGTTGATTTTCGTATTGTTCGGGCGTTTGAACCCTGTTGTGGGTCCTGTCCAAGGAGAAGACTTAAGGGTGTTTTGTGCAACCGATTTTATTTTAACTTGACTTTAAGGAAAATCTTAACTTGAAATGCTTTGTGCAACTTGCCCCTGGCTTTGTGCACGGGGGCACGGCCATGTTAACATGGAGGGCCTTCCCCAAACACACAAATCTCCCTCTAGGACAATATATCTAAAATATCAATGAATGCTGAAAAGAAAAACAGACCAAACAAACACAAACGTATGTGAACTGGGGTAACAGGGGTGGCCTTTGGTAACATTTTTTCAAGCAAAAATACTTGAAATTGAAGAGCTGGCAAGCATTGGGCACTAATAAAGAGCTAGCTTGGAATATTGTTTTTATGATTATGCGTTTCTTAAGTGTTAGCACTTGAAAACCCTTACTGTAGCTCAGTGATGATTGTGGTAGTCTGGCCTCCCTGATAAAAGAACAGCTCACTGCTTCAGCTCTATAGCCAAGCTATATTGATCTCTATTGGATTTGGTCCACAACATACTCTCACCTAACTCGGAGGTTAACCCCCAAAGGCACCTTAAAGACTCTCTGAAGTTTATAGTGACTCTGCCAGGCAGGGAGAATGAATGAGGTATGGCTCATTCAGTGCCCAAAGGTAACTTCAGCCTAGCTAAATCACAGCGCAGTACTTCCAAAGTACTGGCTCCCATTTCTCTTTTTGTCTCCATGAAAGTATTGAGAGGTAATAAAACCCATAAAAAACAATGATATTGAGGTAAATGTAATTTGCAAAGTTTGAGAATCAGCAATCGAATCAAAGTAATAGAAGAACAACATTACTGTAACATTTATTTTCTGGCGGTGTGATTGTCTGCTTCACTCTGGTATGAGTCACACATTAACATTGCTATCTGCAGCATGTATTATGCTTATAACTCCTTTTTTACTTTACTTTTACTAAGTAAAATATGAATATAGGCAGATATATAATTCAGCGTAGTTGATCCGTGATCCCCCAAATCCCTGTTTCCTCTCCTGATTTTGTTGAGGATAAGAAACAAAGTTAATTGACAAGACAGCAGGGAGTTATGTTTGTAGCATGTTACTTGCTTCTGATTTATGGCATGAAGAGAGATAATGTGAGATTAATTTAGGCTTGGAAATGTAGAAATAATACAAACAGAGTAGAGTGCTGTGAAGCTGCAGAGCAAGACCGAAAGCAGCCTTGAATATTTTTGGGGTTACAAAGGTGAGATGGACCGCTATAGAAGGTGGGGAGGCAGAACCACGGCTGGAGCTCAACCCCCTACAGAGACTGAAGCCAGATCTACAGCTGGGTGTATCGCAGAGGCATGCTTACCCTTAGGGCCCAGCAGCGTTGCCAGGTTCTGCTGTGCCACGCTGAGCCATGCTGGGCAGGCCAGGCTAGGTGTCCGTGCAGACGGACTTTGTTCACACTGGGAGATGAGCCGTAGACCAGGCACTGCTCTGTAGCTACAGTTAATGGAGAGTGGCACACGGCACAGAAAAGAGATTCACGACCTTTGCTGAATGTTTGTGCTAGCACACTCATGCTGCCTCCATGTGTGTGTTGAAGGGTAAAGCTTCACTCACACACAGTAACACGTACAGTACGTGCCTCTGCACATACACACCATGCCTCTGGCTCTCTCACCGCTCGCATTGATCGGCACAGCAAGGGCTCCGCTACACAGCAAAATCATCAATGTTAATTTAACTTTTGAGAGTGTTAAAATCAACGCCCTGCCAGTGTTTATATAATTCCACATCTGTCTGAGCTATTTAAATGTTTCTGAAGTTTTAAAGTTAAAGAGCCATATGAGATTCATGAGTGGGAATACATCTTTCTGCTTGACTCCGGTCTCCTAGAAGTGATCGTGACATTAAAATCAGCAGTTAATAATAAGGCTGTCCTCGACCAAAGAAATTCTTAATCATCTAAAGGTCTTTACTCACCAAGTCCATATTTTTGGTATACTTTTTTTGAATCCATCGTCCGTCGTCTGGTAAAGCTGAGTTTCTCCACAAAGAATCACAAAAAAGCACCACTTTAAATATTGTGTTTACCAGAGATGTGCTCATAAATTTCTTGGAAATAAGTCATTCAGCATGTAAAAGCATAACAAATGACAAATGGACTAAAGAAATCTTAGTCGACGAAGACCAAAACGACCAAATAGTCAGCTGATCGACTAAAAATAGTGGAAAATACACAGTTTTATAGAATCAGAGATGATGGCTGGAGGCTTGCAGAGCACACATGACCAAGCCAGACCAGCCATCATCTCCCTCTCCTCCCTCCCTCCCTGTATATGCATGGCTGGATTCCAATCGCGGATGAATATGGAGCTCAGCTAAAATTGATGGATGCCATTTGTCTTGGCAAGCAATCATACCTGCACCAGTATTTTTGGTCCTCTTTATTCTCTCTCTCTCTCCACCTCCCTCTCAAGAGAGAAGTCAGTTAGTGTGATAAGTGATATTTATAGCCATGATGGCAGCTGGGGAGAGCATGCACAGCATAGCAAGGCAGGGACGTATCAGGAGAGTGGACCATTCAAAGGCATCTGGGAATTGGGGCTTTGTTTTCATTAATTGCTTTTGTCGTTACTCTCTCTCTGACTCTTTTTTTGGAGTCTCTCTCTCACTCTCTGCCACTGTCTCTCTCTATCATACAAACTCTCATCACTTCTGGTTTGAAGGACAAATATGTGGCTGACTGCTGTTATCACTTTTTTCTCTGAAACATTCTGTCTGAAAAATATTAGAAGAAACGTGTTTTCACTGCCAGTATGGTATCTTCTCCGGGAGTTAACAGGGTTGATATTTTTAAGGTCAAGGGAGGCAAAAGCCGTCTGGCTGCCTTGATTTCTGAGAGAAACTGATTGGCTGGCTTCACCTCTAATCAGCAGCAATCATAAGACTTGATTGAAGATGATAAATCACCTGTGATGATGGTCAGACCCTGATGACGGAGGGTCTTATAGTGATAATGGCTGGGATTCCTGTGGTGCTGCACCACTGTTGGCTCACCTTTGATCACCTGAAATACCTGGAGGCACCAAGCGGTTGTAAATGTCTTTACTTGTTTCAGTGCAGCCAATTGAACTAGAAGCCAAAGAGAATGAGGGGTTTTCAAAGAAAAATGTATGTTGGAGCGGCATCGGGTCAAAAAGAAAATTATAGAAATTGAGGGAATTTCTGTGAACTCCCTGTAATTTATTAGGGGTGAAAATGAAAGATCCACTATTTGAAACCATGTGTGCTGCTGGCTGACATTGTAAGTCTGTCTTGTTTTCGAAAAATACAAATTATGTCCAACTTTTAATCAAAGTTAAGTCCAGATTATAACATTCATGAACTAGGCCTGTCAATCGTTTCAAATTTTTAATCACGATTACTGCATGTGATTATCATAAAGTGGGCACGTCTGTAAAGGGGAGACTCGTGGGTACCCATAGAACCCATTTTCATTCACATATCTTGAGGTCAGAGGTCAAGGGACCCCTAGTATGACATGTTTGGTACCAATGGATTCCTTAGGTTTTCTAGTTTCATATGATGCCAGTATCTAGCTTTAAAACTGAGCCCACTACAACCTAAAAAAATCGCAAGTTGCATTAATGCGTTAAAGAAATTAGTGGCGTTAAAACAAATTTGCGTTAACGCGTTATTATCGCGTTAGCTTTGACAGCCCTATTATGAACGTCTACATTTGGAAATAGTGAGGGATACGTTACATTTCAAGTAGTACTTAAGTAGTATTCTATAGTATCCCAGTGTTAAAATATTTGCTTTGAGCCCATTTAATCATCATTTCCACTGTAAACGGACTATATTTTCCTGTGTCCTACATTACCAAGATTTTCTTTTACACTGCCACAGTCTCAAACTCTGTCAATAATTTAGCTTAATAACATTGGTAATGTTTGGCTTCACTGGTGCCTGAGAGTGGCCCGTTTGCCATTTATAATCAATTTCACTGCTGATCCTATTTGTATTTCCAGCTCTTCACTATCTGCTTACACAGCATTACTTATTGCTGGGTTTCATTATCAGGTGAGCAGCTAGCCATGGCGCGGAATGAGAAGAGAAGCCTTGGCTAAAGTAAACACTTGAAACACTCATTTTATTTTCAAAGTCTGCCCAGTCCCACTGAGAATCGATTATTTAACGGCATTCCCCATCGGTATATTAGCTGAGCGAAAAGAGAGAGACATTAGAAAATATGTTTTTTTAATGTATCAGTTTGTTTTTATGGTATGGCAGATGAAAGAGAAATATATAATATGGCAAGTGAGATACTATAAACCTCAATTACACAGTACATGGTATTCATTTGTCAGTGCCTTCATGTTAGACTCAGCTGTCTGACACCTAATTATCAATATGATGACCATTCATAGATTCACCAGTTTAGGACCCAAGACCACACTTATTCAGAGAAATAACTGTAGCTGTAAAACAAGCTTCAACGTATATATGACCCACATATTAAGAATTAATAGTAATAAGAGTGTAAGGGTTAAAGCCGCAGGGCCCAGACAGCCGATACAGCAAACACACACTCTATACTGTGCTGTGCATTTTAATTGGCTGCATCAGTAGATAAAGTAAGATGTGCTTTCACCCGATGGGCCCGAACTGGCCTTAGCTTTTGAAGTCAGTGCACGAGACATTACCTCTATTGCCCTCTTTAGCATGACTGCAAAACAAGTTGAAAGGCTTAGCATCTAATATGAGTGTTGCCTATATTATGTATTAAAATTCTAGAACTTTGTAAATGTATGAATGTTACTTTTTTGTTTTTCTGTTGCATGTAAACATAAAGCAGCATGTCATCAAATTGATGTGAGTATTAGTTTCACACTATGTAAGCATGTATGTACAATACTGCTTGGATTTAGAGTATAGGCTTTTCCTGCAGTTCTGGCCTTTGTCATGGCTTGACCCTGTCTGCCCTTTTTAGTGTAAACGGTTATATGTCGGATGAACAACATTATCTTCATAAAGATAAATACACATTTCCTGTGAGATAAAGCATACATACAGAGGAAACAATGCTAGAAGATTGCACTGGTTGCCCTTGTTTCTTTCAACCCTCCGGTAACATATGTTAATGTAACCTTCCCAAAGGGGTGGAAATCACAAATGGCAATTTATGCGCAGTAAAGATACTCTTCAGCATCAACTTTATCCCCTACTTTTCCATTTGTATTCCGATCAAGTCATCAAATCCTGAGGGTTTTAACTCACATACGGCACCAAAATGTGTATAAACCAGAAATTAAGTACTTATTCAACAGCATTCCAAATGTCATATGCTGAGCTACAATTACTCTCAGGAGACTGGTCAGGAGGGAATCGGTGCCATGCTGGATGGTTATGGTTTCACAACTTCTAAAATTTTGCCCACAAAAAGGGCACATACCATTTGTGCTGACATCAACTGACAGCTTGTGGGGCCAGAAAACAAACTACCAACAGCTTACAGCATGACAAACAGTGGAGACTAGTAAACATTATGTATCTGTCATATAGCAATGGGGAATACAGATGGAGAAGGTTTTGTGTTCTTATTTGCCAATAATTAAAAGTTGTCCAAAGATGGAAGTTATATTCCGCTTAGTGATGGTTGCATAGAGCCTATTAGAGTGAAGGCCATATACCTGGTATCACCCCTCTTGATATGATTGGTTGATATGGTTCGGGTGGGTGACCTCGACACCGCGGCTACACCGCCCAATCACTACTGCGCAGACTCTGGCTCCAAATGATGTCAAAATCTCAAGATGGCAGCTCCCGTATTTGGGATATCTGGCTTCACTTCTGTACGGTGGGAGGAAGTGGAGACGTGTCGTCCATCTTTATATACAGTCTGGTTTTGAGAAAAATGTTTATAGTAAACAAAAAAAAAATCTCCTCTTTTTCTTTTCTTCTTCTTAAAGATAAGATAGTAGTTAGAGTGAAATGGTGTGGGACATACTGTATGTGTGGCGTACTTTGTTTCTGGGTATAGCTAAATTGGCTACTGTAGCATTTTGAAAGTGACAAACTGCCCTTTGACATTTTGCCCATGTCATCACCATTCCAGACAAAATCGCTGGGAAAAGTGGTCAGTTTTTAGTGTATATAAAAAGCAGATTGAGGTGGTCTTGGTTGCGAAAGAATAGTCAGCACTGCGAAGCTTCTCCCAGGGGAAAAGTTTGGAGGGTGATAACAGCAGCTTTTATCACTAGTTGTATGGTTGACTGCGTCCTATATTGTTCAGGGACAGGCAGACTCATCCATCTCCATTGGCTTTCATACAGTAGGCGGCTCTGTGGATCAGGGAGAGAGCATGAAATGTCAGGGTGATTTGGTTGGCCATTTACCTTTTTGAGAATCGCTACTGTTATTGTAGTTTCTCTCTTGTGATGCACCCCTCACTTCAATGGAATTGTTAAAATATCACAGGGAGAAGAGTTTGTAAAACTTGGTAACAAAGAGCTGTGTTGAAAAGATGATGTGTTTTCTAATAGTACTCAGTTTGTCTCTACTTCAACAAGTCTTTTTTTGTGACACAGTACTGTGGTCATTGTCAAGACATTTGTCAAGCGATTTCTTGAAAGTGCATTACCAAGAACACCCCAACCCCAACAATTTGATGATGTGATGTCTTTGTTCTGTCCTGTTGAGTTTGAGTTTTTGCAGTTGGCACCTTTAGTTCAGTAATGGTAGCCATGTCTCTTATATGGTGGCTGACCACTCCATCTGTTTATTCCAGACAGATCAATGACAACCTGTTTACTAGAGATGTTAGAGCAGAACGTGTTTATCTTCAATACGCTGGCTAAGTTCAAAGTTGTATTAATCAGTGACAGAAAGGCAACAGTTGTGGGTGGAGGACATATGAGGAAAAACAAGGAGTTGCTCCTTGCTGGATCAATTTATACCTGTCGGTACGTATGTAGTTGCATAGTGGAAGAAGGTTTGTCTCTTTGAATACCATAGTTACGAGGCATACTGAGTTTAGCCTATGATTTATCAAAGATAGCTTAATGTTGGCTTTGTTAACAAACTATGAGGATATATGTAGACAGGCCTCAAGTGTTCAACAAGAGTTTAACCAAAATTTAAAAAGAAAAACAGTGATTTAAATCTGTCCTATTGTAGTCCTTCATCTCCAATAATTGTAAAACAAACTCAACCTCACCATTATTATGTGCAGGGATGCACACACAACATGTCAATCTTTACATCCCTGGAGGCACACAATGTTTACATCACATTATTTTAAAGTGATGTTCATGGTTGGATTATCAGTGTGAAATTTAATTTACGAGAGCACACCGTCTTTCATTTTTAAACTATTTAACGTACCTCATTTTACACAAGAGTGGATCTAACACTCACTGTTTTCAACAGTCATCAGCTCTGTGATGGGAAAATATAATCTCCAATCAGCACCTAGCAACTCCACATACTTTTCACAGAAAACTGAAGCTTTATTATTCCTAGAATATGTTACATTAAGGATAATGCAAAACACTCTTTGTCCTATGGATAATTCTGCAGAGTAAAAACATAGTTTGACATTTGTTGAAGCCCTTCCTTGTCTTGACAACTCTATCTAATGCACACTACTTTCCTTAAACACTCATAAGTCTTTGACACACAACCCACCTGCATTTAAAAGGAATCATCAAAACAGATGGAAAAGCTATATTTCATTTCAGTGATGATCTGGAAATACTGTGTGCTTTGAAAAAGTCGACTATTAGGAGCAATTCAGTGGAGGAAAACAGAGCCAGCACAGGGATCATATTTCTGAGATTGAGTGGCCATAAATGTAGCAACAGTAAATAGCGCTTATACCAGCACTGTGGATAAATGTCACACCTTGAGAAGAAATGTTGTTTTCCTTTTTTATAAAAAAATATGGTGGAGTAATGTCTACCTGAGCAGAGAATGAAGTTGCTCTCCCTCTGTGTGTGTTTTGCAATCAGAGCTTCTCTGTGCTTTGTTGACAAAGCCGGGCCGTAAGGAGGCAATAGAAATGCTCTGAATTTTGCATTTAGCACCTTTAAGTGGCTGAAACACGACCTTGAGTTTTCATAATGTGCAAATGACGATGGCTAACCACGACATGAAAGCAATTTCATCGGCGAGCGAAATCCTAGACTGGCTGAAATCACACATGCCGTCTGTTAACGGCAAGACTGCGTGGACACATGCATGCATGGAGGCACCTCGGCATCAATCACCATGCAGCCAGAGTTTTAATAGGAAACAGAACAGCATAATAAATAACACAAGTCAAGCGTATACTGTTACTAATGATCTTTAGATTAGCCATTATGAGGCGCAAAAGTGCTGGGAGTCACTTAATTATTCTCCGTGGATGTCGGGGCCATTGTATCACAAAATACAAGTCAGCCAGCGAAAGAAACGATACTATTGAAGAGAGAGAAGTTATGAACGTAGAGAGTGTATGTATGTGTATCCTGCATATTCTGTAATTGAACATTATAATTATATGCTCCTGCAAATGTGTGTGGCCTTGCAGGTTAATATAAAGCCGCAGATAGAGATTTATGTGTAGGTGTCCTGATGCAATTAGGTAATGAGATTCTGTGTTCTCGTATGTACACGGGGAAGCCTTATATAATGTTGAAGAGAGCAGAAAGTTGTCACTGTGCATGTTGAGTGTCTATGAATTTATGAATTTTCAGCAATATTATAAATGAGTTCTGTATTTAAATTATGTACATTATACTGTATGTGTGTGCAGTATTGCTGAGTAGACTGATAGAGCTTGAGAGAGCGAGCAGATGCACTATGGATTTGCTTGTGTGTCTGTGGAAATGAGAAATGTTGTAGAGTGTACTTCTCCCTGCGTGCCCTTTTGATTAATGGGATGGCAGAGTGGCATAATGCGGAGATCGTCCCATAACTGAAAGGTTATAGGTTTTGTCCCTGCCATAGCCAAAAAGCAGCTATCAATAGCCGTATGTCCTTGAGCAAGACAATGAAGCCTACTCACCCACCCATTGTAAGCCACTCTGAATAAGAACATCACTTAATCCCCAAATTTCTGTCTTTATATGAGCCTTTTTGATGAATGTTTCAATAACCCACGTGTGAGAGGAATCAGAAGTGATTCAGGGTTATTCTAAGTGCCATCAACTCTACACCAGTATGATTTCACAGATTTTTCAGGTGGAGATAGTATTTTTAGATTTTAACAATTGCTATAACTGCTACTTCACCTCTCAGCTTTTGTTAAAATCTGGAGAGGCTATGCATTTTGTCACTGCAGAGATGTTAGTAACACTAACACTATAGGGCAATATGTCTAACTTTGAATAATCGCTCTATAAAATAAAAGATATAATAATAATCGAACTGTTACACCATGAGGTTTCTAAATTTTTCCAACATAACCCCTCTTTCAAAGACAAAAAGTGGTCATGCCCCCCACCCAAGCCAGGTTGGAATTTCATTGAATTTTATAATGAATATGACCTGAATTTTTTTCTCCACGCATGTACTAGTTACACATGAAAACCTTACAACCTTACAACAACCTAAATTGCAAGCGTTATGCTATTTGTTTATGCTATTTAGCGTTCTTCCCGACAGCTAACATGAGATGGTACCAATGGATTCCTTAGGTTTTCTCGTTTCATGTGATGCCAGTGTCTTCACTATAGCTTTAAAACTGAGCCCTCTACAACGCGTTATTAGTCTGCAGCGGATTGTTAAGAGGTTAATAGTTTATATAATAAAAGGTTGATACTTGATGTCCGTGTATCGATACAATATTGCCACACAAAATATCCTAATACTATGCTGTATTGATTTTTCCCCCGACCCCTAGTAGCCTATATATAGACGTTCAGTACATACACAAGTATATTATTAGAGTAAGCAGGTAGATGGGTATCGTAGGCAGCTATTTGTGATTTCATTCTTGCTGTGCCAGAATTCTTTAATCACTGCCTTTCACTGCCTGCAAGAGAGTTAATAAATCTGTCACCATCAATTAGCAGCTATCATTCTTTTTCATCCTGATTCAAAGTGAGTATCATGACACTTTGATTTCATTTAGAGTCATTGCTCACCTCCTTGAGCAGACTCTTCCTGATGAAGAGAGAGAAAACAATTAATGTCCTCATGCATGCTTGAGTGTATTCCAGTATATTCCACTGTATTCCTGTGGTGATGGTATCTTTTTGTGAGGCCAGTTGAAAGACACAAAGTGAATGTGGAAAGCAGCGGCAAGAAAAGGATACACAGTATTAAATGAGAATGAGATTGTAGACACTGAGTAGGAGGGGAAAAAGGGACTTTATTAAAAGTGTCATGTGATCGTGTTGTTTACTCCTGTAATCCTCCCACCGCTGTCCTCTGGGACCCGTCTCTGCTAGGGGCCCCGGGGACTCTGTGGTGGTGAGAAATGAAAATCTTTGAGTGTTTCTGCATTTTGTGTTTTATGTTTATGAGCTCATGTGTGTGCGTGGCGTTTTGCAGTCTTAATATGTGTTATTGTTTAAGTCTGTTTTGCTATATTTAAGTATTTATTTCTGTTGTTCACATACATACATTTATGATGGTATGTGCATATGTTCCCCAGGCCCCGTGTGCTGTACATACAGTGCAGCCACAGTACAGTGACTGCAAATGATTTCCTTTCTTTCCTCCCTTTTGTTTTTCGATTTGCAGGAGAATATAGAAATGATCATCATCTGACAGCATTTGTGGAAATGAAATGCTTTTCTAATTTGGTGCATTCAGACTATCCTCCGACTCATTTGCATTGTTATCCCAGATTTCCTTTGAGGACCCTTTTTACCTCCCAAACAGCTGAAAAAACATCGACCTATTAAAAATGACAAGGAGTATTAGATGAAAGCACTGAACAAAATTGAAGCAGATAAGTGGATCTACTCGCTGCCGTCAGTTTCGAAGCTACAAAGTTGTACTAATGAATATTAATAACAGTTATCGGAACAAACTTGTCAGTGAAATAGAATATGTCCAAACGCTTTAGGTGACTTGAAGCTGCAAAGAAATATTTCTGAAGTGTTTATACAGTGCATTGTTTTTAATCATATATTTTTTTGATGAGTAACTTTTCAAAGCTCCCAGTTGGCAATAGAGAGACATTGTTTTACAGATGTAAAAGACTTGCAGAGTAAGGCTGTATTTTGGTCTCTTTCATAATAAAACATTATATTCATTTATATTTTAGGCCTTTTTTGAGAAATAATAAGGAATAGTGCTTCTCTGTAGTCAGAGCTGTTTCCTGTTTATTGGTCTGGTGTCAGAATGAAAAGGACTTGAGTATTAGGTGGTCGGTTCCTAAAATATTTCTCTCCAACCACTTTTGTACTGACCCGTAACTATGACCCTTTTCATGCCGTAAAAGCTGCATTATTTGAATAATTTTCCATTTATCCAACATCAGTCTTTGCATTATGATGCTAAGAGACACCCATGACCTTCAATGGTGACCTCATTGTGTCTATCTAGCCACACAAACAGCTTTATACAGTACATGAAATCAGAAATGATTACATTGTTCTGAAAAGAAGGTAAACTTTGTTAGTATAATTGATTGGGTTAATTTGATTGTTTAAAAAAAGGGAACACCGTGTTCAGCATTCCCCTCCACGCTGGCTCCCACCATTATGTCTATAATTCAATTAAAACCTATCTGGGATAACACAATAAAGCCATTGAGATCATTCCCATTGTGGTGCTCGTGGTCCATAATTAACATCACTATCTCCTGCCTCGCCTGTTCAAAGAGAGTTAAGGGCAAAAGAAGGCCATGGGAACTCCATAAAAATGCAAATCTCAGTCACCTGTTTAATGCAAATCACCGCAGAGGTCAACGTGAATCCGGTTTGATTCAAACTTCCTCATACACAATAGGCAATTTTTTTTATTTTACTTGCTATAGTTCGCCTTGTTAAGAGAAAATGCGTTAATGTTACATAGTCGACAAACACAGACAGTAAAAGGTTCAACATCTTTTGTTGATATCTCAAGTCTTTTTTTATGATGTGCAGCAGACCTTTGCATGTGTCCCCTGTTGATTGTTTGTTTGCTCAAAGGCTTAATGCTAACATTTTGGCATAAACATATTCCAGTACTTGGAGGAGCAATCCTGCTTGATATTGTATTTAATAGGGTTGTAATTTTTTTGTGGAATTCTACTGCCTTTTGAACGGGATAAAGTGAAATAGTTGATCTATAATGGTCAGTTAGTAAGAGCAACAGGTTGATCCTTGTACTCCAGTGGGGGGGTTGAGGTGGGAATCACGATACGATACTGTCACAATACTTAAGTCACGATATGATCTTATTGCGATTTTAAACATTTTTGCGATATGCGATTAGATATCTTGCAATTTATTACCTTTTTTCAACTGCAAACTATGCAGTTTGTCAACATCTGTTTTATATAATAAGATACAGTTTTCAGTCTGTTCATCTCCGGGTATTCATTCACATATGGACCCCTTTGAAAATGGCCATGCCAGTTTTATATGCCATATTTCTTTATATTTCTTTATAATTTTTTTTCACCCTTGGCTTTGTCACTTTTCCCCCTCTTTTCATCTGTCCATCGTTCTCAGACTGTCCCCATACAGTAACAGTCCTTTTCTTTCTGAGTCTAATGTTTGGCTCCATACCGTCATGGCTGACTGTGTTCCCAGCAGGTCAGTCAGCCAGCTGGGCCGCCAGCCACTGATGGCCTCCTGTACCCACAGTGGTGGCGTCCAGCTCCATGTTCTCCATGCCAGGTGGGTCTCCGTAGAGACCCGGAGTGGTCGATGACTCACCACCACTTTATCCCCCCATTCTCGTCCCATCGGCTTTCATTTTTTTCAACGTAATGGAGCTAATGTTCAGCCTTGTGGACAGCTAACAGGGAGGCCTGGGCCTTATGCAAACTTTATGATGGCGGAGACCGTCGTCTCCTCTGCACGCTGTATAAATGATGTGTCGTTCGGCGCTGCACTTATTCTAACCCTGATTTCTGCTGAATTATTGATGATCAACAGGGTCAGGGTTTGCTTTTAGTGCTCCCCTGTGGGGCGTTCCAGGGCTTAGCGCTGCATCTGCACTCATAATATCATCACCACCCAGACGGCACAGAACAGACTCTCAATGCAGCCGAACTTCCATGTTACGAAGTAATGGGCGTGTAAGTGAAGAGGTGGACAGTGTGTGAGGGTGTGCATGTGTCTCTATATTTAAATTTTTATGTATGGTTGACATTTGAATGAACTTTTGTTGTTGCAGCCATTTTCCATATTTGTTAGTGAGAGCATGCGTCAGGTATATTTCATCTTCAGCTCCAGTGTTTTAGGAAAATTCACAGCTGATTAATTAAATTAACCTGCTTTTTGAAGCTGCTCACAGCTGACAGACATTGCTAACCTTTTCTGCCTCTTCCCCTAACGCATATAAACAATTGATGAAAATTGTGTCTCCTACTGTTTAGAGGAAATTAGTTGATTTAGACAGCTGTGTTGAAGCAATCACCAGATCAAAAATAGCTTTATGTTGCCTCCAGCTATTCAGTTCCACCCAATGCACAAAGGAACTTTCTGTGTACAACTCTATTGCATATCAAAGCTGGCCTTGTTCCTTTTGTTCAGGTCCAAACTAAGGTCCTTCGGTATTATTCGGCATTTACAAAATGAATATCAAACACAGGGATATCTTAAACTCTAGTAATGACTCACTCTGCAATAAAAAACCACAGGGCAATAACAATATCTCTGTCTGAGCGCTGCAAAAGAGTGGGACTGTTCTTAATGACTGTTACCATCTACTCTGTGATGAAATCCTCCCTCTGCCCTCTTATATTCACTACTTTCTAGCAAGGCAAAATAGCTGTAACTACTATGCCATCAGTCATCAGGGTATTTAACAAGACTTATTATCAGGGTGTGTGCCTCTGAAGTTTGTACGATTGCATTTTAATGTGGGCTCATACCTTAACTTTTACTTACCCCTTTACTACTTTGTCTTTTACTTTGTGTCTTTGCTCTTTTTTTGCTCTCAATTTGAGTGTTTATCTGCTACGAATCATTTGTCATTTCTGACTCATTCATAATAAACTGAAGCTGAACTGAATAATTAATTAACTACTCGGTTTATGGGACAAGCACAATCCTAAAAACATTGAGGCATTTTCACTTCATGAAATGTTTAGTCTAACGGCCGCGATACACAGGGTGCATGAGCAGCGCCCGACGGCTGCCTCGCTGAGCGGCTGCGTCTCTCACGCGTCTCCAAACCGGCAGCGTTTCTGCTGCTGCGCTGCTGCTGCTGCCGCTGCCAGACGTTTCTTTCTACATAGAGTTTGCCTTACATAATGACCATTTCATTTTATTATAAATGTCCTTTATATTTGTTTAAAACAGAAAGGTTGAGAAGTTGTTCTCATTTGTAAATAATAGTTATAATCCACAATTAAAAGCCGGTACTCTATTCATTTATGGAGCCCTGCAGGTCACTGCATTTTCCACAACGCTGTCCTGCAAATATTTCAAAATAAAAGCCTCTTGAGTTAAAAATAAATAAATAAATACGTATTTACTTTCTTTCATGTCTGTGACATATTCTACAGATATAGACATTGAAACTGTGGTAATGATGCTGGTATGATGTCAATATACTATCAAAAGAACATTTTCACTGTCTAACTTTGCTATAAACCGAGCATGACATGCAGAAAAAAATAGTCGAGACTTGGAATCTCTAGAAGAGATGCAGCTGACACACAGCTGGGTTATGCTGGGTTTATAGGGCTTTTTATTAAGTAAAGGTTTTTCTAGGTTTTCTAACTTTAAAGTTTTAAATGGCTGTTTTGCCAAATAGTTGACAGTAATTTTATAAATCGTTGTGACCTCAAGAGTGCAAGCAAACTTCTCAAGGATTCAAGCAGATCATTTCTGTAGGCGTACATTCATGTGATCCTCCATTCGCAGTATCCAGCAAAGTGTTACACAGTTGGCTGAGTTCACGCACAAGTATGTTTTATTACTTTATTGCCAACAGTATTTACTTTTTAATACCAACACTGATAAAGTAACTAGAGCATTTGTTATTTATGTATTTTTCATTTTAACTGAAAAATCACATTCCGAAGCGAACATGCGGTGCTTTAGCAAGCTGTCCTGTTTTTGCTGAGCACGCACACAGACAACAGCAAAAACAAGACGGCATTCACACAAAAGATCCATTAGGATAGTCCATGAATATTAGATAAATACACTCTATTACACTTTTTTTTTTCTTGCATGACAGAGAGGGATGTCTGCTCTTTGTGGTTCTTTTGTGTGTTCATGTGTATGTGTGTGTTCCTGAGTACAGTCATTTTCTCCATAGCTCTCCCTCATAAGATATTTACATGGCCATCTATTATGGATTGTGATCTGATTGAAGCTGAGTGTTCCCATCATGTCCCCTCTGTGAACTCATCACACAAGCACCAGGTTTTAAAGAAACCGAATTCAACCTCATTTTGGTCTCCAAAGCAAACTGAAGCACAAGTGACGGCTATTGTGTTTCATACTTTATATCAAACTTCTAAGGTTGTTTTGTGCATCCTGTGTTGTGTTTGACATATTTTCTCTATTGACATTCCACGTGCCATGAGCCAGTCGGCGATGCTGGGGATCCGTACACCTACAATGTACCCGACCCCAATGCCTATCCCTGCGAGGGGTGGGCCCATAGGGTGGCGGCTCCAGTATCGAATCGGGAGATAGGTGTATCGTCCCAGCCCCAGCAAAGATGCAATCTCAAAACAACTATTGTATTCTTTCTTTTATGGTGCAGTCACACTCCTGTGTGAGTTTTAAGTCGGCACAAACAATGCCCTCGGCGTTTCCACCACAACAAGTCATAAGGAGTTTGCTGCTTGTGTTAACCGTATTCCCTCCTTCAAATTTAACTAAATATAAATCCAAGTTGGATTCACAGAATACCCACATCTCCAGGCAAGAGGCATCTTTCTGGCTTCATGTAAACAAACTGGCTGTTCCAACAAGCCCTAAATCCCTAATCCTCAACACATTGGGGAAGATCCACCTCTCTCTCTGTCTCTGTACACCCCACTCTATTTTCAAATTTCTCTCTTTCCCCTCTCGCTCTCAAACTCTCCTGTCCCCGCTCACTATCTCTTTCTGTCACTCTTACTCACAAACACAGTCAAAACACACACACAAACACACACACTGACCGCTCAGTGGTTGTCCCTCGGATGCTTGGCCTTCATTCATACCACCAGCTGCCCTCAACTCACCCCTCCACCGCTCCACTTTCTCCCTGGCTGATTTCCCCTGCTCTCTTCTCTCTCCAGCCTTTCTCTATTCATCCTCCATCCTCCTCTCATCTCTCACACCTCCCTTTTTCCTGTCTGTCACCCTCCAGTCTTATCTTTTCCCCCCCTCCGTCCTCATCTCATTGTGTCTCACTCTTCCCACTGCTTTGTATTTCATCTAGCCCTCACCTCTGCCTCTGATTTTCATCTACCTTTCCTCTGACCTGTGACGCTCCTCTTACAACCCAGCTCTGTCTCATCTCTGTGTCCTCCTCATCCCCCTTCACTTTATTTTCTTCTCTTTTTTGTAATATGGCATATTTAACATGGTGTAGCTGTCTCCAGAAGTCAAATTCAGGTTACAGTACGCCATCTGGAAGTGAGATACCCTGATTATAGTAAGATTGTAATGGTGTTGAAGCCATCAAACCTAATTAATATTTTGTTTCTTTTAAATGCCATCTCAGAGTGAGTGTATTGTATACATCAGACCGGCAATACGTCATCCAGAGTAGGCTCGCATGACCACACCCCCTTATGGGGGAAAGCAATCCTGTGTCCCTCATAGACGGTAACAGAGTAAACAGAAGAAGTTGAAGCATGTCTCCAAACTTCTACTTTAAACAAAACAGTAATAGTAATAATGCTATGCCTTAGATATACTTGAACTCCCTCGCTGGAGGCAACGACTCACTCCCCACCCGGAGGGTTCAATCCACCGGTTTCCGTCAGAGAACCATGGCCTCAGACTTGGAGGTACCAGGTACCAGGAAGAGCTGGAAAACATTGCTGGAGAGAGGGATCTCTGGAATTCCCTGCTTAGCCTGCTGCCCACGTGACCCGGCCCCGGATAAGTGGAAGAAAAATGGCAATGCCCCAAAAGGAGGCGCGGCCTTGATTTTTTGCAAAGTACCCGTATGTGCCGGTCTGACGTATATAGAGTACTGTTTATGCTCCAAGTTTTTCAGCACCTTGAGTAAACTTTTCGATGCAGGGCTTAAATGTAAGTACTTAGTTCATATGTCATTAAAATTAATTTGCATACAAGGTGTGTGTGAGATGAAAACGGTTGCTGCAAAGGTGTGAAGACTTGCAGTTAAAGTGTAAAATGTAACTTTTAAACAATTGAATGAAAAGCAATTTGAGGTGCATATGAAAGGTGCTAATTAGAAAGCACTCAATCCCAACATCCAGACCCACTCACAGACTTGGTGGGGCGTTCCCGCAAACTCCACAAGGGTTTAGGGCTGTCCCACTGTCAAATCGTCAGATATTTCGAGCCCGTTATGCACACTTTCTTTGTAGGCTTGCCTGAGGGAATTACCCACAGTTTATAGCTTTTTACGTTAAACACCGGTTTTCCAGGGAAGCCCGGAGGCATTTAAAAGAAAACGCAATGGAAAAATTCCATTAGCTTTTTGTCGAGGGAACCAGGGTGATGCTAACTTCCTGGTTGGCCTACAAAAATATGTCATCCCTGCAGCACTCTTTAGAGACAATGTGTAAAATACCTTATTAGACAATGTTTAAAAAATCCTTTTAAAATTCTGATCTGCAGCTGCAAAATTCAATTTGATTAAAATCTGTTCTGAGCTAGCCAGTGAACTTACAATGGAACAAAGTAATAAGGCCTACATTAGGAGCAGTAATAGACGAGGCATATGTCGCATCCTTTAATTTAGGGAGGAATAAAAATGAACCCAACCCGATTCAAGCACCGGAGAATAAGGCTACTGGCCCAAATCCAACAAGGTCAAAAGGTCACTTTACGTTTCTCTCTTCCACCTCTTTTCCTTCACTTGTTCTTCCTCATCCGTGTCATCTCGTCCCTCTCCTCCCTCCTCCCTGCTCCCTTCCTTTATTCGCTGTCTCTTTCCTCCTCCTGTCCTGCTCTCTCTCCTCACTTCTGGAGTAATGACAGCCAGCTGTCAACAGCACACCGGCTCTCCTGACCACTGAGCAGACCCGACAGCAGCACTGATGAGATCGCTCACTGAACGTCTCTCTCTGGGCACAGCTCGGTCAGAGCTATTTAAGGTGGCGGTTGTCCTGTTTTATTTATTCATTAGTTTCCTTTTTTTTTTTGCCGTGGTTGTGTCTGGTGTGTTTTTCTGTGCATGTTTATTCATGTGTGCGTGCCTGACCCTTACTTGGCTCATTTTTCTTTTGCGCCTGATGGTTTAAATCCCCCCAAAAATACATATCTGACTATTTTCTCCATGATGCCGTTTGGGTACCTTGAGGCAAATCAACATTTAAACATTAGACCTGTCAGTTGTATAAGAGGGGGAGAGTGTTAATGTTTTATTCGGTACTTCTAATTCTGGGCCGTTCCTTTTGTGGCTCTGTCTTTACCTGTCTGATTC
The DNA here is from genome assembly GCA_916701645.2 of Sebastolobus alascanus. Lineage (NCBI taxonomy): Eukaryota > Metazoa > Chordata > Actinopteri > Perciformes > Sebastidae > Sebastolobus > Sebastolobus alascanus. The sequence continues at coordinate 1,944,541 of CAKAOJ020000080.1, forward strand.
GACATGGTCTTTATCAAGTGTCTGCTGGGGTTACTGCTGGTCATGACTATGACTATTCACTTTGAAAGCATCAGGTGTGAATTAAATATCACTGTTATAGCATTGATAGTGCAGACAAAAGTGTATCATCTTCAAAACTCATGCTGCTCATTTGACTGGGCATAATTTGGTGTACCGACACTTGGCCAATTACTTGATTTTTTTTCATGAAAGCACCGTTTTGAGCTCAACTTTTGTCGGACTCCGTGTTTCTATTCATTCCTGTCGCTCGCTTTGAAAGCGCCGCAACGGACGAGTAACGACTGATTTGTGTAATTGAAATAAGGAGTTATCTATACGATACGTCCTCATTTCACTACAAAAATCTAAATTAGGTGGCAGCTGGCTGGAGGGAGATTGCCTGAAAGTTTCCTACTTGCTGTTGGCTGTATTGTAATTTCCAGTAAATATCACAATATAAATTTTGAGACGGCCATAACATATGAGTCGCATCATTTTCATGCCCATCATGCCTTTCCGTCCTGTATGGAAGAATCTGCATTTGTTATGTTTCTCCACTCTTTTATCAAGATTTTTTCTTTTGTACTGCATACACTTGTATAATTAAGAGATTTTTTTAGGCCGACTTCACAAACGGTATTCCCAACTTTCAGGGACCAGTTCAAGAATGATTTTTTTGTAAATGGTCTTTTTTTATGCTGTTGTTTATTATGTAGCCTTAGTTTACCAGTCGTTTGTTCGTAACAAACACTATAAGCAGAAGCCGGTGTCCTCACCCGGCCCTCAGTGGTCAAAAGGCTGCAGGAACTCTGCTTTTATAAACTGAGAGCTCTGTGGCAGATTTTAGTCCAGCTTTTAGCCTTTAGCACTGTGGGTCACAGTGTATTTTCTTTTAACATTATTTTATGTTTCACAGAGATAGTCTATAAAGACCTATGCAGCCCTCCAGATTCCCCCCCCAGCTTTATGAAGGCCTTTCATTTCCAAGTTGAATCCTCTCTCTGTGGTTTATCATCTTTCTCCCCATGTATCTCTCCGTCTACGCCATCTATCTGTTATTCTTCTCACTGGATAGGCTGTGTACCACCAGTGTCATCATGACCGCAACAGCACATCTCAGTGGTTCTTATTTATTTCTGAGGAAACCCCCCTCAGTGAGCCCTTTCATAACCCTCAACTCAATTTAATATAATTCTAGCTTCATACTTAATATTTTTTGGCTGAAAGGCAATGGAAAGTTACTTTTCCCTTCTTCCCCTGAAATCAGTCATTGTTGTCTCTTACATCACTTTGCAATATCCTCACCTCAGTTTACAGAGCCGAACTCATCTCTGCTTAATTGGATCAGTCTGATTAACACTCCTTGTGGTATTAGGTCTGACTCATCGTTCATGTAATTGGATTTCTCTCTTTCGTCTGCATGTGCCATTAAAACAGATATAAAGAGTAGACAGATATGGAAACTACTGCATGACTTCAGCAAAATCAGTCAAATATACTAAATAATCATATAACTGACATCACATCCTCCCACAGTCTTTACAGTTTATGGGCCCTATTTAAACGATCTATAGCGCATGGTCTAAAGTGCATTTAGGTCGTGTCCAACTCCACCTTTACTAGTTAAGCGGTGCATAATCTGGGAGCAAAGTAAGGCGCAAGGGGCAACAGGGGTTGTATTTAGTCTCTTAATTAATCATAGGTGTGTTTTGGGCGTAACAGGAATTACACCAATCAGTGTCCTCTCCCATTCCCTTTAAAAGCCAGGTGCACCTGCACCAGGCACCTTGCTATATAAATGGCAGATTCGGCAAATGGGAGGAAACAGATCTGCTCGTGCGTGAAGTGAAAGTTTGCGAGCAGATGTATGTAGTGCTTGACCAGTGGACCCTCTGCCCCCACCGTCTCCCAATCCTCTGTCCCATGAACAACTCCATTCCACTGCATATGAACCTATTTAACCGATGCTGGCGGCAGGCGGAGGCAAAATTCATTATATGACAATAAGCACAAGGCTAAATATGATAAACATGTATTGATAAATAATGAAAACTGCATTGCTTTCCGATGCAACCCATGGGGGGCTCGGACCGGTCGAGCGGAATCCTCCGGAGATGCCTTACGCGCAGGCTTGCAGCAGGGCACTGCCGGAGAGGCGGTGCGTAACGCGCTGATCCATCAGCCTCAAAACGCCTCCGTTTAGGGGGAGAGGGGCCGGCAAACTTTGAAGTAGCCTACGTCTACACTCGCACACGCAGAGAGAGGAGGAGAGGAGACGCCACAGAGGCGTGTATGCACCGTGATCTCTCTGGTCAGGAGCGCGCTGCAGGTTGATCAATACAGAACGCCTGAGAGCCTCACTTATATATTATATTCCATCATATTTTGAATTGTCACCTGCCGCCTGAGTTTTGCGTTTTCCTTTACATAAATACAAAATTCTCTTGCGTCTACACTGTGTTTAACTGAGGAGGAGGAGCATATGTAGACGCATCTTACAATCTGAATAATGTGCCCTTTAAATAGCAGGAAAATACTGCGCCAGACTTTAGACCAGGTTTTTGTTGGTCAATGGCACAATCGCTTTCTGCTGCCTCAAGATAGCAATGCGCCAACAAAGCACCTGACCACACCTCATTTTAAGACCAACACGCCCATGCACACACAGATGGGCACCAGTACATTTGTTACTTACACAACGTGGGCGCTGGGCATGAAAATGACAACTGCCTCGGTCTGAAACTAGCAATGACAGTTGCTGCCTGGTGTAAGATAGGGCCCTATGTGTTTCAGCATGGCATGATTGGAAAATAGAAGGTTACAACATTTCTTTCTGATAGAGATTTCTATAAGGCCACACAAGCTGTTTCTGAGTCCTTGTATCCTAAAGAGTGTAAAGCTGCAGGCTATTGAATGCTCTGCGTCACAACTCGGTAACATATTTGTAACAATACACTCGCACGGTAAGTGCAAACAAGCCAGCAAGTCCCACTTGTTTATATATTGTCAGGTATATTATGAGTGCAGTCCAATACCATTACCATCAGAATAATGCTGCCTCAGTAATTGTGTATGAACCGAAGCCAGCTTTCTCAGCTGCTCCTTCCCTCTAGTTGTTTTTATTTTATCGCCTCTCTTTAGCGTCTAGACAAGGTGTAAGCACTGCATCTGCATCCACACACTGATGACAACGATGCTGTAAATAGAAATTCCTTCACTCTATTACAATCTTGTATCTCAAACCTCAGTGACAAAACACCAACAACTTGATGAACACTTTTAGTTTGCACAGCAGACATGAAACATAAATACATATGTAAATAAATAAGATTACAGCAGGCAGTTGGAGATATATCCATCATATATTTATGCAAGCACAAAGGCATCTAAAAAATCAATAGGGGATGTACTGCCTCTATATCTGCACACACTGTTCACACAGTAATTCAGCATACATCCTCCACTCCATCAACAGTCTGCGTAAGTACAAAGCTCGAGATGAGGTGAAGTGAAAAGCTCTATTCACACAGGACTAATATTACCTGGGGGGGACGCCCAGTGATTTGTAATAATAGCGCAGATCATCAGGGATTTTAATCTTCCATGTCTGCCAAGACAGAAGTCCCCTTGATAATACTAAACTTATGCAAATGGTGGTCTCAAACATGGTGTATTTCTCAGCCACAGATTCTTAATCTTTTTTTTATCTTAGATGTGAAATTGGTTATTTTTTTCCTGTCGTCATAGAAGCTTTTAAAAACACCTTCAGTGCAAACTCCCAGCCCAGTGTCCCTGGGAAATATATACGTCTGATACCAATGTTCATGCCAATGCAGGAGGGGTGGTGAAGCTGGTTATGTGTTCTACTTTGACGACTGTGTCTGGTCAACAAATTACCGCTTTAAAATGATTTAACCACAATGATCTATCTGCTATCAACCTGACTGTCCGCCATTGCCAGACTACTATACTCTAGCTTAGGTGTTGCATTTGATGTGCATATCATCACATAGATTGTCTATTAAAGCGTTTTACAGCCTGCGAACCAATTGAGTATATTAACGTAAAGATAGAGCCTTTGCTGAAAGAACACTATTTACTCCTGTTTGAGTAACATTTCTTAAAAATTAGAGTGTGTGTCTGTTTTAGGAAATTACTTGAGACTTTTTTCAAAAATGAAACAACTGTATATATTTGTGACCTGTTTTTAAATGTTTTCCAACAGGAACTGAGTGCCAAATGCCACAGAGTAGGGCAATTGTTGGTCTTTTTGTTGGATTTGTTGACATAAAGAAAAAAAGGACTCTCTGTAAGAATCACAAATTGCTTGTTAACAGTGACACCTGTAGCCGTTAAGTCAACGACAGTCAGCGTCCTGTTGCATGCCGTCACATCCGTTGGATTTTCCAGGAAAAACAGGCTCGGGTTTATTAAAATCAGTCGCTGATAAAGGAAACCCAGAAAGTCATGGAAGGTCCCATTTTTTAGGTTAGGGTACAACCGGTTCACACATTGGCAATAAGAAACGATTTATACGTGTACAAAGTTACATACAGTCCCTTTAAACAAAGTGTGGTATTATAATTGCTGTGCAATTTTGTGTGTCCCATTTTTCATGGGAGCCCAGGGTCAAATGCAAAATTTATGTTCAGTATATTATAAATCCAATCAGTACATCTCTAACACACGACAGAACCATGTATGCTGCAGTCCATTTTTAACACCGAGTAAAGAGAATCATTTTTCTTTATCTGATGCCTCAGTGCTCTCTGATAAGAATCCTGTTGAGGCCAGTAATACGCTCCAAATGAACACAAAGGATTTGATTCACAACAGCATCTCTGTGTGAATGGAGCATTAAGCAGCCAAAGCCCACCCAAATAGAGGAAGCTTTTACAAGCCATGTGAGACGACGTAGCCTCTTGATCTTTTCTCTCTCACCTTTGCGCCTCACCCCTGCGGCCTCTCGCCCTGCGGGGGCTATTAGTCATCCTGGCTGTGGAAGCAAGGCCATCGGGGGCGCTTGATCTCTGTTCTCCCAGAGCCCTGCGGGGAGGGAGGTGCAGGTGTGGTGTCAGCAGAAATGCAGTATATACTGTAGAGAGATGTATAAATAGAGAGATAGATAGCGAGAGGTGAGAGCACGATGAGGCTGAAGATGGATCGAAGGGATTAAGATGTTGATAATAAACAGGGATGAAGTGTAGCGGGGGCGTAACATGGGAATGTTTTACAGCTAAGGAAAAACTGTATTTTTTATAAGGGAAAACAAACATTTTTGCATAGTAAATGAGTATTTTCTGCTATTTGCTCCAGTCCTTCTCACACATGCACGTTTTGCAGACGCACAAACACAGATGAAAATTTAATTTAGGCCTTGAAGATTGAGATCATATGGCTCCAAAGACTTGTGTGTATATAGGACACAGGAGGGACGTTTCTTCTTTTCAAACACTTTCCATTTGTACGCTACAGACTCCTGAGATGAGAAGGGTTTTTCTTTCCAGGAGAGATTATATTCCCCACACTCACATGCTCGCTCATACCTATACTGCAGAAAATACTTTTGAGAGCTTATTTCATCCTTGGCCGTGTTGGCATTAACGTGAAAATGTGAGTGTGGCAGTTGAAGAGCACTGATGCTTAAGCCCTATACTGCTGTAGCCTTAGTTGTAGCTGAAGCAGTGGTGAAATTGCAGTAAATAATAATGCAGACGGTGTAAACCAGCTTCACTGAGTCTCAGATCAATCACAGGCAGCTATGTGCTATGTCTCTTTCAAGAGTACTTTTATACATGTAAACACTTAGACACCCTTGCATACGCTCATACACAACGTCAGGCAAGAAACAGCAAAGCATACTCAGGAACTTTGATCCCTGTGGAGCAGATGGTGTGCAATTTGCATGAAAATTGACAGTTGTTTTCATGAACAAAGCATGACACTCATGAGAGGTTAGTTTGTATTCAGTGTGTGTGTGGATTAAAATGAATGTGAAAACATTTTCTTGCATACATATAGCATGCAATTTAATTTAGTTCTGAACCTGAATGAAGTCTTCAGAATCAGAAACATTTTATTGATCCCGGGGGGCAAAATTGGGACGTTACAGTTGCTTTTATATATAAGCATAAAGAAATATAAGAAAAATATAAATGAAGTAGTATGTAATAACATAATATATGTAGGGCAGTGGTGGTGGAAGTATTCAGATCCTTTACTTAAGTAAAAGTACTATTACCACACTATAAAAATACTCTGTTACAAGTAAAAGTCCTGAATTGAAAATGTTATTTAAGTAATTTAAGTATAATCAGGAAAATGTACTTGAAGTATTGAAAATAAAAATACTCACTGTCGAACTTAGACTTAAATTACTAAATCATACATTTTAAGTAATTTTTGCATGAAAAATAACTTCAACTATTAGCAAATTAGTTTCAAATTAATTCAATGAGTTAATCGACAAATTGATTAATTTACTAATTTTCTCAGAAGTACTTTTATATAAAGTAGGGTAGTTTAATTTATAACAAAGCATCATATTTTAGAAGCTCTTTGTTTTGTATGCAAAAAACGTAATAAGCATAAGTAAGTAGTAGTAGTAGTAGTAGTAGTAGTAGTAGTAGTAGTAGTAGTAGTAGTAGTAGTAGTAGTAGTAGTAGTAGTATCTAGTAGCTGTCAAATAACTGTAGTGAAGTAAAAAGTACAACATTTGCCTCTTAAATGTAGTGGGGTAGGTCTGAGTTTTGCTCAGCTTTTTATCAAATTTTAAATATTTTTTAACCGATTAATCGGTTAAAATTCTTAATGTCGGTTAACGGTTAATTATTAAAATCCTTACTTAAAGCAGTTGAAAATGTACAGTATTACCCAATCTGTAGAATTGTAGTGGTAACACTTCCATCCACCTGGAAAAAAGTAAGAAAAATAATTGCAAATGCTAATTTACCAAACATGCGAGCCCCCCTGACTTGAGCTCACCAGTTTGTCAGACTGTTACACCGAACAGTGGTTATTTCCAGCTTTTTGTCATACTTAATTATTGGGGGAAAGCCCGGATTCCTGAATCATTTTCCGTCCCCTGGGGAGGACTGCCCACGGAGGGAGAAACAGATACCTGTCATACCATAACCAACGTGACCAGGTGACTGACGGCTACCTGGTGTGAATCCCAGCTCACTCTGGCCTCCCAGTAGTTCCCCCATGCTGTCAAAGCTTTGTACTCCCAGATGGTTCACCAGCTCTTTTTGCCTTTATGCCTGTCTCAATTATACTCTGCCTTTATTTTTCCTGCTCTCATTTTCCCAACCCGTATGACAGTCGCACTCCAACTTGCCCAGAGAAAACATGTTGCTTCATCCCAACATCAAAAATTAGCTGAATATCATGAATATGACTGATCTGTCTGTGTTAGTTTTTGTAGTTAACACTATTTTTAAACATCTTTTTCTGCTCAGCGAGTTCTTGGATTGGCTCCAGCACCCGTAGCGACCCTGAAAAAGACTCAGCGGATAGAGAGAAAGTATTAATATTTGTGTAAAATGGGGTGTAACTCATGGCCGGCGTGATTCATCGCACATCTGTCACTTCACAGTTGAAAAGCTTGTAGTGCCAGGAGTGAACAGCCTTGAGTTTTAGAGTCGATTCAATAGCAAAAGGGCTGAGGATGGTCACATAATCGAGTTACAAGGTTTTTAACATACAGCTACATAATATGTGCTGAGAAGGGACGTATCAAACCTGGTTCAGAGAATCAGACACATTCCCAAAAAGCAATATGCAAAAATATCTTATCACGTTTTATCTTCTGGGCCTGTGACCTAACCCCTTGCCTATCACTAACAAAAAAATATTTCTTTACTAAAGAAATCCCCAACTATCTGGTATGTATTGGATAATGTGGGAGCCCCAGTCTCCCAGGTCGCTCTTTCAACAGAGCTGAGCCTGTTGGTGAAGCAGCAGCAGATAGGCCTGCATTGATCTTCTGATCCCCGTCTATCAGCTGAACCAGCCAGATGAGCCCAGTGACATTTTGTCTGAGGCACACACACCGAGTATCCCTGTTCTGTAGAGGCCGAGTCAGCCTTTCTCTCTCTGCCCCGCTCCATTCCTGAAACCCTTTTCACTGACTTTTCTTATTTTGTGTTAATGACCTGTGTTTTACCTCTCTTAATGCCTCGTCCTTTGCTTTATCTCAGTCCTCAGTTTGCTGCTTTTGTCCATCTCTGCTTATTTTCTTGGCTTTATTCCTTTCCTCCATTACTTTAATTTAATTCCCTTTTAATGTGCCTGCTCTACCCCACTACGTTTTACTTCTTAAACTTGTCATACCTTAACTCCTTTCTGAAATTCAACTCTGCAGCGTTCTCAGATTGCACAGACACAGGTGAAGAATTTAGTTCTGCACTGCTAAAGAAATAAACGAGAATCTGATGGGTTGGGTGCGTTGTCATGGTAGTAACATCAATGCAAAGTCAATTCCCTCTTTTACTTCCCTCATTACTGAAGAAATAACCACATTACACGTGTCCCAGCACACGGCGAGACCTCATAAACGGCAGCAGCGACCAGCTCGTTATTTCACTTGATATCTTCTTTCATTTGCCTCCGTTGTGATCGATAATCTGGAGGGGAGGGGGAGAGCAGTGGGAAACACGAAGACGTGTGAGGAACATAGAGTCGGCACGTGTTAATAAGGGATGTGACAAGTACACTTAATCAGCTATGACCACTTCCTTCAGTCTTACCATCAGCCATGCCTCTTCAGAAATCAGTGAAAGCTTCTCCACTGCCGGTGTTTTGTTTGCCACATTACAGCCTCCACCAGCTCTGATTCTAGCGTCCTTATTGTGTGTGTGTATGTTGGTCTGCGTAGGCTTAAGGTTGCTGTAGGAACTGAGTATGTTCGAGCCTATAGATGCCGGCCATTAACAGTACATTTTCTCTATTCAGATACCAGTAGAGCCGTTTCATGACTTGGCTGTCTGAAACGGCCTCAGTGTCCATCCATTCAATCACATGTAGTGAACACCAAGGTACTGGCTAACCTGCCATTAAGAGAGAGGTCATGGAGGTAATGGGTAATTTGCAGCACTTAATGGAGAAAAATGGCTCCGGTATGAAGTTTATATTAAATGTAATTATCTTCTAAAGTTACTTGGTGTAGTAGTCGTCTCTAGAGTTCAGAGTGAGTCAGGAAGAGACACGATGTTTCAAGGTTTCTGTCTCGTCTGTCGGTCCACCACTTTGGTCCAGACTGAAATATCTCAACAACAGTTGGATGGATTGCCGGGACATTTTGTATAGACATTCATGGTGCCAAGAAGATGAATCCTAATGACTTTTGTGATCCCCTGACTTTTCCTGTAGCGCCACCATGAGTTTGACATTTGTGGTTTTGAGGGAAATGTGACATTTCGGAGCAGAGTGTCCCATTTAACGTCCTAGATTTTTCACCTTTTTTTTTGGAGGGGGGGGGTCAAGTGGACAGAAATACTGGATTCTCTCTGGAAAGAGGAATATAACTTCTGTTTTGCAATTAGCACCATACATGGGACCAGGATCAATAGATAGGGCTGTTAGTCGATTAAAATATTTATTCCTGATTAATCGCAAATTTAGCACACATATTTTATCTGTTCAAAATTTACCTTAAAGGGAGATTTTAATACTCTCTCTATCAACATGGGAGTGGGCAAATATGCTTGCTTTATGCAAATGTATGTATATATTTATTATTGGAAATCAATTAACAACACAAAACAATGACAAATATTGTCTAGACTTCCTCACAGGTACTGCATTTAGCATAAAAAATATGCTCAAATCATAACATGGCAAACTGAAACCCAACAGGCAACAACAGCTGTCAGTATGTCAGTGTGCTGACTTGACTATGACTTGCCCCAAACTGCATGTGATTATCATAAAGTGGGCATATCTGTAAAGGGGAGACTCGTGGGTACCCATAGAACCCATTTTCATTCACATATCTTGAGGTCAGAGGTCAAGGGACCTCTTTGAAAATGGCCATGCCAGTTTTTCCTGTCCAAAATTTAGCTCAAGTTTGGAGTGCTATTTAGCCTCCTTCGTGACAAGTTGCGTTAATGTGTTATCATCACGTTAACTTTGACAGCCCTACTTTTTAATGCTCAGCCAAATGTTTGCCCCTTTTTTATAAACTAACAATAAACTGCAGTACATTCTTTCTCTGCTTATTTGTATTCCAGTTTCCATTGTCTGTCTGTTTGCTCAGGAAAGTAACATCATTTTTGGTACAATGCAGCAAAATGGACAGTTTGTTCTTATCCGTGTGTGTGTGTGTGTGTGTGTGTGTGTGCCACAGCATATCTCACCTAGCACCGAGGGCTGCAGCCGTCCATTGATATTCCAGCTCGGCGCGCCGTGCATGTCACAAGTGTTTTGTCCGACTGCGCGGCACAGGGGAGACGGTGTTTGACGGCGCGTCTCTGAATTTAATTATCTACAGCTGCTTCGGAGCATATAGAATGATCTGTAGGATCAGCAGATGTGACAGAGCTTTTCTTGGGCGCCAAAACATATCCATGAACACACGCATTACATACACACGTGCACGATGCTCACACACAAGTGAAATGAAAAGACGACACAAGGACACTTTTGGGGCTGAGCTACATCTAACAAAAGCTGTCTGCTGGGCAAAAAAATGTCCACTCTCAGCTTCTGTAAATGTCACACACTGATATCCTGAAGGGTTTGTGACTGCAGCTCCTGTGTTCCCGTGGATCGGGGCGGTTTATAACATGGTAGTGCTGCAGGCAGCGAGTCCCGCATCAGCAGGGCAAATGTTCTTCCAGTCTAATTAGCTCAGCAGTGTCCCTCCGTCTCTCTGAGGAGAACGTCTCAAAAACAACAAACTCCCCCTCTGTGGAGCTGGATTAAATACAAAATAAATAAACTTTGTTGTGATTGCCTTTAAATGTTAAAGGGATTTAAAGAGCTTGGGAGTCTAGCCTCAGGTATAAATATATTGAGGCATATTTCAGTTGCTAAATAGAGCGAGGGTTTAGACACAAGAGCTTTGCTTTCAGAGTGAAGTGACATATATTGACTCGCTCTTTCTCTCTGCCTGTGTGTGTTCCTTATGTGAGCGTGCTGTGTAGTACAGTGCATATGTGATTGTGTGCCTCGCTCTGGAGTCAAATTACCAATGGCTTCATCACAATGATACAGCGAGGGCTGAGACTGACAAGATTGTAGCTTCTCCCGACAAATGAAAAGGCAGTCAGTCAGTCAGGCAGATAGTCGTGCTGTGCCTCCAGTTATGCTCTCATCCACTTAGGCTTGCATGAAAGGAAATGAAAAGGGGGAAACTTATCTTTGTCTGTCAAAAAATGTCAGAAAGATAAGGAAAAATGCTCTTTGCACTTTTCTTTTTACAAATCCCTCATGTTCCCATGCAATTATCGACAGTGTTCCTTGCAAAACACGTCCTGGAAATCTCTGATTATAGTGGACAATGCCCGGTCTCAATTTCCCCGAGGCCCGGCAGAGCTCAGCACCAGACGGGTATTGACAAAGAGACAGAGAGTTTCCACATGCACAGTAAAATAAAGAGCAAGTGGACCCAATAAAGAATGAAAGAGAAAGGACCAGAGTGACAGGATGCGAGGCTCGACGCCGGATGGTCGGCCCGCCATTGTCTTGGCACCGCCGAGCGTCTGAACTTGTAAGAGCCGTTAATAAGCACTGTGCCTGCAGCTTAGACAGGGAGGATTATCAAACGACACTTTTAGCCTCTTAAGCATCCCACAATTGCAGCCAACATGGTCCAAGAGAACACGAGACAAAGGACTCGCAGCGAGGATGAGCGGGAGCACCAGGACTTAGCTAAATGTCAGACAGCTTGTGTATTGTAGATGCAACTTTTATGAGCTATTGTTTCTGTTGTTTGAACGTTCATGTACTCTTTTCTCTGAGCAAAATGGGAAAGGGCACGGGGGCTGATGGAGTGAGAGGAGAGGCAGGGAGGGAGAAAACAAGAGGAGGAAGGAAGGAAGTACAGCCACCGGTGGGTAACTGCCGCCGGACGGTTGTTGCTAAGCGTTTAATCTCCCACGCTCGGAGAATACAAACGATCTTGTAATCGTCCCCGACCTTGACATGAACAGCAAGGTCGCAAGGGAGCCGGGCTACTTTGCATTTCCCACAGATGCTTTGCCGAGACACGAAGAACAATTAGTAAACTGGATAAAAAGGAATTGAGTCTGTCTTACTTCACTCCTCCTCCGTCCCCCGCATGCTCCCCTCGGGGTAGTTACCTGGCACACCCCCAACCTCTAGCACATTCCTAATACCTGATTGTGATAAAGACATAGTCAATGCTACCAAGTCAGGTTAGAAGACACATACTGTACTTCTGTAGGGCTGCAACAATTGATCTATTACTTTTTTTATTAATTGATAAATGTTTAGTCGATGAAATGTATGTGCCTATAGTAGAGCTGCAACGATTAATTTAATTAACTAACTAACTATTTTTATAATCGATTGATCGGTTTGAGTAATTTCATTACTCCTCTATGACAGTAAACTGAATGTCTTTGAGTTGGGGACAAAACAAGACGTTTGAGGACGTCATCTTGGGCTTTGGGAAACACTGATCGACATATTTCACCATTCACATTTTAGAGACCAAACAACTAGTCGATGAATTCAGAAAATAATCGACAATGAAAAAAATCGTTAGTTGCAGCTCTACAAAATATATTTAAAAATACCCTTCAGTAGTTTCCAAGGTGACGTCTTCAAATTCCTTGTTTAATGTTATATAAAACCTAAAAATATGTATATTACTATCATATAGTACTACAAATTTTTACAACAATAGAATTTTTTTTTAATACTTTTCAATAAAAGTAGCAAATCCTCACATTTAAGAAGCTGAAACCAAAGAATGTTTGGCTTTTTTTGCTTAACAAATTACGTGAAGGATTAATCGATTATCACAATGGTTGCAAATTAATTTCCTTTTGATCAACTAAACCGTTAATCAACTAATATATGCAGCTCTATAATTAACAATGTGGTGGCTGGTTTGATATATTAGCTTCCAACCTGGGGGTCAGAACTCCCGATGAGGGGTCGGCAAGATAAATCGCAGATGATTACCGGCATAGAAAAGCAGAAAAAACACGCTTCTGCAAGAATAACAAGTCAAAAAGGTTGTAAATCACGGGCTCAAAAAAAATTGTTAGTTGCAACCCTAAACTATAGAGAAAAATGCTCATCGTACGTCTTCAAATAGCTTCTTTTCGTCCAGTTTAAAAACCCTAAGATTTTAAATGATATGAAACAGAGGAAAGATGCAAATGTAAGAAGCTGGACCCAGAAAATGTTTGTTATTTTCGTTTGAAAAAAACGGTTAATAGATTGTTGAAATTGATTTCAATTAACCGTTATGTTGATTAACTAATTGATAGATGAACTAATTGTTTCAGCAGTATCTGTGTATGTTTGGTTTGGACAATGTTTGCAAGCACAGATGTTGTGTATTAGACAGTGACTGAACTCTGAATACCATTTTTTGGGCTTCGAAGCTTCGGTGAGAAATATTCGAAGGTATTCGAAGCTTCGCGGCGCAGCAGGCTGACATGTTCTTCTGTCCGTCTGTCTCCATCTCCCCCGTTTCAGTGCCGCTGCCGCGCTACTGTACACACACACAACTCTACACACAACAAACAGCGATATCCGTCTGAGAATAACTAATAATAATTCATGTTGAATCTGAATAATGAATAGTGTTGTGGGATTATTCCTTATTTCATGGGCTATTTTGGGATTTATACATTATTACATACTTATGGATAAAAAACAACAAAGCATTCGAATAGTGATCTGGAGGTTGAATACCATGGCAACGGTTGAATCCTCGAAGCATTCGGGTCAGCCCTAGTATTAATGTGTGTTTTTTGTGTGTGTGGCTCTCTGTGCGTCGGCCCTGGAAATCGCCTTTATGTCATTAAGGGACTTTTGTCCTCCGACAACAACGCATCACCTCTATTACTGAATATGCTGAGAGTTGAGATATGATTATACTGCAGGCAAATTCAATTTCTGTTTTCCGCAGTTTGATTATAAAAGCCTGGACGGAGCTCTTATAAGTTCAGCCGGTGTGGTTTTCACCTTATTCCACAGAGGGATAATAGAAGTGACCCCTTCTCAGCATCTTAGCAGACTCAAAACAGCCTCAACACAATGGCCAGCGAGTGTATTCTTTAGGATGTGTATTCATTTCCTTGTAACAGCCCACGCAGTGTCCCATGACTGAAATGTAATGTTAGGAGGAAGCAACTTTAGATTTAGTTTTATCTGTTAGAATTATTATTTTATTTCCTCCGTTTTATAGTCTTGTTTTCACTCTACCTTGACATTGAGTTTATTCATGTGGTGCATCTTGTTTCTCTCAGTGCTGCAGCCACACAGTCACCTCCTTTATATTTACTCTGGTTTCCATGGCGAATAACACAGCTTGTTAACATCAAAGGTAAAAAAAAAAAAAAGAGAGGCAGACAGAGTGCAAAAACTCAACTGGGTCAATTAAGGGTGAAGCTTTGCTTTTGCAGCAAAACTTCACATTTCTTATTTGATCTGAGAACAGTACATTTTGAAGGATAAACACCCGGCCACAGGCCTGTAATGGCTGCAGTCCTAAAAACATTTGTATATTCTGTAACAGCTCGGACAGTGTTGTGTGGGAGTTCAGGGATTAAGGAGGGTGAGAAGTCTAACTTCACTACAGACACAAAAAAGAAAATGGTGGAAGAAAACTCAGCGTAGAACAAAACTGACTCTCAAATAGTCATTTAACAGTTCATTTATTTGCATGTGAAGATGTATTTATTTTAGGGCTGTCAAAGTTTAAGCTAAAGAGAAGATACTGGCATTTTATGAAATCAGAAAACCTGAGGAATCCATTGGTACCAACCATGTCATGCTAGCTTGTTGCGAAGGAGGTTAAATAACGCCCCAAACTTACGCCATTTTGGTGAGGAAAAACTGGCATGGCCATTTTCAAAGGGGTCCCTTGACCTCTGACCTCAAGATTTGTGAATGAAAATGGGTTCTATGGGTACCCACGAGTCTCCCCTTTACAGACATGCCCACTTTATGACAATCACATGCAGTTTGGGGAAAGTCATAGTCAAGTCAGCACACTGACACACTGACAGCTGTTGTTCCCTGTTGGGCTTGAGTTTGTCATCGTATGATTTGAGCATATTTTTTATGCTACTTGCAGTACCTGTGAGGGTTTCTGGACAATATTTGTCATTGTTTTGTGTTGTTAATTGATTTCCAATAATAAATATATACATACAGTTGCATAAAGCAGCATATTTGTCCACTTCTATGTTGAGAAGAGTATTAAATACTTGACCAATCTCCCTTTAAGGTACATTTTGAACGATAAAAAATTTGTGATTAATTTGCGATTAATTGCGATTAACAATGGACAATCATGCGATTACCCATGATAAAATATAGTAATTGATTGACAGCCCTAATTTATTTACACATATAAATACACAGCAATCTTTTTAATCCAATAAACTCTGAACTGGAGATGCTTCGCTGCCAATGAATTCAACACTGTGTGGGTGCCTGCGTAGGAGTTGTTCATGTTTGTTAATATTGATTGAGCTTTCTCACGATCATATGAGTAATGTGTAAACTCGGAGAAGGATTTCAACTCAATTTTCATGTTTTAATTTATTACCATTGACATTTACCAGATGTGTTTGAGAGGCACCCGACGCCCCGCTTGTACCTGTTTTAGCATGTCGTTTTAACGGCGATAACCTCAAGGCACATGGGAGCCATAAATCCAACCAGTCAGATCACACTAAGAGATAGAGGGGTCCCGGTCAAGCTCAGGGAGTCAGGAAAGATCAAACCGAGGTGCAGCGTCTGGCTGGATCAGCAGCTTTTTGGCTCGCTTTAAGTGCAAATAGATTAAATCAGGGGGGAGAAGCAAGGTGTCCTAGGCAGTGAGTGGGGATGCTGGCGTGTGCATTTGTGCGTGCGTGTGTGTGTGTGTGTGTAGGGTGGGAGCTGGCACATGGTTGTTATAAAGATGGTGAACTGTGTGTGTTGCCAGGAGCTAGAGTAGGCAAGGCAGAAGGTGTGTGAGCTCTACTTGCGTGTTGAGTGCACCTCCACACTCAGGTATTCATATCTTTGTCTGTTTGTATACAGATGTGCACATGTATGTGTGAATGGGTGCTGAGAGGTGTTAATAAGGACACCTGGCTGTTTGATTTGGAGGCTTCATTTCCAAAAAAAGGTTTCTCCTTGTTAGCACCGTCTTATAACTGTGATCGGGAGGTGTTTGGCTCGAGTTTACGCTTTTTCTATTTCTGGCGCACACTTTTACTAACAATTCATCTTGTTACTGTGTTGTAATTGATATGTTTCCTTTGTTTTATTGTACTCGCATATATGCGTTGTAAATCAGGACAGATGTAAGCCTTGTTTGATTCGTATAAACCAAGAGATATATTGGAAAATACAATGTTTGTGTTTGCAGTGGATTTATTGTCAGATATAGTATTTAAGTGCTTCTACAGAATGAAGTGGTACTCCTCACAGTTTTTTGAACATTCAGAATTGCCCCTTGATGTGATATCATAGTGCGATGATATTCAGTATTTAGTTTGAGGTCTTAATTAAGTTTGCATAGTGCAGATATGGTGTTTGGTTGACCAGCTGTTACGCCTGGCAGGAGAGGGGGGGTGGTGAGGCCCCTGACACTGCAGCCAGGCTGAGTAGTGCATCATAATTGATGCTATTATAATGTTATTGAATCTGTTGCTGAACCCTAACAGCATGTTTCATTAGAGGCTCATGTGGAGCACTGGAAACCAAACAAAGTTTAGTACTGAACAGCCACTGGTGACAAATAGTCACACATCAGTTTCAGAGTCCTACGTGTACGTCAGTGTAGATATATGCAGCAGGGAGATGACTTTGATTTTTAAAAGTTTGAAAGAGTTCACGACCAAAACCATTTGCTGCTAACATTTTTTTTCTTTGTGGCTTTCAGGATTGAAGGTGACAATGTGTACCCACTAGTTGCTGTTCAGGGAGTTGTATATTTTACTTTAAATTTGGGTATTTTATTTTAAAATAGGGTAAATCTGCTGGATACGCATTAGCAAGGATGCAATATTTTTGTCTGTCCCAGCCCAAAATCTGTGATCTGTGCTCATGGGACGGGTGTATTTTATTTTTACATTGTGCAACTTCGTCTGATCTCGACCTTCTTGTGACTCTGTTTCAGAGAGTAATAAAGACAAATAAAACATTGTGGATATAGAAAGTTTCCTTCTCTCTTATAAGATTGTAATACCTTGCTTATCTACCGTTGCTCCTGTCCTAAATAAACCCTTCCCTCTCTCCCTCTTCCAGCCCTCTCTGACCCGGACGGAGATCCCTGCCGCAGGACGTACTGTGGACGGGGTCGACAGTGTGTGCTGATGGCAGAAACCGGCCGCGCCGAGTGCGTTTGCCAGGAAAAATGCCGGCCCTCGTTTGTGCCCGTGTGTGGTTCGGACGGCAGGTTCTACGAGAACCACTGCGAGGTTTACCGCACCGCCTGCCTGGAGAGGAGACGGATCTATGTGGTGCACAGCAAGGACTGCTTCTTCAAAGGTACCGCTCGACTGTTACACTGACACACTGACGCTGCAGAGGGCTGCTACACACTGTCAAATACATTTACTTCAACAAGTTATGAGCATGTTTAAAAAATCCAATTAACTGGGATACTGGGAGTAAGTTAACTGGATGTTTTAAAGGTGCTATTGATAACATTCTCCCTCCCCCGTTCCATTGCATTTACTTCACAACAAGTTGTTGCCAGGCACTTACTGTCAATCTCAGCCATTTATCTGTATTTTCCACACTAACTGACAATCCAGAGACACCACGGGATGCCAGCGTTGTTTTACCATTGGCTCACAAGCCTTGTCAGAAGTGGGAACCAAGCGTCAGATATCTTCCACAGAGATAAACAAAACATTCATTTTGGACCCGCAAACATTTTTAGAATGATTAATTCACAATCATAGTATCTTTTTTCAGGAAGAGCCACACCCAGCTTTCTAAAAGCTCTGTCGATGTATTTTTTATTTTTTTTTAATTTGTCTACATAAAAAACGTCATCAATAAGACCTTTAATCCAAATAGTTTCGAAAATATTAATTTATATGAATTAATTTCTATTTTCAGATTTATTTGATACCAATACCTTGAAATAACTCCAGCTGTTTTATGAAAAAAAAAAAAAAAGCTGCATGTGATTTCCTAGAAAATCATAGAATTTGAGATAAATTGATATCCTGTGAAATCATTTCATGACTCTGGAGCAGTTTTCTTGTTTAAACCCTTCGTTAAGAAAAACAGTTGGTAAACATCATTTAGGTCACAACTGCTGCTGTAACACGGGATCACAGCGGTAGTGTGCAGGAGCTGTTTGTCTCTGATGTCTGTTGGCAGTGTGGTACAGGTTAACACTTTTGATGCTTTTCGTGAGCGAAAATTGCCCTCAAATGATGTTGCGGTACCTGTGAGGCATACATTTGAAGGCTGCAGGGGGCTTTGACTTAAGATGATGTTGAAACAGTATAACAGAAATAGAGTTGTACAGACAGACAAAGCAAACGTTCTGTAACATGTTGCCATCTGTCAAGCTCTTGTCACAAGCATCAATCACCGTGGAAATCATGCTGCGTCTGTCAGCCGCCTATTCAATCGTGATGAAAGAATCAAATCATTCGTATTTTGGCGCTGAAGGCTGTGGCTCAGGGTCAAGTTCGTCTCGTAGCTAAGCACTGACATTGGCGCTCAGACACTAAGCATTTTTATCAGTTGCTGTGTTCACCTCCTCTGTGCTTTGCTGCTGTAATCACGCTCCTTTCAATTCAAGTCAGCACACTTACTTGGCAGTCGGTCCTAATCACAAACACTGGCATCTAAATCATGTTATACTGGCACCCTTAAAGTTGATTTAATGATCAATCTAATTGTGGAATTTTAATGGTGTGTTTTCATTGAGAAGGTAAACAGTGTACAGATGTTATTAACAGGCTTTTCATGCTGGGACTCCATCCAAGAATTTACACTTCCTGTGTCATAAATCAGATCTTTAGTCAGTGCTCATGCAAACATTTATACATATAAATTTATATAGAATGTCCACATACTAGGGCTGTCAAAGTTAACACGTTAATAACGCAAATTTCTTTTAACGCCACTAATTTCTTTAACGCATTAACGCAACTTTTTTGTTCTTAGATTGTAGTGGGCTCAGTTTTAAAGCTAGAGTGAAGATACTGGTACTGTATCATATGAAACTAGAAAACCTAAAGAATCTAGCTTGTGGCGAAAGAGGCTAAATAAAGCTCCAAAGATACACTAAATTTTGGCGAGGAGAAACTGGCATGGCCATTTTCAAAGGGGTCCTTTGACCTCTGACCTCAAGATATGTGAATGAAAATGGGTTCCATGGGCACCCACGAGTCTCCTCTTTACAGACATGCCCACTTTATGATAATCACATGCAGTTTAGGGCAAGTCATAGTCAAGTCAGCACACTGACACACTGACAGCTGTTGTTGCCTGTTGGGCTTGAGTTTACCATGTTATGATTTGAGCATATTTATTCATGCTTAATGCAGTACCTGTGAGGGTTTCTGGACATATTTGCCATTGTTTTGTGTTGTTAATTGATTTCCAATAATAAATATATACATACATTTGCATAGCATCAGGGAAGTGCAGTGTTCGTACAGTTTATTTGTTGGTGAATAAATGCTACAACTCCTCAAGACCCAAGCCAACTTCCTCTATCTGTAACACCGACTCAGACTCACTTAAGGTGGGCTGTTACGGTGGATGATAAATCGCGATTAACTTTAGACAATCATGCGATTAATTGCGATTAAATATTTTAATCGTTTGACAGCTCTACCACATACACGTCTAACTCTTGAGACACGAGTCCTCCTCTCTACTACCTCTACTACATCAATATCCTGGCTCTCACAAATTACCACCGGTCAACTGTGGAACACCAGCTCTCTATAGTAAATCACTAGGATCTGCACTCCCTGGCTATCACTCATTAGCAAAAGTGCTTTCTCAGCATGAACAGTCAGCATTATTATCCAACGAACAGCCTAGTCGCTTCATCATGACTTCGATTTAAAGGTAACAGGTCTAGGCTTCTACTAGTTTTATCCACACACACAAACAAACTTTCAAATACTGCAAGTATGCATACATACGTACAGCGTACCTGTTGGCATCTCCTCTTTAAATTCAGTTTTCCAGGTCAGACTGGTATTAAACGTCTCTCATAATCCCTCCGGGCATGGATGTTTAAACAGAAAGTAAGGCTATAGTTATTTAGAGTGCGTGGTTTCATGTCAGCGCAGTGGAAAAAACCACACGCTCACACACACAAACATGGCAGCAGTTTTAGTGGTATCACGTTAGGCAGGGGAAGGATTCCTGGCAGACGCCACCATGCATAGCTAATCCACATTAGGGATGTTCAGTCGGCACATTAGGCTTAAACTCGAGATGTCTGAATGCAAACCGGCAGGAGAGAGAAAAATGTTGGAAATCAGTCAGATGTCACGGGAATCATGTGTGTGTGTGTGTGTGTAATTGGGAAGTAATTATTACACCTGACGTACAAAGACATGATTGTAAAGCCTGTCTCACAGTGTGCTCCGCTAGAGTCATTATTCACAATTATTGTTGTTTTAGTGGAAACAACAGAGGGACTAGAGAGGTGACGCAGTGAGTTGTGTCTAGAAATGACAGCATCCCTGCTGGCCTGCAGGTGGCCTTATTCCACTTTATCCGTACTGTCTCGCTCAAAACTCTTGGAAATAACAACAGATCCTGGTTTGAAGCCAGTGGTTCCCAACATTTTTCCTTAATGGATCCCTTTTCTATCATTGAGTAAACTGATGACCCCTGACTAAGTGACACAGTTTATGGATATTTTATATTATATTAAATGCATAAAAATAACAGAATTCAGAACTGTCAGTACTTCACTTAGCAGTTGCTCCAGTATCTAGGTGTATAATTATCAAATACGTGAACATAAAAATGACTAGAAAATCTATCTGGCGCAGTCACTGCACTGACATAACACAACAGTATTGTGTAGGCAAACATGTAGTGCTCACTGAGTGGTGTATTCTTGGTCCCCTTCAGTGTTTTCTTTCTATGAAATAAATTGAGTAAAAAGTAGATGAAACTACATTTTCCCCTTCTTTTTGAACACATTGATTTATTTTACCTCCCACCTTCTTCTGTTTTTTTTCTGATTAGATATTTCCGGCCCACTTTTGAGAGCCTAGAGCTTACTAAATGCTAGATGGCAAAACAATTTTTTTACTCTCAGTCCGAGAACTAGACCCTCACAGATGAAAATGGATCTCTTGGTTCCCTACAGCTATGCATTAAACCATGTGGCAAAATCTTTTGGCCTTTTTTTTGGTAATTTTGCTTTCAAATTTGATAAACCTAAAAGCTCTGCTGTGAAAGCCAATTTCCTTCAGCTCAGGGCTATGGTCAAAGTCGCAGTCTCGAATTTGGCATGTACTTATGCAGGCTTTCATCTCATCGTATCTGGATTATTGTGATTCACTGTGCGTAGCCGGTCCAAAACTCTCCACTTTGGCAAAAGAAAAAGGAACCACGTTTGTGTTGTGCTGACCTTTCTTCACTGGCTCCCACTTACAGAGATGATTTAAGGTTTTGTTTATTCATAAAAGCTTTGAATGGGTCGGCACATAATCACACCCTCCTCTGTCACTGTTCCAACACCAGGTCACTTAGGACATCTGACTTAGGACATCTAGTTGTTGCTGCTGCAAGGCGGCAGAATACCATCCATCATTCACACTTTACTCATATGAAATATCATCTGCACGTTGTGGCTGTCAAGCCTCGCAAATTCCATTATCTTTGTCACTTACACCGTGGTCTGACCAGTGGGCAACCTCAGGTTCTGACAAGTGAAGCCAAGTGTATACTGTATGTAGCATGAAACATCAGATGTTTTTATATGAGCTTTACAGACGTAAAGGAGAGAGGAGAGCTCTACCTTAGTTTGATATTTTTAATTGGAGTTTTATTTAACTTTTTCCCTGGGGGAAACAAGGGAGATGGTTAATGGTTCGAACTACTGTAGAGCTGTTGAGGCAAACAGACTGTGTGTGGGTACGCAGATATTCCCTTTGATGCA
The DNA here is from genome assembly GCA_916701645.2 of Sebastolobus alascanus. Classification (NCBI taxonomy): domain Eukaryota; kingdom Metazoa; phylum Chordata; class Actinopteri; order Perciformes; family Sebastidae; genus Sebastolobus; species Sebastolobus alascanus. Next base: position 1,966,853 of record CAKAOJ020000080.1, read on the forward strand.
GCTTGAACGAGGCTTTAGCCTGCGTCTGACCTGATAGCACTGCTGTACTCTGTGTTTGGAAATGGATTTGTGGTTTGTGACAGGCAGGAAAGGTGATTGCATGTAGGGTGAAAAGGATGACTTTAAACCTCTGGATGGGGCTATTTGTTCTGCCCTGTCACTGGCTTCTTTGTATTTACATATAGTCCGTTTAGCTGCTACTTTAATCCGTATTGACTTAACAATGAGTGCACATAGTAAAATAACATTAGAATAACAATGGAAGAAGAAGAAACGCTTATAAGATGCCATATTCACAAGCAAAGAATTAACTATTACACACTAGTAAAAAGGACACAACAGTGTTGGGAACCAAAACAGGATAAACTGTTTTTCGTTATTAGCAGCTTTTCAATAAGCTGTATTCTGTTTTCATTGTGACACTTGTGAAATTTCCCTAAGCTAGTTTAAGCTATCCACTTTACATAGACACTGCTAAAGAATCAGCAACACACACAAGTGAAAGTCACCACGTCTTGTCGAGAATGGCAAATTGATAAACAGCTTCAAAGTTAAGAGTTATTTGACCCCCAAATGGCTTCAGTAGGGGCACATTGTCAATAAAAAAGATGGATATGCCAGCTGCTCTCAAACCTAATAACCCATTTAGATTGAAATTGCCAAAAGTCATAAAACAGGTTTTCCTTGAGGATGTCTTTTTTTTCGCCATGTGAAAAATGGCACCAAATAATTGATGTCATAGAAATACATTTTTAATAGATACACAGTGCTACCCCTTGACTTTTCCAGTTGATGCAATTAATAAATGCATTTACAGATTTTCATTCTCATTAATTTTAGTTGATTTTGAATGTGTAGGTTTGGTCTCTCTACGTAAAGTTGAGAGTGATTTTTTACCAAAGTCTCATACTCACTGAAACTGAGTAGAGTAAAATGCAAACATGCACATTGTGGCGTTGTGCACTTCATTAACTAGCTAATTAACTGGTTATGGAAGGTCATTTAAAGGTCCCATATCATGCTCATTTTCAGGTTCATACATTTATTTTTGTTTCTATTAGAACATGTTTTCATGCTGTAATGTTTAAAAAAAACTTTTATTTTCCTCTTACTGTCTGCCCGAATATGTCTTTATTTACCCCCTGTCTAAAATATTTCACATACAGTTTTAGCGTACTAAATAGCATGTTATTATGGAATTTCGGACGCAACTTCACATTTCAACAGGAAACAAACACATTTAGAATGTTTACGTTTAAAACTGTGTAAGGGTCTAAATATTGTATATTTGTGACATCACAAATGTACAGATATCCTGACGGTTTCTGAATACGTGCTGTGTTGAGCGTTTCCATACTTTTACAGAATTTATATAGCACGTAGACCTGCTTTATAATATAAAAGACATGAAAATCTCCCTTTTTACAATATGGGACCTTTACGTTCTCAACCAATCTCTCTGCTAATTCGTGAAATTAGCATCACGAGCACAGATGTGTCACTTCTGACCCTGGCTTTGATGACAGCCCCGTTCCTCTGAAACCATTGGAAAACGAACTAACACAGTTGATTAATTGCTTTCATCTTCCTGATGAGTAGGAAGCTCCAGCGAAGGCAGACCAGACAGACATCTGTTTCCATTTGGTCATGTAAGGCGCTCAGCTGTGGGTCTTTAATGTGTCCCGATATAGCCGCTCTACTCGGGGACAAGTGGTGATACTTGGTGATGACGCTGTTGACTCCCAGATCAGACTGGTGATGTGTTGCCATCCGCCAGACAGAAATTAGCCACGAGTCTCCCCAGGCTCACAGTGAGCTGCGCCTCAGTTATAGGACAGGGCACTGATCCACTCATCCATCCATCTGGCCATTCATCCATTGAGCCCGTGATTCACAACCTTTTTGACTTGTTGTTCTTGCAGAAGCTTGTTTTTCGGCTTTTCTATGTTGGTAATAATCTGCAATTGATCTTGCCGACCCCTCGTTGGCAGTCCTGACCCCCATTTTGGAAGCTAATACATTAAACCAGCCACCATATTGTTGATTATAGAGCTGCAACTATTAATTGATTAATCGTTTAGTTGATCAGCAGAAAAATAATCAGCAACCATTTTGATAATCGATTCATCCTTTATGTAAAGCAAAAGAAGCAAAACATTCTCTGGTTTCAGCTTCTTAAATGCGAAGATTTCCTGCTTTCATTGAAAAGTATTACCAAAAAAGGTATTTATATTACGATATGATAGTAATACACCTATTTGTAGGTTTTGGATTGGATATAACAAGGAATTTGAAGAAGTCACCTTGGAAACTACTAAAGGGCATGTTAAAATATTTTTTGTAGGGCTGCAACTAACAATTGTTTTCATTGCTGATTTATCTGTTGATTGTTTTCTTGATTAATCAATTAGTTGTTTGGTCTATAAAATGTCAGAAAATGGTGAAAAATGTCGATCAGTGTTTTGCAAAGCCCAAGATGACGTCCTCAAATGTCTTTTTTTGTCCACAACTCAAAGATATTCAGTTTACTGTCATAGAGGAGTAAAGAAAACAGAAAATATTCACATTTAAGAAGCTGGAATCAGAACATTTCGACTTTTTTTCTTTAAAAAAATTACTCAAAGCGATTAATCGATTATCAAAATACCCGGTGATTAATTTAATAGTTGACAACTAATGGATTAATTGTTGCAGTTCTAATTTTTGGACTTTTTTTGACAGTGTTCTTGCGACTGTGAATTCCTCTCTCTTTTCCTCTAGTTAGCCATCCATCATCCATCAGTGTTTGCCGCGTCTCTCACTTTAAGAGCCGCCTCAACCGTTCTGATGACTCTTTATCATCCCGCGTCGTTCTGTGGCAGCTGTGGTTATTGCATTAGCCATCAAAGCTGTCCCCCCCCCCTCGTCTCCCTCTCTCTCCGCCCTCTCCGCAGCCGGTGGCAGCGCTCTGCCTCCGCCGTCCATCTTATTGCTTGCTAACCCTCTGCCCCCTCCTGTGACTGAGGCCATTAACTCGGTCACACAAACACACGGCTCTCATAAGGAAGGTCCACTTTTGGTGTGAGCTCTAGCCCTGCAGCTTTAGTTGTGTACACAGTGGCTGGATAGGGTCGCAGTAAGATGCTTTTAAAGATATACCATCCATGTGTGGGCGTTTATAATCTTTTTGTTTTGTGTTTTTTTTTTGCTTTTACGCTCCTTCTGTGCCAAAACTTTGTAGGATTTGAATGACTAAAATGTTTTGTGCCAAACTTTGTTGTATGATCTTATTCTCTCAAAACTGACTGTGATGTGAGAGCTGCTATAAAATACACTTGTTTTACACACTATGCCACAAAAGTGGGTTGCAGTTCTGCTATATCACTATTTGTCAAAATGAAATGGTGACTGTCTGGTGGTATTTATACACTCCGGAAAACAAACTTAAATCAACATTACAGTTAACTTAAAGTAATTCTCCTTGATTCTGGTGCAGCGATCAGTCTTATTCTATCTTGAAGATACTGACACTCATTTCCCGAAAATTCTTTAACCAGATGATTTTTATTTTATGCACAACTTGTTTTATAGAAATAACACATTTATTATTATGGACTTCTATATAAGAAGTAGACGTAGACCTGTCAATCACAAGGTAGCCACGCCCTAAAGCATCCCCTGCTTTATGGTCTATTTGACTCTAAATGGGACCATAATTTACTAAATGAACATCATGCTGTATTGAAGAAGACTTGAAACTAGTGATTGAGACCATAAAACTCATGTTTACAATGTTTACTGAGGTAATACATCAAGTGAGAAGTAGGCTCATTTTCTCATAGACTTCTATACAATTAGACTTCTTTTTGCAACCAGAGGAGTCGCCCCCTGCTGGCTGTTAGAAAGAATGCAAGTTTAAGGCACTTCAGCATTGGCTTCACTTCTCAGACCCGGAACTGTTTATTACTCAATAATACACAAAAATGACTTGATGAAATGGAGATTTATTTGACTTACATATAACCAGGTAGTTAGTCAGGCGTCAGGTAATCAGCAGTTAGTCAGTGTTCCATTCACAGAAAGCTAAACTCTTTACATCTTTGATATGAAATGACAGATTAGATTGGTTCACGTGTGTGCACTGTGCGATTGAAACATGCCCGGCTTGAGTTGTGCAGACTCTTCAATTCATGTAAAATTACCCTCATTCATTCTGCTGCACCCTTATAAGTGACACCATTCAGCGCTACATCACAATGACACATTTTATAAACGCTCATAGTTTAACTAAACAGTTTCAGCAGGGGCACAAAGTAGTCCAGGTCACATACATAATGCAGCGTTGAATCAGAAGTTGCCGTTCAACTCTCTGTTAGGTTAATAAGGACTAAAGCCGGGCTGGGCTACCAGGTGTGACACGTCCGCACACACACACACACACACACACACACCTAACACCCTGCAGGCCTCCCCTGACAGCCCTTTATTTGTTACAGTGGGCTTATTAACGAGCAGTCCAACTATGCCCATCTTTCTTTTCATGTTTTTTTTCCCCTCCCAACACCTTTCTCCTCATTTTATCTCCTCAACAGTCACGTGGGTCTTACCTCATTAGGTTGATTTCCTCCCCACAGATTCATTACGGTTGAAGTATTTGCTGTATGGAATGGATGCCCTGTCCCAGATAGAGATGTCCCCCGGTCCAGCTCTGGTCCCCTGCCTAATAAACATCAGTCTCCCCTATGAAAATAGAAAGCTCTCTTTGTCCACTGTCCCCCGCTGTTGTGGTTGTGGGACATTGTCAAGGATACTGCACCAAAAGAACGGTGTTTTCCTATCAGCCCGTATGTTGAACAGGCTACACCTGGTGTGGTATTTCAGCAAAATAAAAAGTAGATTTGCTGTACTATTAGTAGGATAGACTAGTGATGAATGGTGTATGGTACCAAAACACTAGATAAATGTTGTTGAGTTTAACAGAAAACAAAAAAAAGTTGTGATAACACTTTCTATGACTTCCCTTTGCCTATAATGCATTATAAACATACTTATAATGATAATAAACACTGTATAATTACAGTTATAAGCATTCATAAACATTCATAATGTTTTATAATAATAATCAGTATAATCGTATTCTAATGTGATTATGAGTTACTCTTGTAAAATTTATTTTTACAAACAATGACAATTTAAGATTAATTTATAATCACACTATAATGCCTTATAAAATGTCTAAATGTATTACAACAATGGGGATTATAATACACTATGATTCTCTTAAAAGTTAAAATGTACAATGATTATTGTTATAAAGCATTATGAATATGTATGAGTGCTTATAACTATAATTATACAGTGCTATAAGCAGATTATAACGCATTATGTGTATAATGCATTATATTGACATGGGCGTCATAGAAAGTGTTTCTTCTTTGAAGTTATGATTGAAGCAATAATATAACTTATATAATATAACTTAATATTTTGTTACTCCTTTTTGTAACAAGCCCCACATTGCAAACAAAGAAACAAAGTTTAAGTCCTTTATCTGTGTTACTTTTCACATTAAAGTGAAGAGAAATCTCTCTCTATTATTACTTGATGAAAACAAATTAGTAAAGGTGCTTGGCATCACTAAGTGACTGCAAGAGGATGACTATTTAGGTCAATCCTTCTCTGAACGATGTTTACTCCCTGATGGTGAGACACAAGTTTGTATATTACACTTAAGTTTGTTTTGTGGAAGATTTCTCACAATGTTGACATCAGGATTTAATCTGGGGAAAATCTAGTCTCAGTTTGGGTGCGATGGGAGAGACACACTTCTTTATTTGAGCCTGTAGGCTAATATGATTTATGTAGTAGTGCAGCTTTAAAGGCCCTGACACTATGCCGACAGCTGGCTGTCATTGAGCGTCCACAGTTGACCATCTCCTGTGACTTCTGCAGCCTGTCCAGCATTGTTGGATCTAGTCGGGCCTCGGTGTTAGAGAGTCTGTGAGAGAGAGCAGTCTCACTGTGAATCACTGATTTATACCTCCTTATATTCAGCTTCCATCTTTTCTTTTCCTCTTACACAAAGCACATGACCACAGGCTGATATGCCAGTCCAAAGCAAATTAAAATAGTGTCACTTTTAATCAGACAAAAATGTTTGTCCAGGTTTCAGTGATGCTTTTTGGATTACGAATAAAGTCTCTTGACTATTTTTTTTAATGCCTCCGTACTGGCAATAGTCGTGGTTGGAGGCATTATATTTTCGGGTCGTCCGTTCGTCATCAACATACAAAAACCCCAAATGGTCTTTTTGTTCCTAGGGATGTTTGGCTGATGTAAATCTTTCCACAGTTCTGGAATATATCTTATTAAGCTGAACCTTTCTGAAATTATGGGAACCATGTTTCCCCTTCTTAATGAATCTTCATATGATAAATTGTTTGTTGCCACTGATGAGTGTCATTCGTATCGTTTTAATTGGTTTGCTCCCACTCTGACTTCCTCACAAAACAATAAGAATGAACCCAAAAGACAACAGAAGAAAGAAAACAGAATCAGATCGTATTTGGCATCCTTTTTCATCTTTTGGCTGAACAAGCTTGGCCGAATTACCGGTTATTGCAATTAGTCAACAATCTCATAGCAGAGCTGGAGAATCCAAAGCTTTATTTGTGTATTCATCTTTTTTTCTGACCAATACAGCAGATCTTGTGAATTTCTATGATAATAGAGTATTTGTAGAGGAGCTTTGTTTGGAAATCCCTTTTGATTCATAAACACCTTTTAAATGCTTTTTAATGTTTTATAAGCTGCATATTTATTGTGTCATATAATTGAAATTGCAGAAGCTTTCAGTTTGTTTTGTCCTGATCCTCATTCATGTCCCGCTAGCTTTCTTACTGCACACTCTGCTTTTTGTTCTTTTATTCTTCACCTCTCTAACATAGACTGCCTACTCATCCTTTTTCTCGGTCTGTGCCCACACACACACACACACACACACACACACACACACACACACAAACAGCAAATTACAAACATACACACGCTCACAGGGATGAAGACACACTACTTCTGTCATGACAAAAACAAAAATAATCTCTTCTGAAAGAGAGTGTTTATTCATGCCAAAGAGATTTTGACATGCTTGTCACAACACTGGCATTGCCTATCACTTTGCCTTTTCAGTGGTGAGCTGTACTCCGCGGCACCGTGCACAATGGGCGCCTCGCATCGGCTGCACGGCTTTAGCTTTTGACGCATGATGCCCAGCCTGGCGCATGCAGCTTTTTTGATAATTGAAATGTGAGATGCGAGTGAATACAGTGGAATTGCAGTGCCATTCTGAATTTCTTTATTTCTCGTTCTATCTCTCCAACACACACACACTCGTTCTCTCTGTTGTTGTAGTAATTAACAGATCCCTAATGTTAATTCTCTTCGGGGGAAGCCATTTTGGCACTCCGTCTCGTCTCTTGTTGAGTTAACAGGTGGTACCGCATCATTTTTGGAGCTCTCTATCTACATGGTCTGCTTTTATTACCGTTCATAATACCACTCTTTAAAGGCTGTTTGGCAAACGCCTCTGAACAACTGGGAAATTTGAAAGTGACAAATGAATTCATTTGGCCCATCCCCTTCACTTCCCAGTTCTTCCATCAGTTTAATGGCTGTATAAAAGGGAAATACATATGGCTGCCAGTGCTTCTGGACCCAACTGTGAAAACTTTGCTTATCAGATGCATTTTTGTCAAAGTTGGGATCCAATTACTAACAAGAGATTACCGACGTCTCTCACTGCAACACCATTTTAGATGGCAATATAGTAATGCATTTACTGTTTGCCAGGCAACTCTTGCTTAGCAGTAAACTGCCTTTTATACAAGATGGAAACCCATTGCTCTGTCTCCATGCAGATCTATTTCTTTCCCCCACCACCCCACTCTTACAGACCACTTTCCTCTCCTCTATCTTTCGCCCTCATTTTTCTCTCACTATGCCCCCAATATGGTGCAGACGGGGATTTGAGTGACTCTGTCAAGCTTCTCTCTACACTCCCCGGTCTGTGTTAAATTGGTTCAGAGCTTAAGTAGAGTGTGAGCCTGGAAAAATAAAAAAATAAAGATACAAGCATCACCTCGAGGCAAAGTGACCCTGGGTAGAGAAAAAATAAGTGATACAATACTGTATGTCCCTGACAAACACACACACACACACACACACACACACACACACACACACACACACACACACACACACACACACACACACACAGACTCAGGCTCTGAGGCTAAAATGTATGGCTGTGTTCACTCTTAATCCATCGCAGCGTCTATAAAGATCTTTGCTTCCACATTGAAGTGAATGTGTGGCTTTAGCAATTTTTCATCTCAACAATAGTTCCATTTTTATTGCCAATGTGTTGCTTTGTGTGGAGTGTTTTTCTTTCCACCTTGAGTAGAAAATACATTCTTTAGCCAATTTGGATCTTGAAACTGGGATACTGTGTTATCCATATAATGCAACACAACATACACACTGTGTGAGTGGAGACAGAAAAGACACCATTACCATGAGGTAAGGTGGGTAGCTGCCTGGGGCCCCAACTAACAAGGCCCTTGATAATTATAGATATGCAGTATATATCAAATTGTTCCTATCCAAACTTAAACACAGTATGTACTCTGCAGTAACTTCCAAAGTGCAGTTCAAAGTGCTTCTTTTATCACAGTCAAACTACTCTTAGCAAAGAGAGCCCAGGAAAAATTATAATACTAAGAGTACCCTATAATCAGCACATCAATTTCATAATCAGAACTATTCCTAAGATAAAATTTCCGCCAGCCTAACAGCTATTAATTCACTTAGTAATCATTGGCTAATTTGTGTGATGGGAATCTGAGAGCAGGTTATCTTGTGGTTTAAGAAGTTCCAGGAGACCTTGATGTCTTACACAGAGGCGTTTATTGATGTTTGATCGAGGAGAATAGGGATCAGCAATACAAATGAATCTCCACCCCGAATTCTGAAGGTTACTTTCTGGCGGGCAGTATTTAACCCTTAACCAGACTCTCGAGGCTCACTACGTGTCCAGATAAGGTTATTCTTCACAGAGATCGATATGTGTGAAGACTCTATTGGATATCTGGCCTTAATCAACAAACTATTATTACCTTTGTTAAGCTACGTCACGTTGTATGTCCCTCAGATCACATGCAGTACATTCTATGGGGAGACGGTTTGCATGGTCGTATTATCACACAGGGAGTCAAGTTAAATTATACTCAGCCTCAGGGCTGTCGCGGTGAATGAATTTCCCCTGTGGTGATAATGATTGGCTCAACAGCGTGATATGCGGTATTATTGCTTTTTTTTTTTTTGCAAATTACTTAATTTATCCTGATTTTAATGCTGTAGAAATAAACTTGATTGTTAGGCTATTATTAGGTATATTTTTGCTTTTTAAATGAAAAAGATGACAGTTTTAAAACTAATGAAATATTTGTTTATCGTTAAATGCAGAACACAGAAGGGCAATGAGGCGCAGCTGACGCTTTGGTTGTGTCTGGTTGCTATGACACGGAATATCTGCAGAAGTAAAAATGTCTGCACATTGCAATGTGCAGTATTGCAATGTTGCGGTTATTACGATAGCCCTACTCAGCCTCATAAAGTTTGTCTGAACTGGGTACATTTTCATGTTTCCTTTCTCAGCTCACATTTTTCCCGCTTTTTTGCCCTCTGCCTCTCAGTTTCCTCCTGATCTTGAAGCTGACCAGTCCCTCCACTGTCCTGTGTAATGTGAGCTGTCAGATTATATATTTCCACTCTGCCATGCCAGCTGAACAGTTTGTCTAGAGGGCAAAGAACGAGCCAGGATAGACAACTAGCGCAGGTCAATATGCTGTAGCCAATGCTTTGCCAACTCTCTAACTGACTGAATGATCAATTCAGTTGCTGCCCAGCTTCTCACATGACCCTTTATTTGACCAAAGCACCAAAGAATGTGAATTTCCAAAATGTGGGAACAAGAAATGGAAGAAATGTGCTCCTCGCCAGAAGTTTTATCTTACCAAATGTGTTCCTTATTTTCTACTCTATAAAGAACCTCACATTGCTAATCAGAAAAATCAAATCTGCACATATCGTTTACACCAAGGTTTATTCGTTTCCAATGTCTAATAGGAACCTCACACTAAATCTTTAGCAATCATCGCATACGGTGGGTATGTCTGTAAAGGGGAGACTCGGGGTATCCATAGAACCCATTTTCATTCACATATCTTGAAGTCAGAGGTCAAGGGACTCCTGTGAAAATCGCCATGCCAGTTTTTCCTTGCCAAAATTTAGTGTAACTTTGGAGCGTTATTTAGCCTCCTTTGCGACAAGCTGGTATGACATGGTTGGTACCAATAGATTCCTAAGGTCCTTTCTAGTTTCACATGGTGCCAATAACTTCAATCTAGCTTTAAAACTGAACACCCTACAACCTTCGAAAGATCGAATAGCGGCCAGGCCGCTATTAAGATGTTAATTAAAAATAGATACAGTGTTTTGGAGAATCAATACAGTATCCCACCACACAAAATCGTGATACTCATGTCAATATCAATATTTTCTTACACCCCTAGTACCATAACTGTGAATGTAAAGCTCCCCAGCATCCTTCCAGAGCTTTAATCTGAACGCTATATGGACACTCAGCCTTATTCAAAACTCAATTACAAGGACATTCATTTTCTTTATTCTAGGATTATCATTTTGTCACATATATGATATATTTCACAATTATTTGTGAGAGGTATTTTCAAATAAGATCCCTGTCTTGTTTCACAACCTTTGAAAGCAGCAGGCTAATGTCAGCATGTTTCCATACTACTGGCTTGGGTAAACTCGGATTTTATGTGGTTCATTTATTGGTAGTCCATATGAAATGACTCTAAATAGTGTCTCTTTCCATTTGACAAAGGTCAGCCTCCCGACACGAATGGTCGATTTAATGGCTGATGGCGCACGCTGCCGTGGAGCAACATCAGAGGCCATCTGTAATGAGGGCGTCTTTATTTGGCTTTTGCTGTGCCCAATAAACAGCGGTTCTGAATTGCTGACGCGTTGTTTGTGTGTATGAACAACTTAGCTGAGTTTTACAGCAATGGTAAAAAAAAAAACACATACTGTTTAGAAAAGCAGGGTGGCATTGACATGGTATTCTCCTGTGGGAGGAACAGGCATTTCTGTTTTTCACGGTCATTTCATACCATCAACACGAGAAGTTACTGTAGCTCCAATATATTGAGTGACACTGTGCCCTTGGTGCTGATTATTAGCAAGTACAGCATCTCAGTACCACTGGGCCTATTTGCATCATCGAGTCACCGTTCTACCATAAGTCGCTGACTATGGAGAGCGCTGTAATTCTAAGACCCAAAGGGAGTAACAACCCCAACAGCTGCCTCAGGGAAGTTATCAGTCCGTGTTATTGTTTTCAAGCTCATCCCACATGATTTCCTCAGAGAACAGGAGCAGTATGGATGGATTCTGCTGACCTTTTTGTTTTAGCGCCTATGTTACAGGTGTCACTGATGCTAGCAGGGACCAACGGTTTTCTCTCGAGGTGAGACTCCATCTGGTCACAGTCCCATTGCTGTTCGTACGCCGGCTGGCATGATGCACAACGATGCTGCCAATTCAGCTACTGTAATTTACTATTCACTCTTTAATTAGATGGCGTGTTTGTACCTGAGGGCTGACTTTTATTGTCTTGCATTGTTACATACATTATTTCAGTGATGCTTTATATTTTATGTGTCTCGCAAAGATGTAAAAAAGTAAAAAAAAAATATATATATAACACTTGTTATTTCTGGCAATTCATTACTACGGAGATTGGCAATAACATCATTAGGCTCCTCCGAGAGTACTTGTTGTTTTTCTTTCCTCAAATAAACGTTTTTACTTTCTTTATCCATCTATGTTTATATGTATGTGATACACTACAATTCTTGACTATAAGATTTAGAGCGGGGTGATTTTGATGACCTTCATTAATCGTGCTCGTTAGCGTTGACAGCTACGCATGGTCAGGGTATAAAAAAAATATTCTCACATTTGACCAAAAGTGGTTGTTGTAAGAATGCGATAATTGTACAACACACCTAACTGACAGTATATAAAGGGTCAGTTTTTCTTTTAGTTTGGCAGTTACATGTTGTACAAGTAGAACTCGTCTCCTTGTCAGGTTTCATACTTGTTACGGCTTCTAAGAGATGGTTTGGCATTTCACTGCACCAGTTTTTCCTCTCAAATATTTAGTTATTCATGTAAAAGTCAAAACACTAAAACCTTTAAAGAGTGATGGTTGAAACAGCCTATTTAGGTAGTGTTAGTTTTTTGTGCATTATGTGGAAAATGATATATAATATAGATATAAATAATAGAAATAGTATTTCAGCAGCCAAAATTACCATTCAAATATAAGCTGCCAATACGTTATTACTAATTTTCCTTGACGCTTCAAACTTGTGTTACTATGTGTTATGAGTATCAACAACAACAACAACAGCCCTTCAATTACGGTGTTAAACTCCCTATGAAATGAAAAAAAAAACATTTTCCCAGTTTTAATCCTGTGTTAATTGTTCATTTACCTCTGGTTATATGCCAAATATGTCAAAAAACAGTATCAGGGTATTTTTATATCCAAACTGATCAAAATCCCTGTCCCTTCTCGTCCTGTAAAGGGATTCAAATATTTGATGACTCATCCTGCACTCGGGGGGGTTCACAAAAATGTATCCAATCAATTTAGACTTTGAGCAACTCTCCCGAGCTAGCCAATCATTTGTGCATCAAATCAATATGCATTCTTTGATCGTAGTAGCTAACAGAGCAATATGGAGAGAGACAGAAAGAGATGTGTTTTTGTATATCAGCGGGCAAAAACGTTGTTTTCATTTCCAAAACAACGTGGCTGAGGTCTAATTCATTTAAGGGAAACTTTACCGATTTTCAAGCGACTCTGTGTCACTGCAGTGCGGCAGTACATGCAGTGAACGTCCACCGGATGACGACGCGAAACGACTGGAGTTTTGCCTCCGGGCGCCGTTCGTCTGCAAAATCTGCAAAGTTTCCCTTTCATCTCTCCCTCGTCCTCTGCCTGATCTAACAACAGGTGAGGGAGGTGTGTATGGAGCCAACAGTCCTCTGCTCTGTAGCTCCTAGCTCCGTATCGAGCTGAACTCTAAGCCCGAACACTTTTTAGCGGCTAGATCAAATGTGAATGATTTGATTTAGATCCCTCTTGTTACTGTACACCGCTCAAATATTCTGTTTCACCGCAAGACACGTCACAGTACAGCAGTTAGAGATGCTCTGACTTCCGTTTCATGGGGACTTAAATAGAGATAATTTATCATTCAAATTGAATCAATTATGGCAACTAAAGGAATACATGCTTGAATGAAACAATGCTGTTTGTACTACATAAAGTGGGGTTGGATTAAACAACCATGTTATTTTGTTGAGCAGGCCTGCTTGAGACTTGACTCCGTCGCTGTAATTACATTCACCCCGTGCAGTCCAAGCCTTGTACATTCTTTATGTAACATTAGACATTTAGTTTGCAGGGGAGTGAAGTGTGATCCCTGGCCTCGCTCATTATCATGCAAAACAGCTGCATTATTCAAGTGCGCTGCATGGCGATGGGAGATCTCTTCAGTGATGGATACTATTTCATATGAATTAGTCACTGCACTTCAAGTGAATTACTTACAGCTGGGTGGAAGGCGATGGTTGCTTATTACTCGTGATAGTAATGCCACAGTTTGTTTGCCTCACTACATCCGCTGCTCACTCATCTGCATTCATTTTCTGCATTTTAAGCATTTGTCTGAGCAAGTGATTAGAGGCTCGGTGTCTTTCTAAAGGCCACTTTATAGAACATTTGTCTACTCAAGTGGTCAAACCCGTGACCTTACTGTGACAAATGACTCTCTAATCCCTAAATGACTACCGCTGTTCTTCCACACAACCCGCTGCAACACAATTTGTTTGTAGCACACCCTTAGTTAAGACACAGATCCACACGCTTTTCCCCGTGTGTGTGCGCGTGCATGAGCATGTAGTTAATAGCTAAACTGTTAATTGGCATCATTACCATTTCTTGAAAACGTGGCCTACTTCTAATGCAAGAAGCCAGTTGCAATCAGCTTTAATGAGGAATACTTGTAGTGTTCACAAACCATGTCAATGAAACTTCTTTTTTTTGCCCTTAACTCAGGAATATTTAGCAAGAAATAATGCACACTGCATGTTTGTACAGGTGCTGCTTCACTTGCATGATTTAATTGAAACTCTTAACACAATTTAAAACACAATTGTTGATGGCTGTTGATTGTCATAGAACACAGTATACAGCAGTGTATTTGCATGAACAGGGATTTGTTGTTGTACATATAAATGTGATTAAAAGTGAGACACTGAGCGTTTTCATTTGATCACATACCTTTGTATACTCTGTCATCAGTGATGATTGCGTGTTTTTTGTATGTAGCACAGTGCTGTGGTTTATTGCGCTTAATATTGGCCCAAAACATCAGCTTCAGTCGGCAGCTTCCAAAACAATATCTTCACATCTGAAAATATCAGTATCTGAGATGTTTATTTTTCCCATTTAGGTCATTTACATGTAGAAATCTATGCAACACATCCTGAGCGCTAAAGTATTTGATCATACTGTCTAATACCTTCTGCCAATCTTCTTCGCCTCATCCCATTCTTTTGTTTATATTGACAGTAATAGTTGACTCCCCTGGCAGATGATAACAGAAACTCTACGTGAACACTTCACATGTTTTAATGGCCCTGTTATCTATTTAGATGTAGTCACATCCATTGTGGCCAGAGCTGGAGTCTGCTACGTTATCTGCGCGAGACGCAGGATGTTATTCTTCTCGCCGTCCGTCTTGCACTCCGTGTGTGAGCGCAAGTTCACAGGCGGAGAGGGTGATAATTGAAATCCTGAGTGGCAGATCACTTTCATAGTAAACAAACACTGCATACTTTAGCTACAGTAATTGCTTTTGAAGAGCGGCTACAGCAGTAGTCTGGAAACACTCTTGCAAAAAGGCGCACACACACTAAACACACATGGAACAAAAAAAAGAAAAATCCCAAACGCAGCTCTTTCCTGCAGGGTCATTTGCCATGGAACGCTGCACTAGTGGTTGGCTTGGGAGCTTCAATGACAGGGCGAATACACTCTTCCTCCCGTGACTGACACACACTCGCTGGCGTCCAGGCCCCTGAGCTCACAGAGTCACTTCCATCTCTGCCTTCTTTCTAGCGCAAACGGAGCAGTGGAGCAACCATCCCTGCAGCTACACCTGGTCTCTCTCAGCCTCTTCACTCGCCTGTCCCCGGAGCCCCAACCTAGCTCTCCAAGCCCTCCACTCTTTCATCTCCTCTCCCCTCTGCTCCTTCCCTTTATCCTCCCCTCTTCCCCACTCCTCCCTCCTTCTGTCCTCACTAGTTATTCACTCATCCACTTCTCTCTCCATCCCTGAGGCCCCATCCTGCTTCTCCATGTTCTCCTACTTGTTTCTTCATTTATTCACGGCGTGTTTTCCTCCTGTGCCTTTTTAATCCGGCTTCAGTCTAACATTAGACCTACTAAATCAGGAAAAACTGAATTTCTCGCTACACCCATTGAGATTGTTTTTGCCTTCAGAGCAGCCCTGCCTCGGAGAAATGTTTGTATTACTAAAACTTTAATCTGCCTCAAGAAATCTCTCTTCCTTTGATTTTCACTCTCCTCTTCTGCATCCACTCTCTCCTGTATGTCTCTGCCTCTGCTACTCACATCTCTTCTCTTATCCTACAATATTTCAGCTCTACTTTTCCTCCTCTTTCCTGACTTTATTGTTCTCTTTCCCTCACCTTCCCCTTTATCTTCTCCTCCTCACACCCTGAAGGTGAGCCCTCTGTAGTTAGTAAATCAGTGCATGGAGTGCTCCCTCCTTCCCCCGTGTTCCAGTCCAGCTTAAAATGACTGTCCCTCTGCTACATCCCAATCCGTCCTACAACGAGCCTGCAATAATCTGTCTAACACAGAGACACTTTAAATCTCCCGAGCACTGTGGCGGCGATTCAGGCCACTGCGTTGAGTCCCCAAATGGTTCACAGCTACAGAGAACAGAGTATTGACATTAACCTAAAATATCTCTCTTTGAGTCTTGTATTAACTTATTATACTGAATGTGAATAT
The DNA here is from genome assembly GCA_916701645.2 of Sebastolobus alascanus. NCBI lineage: Eukaryota > Metazoa > Chordata > Actinopteri > Perciformes > Sebastidae > Sebastolobus > Sebastolobus alascanus. The sequence continues at coordinate 1,983,096 of CAKAOJ020000080.1, forward strand.
GCCTGTGAACCAACAGAACAGCTCTCTTGTAGAACTCAAAGACATTAGAAAACTTTGGAAAGTGGCAGTTGTTGTTTTATTATTTTAAAGCCCTATTGACATGTTCCATTTGAATTATTGTTCATGAACGCGAGTGCATTTGTTTTTAGAAAATCGTGTCTACTTTTTCAAAGAAAAGCTGCCGGGTAGTGGGTTAGGTTAGATACCAGTGTCATCCTTCCAAACTATTCCATCCTTTTGGTCTTAAGCTGCATGAACTGAACGATTTTAGCCCGTTTCTGACCCTAATTTTCAGCCGCACAACTCATTTTAGTGTCCGACCGAGTTTCAGCTTCGTCGGGCAACGTTTGCCGTGCAGTGAGCAAATAAATTGTGAGCTTTGGCTTTACATCGCAAACGATCTACTCGTACAGGAGGAGTAGGAATTACACAACAACATTTCTCAAATTGTACAGTGTGTGCCCAGCTTTAGTCGACTGAGATTTTCTTTCGTCAATTACAGTAGAAACTTATTGGCACATCTCTGGTAAACACAAGATTTAAAGTGGTGCTTTTGTGTGATTCCTTTTGGAGAAACTCAGTTTCACAGATCTGTCAATTAAATCCACTAATCGATTAATCGACCAAATCGAGTGTCAGTCGACTAAGACTTTTTCTGGTTAAAGACAGCCCTGGTTAATTTTTTCTGGAAGGGGATTGCTCATAGTAGGTGTGTGATTGGAGAATGTTGCGACCCCCCCCATCATGATTTGTGCATCAAATTTGGATTAAATCTGTTGCTGTGTATTAATGTAGCTGCATCTCTGACTGGTGTTTCTGTTTTCTGATATGGTGATACTGTGGAAAGGATATGGAAAGGTTAATCTACACACCGCTAGTATTTAGATTAAAACTGCATTATGCATTTTTTCAAAGTTGCACCGACTTTGTCACTGCTTCCTCTTCTTAGTATGTTTTTTTTTCTACCAAAAGGCAGTAATCCGACCTGCACTGTGCACGGTATTTAGTCCTCGTCTCGGATGCTGTGCTGCTGACTGAATGCACAAGATGCTTAATTACTCAAACAGGTGCTTGCCACTGAGGCAGGATTGATGCTTCAAGAGCACTCAATTAATTGAAGCCCATTATCAATAACAGGCTGTGAATCATCCCTTAGATCTTCCTCTGATTTAATTTAGAAACACACAAGGATCAACAGTGTTAATTAGAGATTTACAAGAAGGTAGGGGCATCAGAAATAAATGTGAGCATCTGGTGTGATTAATTTAAAGCATACTCTCCAAACAACATACGCTTTTACTCACTTCCTGGTCTGTGGCTGAGGCTCAAATGAGCTATTTATTATATAACATTAACAGGTAATATATTTCATGGCTCTCTTGAGAGAGCACACACATGATAGACGTGGCTAGACATTAGTAGGTATGAAGAAAACTGAGGAGATGCCGTCCTCTGTCCTAAAGCTAATTACATGTGTGCTCCGACCTTGTGTGGAATGAGTAAACCTAAACTGATGTGCACACACGGGGAGCTACTGTACAGCCAGCAAAGATAGACTGGCATACACATCTACATATCAATGCTTGCGCGCACTCGCACGGATACACACATTTTTCTAATGCGATTACCTCGGCAGACATTTATAGACCCAGTTAATCTAACAGCAAGAGCGGTGCACCATTCCATATATTTGTGTTTAATTCCAATTAAACCTGGGCTGTGGACAGACTAATTTTCTAAACCAATTACTCTGGAAGGAGATAAAATGCAGAAGCCACCTTTGAACAACCTTTTTCTCCATGAAATCTCTAACCAAAATAAAATCCAGATATACAAATCTCCTGGTAAGCCTAGCTACATGGCAACGTGGTTGCAATAAACCGCGGCTGACATTTGTCAGATTTATGTGTGTGGGAAGTGCAGCTCTGCCTGACAGCCTGCAGTCAGTCTTTCTTAGGCTAAAAAACTAATAGAGGTAAAGCTAAGTGCTCTCCAAGCTCCATATTAGTAACTATTCAATGTGATAAACTGTGGGACGGCACAGTGGCTTAGTACTGTTCTTGAATAACTCCTACCTCAGAGCAACAGAGTCCTGTGTTCAAGTTTTTTCCCATGGTCTATAAACATTAATTTTAGTAGATTACTTAAAAAATCAATTAATCAATACATAGGCCTACAAACCTTTGATTTGATTTCTGGAGCCGACATGAAAAACTATTTAGGTTCAGTCTGCTGCCAGTCAGCCTGGTGAAGGCAGGTTAGCGAGCCGCTGCCAACCATAGACGGTATATAAGAAGTGGATGTAGTCACTGTGACGTCACTCATTGGTTTGTGGACTACAGTTTTTAAGCCTTGAGTTTGTCAATTTGACCGTCGCGATCTTGGTTTTTGGTATCTTTGGTATCTCAACTTTGGAAGCAGCAGATGACAAAACAATCTCACTTCAGGGTCCATTTAGTGTCTGTTCTGGAGCTCTCAATCATATCACATGATTCTCATCAGCAGGTGGAGTTTGCCCAGTTTTCATGGAAATGTGGATGTTTGTCAACAGCAAATTATTTTCTAATAAAAAACATCTCAATGAGCTGGCAGGCATACCATTTGGACAACATTAAATGTCATTTTTAAGATCATAGTATTACAATCAAACTAAATTGTTTTGCCAGGAATAATGCTCAAAAAGCAGTTTCCTGAGAAAAGGCTCTGTCTTCCTTACAGCTTTTAAAACACCCTGAATCTTCACTGATTAAGACCTTGAAGCCTCCCCAAAAATTCAATCTCTTAACCCATCGCCACCCCTGCAGAGGGCCCTTTGGCTCCAGGTCTTTGATCAGCCAAGCCAAGAGCAACCTAAAGCCCTGCCTTTGACTGCCATTGGACCCCCTTCTGGAGATGTCTGGCCTCATGGTGCGTCTCCCCCGCTGGTGTGAACCATAGACCTGCTGGCTGGCAGATCCAGAGCTCTCTCCTCATAAGATAAAAGCGGATATTAATGTGGAAACAAGTCTTAAAATGTGGGTTTCATACATTTTTCAAAACAACACCTTATTTCCTAATCTCCCTTTGGAAAGTGCCATTGTAAAATGAGTAATCTTGATGACGTTCATTATATTACAATGTACGAACACTGAACAAACACTTTCCAATAATTCAACAGGTCACAATTAACTTTAAAACTGAAAAGTATCTCTTATGCTATGAAATTGAAAATGAAACTGCTTGAAAGCAGCGAGGATAAGGAGTCGGGTTGCTTTTTCCTCATCCCAGTGATGGAATTATCCGGGTGATGCCGTCGAATATATATATTCGATGTGTTTACATTCACATACCCTACAACGGTGGACAACGCCGACACACCGTCCTTGTCTTGTATACAACTCACTCTCTGTTGCTGTTGTAGTTGACTGGGAACCCGCAGGTGGGTTTTCCAGCTCTGACATTTCATTTGCGCTCGCCATAGTGTGACTGACTCGCACTCCATTCGGCTTGCTGTGCTAACCTCAGCACATGTCGATAACGGCGCACAGCTTAAAGTTTCGAGGTGCGAACTTACGCTTTTGAACTTTGGTACCACATTAGATGCATCAATCTACATACCGTGTATTCTGCGTGCGGCCGCATGCACTGAACTGTGACCCCTGAACTGTGACCCCTGTACTGTGACGGTTCGGCACGGATACAAGAACCATCCCAGCCTTAGCGTCACAGCATTGAGTTGCTCTCGCATGGTTTTGTGCCATTTTTACCACATGTATATATATACAGTGTGTGTGTACTTGGAATGGTACTCTTCTGGAAAACGGCAAATTGCCCCCTTGAAGTGAAGTAACTTTATGCCCCAGGTGAAGTCGTTGCCTGGGTCTTGTTCATGAGCAAAAACAAAAACACATAACAACCACTCAGGAAAATCATTTGCATCCTTCAAATCATCAGAGACACTGCATTCTACTTCACAGCTCATTAGCTTCAAGTCACAGCTGTCATGACAGTACTTGTGTAGAATTAGTACGTCTGCTATATGTAGTTTAAGGGCAATGATAAAGTGTTTCCCTGCTCGGGAAGATATCAAACAGCCAACCTACTCCTTTGCTGCTATGAGTTTGTTGCCATGGGAGCAGATGCAAATGACAAAAAGGAAGGAACACCTTGCGTTTTCTTTAAAGCACTCCACAAATATGGTATCTATTGATGCACACCTGGTGAATGGGAGAAGCAAATAAAGAGAGCATATGCACCATACAGTATGTACTGCATTCGTCTGTGTGGGAAACAGAAAGTGTGGTATTTCAGGCTGTCTTTTCACTCGATTAGATATGAAAATATATACAGTATACATATACCTGTAGATCAGTGGAACAGTGTGAAGCAGTTGGCAGGAATGTGTATTGCGAGATACTTGATAGGCTAGACTTCCTTGAGTTATTTTTTCGGGCATTCATTTTGATGGTTCTGCAGTAAATTGTGTGTGTATATATAGAAAAAGTAGGGCTTAATGTTTAGTGTTTCTGCTGTGTTGGGACATTTCATCTTGTGTATGTAAAAACCACAAATAGCCTATATAATGGGATGCCACTGCCTCACCCCATTAATTTGTGTCCCTAGTGTCACACCAATAACTAACGCAGTATACAGAATCTTAACAGCATGTGTAAAAACAGACTCGGTCCTACTGGTGCACTATATTACATAATATGTCACTTTCCCCTTGGACTTAATACTGAAACCATAGCTTAGCCTGTATACATCAGACCGGCACATACGGGTACTTCGCAAAAAGTCAAGGCTGCGCCCCCTTTTGGGGAAAAGAAAAACCACACCACACTGACAGTGAATATTCACGTATCGTATGTGCCTCAGATTCAGTGTGAAAGCCTCGGTTAACCCGCTACACAACAGCTTGTTGTATGCTAGTCTGTCTTTTCCAGTTCTAGGAACATATTCTTAATTGCATTGACACGCTAGAATAATTGCTCTGTATTTCATACCAATATACAGTATATTTACAGTTTTATGTTTTTCGAAGATAAGACAAGTCTAAATGCTGTTACTGAACATCTATGGGGACTTCTTTACTCCTCCATTACCCTCCCTAAAGCCTCAATTACCGCAAAAGGCCAAGCTTGTCACTATGTAAGGAACGTTAATTTCCTCTCTGAAATGGCAGATTGTTGTATGAAGCATTGATTTTAAAATGCTGATTTATCAAGGCCTCGAGAGGAAGTGAAAGATATAAGGAAAAGAGCAAGAGAGTAAGTGTGCAGGCCATTTAAGACATGCCAAAGAAGTCCAACCCATTTCTGCAGTGTAGATCAAATAGATTGCATTTAAGCTCTATAAAGTATGGAATTTTCAAGAGGCACTCGAGATTAAAAATAGAAAAGAAAAAAAATCGTGCTGGTGGGTGAAAGAGAAATCAAGAATTGATCACATTTAACTTGACTTCTATGCACTTTGCAGTGCTTAGTTTTCAGCCAACTTTGTCGGTCGCATTAGGCCAAGACTTTCTCATATGTGGCATCAGTGTAATCTTGTTAAATCTGTCTCTGCGGGAGTCCAGAGATATGGGGTTTATCTGTAAGTCGGCCTCTGTGCGGCCAGTCGTTGAAGGCCCCTGTGGAGGGTTTACAATAAGCGCCAAATACAGAAACCACCCACCACTCTTTGTAATAGATCTTTATCTCCTGGAAAACGCTTTGAAAACTGAAGCTCAAGGAATAAAGCAAAAAAAAACAAACATTTAAAAATCCAATACTATTGAAGAACAATTCGCTCAAAAAATGCTAGGACCCCAGAGGTTCAGTTACCGCTCCATACAGAGAATAACCTCTCACCATCAGCCATGCAGGGCTACTATATCTGTCTGTGGAAGGGGACTGAGGAGTCCCATTGCAGAGCGTGGTGTGACCTACTCCACAAAAGCCCTCAGCAACACATGTGGAGCCCCGCTTAGAGAATAGTGACCTGAGGTCTCGCAGCATGAAGGAACACTCTTTGAAGATCAATGTCCACACTGAATAATGTGAAGTCTCTAGACGATGCATTCTTTATGCCTTTCTCATGAGGTCCTTTCCGTATTGTCCTTTTTGAGGCTGCTCTGGCAGTTTTTCTTTACCTGAGGTTGCTCTTACTTTCTCCAAATCTAACCATCCATTGATTCCTTGTATATCCGTTTGACTGCTTTTGATCCGCCTTTCTCATTCTGTCCTCCTACATCCCGTACAGAACATCATCATTAAACAATGATTCCTCTTTTCCAAATTTAGGTTTCTGTTGAAATAAACTCCCTTGTCTTTAGTCTTTAACTCTACTGCAAACCGCTCTGATTGAGATGTACAGTAGGTTGAGATGAGTCCATTGAGACAGCCCTGTTCATTCCTTTGATCTTTCATTACACTCGTCTTTTTTGTTGTGTTGTTACGGGTTCATACAATTTTATCAGTACAGACACACAGTTCAGTTCATCTTTACTGTAAGACTCAAAGCATGTTAGAAAGACATACAATACATACTGTACATTAAATACAAGGAAAACATCGCCACTTTTAATAAAAGACAGTTATACCAATGTTTCCAGGTGACTGGTATCGTAACACTTAAACTGAGAATCATTCAGTCGACAAATAAATTTGCACATTAGATTTTTCAGTAGAGCCTGTAAAGTGTTGACACCTGCATTACAAAATATTTTGTTTGCACTTGTTTTTAAGTAATATGCAGTCATTATAGGCAACCTGAGGCTTAGGCTCGCCTTTTCAAACAGAGCTGTCTGTCAGTAAATGTTTCTCGTACCTTGATGTTATTGTGGAATAGAAAGTATAGAAATACTTTGCCAGTGTGCTTACAGGAGCACATCTACAGAAGCCCTGAGTGGCAAGTGAGAAAATGATGCTGGTGATCCATTTTCTAAATTGTTGTAAGTTTCCAATTGTTGTCTGTCCTCTGTTTAAGACTTAACAACAGGTGAAAAGGATAATAATTGCCAGGATAATCTTTCTAAGTTTCTGTTTTTTTCATCTGTGAAAACAGGTGATAAAAAAGTTTTGGGGGGGTGATTGTTTTTGTTTTGTTTTTTTGTCAGTATAATTTTGTCAATAATTTAAAAGTGTTGACTAAAAACATTCATGTTTTCTTCCAGGTGAGTTTTAATTTACATAACTAAAACCTTGTGTTTAGAGTGCATGGAGAAAATTAAAACTCACCTGCAAGAAAACCTGAATCCTTGTAGTCCTATTTAGAACATGACAATGATCTTGACAAAAAAAAAAATCACCTGCCAAAACGTTTTCCCCCCCCCCCCCCCCCCATCTGTTTTCACAGATGAAAAAAATGAAACAGATAAAACTAACTTAGAAAAATGATCCTGGCAAAAAAAAAAAAAATCACCTGGCAAAACTTTTCCCCCCCAACGTGTTTCACAGATGGAAAAACAAATTAAGGAACTTAGAGAAAACAATAATGGATCACCATAATTTTTTTTTTCTCACTTGCCTCTCAGGGCTTCTGCAAAAATAGATCTTAATGAATGTATCTGGGGATTTTTACCCCATTTGCGGTGTGGCTCTAGGGATGGCAATGTCGCTCAGTTGTTCGGTCGGCTTTCCACCCACCACTTTGGTGGAGACCGAACAACCTTTGGATGGATTGCCGTTATTCTGGTTAATATTGTCAACATCCGAGAAGGATGTTAGGTCCAATGATTATTTTTAACCTCTATATTTTTGTTCATTTTATACCTGAATGTTTATAAATCATCTTAATATATTACTGTTATAAGTGGAATGTGACAGGTTGAAAATATAATTTTGCACAATAAAATGCTTAAAAATCATATATTGTTTTCCCAAGAAAGTTGAGAAAATCTCCTCATGCAAGCCAGAAGACTAAAAAATAAGACATTTTTGTTTTGACACCTCAGAGCTTAAAATAAGCATGAAAGCATACACTGGGATGTGTAACACGCATGTCCCTTGTATCTAGATAAAAATAACCCCCAGATAAAAGATACTAATTAAAATTGAAACAAGGCGAGTGACATTTACATTTACAGTTTTGCATAATCCAATCCATACTCAAAGCAGATCAGACTAGATTTTGAACCTAAATGTAAGATTATCACACCTATTAGAAAAACAGTTTTTGCAGTGCACATATAGTCCAAATAGCCATGCTTCTCTAGACCTGTGAAGCTTCTTATTCGACTTTCTTTTGCTAAATCTTGTAAAGAAACAAGGAAGCCTGGCTGCTGACTGCAAAAAGACCAGCTGTGGTCAACTGTTCTAAGCCAAAATATATTGATTGTCCACCCAGTGGAAAACTTTCCCCAGTGGCTCTGTTGTGTTGGAAATGAATGGACTTGAATGCAGGCTAATAGAATGGATTTAGTCATGTCCTGCACCTTACCATCTCTCCAGCGCTTTTTGGTGTGTATGGATACCTACCCACACCTGTGTATGTGTGTGTGTGTGTGTGTGTGTGTGTGTGTGTGTGTGTGTGTGTGTGTGTGTGTGTGTGTGTGTGTGTGTGTGTGTGTGTGTGTGTGCGCACTGGTCCACATGTACAGTAGGGAAGGCAGTGCCATGAGCTCATTACAGCAGCTGATGAATAGATTTCCGCTTGGATGGAAGAGGAGGCAGTGGTGTGGTTTCCGCCTGAGGATGTTCCTTCCCAAAGAGCAGGTGGGACTCCAGGACGCAGCCTCTCTGAGCTCTGAACACTTCCCCAGGTAGCTAATGATGGCCTCCAACTAGGCAAACACCGTTCATCATGATACGCCCGCTGGCAAGCTGATAGAGCACTGGGACAATATTTGGAAAGCGTTATTCTGGATAGTCTGCGCTTTGTATGTGTGTGTGAGAGAGAGAGAGTGCTTGTTTGTGTGTGCATGTTTTCCAAAGGGCTGCTGCTTTTTTCATATGCCGTGTTTCCCAGAGAGCTGCTGTAGGCATCGGTGTGATTTGTGTTGCTGTTAAGTCGATGGCTCATGCTCAGTGGAGAAGATGCAGCTGTAGATTTACATTCCCTTTCCTGATGTCAATGACACTACAATTCTCAGCTGTTGTGAATCCATATTTACAGTATGATGCAAAGATGATGCAAAGACAAGATGTATATGAAGTGTGCATACATTTTAGACGTCCCACTTTTACATTGACCCTGCTGAACTCCTAAAACACACAAACATGGTTAATCATCCATGTTTGTGTGCTTTAGGCCAAAGCTCCCAACAAAACTTATAACAGGAGGTGAGACATAGGTCGGTTTTAGTTTGACCCATCCACCAACACTCCCACCTGCCCGTTGTGGACTTTCTCGCTTGTTATAGTCATTATTATGACATGTTACTTTCAATAACCTTTTTATTCCACGTAACTTTCATTAACGATCCCTCGATATACTATATCACCTGCTCTGCGTCGGTCGTTGTACTTCATCACTTACTGCAGCCGTCTGCGGACTTACAAACGTACTTGTGATTCATCAAAGACAAATGTAATCCACAACAAAATACATTCCCTTCCAAACGTAATTGAGAATGCATTTTAGTTGAATGAGAACATAATCTTTAGGAGACAGGGCTGACAAAAGTTAACGAGACCATCAGTGAGAAGATCCGCTATTTCTACATAGTTATTCTTAATACTTGTCATCGGTTCCACCGGGTCCAATTCTGGCAAAATCAGACAAAATCATGCGGGTTCACCAGAAACTCCTTCAGCTCAGACTCCAGCGCAGCCTCTGACCTGCAGTTGGAGCTCCGCGCGCAGCAGCAGCGGCTCACCTCCCTGCTCCGCCGGTCCCCGCTGGGAGCCATCAGAGACACCAGCGTGATTGGAGGCCACAATACAGTATACACAAGTATACACAGTATACAGTAGTATACACAATATAAAAAAAATATATTAAAATACACTATAAATATACGAGACTACTACAACTATCTTAAAAAATATAAAATATTAACAAAAAATAACAATAACAAATTACTGGTTTCAATCTTTAGGTTTCTTTAAAAAAAAAAATACATTTAAATGTGCCAGACGTCGATGACAGATGTTAGATTTTTTTTTTTTTCAGTTTTCAAAACACACTTTCTGTTTGTTTGTCTCCATGTGTTAGTATCAAGGTCAGTCCCTTTGTGTTTTTTGTTACGTATTTCTTTATTCAGACAGTGGGGAAGTAGCAACAAGACTAAGCTGTGGGAGGATTAAATCTCAGGTCAGCGGGGAAACATAGAGGGGGATCTTAACCAATCGACTCTCTATGGGCGTTATATGAAACGTGGATATTTCTTGGAAGGATATTGTTGTCTTAATATTCCTCCCAGTTTCTTCCCCATCTCAACTCTGAGCTTTCAATGAACAAGGAACAGTGGTGGTGTTATAGGATAGCAGCTGGCTCTCCACATGATGAAAACACTGAGACTGGGCTTTGATGTTCTAAGCCTTTGTGTGGTTCAGGTGTGTGTAGGCGACGTGTGTTTGTGTGTTCACTATGGTATTAAAACCATGTCGTCATATTTTGTTGCTATTCTGCTTGTTTTGCCTGGGATCTGACCACGTTGTTGACTTTTATATTAGAGACATATCTTTAAAAGTTGCATATGCATATATCTTCTTTCCAGCCTAACTTCTGATTTCCAGTGTATAGCCAAAGTGACATTTGAAAGACTTTCATTATAATTACTGTTTGAGGAAAGTCATTATGCAGTGACAGGGTACAGTAATAGTATTGGTTTAATGTTACTTTTGGAGTCATATTTCTTCCGTGAGTGTGATATTTTAAAAGCGAAGCTACTTTGGCAAATTTATTCCTACTCATTTACCGTTGGCTGAATTCAAAGAAGGATGGCAGCTGTGACAAGTCCAATTCACTTTGTCCTTCTCAAAGTACATGTATTACTTTGTCCAAGGTGCAGGGAGAGACTTCTAAGCAAACTATAGCGTTGGAAAGACTCAGATTCCACACCTGTAACCTTCGCCCAGCATGATGAAGTAGTCTGCTGTAATATCTGAAACAGTAAAGCTCAGTCTCAACATAATGTGACTGTGCTTTGAATTTGTTAGTAGGCACTTCGTCTTTGCCTTCAGTTCACGTTGTTATGCGAGCTTTTCTCAACCATTGCTCTGTGGGATTGCTTCCTGTAGTTGATCCAGATTTGAACAAGACCAAAACCTGCAGTTTTTCAGGGAGTCAATACAGTCATTTGGTGCCATCAAAGTTCATTGTTTTCACCTGCCTAAGTGAACCAGAAATAAGGAGTAAACATTCTATAAATTGGCCCATGAAAGGTACCTTTTAAGTCAGTCTGTAAAAGTGAATAGCCTTGCTTGCTAATGGTTGTTGGTAATGTGTTGCCACCCTCTAATTTTAGTTCTGTCACCACTGGCAGCTTAGCCCTCCCATCAGTACAAAGGCCTGTTGTCACACCACTCGGTCCCCAACGATGAAATGACCTTCCAACTCCATTAAAACTGCAGAGTCACAGAGTCACCACCCATCCTCTGCTCCATGCTGTAATGCATTCAAAAAGCAGCTCATATCACCATCACCAACCACGAGCTACTAGGGGTGGGGGAAAACATTGATACAGCATAGTATCGTGATATTTTGGCAATATTATATTGATACAAGGACGTCTAGTATCAATCTTTTGTTATATAGACTATTAACATCTTAACTAGGGATGCCCCAATTTATCGGCCAATCATCAGCGTCAGCCGATATTTGTCTCGTTGATGTTGTTGATAAGAACACATTTGCCGATGGCAGTGGCCGATGGTTATCTGTTGTCTTGTATCAATTTTGCATCGTAGTCCTGTTACTTTGCCCAGGGTCCGTCCAGCCCGGACAGATGAGGCGGTGATGCCCGAGGCTCGACCTCTTCATCTCCATCTGCTCCCCTGCGGCGTTCTGCCGCTACTTTTCCACTAGTTGAGCGCGGAAAGCATCGTTCTCTCGGACGGATAAAACAATAAAAATGAAAAATGCTGAAATGGGTAACCAAATGTACTTGGGCGGCATATAGGCTGCCCACCCAAGTACAGTCTATGTGTGTGAAACACTGCTTATGTTTCTAATCACTTTTACATTTAATTTATGTTTCACAAAACAAATATTTAAGTAGGGCTGCGTAAGTTCCTCTCATTGAGTAGGTAGTTGTATAGCAACTGAAAAGGCTGTTGAAGCAATAATTAGAAAAAAAAAAAAAGATTATTTTTCATATGAAAGAAGGTTGTATTAAAGGTTGTGTTTGTGCTCATTCAAAGACAGTGTAATGAAATGCTGAATGACTTTAAAACAGCTCAGTTATTTTTTTATAATAAAAAGGTCTTTGTTTCCCTGGCACAAAAGGGGAATGAATAACAGCAAAAATAAATTAAACAAAAACATCGGTATTGGCCACCGGCCTAATTGTTATTTTAAACATCGTATCGGCCCAGAATTGTGAAAACTGTATCTCATCAGATAAAACAGATGTAGACAAACTGCATAATTTGCAGTTAAAAAAAGGTAATAAATCGCAATATATCGTATCCTGACTTAAGTATCGTGATAATACCATATCATGGGGCCTCTGGTGATTCCACCCATACGAGCGTCATCATATCTCCTTTACCCTTGAAAATCTAATTGCTCCTAACAAGTCTGTTCCCTTCCTTTGCACTTTTCCCCTCTTTATTAGTTCATTATTCTGTGGTCACAGGAATTGAGTGAATTTGCTAAGGCTCAGATTTTCTTTTTAATGATTGTTCGCAATTTGGTGTACTAGTAATAGATGATTTTCTACTGTTGCTTTCACTGTAAGCTGCACTAATTAGAAATCTTGTCCTAATATGTAAAACATTAAAAAAACTCAAAAACAAGATGAAAGCGACATGTTACTCTTGTTAAAATGGGTAACTACAAAATACAATAATAAAGCAGTGTTATTTTTACATTTTTCACTTAAAATAACTCATAATCTCTTGGTTTCTGGAAGTTATTTCCCCAGAATCAATTATGACTGTGACCAAGAGCAGACGCTGATTATTTTCTACAGACGGCTGTTTGAGAAAAGCATTAACCCGTCAAAGAAATTATTCCAAAATGTTTCATGTGGAAGTCAGAACACACTCTCATTATCAGTGCCACCTTTTCAGCTTTGTGTGTGTTCCTCCTGGGCCAAAAGGTACCCCCTTTCCTTTAATAGCTGCCAATTGGGCCTGAATCGTGCATGGAAAATGAGCTTGAAAGCACCATTTGATGACATTTAGTATTAATGTTTCCTTGGAAGATGTTAGATCTGGGATTCTCGGACAGATCAATCTGCATATATTCACGGCAATTATATGGTAATTTAAGAGGGAAGCCTTGCATTCATGAATACTGCTCATCAATCACAATGCCACATCTAAAATTCAGATTCTTGCACAGTACAAGAACATTTGAAGCCGATGGCCTACTTACAAAGTGCATGGGAGGTATACAGAGTTTACTCAAATAAAGACACATTTACTTTTTAGGACTTAAACTCATCACTTGTTCCATCTTGCCTGTTATGACTCACTTACTGTAGTGTTTAATGTAAGACGTAGTCGTGGGAATCACCAGAGGCCCTACGATGATACAATATGATCACAATACTTAAGTTACAATACGATCTTATTGCGATTTTAAACATTTTGGGATATGCTGAGTATTGTGATATATTACCTTTTTTCAACTGCAATTATGCAGTTTGTCAGCACCTGTTTTATCTAATAAGATACAGTTTTCACTCTGTTTATCTCAGAGTTTTCATTCACATATCTTGAGTTCAGTGGTCAAGGGACCCCTTTGAAAATGGTCAAGCCAGTTTTTCCTCGCCAAAATTTAGCGTTACTTTGGAGTGTTCTTCCCGACAAGCTAACATGACATGGTTGGTACCAATCGATTACTTCAGCTCCTAGTTTCATATGATACCAGTATCTTCACTCTAGCTTTAAGACTGAGTCCGCTACAACCTCTGAAAGACAGAATAGCGGCCAGGTTGTTAAGAGGTTAATAGTTTATAAAATAAAAGGTCGATACTTTACATCCGTGTATCGATAGTTTTATTCAATTTTCTTCAGAGAGTAGATGCTGCATTAGAAGACTTTGCTCCCTACAAAGTTGGTAATGGTAAAGTTCAAGAAATAAAAAATAAAAAAATGAAGAGATCCAGGTATTAATTTATTTTTTTAAATCGCTCATTTTCTTTCAACATACAATATTGCCATAATCGTTTTCTTTACTCCTTTAAGGGGGGAAATAAAGACGAAAAAGCAATAAAAATGTTTTCAACAAATAAAGACTAGCATTTAATTGAGGGAAAAAAAAATGACAGTTTGTCAATGACAACACACATGTTGTGTGTTTTTTAGAGAGATATCATTGAGTGATATTTCAGGCTTCCACAATCACACTGTTGTTTTTTGAGTGCACAGCACAGACGGCCACTAAACGTGACGCTGGACTCCTTGAGGAAAGAACTAACAATTAACCCAAGATTGATGTCAGTTTCCCCCCAACAAAGTGGGTTTGAAACTGTTTACCTGGGCTGTAAATTACATCTTGGGCACGACAACTGGCAACATTCAGAATGGATCACCAGGTGCCCAGACATCTGTGTGATACCCTTAAGGGTTAGAGCAGTGTGTGTGTGTGAGTGCACGTGTGTGAAATTTGCATGAGTTGTCTGTGTGTGTGCTTGTGTACAGTGATGTGAGTGACTTGTGTTGTTTACAAGAAGCCACTGAGAATGGTTGTGCCAGCAGCCTCTGTACTAAAACACACAGATGGAATTTGGGGAAGTGGCAACAGGATGAAGAAATGGCAGAGGGGAGGGAGGAAGGAGGAGGGAGGAAGGTGCAGGAAGGAAAGCAGCAGAGGAGGACCACACACAAACAGTGACAAAGTCAAAGTGTGTTTCATTCTGATTAAATCATGAAGTGGCTGCAGTAGCAGCAGCAGTCGCGGGCATATGCCCAATCATGGACGAGCACTGCAGCACTCTGAGGAGAAAGAAATCACACACGCTTTAGCGATGGAAATGAGAGGTGGGAGGGAGTCGGATAAATAGAGAGATGATGTGAAAGGAACGTGTGCGTGTGTGGTCTGTGGTCTCTCATCTGTTCAAGTGGCACTCCATCAAAAGCAAACAAACAAACACTGATTTATTATCTATCTTATCTCACACGCATCCCCAAAACCTGTGGACACTGTTGCACATTTCCATTTTGACTACGCCTTTAATAAAAGTCACAGTTTTGTTTTGTCCTCTATTGATGTCATTGAATTATACCTTTACTTTCTGTGATGGTAATTGAATCTGGGTGTAGTTTAAAAGGTTGTGTACCTATTGTATTATTTAGAGGGATCGTGAATAATGTGTCTGGCACAGCGAATGTGACTTTTTAGTCAAACATTTAACAAACAAATTGCTATAGCAGAAATAGATTTTGAGGGATTATAGAACAGAATAGGGAGGATGCACTGTTATTGTAATGTCTGCATCTTTAATAGCTCGCATCTCTGGACTTTGTAGCCCTTTGAACATGGACAATTTTTCTTTTTAACCTTTATTTATCATTACACTACCCCTCGGGAAGCGCCCGGTACAGTCTCAGTCGAATCCACTAAACGGCTCCAGTGGAACAGGTGGGTGGCTAAGCGCCTTGCACAAGGACACCTTGACAGCACTGGTTGAAGAGAGGGGGGGGGAGTATTATTCATTATGTCCTGCAACCCACTGATTTTTTTCTGCTCTGTCCAGGGAATTTAAACTGAAAAACCTTCTCATCACAATCTTGCTTCTCATTCGATCTCCTGTTCAGGTTGAGGATTTGCACCAGCAGCCTTGTTTCTATAACCTTAACTCTCCTGTCGCTTTGAGGACAGTATGTGTATAAAAACCAAGGTGATTTTCAGGCTGAATCACTCTTAACTCCACCCTGCTAATCCTGAAACAAGCACAGCAATACATCATGCAGCCCCCCACTTGTAACACATATTAACCAGACATATGCTTACTCTCCCTCTGGTTATGGGGAGGAGACTTTTGTGAGGAAAAAATGGCAACAGGTGTTTAAAGGTCCAGTCCTTGATCCTGTTGTAAACAAACTGTCCTTGTTGGTGCATTCAAGGACGCTATGGGAACCAGAGACTTGGGAGTGTGCTGCAGAAAAGCAAACTAGTTTGTCTTTTGTGTTTGATTCTTCAGTTGTCAGTTTGCGTCCTTGAATGCATCAGCTGTGCGTTTTCAAACAGTCCCCACTGCATTAATAGACAGTTTATGTAACTTTGAAAAAAAAATGCAACAAAATGGAATCTCTGCAAGTTGATTTTCATACCGTATCGTACTGCAATGAGGTGAAACCAATAGCTGCCTGGAAGGAAGGAAGTGAATCTAAAATCTAATGGCATACTTTGAAAAATAGCTAGAGGTAACGGGAAATATACATTATTTGTAGTCAGTGAGCTAAAACACAGGTGTAGTCTTTTAAGGCTTGGTGAAACTAAAATAAAGGCCCGGGAACGTGTGTTTTGATGGTAGAAAGTATTTGGTTTGGATACAGTTTTAAAGCTGCAGTAGGTAGAATTTGAGCAAATTTGATTAAAAAAAGTCACTATATCCTGACAGTAGTGCATGAGACAGGTAATCTGAAAAAAAATCATGTGCCTCTGTTTCCTCTGGTGTCCTGAGAAAGTTTGTGACCCGTCAGCCATGTTGAGATCAGTTGAGGAAATACCAAGCACCGCCCACCAGCCGGAGCACACTTTCTTATTTTACAGCTAAACAGTACACTACAAGATGTTTCTGAAAACATTTGAGGTGAGAAATAGGCATTACAGTAACAGAATATGGATTCATATTTGTTCAGTGCTGCCTAGTTTGACCGTTTGATCGGAGTTTGCGCGTGATTTACAGCTGCCTCCGCTGAATGAACAGCCAATAGGACGCTCTCTCTCTCTCTGAAATGAACTGCGATTGGCCAAAGTCTCCCGTCACAAGCTAGATTTTCTAAAGCCCGAAAACAGAGCCAAGAGGAGTTGGAGAAGATCATTTTTCTCTCATTCAACACTTGAATTACAATATGATGAAAGGTTATTATGGAATTTTTGCCCAATGATGCCATAATCATTCTGCCTACTGAAGCTTCAATGTCACTAAACTGTGGAGTGTGAAGAGAATGCAGAGATTGTTTGAGGTTATAGTGGATTCAAGGAAAAGTACAATGAAGAGCATTTCATGTCGTTTCTTGTATCACACGGCAATGTTTGTTGAGCTGGTTGATGCAGGTTGTTGCCATAATATTTGGGCTGTACCCGAATCAAAGTTTTTTGATTTGTATCGGATTTGGCTGTTCAACATGAAGATTTGACTATTTATTCCTTTTTTTCTCTTCATATAAACTATCTCGCAATCAGAAAGTCCATTGGCATGAGTTTCAGTGATGATTTCGACCACATTAACATAGTCAACTGTGGTCAAATGCGGTCTGCCACAGTTTCATAATGAACTCACTTTTGAGGAATGATAATATGTGGAGCCGGACCTTTCTTTAACGCTGACACAGCGCTGTGGAGACGGGTCTGGCTATGCGAGACTATCAACTTCCCAACTCTTTAACAAATTATTTTCAGCCAGTAAGCGTTTTTGAAGGATATAGATTTTTTGTTGAATCAAAGCTGCCAATATTTTATAGAGCCAAAGATTTCTACTATTTTTTTTTCCTCTTATTAGGTCAGATAAGCCGATCAAACTGCATATAAACTATCACGGGGCACTAAAACTCTCCATGCAAACCCGGAGTCAATTAATTCTAGGGGCAGCCTATACTGCAAGTTTTACAGACTGCTATCGCAGAAATGGCTTATAAATGACCCATGAAAGGGATGGCCAACAACACAGGCAGGCTGTCATGCAGGTCTTACCCTGTCACAGTAATCCTCAAACATCAGTCCCATCTGTTTTCTAAGGAGCTTTTGTCTGCTCACTTTATATAAAACAAAGCACTTTTCATTTGTTCTGTTGGACTCAATTCAGAAAATACAGATGGCCCCATTTCACCTCCTGTCGCTTTGCATGACGATTTTGTTATTTCTAACTTCAAATAGCATCAAACAGATTCAGTGTTACTGAATTGTTATACAGCACAGTTTACAATGAATTATTAGTAGAGGATCACAGCACAGATTAACCCAGAATTGCCACAACAATGTTGCACTGAACTTTCCAGATTACCTATTTGTCAAATATTTTGGTCATGAAGTACTACGACACTGTTTTCTCTTTCTGTTTGTGGTTTTCGGCACTCTCAATCTTTGCCATCCTAACTAGAGTTGGGCCGGTGTAAAGATTTTCCAACCGGTCTGATATTAATGCACAACACCGGACTTGTATACCAAATTTTACCTGTAGGTGTCGCACTTTACACAGCAGCCGCTTGTCACAAAATGAGAATAGCTGGTCTACCATTACAGCCCACCTTAAGTGAGTCTGAGCCATTGTTGTTGCTAACTTCGGGGCTAACCCCCTTCACTTTAATCAGCAGGTGGCAAGCAAGATACAGGAACTTGGCTTGGGTCTTGAGGAGTTGTAACATTTATTCACAGACAACCTAAACTGTACACACACTGCACTGCTACGTTCACAGCAACAACGTTACTATAACCTCATTCACCGTCACACACTCTCTCTCTCTCTCTCTCTCTCTCTCTCTTTCTGTCTCTTGACCACACACTCGCTAACGTTACTTGCCGTCGGGCTTGCAATACACTGATGGAAGTCCGTCTTGTCTCGTCACCCAAAAAATACTTGAACTTTCTAGTAAACAAACACAACTTGCGCTGTGCGCCCTTTCCCCCCTCCCACCTCTACTGAAATGTGATCTCCTTCATGTTGCCGGTGCTATGTCAAAGTCACCGGCATCGGCTCGGCAGGTACGCACGGTCTGTCAGACACTAGTGGCTCAGTTACTCCGTTCATAAACAAACATACCGGTAATATTATGTTAATCACATTGTCATATTGCTTATTACTAATGCAATACAAGCTGGATTTAGCGTTGTGACGCCATCTGTACAGCTTGCTGATGTTGGCTACTTTTTAATTTGCCAGAACGTGTCATAATGACAAATGCCGGTTCAATCGGTTGGCATAACATCATACCGATGTAAGCTTGTACACTGGACCGGACCGACAAAACCGGAAATCGACCCAACTCTAATCCTGACCATTATGGCTCCCTCTGCTCCTGTTTGCAACCAGTTTTTGTATTCATTACAAACAAAATGCTGCAGAAATCAAATGCATAATTTCCTGTGGTAGACGATTATTCCTTGGAGAGTACGCAGAAACAAATCGTTTGATGACTGGGTGGAGGCTAACTGTTGTGTCAGAGGATGATGGGGATTAGCAACAGGGGAATCTCATTATTATTGATATGACAATGTTACAGACTGTTATTTTAAGAGGTCTAGTTTGTTCATTAGTCTCATGTGGTCACCTATTGGTTGACATGATCTAACTTTCCCTGATGTGAAACACCTGTTCCCTGGCACTGACAATATTACCTCCTCTTGATCTCATCCCTGGCAGTGTGTGTGTGGTCTGTCATTTCTAATGGGGTTAGATGACAGTACATCCTGTACAGTGTTGTTACTGTGCTCCCCTTTAGCTACCACTATTAGCAAATCCACTCATTTAGAAGGATGAGAGGCTCCTCAGCAGGAAGCTAAATTGATATGCAACTAAATTACACATTTGACTTCACATCTTATGTAAAATATGGTTCGGGAGGCAGAGTACTGCCAATTAGGTTTTAACTGGTGTCAGCAAGATTTTTAGTGATCTTAGGAAGTAAGATTTTCTCACTTTCTTGAACACAACTTTTTTTTCCCCTCACGTCCTCGTCTGCCTCATCTAACAAGTCTTTACTCTAATCTTAAAATATGAAGTCTGTCCAACTGTGAACTTCACTTCTTTGATTCATCTAGCGTGATAAAATACCCGACACTCATCTGCTAAGGCATTTTAAATCTGATGGAAGAAAATGAAACCTCACACGATATTGTGATTAAACTAAGATTGGATACAGAGTAAAGAAATGCATTGTTTCATAAAGTATTACTGAATTAATCAGCTCATTCAATTGAGAGCAGGAATAAATGAATAGCATTTATTTTGAGCAAGAATATCATAAATGCTAAGCTGAGATAAGTAGACTTTTAATTTTTATTGACACCTACAACTAAAGCGTGTCTGATTAAGACTGTAATTTGATTAGAGCTGCTGAGAACACCAAAGTATCTGCATTGAGTGCTGGATTAACATAATCTATAAATGTCTGTGTAGGATACGGTGGAAATTAGAGCAAATTTGGAGCAGCGCTTTAATGCAATTTTGGGTACTTAATTAAAGCAATATCAAGATGGAGGCTGCTGAGAAAGCAAAGCTGACGCAGACCTCAAATGTGTATTAATTAGAAGGGAAACAAAATGTGCCAACATTTACCTGTTCACTCTATTTTTCTATTAAATAATGTCTCTTGTAGAAGTGTGTTCACAAGACAGAATGACAGAATACCCCACTGTGCTGCCATTCACTCATGCCACAAATGACGTCTTTGCACTATGTAACATGGATGTGATGCACAATACAGTAGATATTTCAGTGAAGTAATATATTTAACTTGACGTTTCATAACAATACTTTCCAAAAGTACTGATAATACTCATTTTATTGAGGCTTTTGAACCAGAATTATTGATATGTACTTCTCTCTTCCACCCCTAGAGACCATGGCAGTTAATCCACTGTTTGGGATGGTAATTGCTCAGATTTTCCTTCTTCATTATTCATTAATTGCTCCCTGTCGATTAATTATTCCAGATGATGAATAAGCTCCAGAGACACAAGAGTTTGCAATAAATGCACATCATGGCTCTGTACTGTATACGAACACCAAGCAGCTCCCAAAACAAAGACGGCTCCCTGCTGCTGCAGTGTGAGTTACTGTAAGTGCCAGGATGCCACTAACCATTTTTAATGAGACCTCTTTTCATAGTTTCACTCTGCCTGTAGTTATACTTTAGGTTCAGAGAGAGTTGAATCTATGGTATAATTACTCTTAGTGTGTCTGGTGGTATAATACCCCAAATTATACACTGATAATAACTGTATCCCTGAAATCCTGCTCACGGTGGTAGAGGGAGTACTCCGATCCTTTACTTAAATACTATGATGTAACTAAAAACCCCCCTTTACAAGAAAAGGCCCTACATTCATACAAGTTTTTATTCAGCAAAAGTAAACATCAAAGTAGCTAGCAAAATGTATCCAAAGTCAAAGTGAGGCATAAGGAAGGCACGAAATAAAGAAAAAAGAAGGAAAAAAGGAAGGATAAAGGAAGGGGGGAGGACAGAAGGAAATACAATGAAGGAAGAAAGTAAGATGATGCTGCAACTAGTTATTATTAGGGCTGTCAATTGATTAAAATATTTAGTCACGATTAATCGCATGATTGTCTATAGTTATTCGCGATTAATCTCACATTAATCACACATTTTTTTATCTGTTCAACATGTACCTCAGAGGGAGATTTGTCAAGTATTAATACTCTTATCAACATGGGAGTGGGCAAATATGCTTGTTTTATGTAAATGCATGTATTTATTTATTATTGGAAATCAATTAAAAACACAAAACAATTACAAATATTGTCCAGAAACCCTCACAGGTACTGCATTCAGCATAAAAAATATGCTTAAATCATAACATGGCAAACTCAAGTCCAAAAGGCAACAACAGCTGTTAGTGTGTCAGTGTGCTGACTTGACAATGACTTGCCCCAAACTGCATGTGATTATCATAAAGTGGGCATGTCTGTAAAGGGGAGACTTGTGGGTACCCATAGAACCCATTTTCATTCACATATCTTGAGGTCAGAGGTCAAAGGACCCCTTTGAAAATGGCCATGCCAGTTTTCCCTCGCCAAAATTCGGCGTAACTTTGGAGCGTTATTTAACCTCCTTGGCAACAAGCTAATTTGACATGACTGGTACAATGGATTCCTTAGGTTTTCTAGTTTCATATGATGCCAGTATCTTCAATAGCTAGCTTGCTTTAAACTACAACCTACAAAGCTACAACCTAAAAAAAGGTGTGTTAATGCGTTAAAGAAATCAGTGTCGTTAACATAAATTTGCGTTAACATGTTATTATCGTGTTAACTTTGACTGCCCTAATTATTATTTTCATTATAAATCAATATATGAATATTTTTTTTATTAATTGTTTAGTCGATTAGATGTCAGAAAATAGTCCAAAGTGACGTCTTCAAATTGCTTGTTTTGTCCGACCACAGTTATTCCATTTAAACTGTGACGCGATGGCTGAATTGCTGTTCTGACATTATTCTAGAGAAATTGAGTTTACCCACCATCTTTCATCATGCACAGGGGCTTTGGTAATTAAAGAAAGTACAGTGCTGAACTGTTGTTCCCTAATGCTCTCAAATTAGTCACTGCTACAAGCAGGAGTACTCCAGGGTACGTTGTGTTACACCATACTGTACTGTACATGTGACCGACTGGCCTAAATCTGCTTCACTGCTTCCCCATATTTTAATATACCCTGACCGTTAATCTCCTATTTCTTTTTTAGTCTCATCAAAATGTCTGGTTGTTGCATGTTCGGTTGTCATTATCGATATTCCAACAGCGGACTCCATTTCTACAGAATTTAAACAGGATTATAACCGCTTCTGAGCAACAGGGTGTTTCCGTTCACCGAGTGAACGTGTTAACTGGTGACTTTAAGCCGAAATTGACCGCGGTTGCTCGTAGTAACTTACGTAAATGGTTGGCGTAGATAATAAACACAGCTGAGCATGTATTTAAAATTGATTTAAGGCTTTTACAAGGACACCTACATCAAAGAGTAAGCAAAGGGACGAAACTCCGATTTTGTTTTACTTTTGTACGGCACTTTTTAGGTGGACCTTTTACAGGCGTCCGGTAGTCACTTTCAGTCCAAAATGGCGGAGGCGTAGCTTTGCTGCTGGGCGCTGAAGTTGCAATGGAGCGACCAATTGACTTTAACTTCTTGGCAATATGAGTTTTTTGCCTACATGTTCTGTTCGTGCTTTCAACATCTGCCGTCACTACGAACAACTATTGCACTCCGCCGTACTTCCGTTGCCGAAATGCGTGCGCACACCTACCGACATCATCATTGTTTGAAAACTGTAAAAGTGTCTATACAGCAGCCATTATGAGCACACACTCACCACTGCACCAATGAACTTCATATTGTGGGTGGCTTTGAAACTGTCATTGTTTTTCCTAATCAGTGTGAAAAGCAACAGCCTGTATTTACAGTACATTTTTTAATTTCAGTCTGATATGAGCAGTAAGTCGCAGCAGCAGTGAACATAAAGGACTATATTATGAACAAAGCTTAACCCACTCTCTCGTTTGTGTTCCTCAATATCTCATCATGTATGCTGTGAAGTGTAACAGAAAAAAACACACTACATCACTTGACTGGAGTAGCAATTTATTTGAGAGTTGCATGGCATGGCATGCCATGAAATAAATCAACACATCGGAGCTCAAAGACAGCTCGTCTTGGGTTTTTGTGTGGTGAGTGACAGTCTTTGGCATGAGGGGAGGGATATGGAGGCTTGGCCCAGGATCCTGAGGGGGCAGAAAGCCAATGGGTATTTAAATAGCTGTAGATCCAAGGCTTTGAAACATGCCATTCCAGTTGACAAGCTGCTGACTGAAGGACTGGCTCCCACTGTTATGAAATTGTTATGTCGGAAAGCCCTTCATCCCTGATAGGGATACTGTATGAATTCATAAAGGGTACAGTTAGGAAAGGAAATATCCCAACCAGACAAGAAGTCACCAATTCTTTTTTAGAAGCAATTCTCTGAAGGCACACAGAGTTGAAATGTTGTACATGTTCTTTTTTAACTGCGCAGCCCCTATGATAAATTTACCTGTTCTACGTTTGTGCTGTGGTCATTCTATAAATAATCTAGAGGCGGAAAGGTCAGGATGAGTCATTGTCCATCCAGGTAACCTCATTATTAACGGTAAACTACAACTTTGACAAAACATGTTTCTTTCTTTCTTTTTCCTATTGTTTTGATGACTTCCCCCGACGGTCGCAGATGTGTGTGACCCAGATAGCTTCACATAATGAACTGAGGAGGCGACCGGCAAACGGGAAAGCCATATCAACAGAAGCCAGGCAGGGAGTTGAGAAATACATGTGTTATTCGTCTGTGTTTTGTTAATTTCCCCCTTCATTAGTTCTGTTTTCTGGTTAATGGCCTGCTCTGCTACTATTTCTACCTGCTGGCAGAGAGAAGGACTCCAGTTGTAAACCTCTAATGAGTCAATATCGGTCCACTGCTGCCAATGTACCTTGGGGCAAACCATTTGGCATGCAGTGCAATCAAATGCACTCTGACTTCTTGTTCGGTTTGATTTATCCATTTTCTTTTCCCTAAAAAAAAAATAGGACATGGAAGACAATATGGTCAGAACATTAAGTCATTAAGCAGAAAGGAATTTGATTTGTGATTTTGAAAATCTAACAATCTCAACACTCACATTTCAACAATTGTAGGTAGTATTACAACACAGAAATGTTTTAACGTTCCAATGGCTATCGTAAAATACTGTGGTTTTGCTACGGCTCCGCTTTCCCTACCAAGGACCAATTGATGCTTTATATAGGAAGTCAAACAATCATCACAAATGTCAAATGTCATCTTCATGAGTTCATCATTTCTTCCACACATTATGAACAAAAGAAGAAAAAGAAAAACTAGATTTTCCACTTAAACAGCAAGAGAAGTTTTAAAATTCTGAACATTTTCAAGGTAGAAATATTGCAAATATTTTGCTTTTCAGTCTTTCTTGCAGGCTAACCATATCGCCTACGCGTATGCTCTACTAATTAACTTTGGCAAATACATTTCTAGGAATGTAAGGAGGAATGTGAAGGTTACCTTGATTACATTCATTTCATTTTTTTAGTCCAGAAAGTGTGACATCCGTATACTGCACAGTTATCAGGAGGGAGTCAGGGGTTGGATGGTTGTGTGTACAAAACACAAGACTTTGACAGGACTTTGGCGTTCACATCCCACATGTTGTTAGCCTTCAGCTACTAAAACACCATTTAAGGTCTGCATTGACTTTTTCAATATTTAAGCAAGACCATAAGCTTTGCCCAACCTTAACCAAGTGCTTTGAGTTCCTGAACATAGCCATTAAAGCATTCAAGAAATCACGCTTTAGGCGACACGAGCAGATATTGTAGAAAACAAATGAAATACATCAACAGTGAACGTTTAGTAGATACAGTATGTTCAATATAAATGTTTGCTTTGTTAGTTTGATTATTGAAAATGTAATCTGGGAGGCACTATATTTCCTATGAAAAGCAGTTGCTAATGCAAATTAGTTATACATGTTTTTTTTTTAGAAGACAGTGTTGACGAAACAGATCTGTTTTTGAGGCAAAAATAACACCAGTGATTAAGGTAGACTTGCTGGATTGAGCAAAAGAACAACACCTTTTTTTAATGAAAATTAACATTCGGCAAAGTAGAATATGACAGCACATCAAATAAGAAAATGCAACACACCAACATATTCACCACACACACACTGATACAGAAAACCTGAACTACAACTGCTTAACCTGCAACATTTGCTTCTCAATAGTAGGTGCAATCAGCTGTCCCCCAATGACCTAGTAATGAACTTAAAGAATGAAAAGAGAGGACAAAAGATCTTAACCTTTATGTACCAACAAGTAAATGACTGCACTGTAATTATTGGGAGGGAAACAAATGACCACATTATCAACTGATTGCATTGTCTCTCATTAGCTCAGGGGGAAACGTACTCATTATAATTGAGGGCTGTCATCAAAGATGAAATTAGCTCCCTATGTTTGCTTCGCCTAATGGTAATGAAAACACCATTGCTATTGCATGATTGTAGAGACTCAAATAATGGCGACCAATTCATCTTGCCTCTTGGGAAAACATCAGAGACCAAATTAATTTCCCTTTTATGCAGTGGTACAGTGAAAATTGGGTTAGAATTAAAGAAAAGTAACACACTTCCTGCATGCAGCAAATTTTCTGCTTGAAATATTCAATAGCATTATTCAATTCCCATTTTACACAGCACTGCAGTGTGTACAGTATATATATATATTCTTGTTTATCTATCTCTCATTTCAGTGTTTTGCCTGGCATGGCATGCCTGCCTCCAGCCGCTGGCAACTAGAGGTGTAAGAAAATATCGATACATATGAGTATCGAGATATTATGTTGCGCGATACTGTAAAAATACTGTATAATATAATTGTAATTAACCTCTTAAAAGGTAAGTTTCTGGTTTCTTTCCCCAGATTTGGCAGATTCTTGCCAATACACAGCCTTACTGGCAACTATATGAATTTTAGGGTTAACCCAAAACTGGAATGGGCATCCCACCTACTGTATATGAATGAAGGAATGAAAACTCAGGGCTGTGTCCAGGGGCACATCTGGCCAACTCTCCCAGGAAAATCTCCCGTAACCCCCCAACCATCCAGAGCTTTCCTCGCTTTGACAGAGATCTAAAAAAAAAGTTTGGTAAACTAGACGTTTGAATGACATTACACTTCAGTGTCACGGTGTTCAGGGTTCGTTGCACTTTCAGCATCGGTTGATGTGTAGTTAGATGTTGAAGCTGCTACATTTATGCGGAGAAAGAGAAAACGAATCTCCTGTCAAAAGAGACTCCCACACAAAATACTTCAGCCTTTGCCACTGAAGCAAAGTTGTGACCTATAGAGAAAAAAAATAAAGAATGAAAGATGAAGAGTCTTCTTAAGGCATACGTTCATGGACAGAATTTAGATGAAAGATAAAACTCTCAGATAAAAGGGATGAACCTTTTTCTCCTTGACAGAGAGGAAATAATAAGAGCCTTGTACTCAGCGTACATCCCTGTCTTCCTCTTGTTCCTTTTTTGTTGTTTTTCTAGTGTCAGTACTCTGCATCATTGATCTGCACATACATATGTGGAAAAAAGTAATCACTCACACCTGCCAACTACTTGATCATTCTCAGTGAAACCGCGAGGACAACTTATTGAAAAGTTTCTACTTTCTACTTGCTGCAACTTTTTGGTCCTCAGTTATCTTCAGATTTCTGTGGTTTCTGTACTTAATATGATGCTTCATTATGTCTTTACTGCCCAACAAAATTAATTATTTCATGAATTGTCGTGGAAATGTTTTGAGATCTTTGATTTTGATGATTATATTTTGTAATGAGGTCAAACAAAACAAATTAACCAATTAAACAAGTTAACGCGTTATTATCGCATTAACTTTGACAGCCCTACTAAAAACCCAGAAATAGTAAATGAAAGAAGCCTCAAAGTGAACTAACAAGGCTCTGATAAATCAAAGTTAAAGAGTAACTTAACACCCACCTCCAGTGATCTACAGGTGTACTCCAGGACCCTGTGGTATCACTGTAGGGAACTGTTTCCCATGTGATGCTGGGTGTGGTCAGAGGTGAAACTGACTTGAAACTTTCATGTATGGAGGGCATAGACAGAAAGGCCATATTTACACTGTCTCCCATAAAACCAAAGCCTAACCATAAATCAAAAAGTAGATCTGCTAATGGAGACGTACAGAAAGAGTTAAAAGAGTTTACTTGTTTTAGTCGACCTCCCACTTTGAGTTACTTAAAATCGTCCATCCTTTTCTGGGCCTCTGAAACTTTCTCCGCAAGGTCACTGCAGTATTTGGGCAGTGTAATGTGTGATGTTTGTCCAGGGTTCTGTGTCGTCAGTGGGGTTCAGTTAGGCCACATACAGCCCGAGGTGGCCGTCTCCACCTCCAGTCCCCACACCCAGGCAATTTAAAAGCTGTATACTCTTGGGATCATCAGGCAGCAGCTTGCAGGCCTCAGCAAGGACTGTGAAAGGCCTTGAGATTACTGGAACTTACGCTGCAGGTGTAGGGGAGAGAGGAGGATGGATGCTAAAAATGTAATCAACGCCTGAGCTTGTTCCCAGTCTCAATCTATTAGTGGAATTGCAGGCTTGGTAATTATTTTCTTTCGCTAAATCCGCTTCACGAGGGCTGAGGGTGCAAGTGCAACTGTATTTACATTCTTGGTCTGATTATTCTTTGTGTTATTGTTGTTGACCCTGCACTGAACAAACCACTCGAGCCACTTGAGTATCCATTAGGCAGTACTCTATTGCTATTACTGCCAAAACCGCATGCAGGTAGGAGGCAATTTGCTGTTCGACCGGACTGCAATTTCTGAGAAACCACATGTCGTGTTATTGAGCATGAAAAATGTAAAGCAGAAAATAATAAATTGCATTGACTGCGGTTATGGCATTGTACATTTCTGCAGTAAATAGCTTGCAAAAAGTCCAGGGAGAATGAAGCTAACAGGATGGGACTCAATGGCTTCAGTTCTGCTTAAAAGTCTGGTGGAAAAGAGAGGAAATCTGTTTGTTGAATTAAGCTGCACTCAGCATGTTTGGAGTGTTTACTTGTTTTATATTGGTTTAATGTATTAAATGTATTTATTATCAGCTTGACCGATAACAACAAAATGACCCAAAGATGCATGTCTAAGAACATCATTACATTTGGGTCTAGTTTTTGTAGCTTTGGCCATCGTTTCTATCCGTTCTGATGATGTTGGACTCGCTCTCAAAAGTGTGCACACAACTACTGTAAGTATGTTGTTGCTGGATTAAAAAGGTTTACACTTGAATTGTAAATCCTGTAAATTTTGAAGATTTTTTACCAAGCTGTTGGTGTACGATTTATTATTGTACATCATGGACATGAATACCTCTATTGAAATAATCCCTGAAAGTCTTCAAACCAAACACCTACAACTCACTTAACACACAACCAAACCCAATACAGCCTCCATGCAGTGCACTTTATACTAATTAAGTGATTAATTAGAGCTGTAAGGAAGAAAAAAGAAGTCTTAAAACCTTATTTTAAAAAAACAGCTGTACCTGCTGAGTAAATCAGCAACACTATGATTAAGAATCGCTTACATCCTGATCATTAACTCTCAAAGGGGGAAAAAAGAACGGTGTATTGACACTTTACTTGTGAAACGGGGGCTCAGCGGGCTTTTTCACAACACTAATTATTAAAAGAACAGCAGCAGCAGTGTCAACAATAACAATAATACTAGTCATTTTTATAATAGTAAGTATGTACTTGGTTCAGAGGGGAACTTCATCCAAAGAAGTCAACAGTGCAGTCGCTGTAGCCTGTGTACTGCAGCTACTAAACTCTGCATGTCCCTGTAAGTTATACTTCTGCTCAGACTGACGGGATTCTCTGTGAGAGCGAGTAAGTAAGAGTGAAAGAGAGTCGGATCCAGAGAGAGAGAGAGAGAGACGGGAAGATATATAGGGCTGATGTGTATAGTGCTGATGTGCAGTTTGAGAAGGCAGTTCTAGACGATAGGCTTGCAGACAGGCAGGCAGGCCGGGAGTGAATGCTACTGTACTATTTCTCCTTCACTGCTTTGCCAATAGCTTTGGTGTTGCAACGGGTTTCTCATTTAGTCAGTGCCAAGCTGCACAGACTCTGATAAGGCTTCCCGAGCACACACTGATCCACTCTGCTGAATGTATGGTGAGGCAAGCTGGCAGACAGCTTTGCCTGTACTCAGGAAATCTAGAGACGTCATTTTAAATCAGCGGGAGTTATGTATTAGCTGAGGAATGTGGGAGTCACTTTAAACTACGAATCATCACTTTTCACTGCTTTTGACATGGGATTATTGCTAGTACTATCAATAACAAGCTCCCAAGAACAGTCCCATATGGGATATTAATTTAGAAAGCAAGAAGGTTGTTTAGCCCGTCACTCTGGCAGCGATATTTCACTCATGGTCAGCCGCGACAGCTCACAGCTGATCATATCAGCCAACCCCTCCAATCCCCAACCACATTCAAACAGCCGGTGAGGTCTTAATAACTCGACAGCTCATACTCTTACTCTGCTGATCATTCATGCTGCTGCTGCTGTTGACCCAGGTTGCTGCAAATTCCCTCCACCTCCCCAGCCTCCTCCTGCTGTTCTTTGTAGATGGATGCTGTGCAAGCTGTTTCTGAATAATGGCTGGTTGGTTTTGTGCCATGGTTTCATATTTATGGAAATATATGTCTATGTGGTTTTTTATTGCACTTCCCGCAGAATATCTCACATGCTACTCGGAATCATCTGGAGGGCGTCCTCGGAGTCTTTTCTGTCAAATACTACCGTAATTTGCTGCAACAAATGCTACTACATTGATTCTTTGACGCACACATCTGAATTTTGGGATGCAACTAAGGATTAATTTGAAGATTTTTAAAAAAGATTCTGTCGTTTAGTCTATACAATGTCACACAAGTTCACAGAACCCCATATAAATTCTCAGATTGTTTATTTTGCCCAACCAGCGGTCTGAAATGCAGAGATATTCAATTTACAGTTATATAAAAAAATTATATAAAAAGGAAAAAATCCTCACACTTGTAAAGCTTGAATTGGCAAATGTTTGGCATTTCACCAGTTAATCAATTGTTGCCGATTTTCTGACAGTAGACTAATTGTTTTAGCATTAACTGAATTCACCCGTTTCCTGCTAATATTGGAGGATAATATGATTTTATTAATCATTAACCTTTAGTATTTTCAGTGACTTGTCTTTCTCACTTGTCATTAAACAGACTATAGCATGTAGTACATTTCCTTACAAGTAGGGCTGTGCAATTTCAATTACGATTTTGACTTTCAACGATTATGAAAACAAGATAATCGACATAAAAGGGTTATTGTGCCACTTTCCGTTTCGCGATGACACTCTCATTTGTCTTGCGTTACATATCTAGCGCTCCCCTTTCCTCTACAGCAGTGCGCTTTCACCCCATGACCAGCTCTAGGGAAGGGCCTGTGGGTGAAGGTGGCACTCTACAGCACCCCTCGCCGCTTAGTGCTCGCTGTTCCCTCTTCCCCTGCAGGGAGGGACGGAGCTCCCTGCTCCTGGCGCGACTATCAACCGGGTCGGACTGCCCTCAGTATACTGATGTGTGAAACCCACCCGACCCATCTAAAAACATAGACCCTGTCTCGTTTACCATGCTTTGTGGGTGTGACTTTTTTGCCATCTCATCAATAGTCATATTAATACAGCCAATCTCTTTATGATTAAATTGTTTACTAGAGCACATTATCCATAGCCTTCTAGCCTCTTAATGTTGCTCTCAAAGTGGACCAGATTAATGCATTTAACTTTAAAATGAAGGCTACAAAAGGTTCTTTCTAAATTTGTGATGTTTCCAAAGTCAATCGTGTTAAGTAATCATGATCTCAGTATTGACCAAAATAATCATGATTATGATTTTTGCCATAATCGAGCAGCCCTACTTACAAGTTAAACATACTGACTATACAGTATGATGAATATTGAAACGGAGAAAGGTAAATGTGTAAGTGTTTTCAGTCACAGAGGAAATGCTGGATAGACTATGAAGCTCACAGTAAGCCGATTTAAAGCTGCCAACGGCGATTATGCAATATGAGGCTCTCCTGTGACTTGTGTCACCCTTCCGAGATTGGCTCAGCTCTTGTAGACCTTGTTGCCCTCGGGAGCAAAGAGTGTCCATCATATTCATAATTATCTGGAAGGGAGGTCTATCACCATCGCATATTAGCAGCACACAGACGGCATGGCAGTAAATAATCCCATCATTTCAGCCAGAGGAGGTCAGGCAGACATAAATTTAACACAGAACACTTTTACATCCTGGAGGGCATTGTAGGGAGGTTTCATCATCTGAAGGATTGATGCCTTGGATTCCCTGGTCCCTTCCTCCATCTTTTAGCCGGAGCCAAGAACTCATCCAATAAGTGCAGCTTTTTTGATTCATACACATCTGAATTGTATTGGATGTATGACTGCTTTGTACCGTTCCACTGGAATTCTGAAGAAATTGTTCTGGCGAGCATTGAACAGCAAACAACATCTTCTTGCAGTGAATTGCAAAGCTATGAAAATGCTTCTGGTAAAGAAAAGGTAACAGAAAAATATGGAGGAAATATAAACTATCATAGGCTAAATGTATTATTAAACTACAGAATTTCATGCTGCAGATTGACTTTTAAAATAAGATTTTTACACAGATCTTAGCTCGTCTTCCGCACAAACTCAGCCACGTTAGTTGTTGTTCATCAGCATCACAGCTGCAACTAACGATTATTTTCATTATCAATTAATCTGTAATCTCTAATATTATAAATATAATAAGCTTTTTCCATCCAAAATTGCGGCAGCGGCACCGGAGATTTGTCTCCAATCACAGCATTACCTCTCACTAGAAAGAGTGGCAACATTTGGAAAGTTGGTGTTTTTTTTGTGGTAGAATTTACACAATGAAAGAAAGTCACGTTGACATACCTACAGTAGGAGCACACTCGCACACGTCCCCACCGCGTTTCATGTTTGTTTGTGTTTTACCTTTGAGAGATTTACCCCCTTTAAATGTCCATGACTTTTTGTCCTCTCAAAAAACCCGTTCCCTTTAGCATGATAGGGACTTTCTCCTTTCCTTCTTCCTCCCTCTGTTTGTTTTCCCCTGCCTGACATTTATAAAGTGTGAGCTCGGAGGACGCTCTGAGCAGCGGAGAGGAGCTCCGTCTCCGGGACATTGGGCGTCCATGGTGCGAGCAGCTTCGGATCACTCACTTAAGCAGCTAACATTTCAAACGGGCAATAAAGAGAGCCCGGTTCCCTCTAGAACAATAAAACAGTGTTAGAGTCAGGGGTGGATGCACTGTAATACAGACAGATATTTCTCTGCCACTGCTGCAGCTGCTGCGCTCAGCAGAATGAGAGAGAGACTGAATCAAAGGACGTTCACTCCAGCAAAGAAAGAGAGCGTGATTCACTGTAACATCCAGGTGTAACGTTCACTTTCTCACCATGGCCAGAGGATAGAAGGTGAACCTGGAGATGTAAAGAGGTCATTGGGGCATTAAAGTAATTAAGGACCTTAATCAACCTCTGCCAGTGCAGCAACATTGGTGGAACGTGTCTCCTCCTACTAAAATGTCCTTTTCTCTTAAGTGTAAAACAGTAGAATTTGCTTTTAAATATTTTTTTGTGATATTTTTCCCTCAGTATAGAGATAATTGTGGGGGCAGAGTAAGTCTGAGCAAAGAGAGGATTATTCTCTCCATATATGACAAGATGCAAATCAGCCTAGGGGTGTTAATTTGTTTCTGTCCTTCCAGAGCAGGGACAGGGATGACAGCTAGGTGATGATCCCTCATGTCTGATCCATCTCACGCCCCATTCCCCCCGCAGGAATAACATTGAACAGGGATTTAGCCAAGACCTTGACATGACTGGCTGCTTGTAGAGAGGAGTGCACATTGTCTTAGTTGTGTGGGTGTGTAAGTCTTCTTGTGGTAATAAGTAGAAGGGTAGCCAATAATGAAACCTGTGTCACATTGTGTTTCTTTGGCTTTTTGTCTTTGCTTGTGTATTCATGCGTGACTGTCAAATATCATGCAGTCCTCCCACAAATAAAAGGGAGATAACTGAGATTTATTGGATTGATGACTTCCTTTCTGTTTTCTGCGTTGACCTCCACCACCAAGCAAATTATCCAAACACTTTGATAGATGTACTTGATTACCAAGTCTGAGTACTACAAATTAGAGGCCTTCCTAACCTAAAGTAAAGGAGCTCCCGTCTCATAATTTCATAAACGCTGTCACTCGCTCCTGTATGCAATTCATCAAAGTGGGGATGGCCCAAAACTTGTTGTTCCAACGGCTTTTGTAGGACAGCAAATATATATTAATCCACAGCTCACAATTGTACTCAACAGAGTCATTATGTAATCCTGTTTGAGTGACGTTTCCTAAAAACTACAGTGCTCGACTGTTTTAGGAAATCATTTAGCCTGCATTAAAAAAGAAACTATATAATTGTGACCCAGATTTATGCCTTTAGTAGTAACCAGTGGGCTCGCGGCTGAGTGTCAGAGATGGTAGGGAAGTCAGAAAATGTTGATAGGCCGACTCATTTGTTTGGTTTTGGTCTTTTCAATATACATTTACATGTATTTTTTATGCCTCTGCACCGATGATAGCTTTGGCATTATGTTTTCAGGTTGTCCGTCCGTAAGTCTGTGCGTCCGTACGTTCGTCTGGTCCATTCTCGGGAACACAATATCTCAGGAAGTCCTAGAGGGAATTTCCTTAAATTTGGCACAAACGTCCACTTGGACTCAAGGATGAACTGATTAGATTTTGGTGGTCAAAGGTCAAGGTCACTGTGACCTCACAAAACATGTTTTGGGCCATAATTCAAGAATTCATAATGCTAATTATGACAATTTTACACAAATGTTTAACAGGATAAAATGGTGAAGTGATGACATTTTGGACAGACATGGATGTAAACTGCAACTTGACCGGTTGGCGGAGGCATTCAACCGCAAAGCGGTAATTCTAGTTTAACATTTTAAGAAATCTGTAGAACAATGCCAGCCTCATCTTTTAAGATATTTCCAACATAGCTACAAAGGAGCTTGATGGCAGAGATCTCACCAAGTCGTCATACCTAAACGACAAAGTAGGTCTTATGTCACTACATTTCAGAATGACCCGCATGAGTTTGTAGTGGTCCACCCTTCAGGTTAAACATCTGGTGAAGTTTAGACAACTAAAACCACTTGTTCAAGGTTAGGGAATGATCACACCCATGGTAAGGAGAATTAAAGCTGTTCTGGCAGCTTTAGGTTGCTTTAAGGTAGGTTTTCCATTAATTTGTCCCCAATCTGAAGGTCTCAGGCTGTTTGAACAAACCACCATCCATTTCTTTGCCATGAGACGACAGTCTCATTTTAGTTTTTTTCTTTTTAGACTTAAGACAGAATGCTAATTTCTATATATGGAGAGCAGTACGTGTAATAAAACAAGTCACGTTTTTTTTTTCACTAAAGCCCTGCTTGCTGTCCGAGCGTCAGGTCAGTGGAGAGCATAGTCTTAGAGGTTATTGAGGACTTAATCATGGGTCACCCTGAGCTTTGCTTTGAGAGGAGGAGGCATTTTGCACACCAGGAAACCCTTTGTTTGTTCGTGTCTGTGTGTACACATGCATAAGCATGAACATATGTGCATCTTTAATATGCACTTTAACATAGAGTACCACAGCAGGAGATATTGTCTTTCTGCTGTAGCCTAGTTGAACCTGTGTTGGCTTTGCTGCAGTGACAGTTGTGCTAACAACTGTAGATGTGCTTTGGCAGTACTCCCCGCTGCTACGAGTTTGGAACCAAAAGAAGATGCTGGGACTAAACTTCTAGAGTTTTTCTTTTAGGTTCATCCTGTCCCCTCATTTTGCATTCGTTAGCTTTGATAGTTGTTGCGTTGTCGGAGGAGATTAGGCAATGAGATCCATTCCTGTGTACTCTCAGAGGGGGGTCTCCTGCTCTGCAGCGATCGGGCAGGGACGTCGCCTAATGATTAATTCATATGGGAGAGTTTTTCACATTTTGTTCTCTCATCACCATGCTTCTGACTTGCAAGTAGGCCTTCCACCCTTCCACCCTCCCGCCAGCGTCTCTCATGCTGTCATCAGGCTCAGGTGATACAAAAGTGAAGGAGGAACACGATAGAAAAGAAAAGGAAAAGCTGCTTCCCTGCTCTCCATTAGTATCAAGTCCCTCACAGCATGGCACCAACGTGTTTTGCATAATTATTGATTTCAAGTGTGAAGAAAAAAATGCTGCCCATGATTAATTTGTGGTCTCTCATTAACTCTGCACATCCTCATCAGGCAAAGCCTTGCAGAAAATCAGCCGCTAGACACCCAGTCAGGTTTGAAACATGAGCTCTAATCCCGTAGCAAAGGAGGAACAGAAGCTCGAGAGGGTCTAAATGAGGATGTTTACCTTTTGTTTTCATGTGGATTCAAGGATTACTTGTAATTAATTGGACCCCCTGCTCCGAAAAGCTGTCAGACAAATTATGCAAGCACAAAACTAACATTTTTTAAATGAGTAAACACTCAAGGACACAAACACACATGCTTGCACAAATACACACATTATCTATCCCTCTTGCCCTCTTTTCCCTCTCATCCCTCTATAAAGCACACAAGTACATTAAATCCAATTTACAGTTGCAATCCAAAGGCTTCGGCTTGTATAATTGAGGTTAATCAAATGTCTTTTCTTCCATATCTGTGTGTTTGCTCTTGCAGGCAACGCATGCACCATGTCGGAGTACAACAGGCTGAAGAGCATGCTGCTGGATATGCAGCCCAAAGTGCTGAGAACCCGAGAGCAGAGCCAGCAGAGAGACATGGAGGAGAAGAGAGCGCTGGTGGACACCATGTTCAAATACCTGGATGTGGACCAGGATGGCCGGCTGGTCAGTGATGAGCTGGAGAAGGTGGGTATCCAACTGAGATGGCCTGATTAATGGGACAGCTGTGTGCACGGACAGATGAATGGTTGAGACTGATTGAGAAAGTAGGGATGTGTCTGGAATAGATCTGCCTTTGAAGGTTTTGTAAGGGGTGTCGGATTGTGGGATTCGTTTGCTGTATACAGTACCAGCCATGTGTGGAACAGTTTTTCTGAGCTTCAATCCATCAACAATAACACAGATTTCAAACCTCACTCAAGACATTTGCAGTTTAGGGACATAAGAATGTTATTTGAACAGTTATTTTCGAGTGGTAAAAAATGGTTGAATTTAGCAACAAATCTGTGTAACAAATGGTATCAACCGAAAAATTGCTGCAAAAAAACGTATGAGACATAATAGAGCATGGGAATGGACATCATATACTTCTATCATAATGTTCTAAGCCATTATACATTTTCAAAATGTATTTTCATTAATTAATTCTTATTTTTTTTATTTCTGATTTATGACTAAAACAAAAATAAATGTTTGCTGAGGTCATCCTCCCACCAGAGTCTGATGGGAAACAGTGGGGGAACTGTAGAAAAAATTGGCATTGACATTTGCAGGGTGAGGAAATTAAATTATTGTGGGCATCATCTGGTATCAGGAAATGGGCATCAGAGACGGGTGTTAATTAGACTCCTCCCAACCAATGCTGTGATCTCCCTGACTTCTGCCAGAGTGCAGTGAACCATGTTAGTGTCACCGCCGACTATAGACTGCAACCAGATGAGTAAATTGTCAATCGCTTTACAGTCTTAATGTCTAACATTTTAAATGTGCTGTGGCTCTTTCTCGTTTTGTGGAAATTGAAAGAGAGTGAGACAGAAAAACAAGTTAGCTGAAGATTAATAAGTGCAACTAAATGTAGTCTCAAAAATGCCACAGTAATTAATCTTCTGTCATCTCTCTGCGGTTGTGAATGACAACGAACTTTGTCCCCTTTTAAAATTATAAAGACTGAGTGATTTTTGGCCTAGTTCTAGCGGCAGAAATAAATAATAAAACCCCTCTCTGGCAGATATGCACTAAAAGATCCAACAAAAGATTTTGATCAATCACAGCTGGCAATTACTAATGCCGACATGTTGCCAGGAAATCATTAGATAAGACAGTCTCATCCTGTAGGAATTCATAAATACAGTTTCACAGAGATGATGCTTTTAAGGACCAAAGGATTTCAAAAATGACTTCCAGTCATCCATCCAGACTGTCTCCGTTTTGGGATCCATCTTTTGTCACAGATGGTCTTAGAGGGTAGACTAGTCCTGTACTTTGGGTCTGAATATTTTACTCAAATGCCCAAAGACGGATCAGTGTGTCAGTGAACACATGGCTGCAGTGTGCTGTAGGCAGCAAGAGGAGAAAAAGTTTGTCACATCCCTTAATCTGCCATGTCACATGTGCAGCTCCATATAGAATCAATTGGAGGAGATGAACAAGCACGGCGGCTATATTTTTAGACTTTGAAATCATAGCCGAAGGAATTCAACATTGGACTTACAGAACCTCGTAACAGTCTTGATAGCATTTTGGCCTAAAAACACCATAAATGTTTCAAAGATAACTTAACAGAAAATAAATAAATAAGTTGTGTTTCTAAATACAGTAAAAACAGCTTTGTAGTGTGGCATCACTAGTAATACAAATTGCATCACACGTCTATTATTACTGAGCACAGGTCTAGTTGGATCTTTCTGTGCATTTTTAATAAACCTGCCTGGTTTGCTGTCTGCCTACAAAATTCCCCATTGACTCAACTGCTGACTCCTGTTTTCTTCCTGAGATTTTAGCTTTATTCAGGGAGTAGAACAAATAACACGAGTTATTGAGAAAATAGTTTAAAGGCAAACAATCCCCAAATCACTTAATTAAAGCTACAGTTGGTAACTTTAATAAAAATAACCTTTTGTCATATTTGCTCAAACTGTCACTCCAGTATATCCTGACTTTAGTACATGAGACAGATAATCAGTGAAAAAATCAGGTTCCTCTGCCTCCTTTTAGTGCTCCTAATGGCATTAGCAAGACTCAGCCACGCCGAAGGAAAACAACCAATCTGTGATGAGCCAGCTTTAACTTGACTAGAGGTCGAATTTGTGTGTGTGTGCCTTTAAAAGCAGGTTAATTGTGGTTGAAAAGTGAAAGCTTTAGCTAGCACAGATAACTGTTTACTGTATTTCAATGTGTAGTTAGGGCCTTCTTCACCTTGAAAGAGAAAATGAAATGCTTTGAAACCACAGTTCCCCTATTTCCTTTGGTGAAGGCCACACACATTCACCGTAGTCTGTATCTTTGTTGTACAAACACATTCATTTAGTTTGCAGAGATATTTTCTGTTATTTGTTGTATTTTAAACATTTGCCAGGTTTTTTTTTTTCCTGCATATGAAATTCTTTTGATTGGCAAGTACCACAAAAGTATGGGCGCTTAAATAAAATGATGAGGTGAGTTGTCCTGTTTAAATGCTCCATAAGGACTTAAACGCAGAATTCAGCCTTCCAGCACGAGCAATCTTTTGACAAAGATGGACCTGCATTGAGCATGTGTCACATATAACTAGTTACTGCTATGCTTTTGTACAAAAGCAGCAGCTTTAACAGAATATAGTGCAACTGACGTTACTGAGCAGACGCTGAGCCTCCTGTTTATCTCCCTAAAACTGCTTAACATCACCTATTCAAAGATGGCTCCCCTGAGGAAGACGCACCTCTAAAGTGGAAGAGAGGTCTCGTAAATGACAAACAATGGAGGAGTGAGTGGTGCATCTTCCCAGGGGAGCATCTTTGAATTAACTCAGGTGCAGTGTGCACAAGCGTAAGCAGTAAGAGTAGAGATATCCCTAAAATGGAAAGCAATCAGAAACAGCACTTACATGACAGATTACAAATTTAAACCACCCCTTTTACACAGAATGAAATTACTCTCAGAATGAGTCAGTTTCCGTGATCCGTGTGTTTATGCGCATGAGGCATTTCCCGTCTGATGGAAATCTTAGTCTAATTATTGGTGGAAGGAAAAGCGCGCTCTAAACACTACTTATAATGCTAACTGTATTCAGGCTGGAAATTTATTTCAAATCACTATTATGTCTGCCGGAAACCCAAATGATCACTTCTTGTAGCACTTGGAACAGCAAAATTTGAACGCTTTCATGAGAAGGATGTACTGTAGAGAGTAGAAAACATCCAATATAGATGTTGTAAATTTGCAAAATACGTTTCAATCACGAGGATGATTCTGTGATTCTGTGAGACAGGCTGAGCGCAGCCTAGGCAACCCCATTAGAAGAATACTTAAATGTTAAATGTGTGTGGTATGTCTCCCTTTAAAAATGTCTGATTTACATTTATGCCGAATATGCATAATGTGGTTCTATCTCACAGCAGATAGCTTAGAATAAAAGTGATGAAGGCAAGAGAGAAACGATAAGTAAAGGCTATGATCAGGTGTGAGAATTGTGTAGCTGTGTGTGATAGTTGCCTATATCGCCTGGCTGTCCCACATGTTCTCCACGCAGCTTTTTTTTTTTATGCAGCCATATGATTGAAAACAACATGGGTTTTTTTTGTGTGTGTGTGTGTTAGATCTCTATAAAGGAGCACCTGGAGGACAGCCTGCTGGAGTGCACCATGCAGGACCTGCTGCGTTACGATGACTACAACAACGATGGACACCTCAGCCTGCACGAGTTCTACACAGCTTTCCGTGAGTCTTTACTCCCCTCGTCCTTATTTCCTTCCTCCTCTTCCCTGTACTGTCAGAAAAAAAAGAGACCATTTTATCCTGTGAAACTATCCATCACACTTGAAGCATATTTAGTCTGTCTTTTTGTACAGTGCACAGTGCCAATACATTTTTTTATAATTGACAAATCCTAAGTCCCGCCCCCCGTTAGTTACTGTTGTTAGGTCGGACAAGCTTGAGAAATATATTTCAATATACTTTGGGGCACGAAGCAGATATAATATAAACAAAGAGAAAAAAACATGCAGGTTCATTAGAAAATCAGAATGACCTGCAGTCGGATCTCCGGCGGGAAGTGGAGAGCTTCGCGCCCACCAGCTGCGGATCCTCCACCAGCCACGAGCAGAGCTCCGCCTCGCTGCTCCGCAGGTCCCCGCTGGGAGCCAACACCACGCTGCTAGATGGCCAAGCTGTTTTGCTGGGCCCGCTGGAGGGAAGGGAGGCACGGGAGAACCAGAACCAGGACTGAGCGGGGAAGACTGTCAGACCTTGCTTTAGGTATAACCCAACAGGAAAAGAGAAAGTTGACCAAGGTTCTGCCGAGTTGCTCAGCTGTTATTGGAGCACATAGCAAAAGGGGAATGGACTTAGGAAGGGTCAATTGTGCATACTTAGAGCTGCCTATCTCCATTTGCTGCTAAAACTACATGCATGGTTTGCATTTTTGGTTAATTAGTTTGTTTTTGCAATACATATGTCACCGATGCATTTTTTTTTAAACTAAAAACACACAGCTTACTGTCACCACTGTTTAGAACCCGGTGACCTCCCATCCCATCAGCCTCTCCACAGCAGCCATCAGGATAAAAGGGTTTCAGCCACAGATAAATTGATAATTGCACAGTAGCCCATGTGCCCAGACCCAGCCATGATTACAGCATCTGGAACAGCAGTAATAGCCTGTGGGCTTTAGGCTGAGCGGCAGCTGAGAGCACAGGCAGGTTCAACCTTATTAAGACCAATAATGACTATTCCACCACTAATTTTACTGTAGCATCAGCATCAAATTTTTTGGGCGCCATGGCAACCTGCTGCAACTCCTGTTTTCGGACTTTATTTTCTTTTGTTTCTCTTCCTTATCTCACATCAAACTGCAGTAAAGTTACCTGGACCTGAATCCAAAACGGTGATAAAACCCGGTAAAGTTGATGAATCCAGCAGTTAGCTGTGGCAGGTGGCCATTTCTAAAACTCTACCTTCAGCTCTTGCAGGTCCATTAAGCCTCACCACTAATTTAGCCTCCTAATGACTGGTTTTAGTGGGAGCCATCCTGCTATTATTCCGTTACACTCCCATCACCTTCCAGATGGGCAGTGAGCAGACATCGCATGGTATTTATCTACCTGCTGGCCGGCCTGTAGAGTTTGAGGCCGTGTTTGTCAATGCATTTTATGTTTGACAAGCAGTTGAAGAAATGGGCTGGGACCAATAAAACAAGCTATTGATCAGATGACGCTCAAGGTTAACTGTTGGGCTGCAGAAAGGCAACACCAAGTGGGAGTAATTATTTTTGAGTGGCACATCTGGTGTTCTGGATAATGTTGATGGTGTTGAATTGTGTAAGTTTGCATGCAAGTGTGTGTGTGTGTGTGTGTGTGTGTGTGTTTCCTGGGATGCAGTCAGTGCTCTCCCCAGTGAGCGGTCTGGGAAGCGGAGCAGCCAGGAATCACAGGTGTGTTTAGCAGGGTGGAAATTCACAATATGGTCATAAGCTTGGAAAATAGAATACTAATAATAGACCTGAATGTTGTGAGAAGGTTTTTTGCCCTGGTTGATTATCT
This sequence comes from Sebastolobus alascanus, assembly GCA_916701645.2. Lineage (NCBI taxonomy): Eukaryota > Metazoa > Chordata > Actinopteri > Perciformes > Sebastidae > Sebastolobus > Sebastolobus alascanus. The sequence continues at coordinate 2,025,185 of CAKAOJ020000080.1, forward strand.
ACTGTCTGATCTCAGGCGAAATACATCTGAAATTCAAGCTTCAGTCATGTTTTGGAGAACCTATAACCCAAAACACAGGGGTTGAAAATGTACTCGGGAATCCTTCTTTAGTTTTAATGGTTCTCCTCTGTTGATACTCTCTTTCTGTTCTGCAGCTTTGATGTAAGAATCAAAACCATCTGGCTGTTTCCCAAAAAGACGTCTGCAGCTTCATTGTTGCTCCCACAGTCACTGAACTTGTGCTGTTAAGAAACGCTGATTGTGTTGCTTTGTTGTCTTTGCTGTATTTAATGTATAAACCCTGACAAGCGCGCCGCTCGACAAAGCGCTGTTCTGTTGCTCCCAAATCTCTCTTTTATTTTTTATTTTTTTACCACAAATTGAATAGAGGGGAATATACTTGGAGAATACTCCTGAGATGATTGCATTCTTATTGATTTTATTCCCTCTTATTCAACCTTTTACAAGACCAGCAGGTTGTTTTTATGTACTTTTTAACTTTTCTCTACTGCCTCCCTGGCACCTCTGTTAAGTAGATTCTAGTTAAACACCTATTTCTATCTCCCAAGAGTCTGGATTTATGATTACAATCAAAGAATAATGCTAACTGAATGTTACTGATGTAGACTCAAAGATTACTGGCAATTACAGGGAGACAGCAATCACATTTACAAGTGTGTCTCAGACATTTAGATGGTGTTCTAGTCCAAAATCTATTATTCCTAAATGATCAGTATTCAGTATTCAAATCAACTAATCGTAATAGTCGAAAAAATCATATAATTGCTAGTCAACTAAGAATTTCTTTGGTCAAGTACAGCCCTAACCAGCAGTACATGTTATAGTCACAAAATGATGGGAAGAGATTCAGCAAATATTTCTCTAGATCTAATATATTTGATAGAGAAGAGTTCTTAGAAAACATGGTATCCTCGAGGATTGGCGGAGGCAACAGTTATTTTAATGAAAATCAGACTGGAGCGTCTAGCCGACTGATGGGGAATTCACAGTACATCACAATTTAATAGTTATTAGCACTATCAGATCAGACCTTGAGGCTACTTTGGAGTACACTGAAGAAAAAACATTTACATTTATTGATTCCAAAATGCTAGGCTTGCTACAGGGGCTTTAATTCATCATAAATCTCGTACGTGCTATATTCTACTTGAGCTGTAACCAATGATTATTGTAGTTATCAATGAAGCTGTTTGTAGTCGTTTCTATCTTTTCTTTTGTTAGAAATTAGCAACAAATGCCCATCACAAGTTCCCAGAGCCTAATGTGACATCCTGAGATTGCTTGTTTTGTCCGACCACCAGTCTAAAACCTCAATGTTCTTCAGTTTACAGTGATTAAAAAAACCCAGAGAGGATTATACTCTAGCTAGCAGGAGTGAGTAATCAACCTTCTCTTGGCCATAGAGCATATTGCAGGACAGAGATAACAGCGTAATGGCTTTAAATCAGCTCTGTAGTTTTCTAATGTTGTATGGTTTCACAGGGCTCCGTTTCCTTGCATTTATTACAGTGTCAACATTGTGCAGGAGGGGACGGCTTATACACGTGCCCTTTGTATCCAAATTAGAACCACTGTAATTACACAATAATGAATGTGCAGGAAATTGCCTCGCGGACGTTGGCACTGATGCCGGGGCCGAGGTGATTCACATTAACCGTTCGGTGAAAGACAACCGTGCATAAGCGCTGAAGCTGATAGAGTAGGTGAGCGGGCTTATTGAGAGATATCTGAAGCCTGCAGATATAATATATATACGGTCACACAAGGTCAGAGCTCCTCGGTGGATACATGTGTAGTGTATAAAGGTGCCCTGCGGTGATACGTGGACGGCGTGTGCATTATGGCGAGTAACCTTTTGTAAATGTGCAGCCGGAGATATCTGCGCTAGACTTCATAATATTGGCTTTTACAACTTTTCTGGAGTTGTCCCGTATAGTACATGTGTTCATTGAATAAACTTTGAGTAGAACATGTGTCCTTATGGCTGCAACGTGGACGTTGCAAGCACCATTAGAAAGCAATACAGAGTTAGAAAAGGGAAGACACTGGACATAGAGCAGAGTGATAATTCAATATTTCTAATCTCATTTGTATAATTTTGCAAAATTCAGCTGTTCAAATGAAATGATTCTAAGACAAAATGTAATTAAAAACTAGAAGAAGCTCTTATTGAAAGTTTCATTTCACATATTTGAGTTATATCTGATGTTAAGGTTAACTTTAAAGGTGCTCTATATGATATCCAGAACATTTATATTGCATCAAACAACCTTTTGCTTTGTAAAGATATACAGTAGAGGAGTAATGTCTACCTGAGCAGAGAATGAAGTCACCTCTGTGTGTGTTGTAATCAGAGCTTTTCCGTGCTTTGTTGACATCGCTGGGCCAGCCGCACATGCCTTTTAGTGCATGTTTGTGCGTGTGAGCGTGCCCTAATGGCTAGCTCATGGCCTCCGCTCTGCACTGCTCTCAAATCTGACTACACAAATCTGAACGCCATTACACACCTATGTCAGGATTGACACACCGCCGCAGCGTTATCAGCCATTACTCTTCAATTTACCGCCATGAAACAAGAGGCCTTAGTTGTGTTATTGTGGTCAGAAACTTCAAAAATTGATGCAGAAACTTTGGGACTGTTGGAGACCCTCCAGATCCTGCAGAGACCAGCATGAAAGCAGCAGAACAAAAACAAACAATGATGGTCATGAATTCAAACTAATGCCCCAAAGCCATTTCCCAATGTCAGCCCAATGGCTTGTTTATTTCACTAAATCTTCATGATTGACTCTGGGTCATCAAGCCAGCAAATTGGGAGAGCAACAGAGGAGTGAAGGAGGAAAAACAGCAGAAGAAAGAGGAGATGTGAGATGAAAGCAGCAGGAAGACAGCAGGAAGACAGTAGGATGATGGTGGGATGTTTTAAAGACAGAGATGAGAAGAAAAGTGAAGGAGAAATTTTCATCACTTAATCTTTCAGTTCCCTCTTTGATTGCCATCATCGTGTCCTTACCTTGGCAGTATTTATTTTTTAAATATTACTGAAAAATTCTTCCTGGAAGTTACCAATCTTGGAGCAGCAATCCAACTGCATTTTCGTGGAAGTATTTTGACAGCTCCAGAATTGATTCAGGTTGCTGAATTCCTCATCCGATTGATTTATAAAGTTTAACTTCATTTATTGGACTAATGGAGATTTACTTGAGCACGTAACTATACAGTTGTAGACCTTGTTAACAGAACCATTAGTTGTTAAGGTGCCGCGCAATGAGCCAGTGGTCCATCTTTTAATTTAACTGCAAAAACACACAGCTGGTGAGCATTTAATTAGGACCGGGCTAGTTTTTCTCTTGTTCCCATTGTTCCTCCATCTTTCTCCCACATGCAGTTCTTCCCCTCCAACCTTGTTTTCATCATCCACTGTGAGTGTATTTGTTTTCCATGACTCCTATTAATATGGAGATGCTGGGCTGCACCAGCAAGGCCACTCAGCAGGTCTGATCATGAGAGTGAAGTAGCGGAAATAGTGAGGGAAGAGGAGGAGGAGGAGGAGGAGGAGGAGGAGGAGAGGGAATGAAATTGAGGAAGAGAGATAAAAGCCGGTGGTGGAAGAAGAGAGAAGAGGCTCTTCTGCCTCTCTGGAGGGGAATGGCCAGCAGGAGAAAATGAGAGAAAGTGGAAACAGAGGAAAGAAAATGAGATGGTTGTAATTGTTCTGCTGGTGAGAGACATGGAGCAGTGTCAGATAAAGGTCAACTACAGGTTTGCTGGTTGAAGAGAGGGATGAATACAGGTGTATATGTGTGTTTTGAAGACCTCATGTACAAGCGTAATTATGTGCATTTGTTTGTTCACCTAAATGTGTAAGTAGGGCTGTCGTGGTGAAGGAATTCCCCATGCGATGATAATGATTGGCTTAATAGCGCGATATGGTATTATTGCCTTTTTTCATGTTTCATTTATCCAGATTTTAGTGCAATATAAATAAGCTTTATTGTTGTTGGAACTTAAATATCATAGTTATATAGATAACATAGGTACCTGAACACTACATCTCAGAGACACCCACGTAAAAGCATCCATCTACATCTTTACATATAGAGTTTTATGGACTTATGGGTCAGTGCATCAGTGGGGTATTCAGAGTTGCTATGGCAGAGGGGAACTTTTTCTATTTTAGTTTTCCATTTTTGAGTAGGCTTGTGTTGTGGAATCAACTCTGTCCCTTAGAAATGATATAGTACTAATTTGTTTTGCCATTAACATTGTGGGAAGAAACATAATTGGTGCCTCAATTATGTTCACAGGCAGTGCAACGTTTTAGTACCGCATAGCAGTTGTAGGGAGGTGGGCAAGTCCCTGAATCCCTTGAGTGGTTAAGTTGTTGCAAATTAGTTGTATATAAACATCATTTGTAGGAGACAGGAGTTGTCATTTCAGCACCACACTTTCACAAAAACTGAAATCACATTTGAAATATTTAATTTGAATTGTATAGCAGCGCAGGTTACGTACAATGCAGAAATGCAGCTGGTGCAGCCGGATAAAGTGTTATTCCCGCTGGGCTCTGTCTCCATTTTACACCTTGTATGTATCCAACGAAGCTCTAAGAGCGTCCCGATGCCTCTGCAGCAAGATAGTATCTGTGTGTTGCTGCCTGGCGGCTCCCGTCAAAGCTTGATCTTTCATGTTTCTCAAGTTTGCCCTTAATCTGCACAAATGATCTTGCTGAGATCAGAAATCACTTTTACAAGGGGAGCCTGTCGTTCTCTGACAGCCAAGTGGGTGAGAGACCTCCAGCGAAGCTCTTAGCAACAAAGTGACTTTGAACTGGAGGTCTTGGAGGTTCCCTCTGCACCCACACAATAACCTCCCCTCCGCCGTCTCCTCCCCTCTGCTCTCTATTGTTTCCTGTCCATGTTATCTCTACCACGTCCTCGTCTTTTCTCCGTTTATCTTCTTTCCGTTTTCCTCTATACTGCTTTCACCGTTTGTCTTCTGCACTTATCTCTCTTTACTGTTCATTTTCCTTTCCTTTCCTTCCCTCCCTGCCCACTGTCCCCTAGCTAGTGGCTGATGCCTCATTACCGCTCAATGGACCTTTACAGCTAATTCCCGGTGTGTGTATATGGGGCTTTCTGGCACCTTCCGAGTGTCATCTCTGTTCCTGGGTAATTACCCAGTGGCAGGTATAGCTGCAGTAACAGGTAAGGGACTGTTGGAGGCTATGGTCGCACCTTTCTATGCTGCACTGAGAGAGAGATTACCAAATGTAAAAGTGTATCTGATAAGGTGTATCGCTGTTTGTTGTTTAATTAAGTGATCCATGTTTCATGTGATCTATAGTTGTTTTGCCTCTGGAATTGGGATAGTTCATCACAGCTGTAATGAAACAGTATATTAACAGAACCTTTCATCTTTAACTGGATATATTTCCTGGGGATATTTTGATGGCACATAAAGCAAGCTGTGACCAGTGGCATATCAGTTAGGCAGTTTTTAGTTGGTTGTGTCAGAGGGGCAGCATTGTTTGCATTATTGTTTTCAAGGAAGTAAAAAGTACTGTAAAGGGATTTTTTTTCTATCAGACATAGGAGGAAAAACCTTAGTGCCCTGCAGGTTTCATTGTATGTTCAGCCTTATTGCAGCTCACAGTGACCACTTCTTTTTTAATAAAAAAAAAAAAATCACCACTGTTACAAAAATTACAAGTAGGGCTGTCAAAGTTAACAAGATAATAACACTTTAAAAATTTGTTTTAGCACCACTAATTTCATTAACGCGATCGATCTTTAGACGTAAAGATACTGATATCATATGAAACTAGAAAAAATAAGGAATCCATTCTACCAACCATACTAGCTTGTCGGGAAGGAGGCTAAATACCGCTCCAAACTTACTCTAAATTTTGGCGAGGAAAAACTGGCATGGTCATTTTCAAAGGGGTCCCTTGACCTCTGACCTCAAGATATGTGAATGAAAATGGGTTTTATGAGTACCCACAAGTCTCCCCTTTACAGACATGCCCATATTATGATAATCACATGCAGGTTGGGGCAAGTCATAGTCAAGTCAGCACACTGACACACTGACAGCTGTTGTTGTCTGTTGGGTTTGAGTTTGCCATGTTATGATTAGAGCATATTTTTTATGCTAAATGCAGTAGCTGTGAGGGTTTCTGGACAATATCTGTCATTGTTTTGTGTTGTCAATTGATTTCCAATAATAAATATATACATACATGTACATACAGCAAGCATATTTGCCCACTCCCGAGTTGATGAGAGTATACCTTAAAGGTACATTTTTGATTAATCACAATAAACTATGGACAATCATACAATTAATCGTGATTATCGATTGACAGCCCTAATTATAAGACATTTATTAAAGTGAAATACAGTTAATTGCCATCTGTTGAAAGCAGCAAATAAAATAGTTTCTCTCGACTAGATACAGATTGAATGAATCTCACAGTAGTTTATCAATAGCAATAGAGAGTGGCACAAGTGTGGTACACATATTTTATATGCTGATGTGATAGATTATTACTCATAATTGGACAAATGCATTACAATATAACTGCTAAATCTTCATGTCTCCCACTTTCATCATTTATATTTAGCCGCTTCCTGTTAAATATATCTTGCCAGTTCTGCATAATTACCTCACACAAACTCACTTACTGTATGTACACATGCATTTCACATACAGTCATGCACACATACACACATACTCACATAACACCATACAGTGGTCATCCAGCAGTCCGTTCTAAATAGTGAGAGATGCCCAGTGAGTCGTCATGGCAACTGTGGATGTCTGTTTAATGTCCGAATCATTTATTTAGTACAACACTTAGCTGATGCAGCTAATTCCCTGGAGTCTCCTCCGGGAGAGGAAGTACAGAACAGTGATAGTAAAGAAGAGTAAAGTAGCCATATGAACCCTGTGCATAATCAACAATTATGGATGTGATATGTGTGGTGTGAGATAAAGACTATACTGTCCCGGAGTTTAAACACTGCAATCGGGTGGAAATATCTAGCACATACGAGGGGGGGACGTATAAGGAGTGGAGGGCAAACGGAAAGCAAAAATGAAAATCTAAGAGGACATTTGGACGTAGTCTGTTGAGGCCCTTGATAAAGAATGAAGCAATGATTTATGATCTGCATCTAAATGAAAAAAACAATGAGTGCTCCTCAAAGGATATCTAGAGACAGTCGGCCATCAATTTCTTTTATGATATTGCAAATACACTTAATGTGCGCAGCATCAGAGGCACTGTGAAGCACTCTTCAGTGAAACCCTCATCTGAGATATCCATGCATTGTAAACATCTGCCAGATTAGATGCATATACTGTTTGTGCAACGGTGTGATAGAGAAACAAAGTGTAGTACGTCTCGGTGAAGTCACACAAACCACAGAGGAAAGTCACTAACGTAACTTACAAAAAACACCACCGGTCTTGAAAGTCCTGTGTTTGTTGGACCCATCCATGTCCCCTCCCGTCCATCACAAGAGGTCTTTTATTTCGCTTTTTATTCTACATCACTAGCTCTTAGTGTAGCATATTTACGCAGATGAATTTACATTGCAGTCAGTACAGGCTACCTGGCATACAAATGACACGCCAAAAGCTAGAACGGCGTTCTTATTGCACGCGACCAGGCTGGTTGTTCAGGCTTACATTTGTTTCATAGCAGAAAAAAACTAACTTTAACTCACTAAAACTTGAAGAAAATAATTTTGGTGTCAGTCCAACAAAACAAAATAAAATTCAAGATGTTACATTTTGAGGACGGGGGGGCAATTATAGCTTGAGATCTGCCAAACTGGCTAAACTTGCTCTGTTGCTCTTACTGCACTATTACGTTTGCTCTCTCCACCTAAAACAACAGCTGGATGTTTCAAATTCAGACATGTTCTCTGTGGGATATTGAAACTAATTTTAGGAAACACAGTGAATTAATAAATGAAGTAGATGAGGCAAGTTGAAGGAAAGTCAGTGCACCCAAAATCTAAATTACTACAGCGAGTACAGCAAAAGGGATTTAACATCACAGATGGATGATGTATAAAACTGTAACAGTTGCAGGCAAATTTCCCCTTTTAAAAAGTACGTTAATTAAATAAGAAGTTCGGTTGAGGTTACCATTGTACTGCTTGCACTATAAGGTAAAATAATCAGCCGCAAGCAGATTGCAGCCACAGATTGGGTCTCAATATGTCCCTTAATTCATATTTTAACCATTATGTAGTCACCAACAGGATATTTGAATATTGCAAGTATATATTGACAAACTTCCCACAACTCTTTTATTTCGTTGGAAAGGCTTAATCTAAATCAAGCACCTAAATTGGGACAATCTCAGCAGGACGTCTTTGTTGAGGAAGAACAAAGAGAGGAGTTAGAAAAATGCCTGCCTTGGGTTTGTTAAACACGGTGCAATAAAGTAGAAATTGTAATTCACTCGTCTCTACTTCTCACAGGAGCTGAGAAATCTGGGCCCTCTTAGTGCAGATCATGTTATAATGGGGGGAAAATGTCACGGTACATCTGGAACATCATATAAGGCTCATTAAGAAGACATGATTTCTCATTGGTGACACACTCACTGTTCTGGCAGATATCTAATATCTCTCATAATTACACATGCTGAATAATCCCATCCAACACTGGCCCCCCACCCCTGCTTCTCCATTTCCCTCATCTACATGTCTCTACCCTTCTTTCATTTCCACCACTTTAATTTCATCTTTACGTCTCTAATTAGCCATAGAGATGTAAATCCATGCTTTGCAGGGACTCCAGGGGCTTTGCTTTGACCTATTACCCTCTCCGACATTTCTTTTCTGGTCCCCCCATCTCTTTGCGACTTTCTTGTTTCTATTTTTCCCCTTTCTCTTTCCTTTGCAACCGGCGGGTCCCGAGGGCGGCAAGTGTGTTCCAACGCGCCATAATTCACAGGCAGCAGCCCCCAGGCTGTTAGTGGCGCAGCATGTGGTCTGCTTTTATCTCTCTCCTCTAACTCCCTCTCTAGCGAGGAAATAATTCATTATCATGCCTCCATTGATTTGCTCTTTCTCTTGCCTCTTTGGTGGAACAATCCCCCCTTTCTCCCTCTTTTTTCTTATTGCAATTTCAAACAAGTGTGTGTCCATATGGATGTGGGTTGGCTTCTCCGTTTGTGTGTGCTTGAATGGGAGTGGTGCTCATCCTCCTTTTTCCTCCTCTCATCTCCTCAGCGAAATCCCCTCCAGCATCCACCTTCATCAGCTTTGAAAATGTTCTCTCAGAACAAAGGAGATAAACACAGCATAAAAAGGGAACGGAAAAGTAAAAAAGGCTTTTCGTGCAAAGAAAAAAAAAAGAAAGAATATAGCAGTAGATTCGTAGGACAAAAAAACAACCCAACAAGGTTAGAGTACAATCACATAATCCGTTACGGCTGGATAACCTTAGCTTTTGGGTACTCTGCTGTTGCAACACTCCTGTGTGAGAAAGTAAGAAATATATCCCATAGATGCACTCAGAGGGGGTGTTGTTTTCTTCGGGCAAACATCTGTTCTGTGTAAATCATCAGCAAGTTGGTCCAGATGGCTTGGTTATAGTGATAAGGTTATGTTTTAATAATAGTTGTTTTCTCACGGTGGAAGTGAACAGAGGCCAACGCTGACGTCACTAAGCTGAACTCGGCAAACAAGACAACAAACACTCCGATCTTATAAAGGGATGAAAGAGGGAACCGGATAAAGGAGAGGAAGAATGAGAGTAAAAGCGAGTAGATGTGATGGCTCCCAGCTGAAATGCTTATTTCACAAACAGCTAAACATCCAAAACCCAAACAAACACCTTAGGGGCTGTTCATTTTAGTTCCCCCATACTCAAAAGGATGAAACTGTGTTTTGATCAGCGTAGGGACTACAAACACGGATGAGTTGCACAAAGACGCTAATGTTAACCTGGTGCTGCTGCCTGTTTACATGTGTTTACCAGGGAGGAAAGGGACAATGGGATTTGTTGAGGGGGAGAAGGGAGACAGACAAAGAGATGGAGTGGATTTAGAAGAGCAGTTGATTATGGATTTCACAAGAACCGATACTTTGGTACCCAGTTTCTGCAATTCTGAAAACGTGACGGAACTTGTTTTTCTACTGTACCGCAGGTACCGCAGGTGCTTTCAGGGCTCATGTCGTCCTGGGGACAATAGAAATTTTGATTGGAATGCAGTAAGCTCACTTTCGACGCATCCAGGGGACGCACACTATTTTTTCTGGTATGGTGACACCCGTACTGACTATGGTGTTGTCAATGCAAAAACAGAACACAGAACTTCGTTCCAGGACTTTATTTGAAAGTAAATAAGAGAGAAACTATTTCTGACTTTCTCCTTTGTCTCTGTAGATGTAGTCTCATTACTTCTGTTTTTGTGTCACATTTAGCCTTGTCAAACATTGACCTCTCTTTCAGTCTGAAGAACAAAAAAACATAACCTCCCTAAATTGTACTGTTACAAATCAAATTTAAAATATAATATCTACACCAGTCTGAACCTACGAGTCCATTGAGCTCTTTAACCTTGGAGTTTTTTTCCTGAAAAAATCCCTCATGAGAGCTACATGACAGAAAAATATTGGTCTTTCTATCTAGCTCTAAATAGTAAAAAATAAGTATTGGGCGAAGGTAAAATGTAACGCTATCATGATGTGTTCAAATGTAATCTTGTAAAATATAGTTTTTGACGAGAAACATGTATAAATCCAGTTGTGCGAAGGAGATGTTTTCACAGCAATATAACATAGATAATAGACAGGGAATTATGACCTGTTTAACTTCCTAACAAAAAACAGAATGCAAACGGTAATGAAGGAGTATATGTTGAAGTACATGGGATTTATTGTGTTATACTTTGTTTTTACCGTGTTATCGAATTGGTATCGAGAATCTTACTGGTATTGGTATCGACTACTAAATTTCTGGTATCGTGATGCATTATTTCATGTTCGCACGTGTTTGTCAAGGTCTAGAGGGGTACAGAGGTGTTGTGAGGCAGCAAAGTGAGGAGAAGTCAGGGACTATGAGGAAGAGGAGGGGGGGTGGAGCAAGGAGAGAGGAGAAAACAAGAGTAGGTAATACACAGTTGCATGTGTGGTTTTGGGCAGCAGTAAAGATTGCGGGGCAAGATGTTTGAGAGATGAAAAGGACACTGGAAGGTAGAAGTGAGGATGAAGAGAGGAGTGGGTACGGCCGAAACACAAAGCTGGTACTGGGAGGGAAGAGGAAGGATGAAGGGCAGATGGGTAGGACGCGGAAGATCACATACACTCCTTTTCACAGTCTTTACACACATTCAGGGCAACAGTAACGCCGTGAAGAAAGTGAATGAGTCATACTCCCTCTCGACTCCCTGAATAAGAAGTGTCAGGTTGCACTTCAGTAACACTTAAGAGACACAGAACAAGAGTTTGGCAGCAGCATCGGGCTGTTTGCAGTTGTGAATTTGTGTAATCTAGTTCATCATTTTGCACTCCCAACAAGCAAGCAGTCCTCCTCAGTCATGTTTATCTTGATCACCAAGGGTCCAGATGCAATAAAGGAAGCCAATGATGTATATTCACATCTGTGGCGCACTGCAGGTATCCAAAACATGGCATTTGTAGGGAGATAAATCCACAAAAAACAGCTGTGCAGCATGACAGGACAGGACAGGACAAACAACAACACAACAAGACTGCAAAAAAGAAAGCTTTACAAATAGCATTTCTCACTGATACATATCTTGTTGAGTTGAAGGTAGTTTAATGGAAAACCAAACGAAACAAAACCTTACAGATTAGTTTCGAAGAAGTTTAGATTAATTTTCTCACAGTTACCATACAATAAGCCTGAGCCTTCCCGATCTTTTACAATTACATCACTCCTTTAGAAGAACCCACACTTGCAGCCAGCATCATTTAGCGGCTTTCAAAGAATTTCCAAAGCCAGAGTTTTTTGTTCAGCAGACCTTGAAAGTGCAGCTTTGAAAGCTTCAGAAAGCTGGAACAGTCAAACATTTTGAAGTGCAAGTGTGTACGAGAGAGAGAGAGAGGGTGAAGATAGAGGAGCAGGTAATCCCAAATCTCTAAAGTCTTTATTCTCCGGGGTGCGGTCTGATTCTGCGGCTCAGCTCGATGCCGCACGCTCCCAGCAGAGTGTTAGTGTTACTCAATATCTCCTGTGGCAACAAGCTCCTATTCAACCCAGCCCTCTAAAACAACAAGCGCTGAGCTGGCTTCAGGGTTAAAGCTCAGAGGCTTTTTTGTACCAAGATGATGCACTGTCTTTTTTTTTCCAGGCTAAATCCCAGTTACAAGCTACAGGCAGGTGGAACACCTTGATGTGATGTTGTACTTTCACAACAGAAATCCAAAAAGAAATTCAGAAGCTTTTGAGTTTGATGCCCTGATGTCATGAACCAACGTATCCTCATACAACACTTTATAAGATATCTTAGGTAAAATTATTCCTCATTTTTCATGCGCTTTCCTACCAATGTCCAGCAACACGTGATGTACGTGTCAATTTCCGGTTGTTACACATGCATACAGTCTTTTCAAAATAAACCTTCGTCTTCACAGAAAACAACTTGGTTAGGTTTAGGCAACAAAACTACTTAGTTAGGTTTACGAAAAGATCATAGTTTGGGTTAAAATAACTCCGGAAGTGGTATAACTTAAGTACGGAAGCCACTTGAGAAATAAATCAAATTTCATGTATGTAATGTATGTGACAATTGAAATACATTTTAAGTTTAAAAGGTCTGAATCAGTCATGGCTGTGCTTCTATTATGTCACCATTTTGCAGCATGCGGAGTTGTTGGACAGAAAATATGCTTTTGGTCAAAATGCTCACACATGCAATGTTGGTGTGACAAACATTAGCATATACTATCTTTCGTGAACACACAGGTCACTTGTGTCTTGAGGTCTGATCCGTGTGGAAATGGTCCAGTTGGGGATCAAATCCAAGTCCTTCTCACTTTAAGCAGACAGTTATACCCTCCAGCATCCGTGCTGCTCGTATATAGTTTAATCATTAAGCATGCAGGAATTTAGCCTGAAACTTTAGTAATTATTTTCAAAACCCCTGTCATGCTTGGAGGATCCATAATAATTTAGTAGTGTAGTGTATGCATGGTGTAGACAAACTTTATTCTCCCATAATTCATTGCACAGTAGGGAGAGAGAGCGACAGAGAGGGAGGGGAAAATATGGAGCAATTAATCAACTTCATCAGCTCATCAGCAGCTTTTTAAAAACCCTGTTAGTGGTTATAATGGTGCCATGTTACAATGCCTGTTTAGTTCACTTTTCTGCTAATTAATCAGCCCACATTTTACCGGGGTGTAAAAGAAAGAAGAAAAGATATTTTTTACTGGCGTGTGAACAACAACAACAAAAGGAATATTTATTGTTCAAAATCAGGTTGTGACCTCTATCAGATAAAAGTTTATTTTGATATTTAATGAAGGTTTCTGTTATGAGAGCATTAGTGTTATGAAATCAGTTCAGAGACACAGACTTTATCTACAGATGTAATGTGGGCCGGCATTTATAAGTAAGAACAAGGCAGTCTTGGTGATGTTTTATATCATACTGGTGTACTGTATGTATTCAGAGGTTTTAACATGAGTGAGCTGTAATTATTTAATCCAAAAATGCATTTTCCAGTTGTTTTATGTAATTACTGTAAAGTAAATTGAGTCTGAATTCCTGTCCACTGTGATGTGCAGGAATTGTCTTGAGGGTAAATGGGATAAATCAACCAACTCTCAACTCTACTCTATTAATCTACAAATGTCCATTCCTAATTCTACAAAGTCAAGGCCTTGTCATTAGATGATAAAGAATCCCAAAATGTGAGCCAAGTTGATGATTTTTTTCTCCCATTAGTATTTCTATCAGAGACACATTCTGAAGGCCGTTCTCTCCAAGGAAAATCTGCTCGCCTGTGTAGATTTTTATTTCAGAGGCTCTTTATTCAGTGGTATTTAACTGCTCAATGCCCGGTTCATGCTCCAAGGTTTGGTTTATATTAACTTTTATAGACTATATTGACACTTTAAGTTACACTCCTAATAGCACATCACTTTTACATGCACTACTCAGCATATGAAAACAGTTTATCTATGCCTCTAGAGCAGATTTTTCAACTCTCGAGAAAATAGTGTCAATATCACTCGAGTATCTTGGCTTGGGCTTGAAGACTGCAAATTTTTAACAGAAAGTCTGTGTTTCAAACTAAGAGTGGAGTCGAAAGACGTGGGCGTTTTATACGGCAGGGAAGGTCTAACAGATATATTTTGCTATTGAAAAATCCAATATTGTAACATTACCCATAAAGCCTAATACACCCAAGTGATAGATTGGTCGGCGGTGGACAAATTGCTTATCGTCTCACAGTATATATATCATCATATATATCAGTGTATATCATCATATTGCTCAACCCTACTAAGTTGCAGATGTGGCTACATCCTAGATTCTTATTTTGGATCATAAGTGACTCGGATACTAGCCAGGCTGAGCACAGGCATCCCCCCGGTGTGTAGGAAGCTAATTATCAAAAACCTAGATGAATTTGGCAAGATGCCGTTCTGCAAGGCATCTAAACCCATCTGATCTGTGTAGCTGCTCAGTAGCTTGCAGCAAAAAAAATGCTGTTTTCTTTACTTGACAACTCCCAGGTGTGCATAACTATATAGATGTGATATTTAGCATTGTTGAGAAATAATATGTGAGCTCAGCAAACCTTCCTTGGAATGGAAAGTCAAACTTCACTGTACATCTTCTAAAAATGACCTGCCTCTATTTAGGCTTTTGCAACACAGGTGTATCTTGTTATTTTAGCTAAAAACAGCTCACACTGTGCCATTTCTCACCAAGCTATATCTGCTGTCAAAACATACCAATTAATCATATCCGAGCCATGTGTTTTGCTAACATTTTTAGTCATAAAAATTGTTCTTAAAAAATAAACTTCCAGTTTATTTAAAGGTGCAGTGTGGAGGATTTTGGAGACATCTAGCAGTGAGGTTGCAGATTGCAACCAACTGAAACGCCAAGCGTGTAGGAGAACTACGGTGGCCGACGCGGAAACGTGAAAACGTGAATGGCCCTCTCTAGAGCCAGAGTTTGGTTTGTCCGTTCTGGGCTACTGTAGAAACGTGACGACCGGCTCCGTGAAGAGGACCCGCTCCATATGTAGATATAAGCAGCTCATTCTAAGGTAACGAAAACACAATGATTCTCATTTTCAGTTGATTATACACTAAAGAAAGCATACTTATGAATTAATATTATATTCCATTTCTGCCAGTAGATCCCCCTAAATGCTACACACTGTTCCTTTAATGACATTTTTCTTCATATAGAGAAATGTCACAACAATTATTTTCCTTAAACTGTTAGGGTCTCATCAGTGTGCGTCTCTCACAGTGCAACATACTGTATGGATGTGTAGTTTCTAGAGTGAAATTGACACACACATTATGACATTTACATTAAACTTACACCAATCAGTAATTTGATAGTTTTACTCAATATGTGTGACCATTAACACAAAACACATTAGTTTCAAACATAAAACGTCAAACATTTGTTTTTAATTCTGTGATTTTATTTTGCCGAAACTGTAAATGTTAGTCCTGTCTTCGCTAAAGGGGCTGTAGCAGGAAAATAGCTGCTTCACTTGATATAGCCCGATACCTTTTTCTCTAATTAAATGTTGTCTGATGCCGCCTCCCCTGATGTCCAATCATATCACCCTGTACACAACATTTTTATTTGACTTTAACCCTTTTGTTCTAGCAGGCTGTCTACACAAGACGTGGTTCAGTTGTGGTGCATCTCTCGTGTATCTCATGGAACAGATTTACTCCAATTTTAATCAGTACAGCAGTCTACACCAGACTTGCACAGGTGCAACCCAAAAAGTCTAGTTTTATTTTTTAGTTAGGCACATATCTACACTGATGTATCAGGATGTGAGACACTTTATGGTTCATCCTTCTATAATGCATAGTGGTGCTGTATTTTTAGTCTGAGTCTGAGAAGTGATGCTGAGGTCCGAGGATGTCCTACAGTGTACACTGTGCTGGAGCTGCGGTGCATTTTAGTTTTTTAAATTGGAGGTAACCCCAGAGGTGTTGTTAAGTTGCTGCAATTTACAAGTATTAACCTACTTAGAATTAATAGATCTTCCTATTCTTAAAATGTATTTAACTGCTAGCACAAATGGTGATATTTATCACTCCACTTCTATCCTCCTGTACTTTATTCAACAGTGACCTGCCTGCAGTACCAAAGCAGGATAGATGAACAGCTCTGGCCTCTTCATTAAGAACCACTGGAATCTTAAGTGGAAATTGGACATGAACAACCTAGTTTCTGTACTTTATAGAAAAGCTGCTTGGTGGTCTTAAAAATCTAGAGTGTAATGCTAGATAAGTGTTTTTAATTTGTCACACTGTAAAACAGCACTCATTACTACTTCGATACCAAGTCAATGCCAAAATTCTGAAAACGTGACGGTATTTTTCTACATTACCGCAGATACCGTAGATACCGTCAGGGCTCGAGACTAACGTGTCCCGTCGTCCCAGGGACGTTAGAAAATGTGTTTGGGATGCAGTAAACTCACCATTGACGCATCCAGGGGATGCAACCTATTTTTTACCTGATAATGCTACATTGCGAACAACAAATCTGTGCTGAAATCGGCAGGACAAGAGCAAGTTAACGTTAGCTGTTAGCTCTGTGTAGGACTGTGCTGCTTACCGCTATTGTGTTATCAATGCAAAAGTAGATCACATAACTTTGTTCTAGTACTTTATTTGAGAGAAACTATTTCTGACTTTTTCGTTTACCTCTATAGATGTAGTCTCATTACTTCTGTTTTTTATCTCACATTTAGCCTTGTCAAACACTGACCTCTCTTTCTCTCTGAAGAAAAAAAAACATAACCTCTCTAAATTGTACTGTAACAACCAAATTTAAAATACAGTAGTGTTTTGCTCTAACCACTTTACCCGTCTGAGCCTACGAGTCCATGGAGCTCTTTAACCTTGAAGGTTTTTTTCAGGAAAAAAAGCCCTCATAAGAGCTACATGAAAGAAAATGATTGGTCTTTCTATCTAGCTCTAATCAGACTATCTTTTGTTGGTTGGTTTGGAGAATTTGCATAGATTTTATTCCCTGCACATAAGTCGAGAGGCTTGCATTTAAACACATACAATCCTGTGCGGATGCATCCACCCAAACACACACATACAGCTCTCGGTACATCTCATTGTGCATTCTGTCTCTATCGAGGCCGACCCTCAGGTCAGGTCAAGCTGTGGCTCCTGCAGTGCAGAGTTCTGCTGCAGGCCACTAATCTCTCTCACCCTCCTCCTCCCCAAGGCTGAAAGGGCTTTGAAACGAGAAAGACCACTTAGCCAACCCTGTCAGAAAATGCCTTCGCAGTTTACAGTGGGAGGCATAGCTAGGGAGAGAGAGAGAGAGAGAGAGAGAGAGAGAGAGTGAGAGAGAGAGAGAGAGAGAGAGAGAGAGAGAGAGAGAGAGAGAGAGAGAGAGAGAGGAGGGTGGGTGGGTCTTTTTGTTTCCATAAAGATGAAAGATTATCCAGATTGTCAGAGATCTTATGCTGCTATCAGATGAGAGTATCGCTATAATGAATTGGGCCAAATGAAGTATGGGAGATTAGCTGCAGACTGTCAGCTTGTTTTTTGTGTTTCAGCCTCTCAGAGCAGGATGACTTTTTTGGCCTTTGAGACTTAAAATGTCAGTTTTATCAAACCAAAGGGTGTGAAGATAACATTTTATCCAAGCTGTATGTTGAACCTGATTTTTTTTTCTAAATGCTGCGTATCTACTCTTCTTCTTTTAACGACAGACTGTACACGTTTAAATGGATCGTGAAACAGATATTGAAGTTATACAGAAGCCACTTCATGTTTGTGCTTGCAAGCAAATAAAAAATGTTGTACTCTCTTCATGATGTTTAATAAGGTAGACTTTCAGAAAACAAACTGGGTACATGACCTAGGGTTGTGCCGATTTACGATGGTCAGAACGATCGCCAATAGTCTATAGAGTACTGCTGGGATGACGTATTTTTGTATGCCAACCAGGAAGTTAGCATCGCCCTTGTTCCCTCGACAAAAAGCCAATGGGATTTTTCCATTGCGTTTTGGATTATTGCCGAAAATAAGCTCTGTTACACATTTCTTTTCAGCAAGATAATCTTAACAAATCAACACCACTTTTATGATTTTTGAAGTGTTGAAGGGATTTTTGAAGTTTGAATTTTTGTCCAGGTTGCTGTAAATGAAAGTCAAAGGTAATTGACTTGTATTGTTATACATTGTCACATATTTTTGAGTTATATAAAATGAAATTTCAAGATCAAGGAATTTAGAAATGTAAAGTCTTTTTCTCAGGAAAGCACAGATGTGTTCTGTAGCTCTATCAAAAGAAAAATGTCATGAAAAACATGAAGGCCTACAAGCTCTCTTTTTCATCTCAGTCAGTGTAATTTAATGCCAGAGGGTCGCAGTATCTTTGACCTTCAAGAGTCATAACACAAGAAATATTAGAAAAGCTGTGGAGAAATGACTTGCAATGAGACATGCTTGGAAGCCAATTTTGGTGTAACTTTCCTTTTAAATAATATTAGCATGTGTTGATTTACAGGCTTGGCATTAAAGGGACTTTACAGAAAAGGTTAATGATTCTGTTTCAAATGACGGACCTGGCTATAAGCAGCAAAATAATGCTAACAAGATAAAAAGTTAGTATCTGCAGAGTTTGGAGGTCCTCCACTTCGGTAAACATGTCTGTGAACCCTCCAGACAGACAATTAATCTGTTCATTTTCCCGACAGGTTACTCCTGCCCTTAGGGATTGAATGACACCGTAAAGAGTGTTCTGCCCTGTCATTACCCAACTGATGCCGGTTCATTATTGAGCCTCGTCCTCTGAAAATCCACTGTCACCTTGCAATGAGCTCAGGTGCTTAGCAGCAACACCCACCTCGGAAATGGGCTCTGTTGTTAGCAGCCTGTTCCTGCAAAATTGGTCATTAAGTAATTCGGAGGAGACAATTGTTCCCTTTAAATGGCCTGGGAAACCGGCACTTCCAGGCGACTGAGGTGGATATCTTGAGTAATACATATTGTTGACAACAGCAGGTTGATTTTTAGTGCTTTTTTTATAAGGCGTTTGCAAAGGTGTTTACATTTTTGTTGGCTTTTTAAACATGTGACAAAAGACAGGAGTGTAATTTAACTGTCCATTGTGTTGCACTGTGTGTTCTGTTCTGGGGAATGCTAGAAGTTGTTTTTCATAAAGCAAGAGGTAGCAATTTCATCAAATTATCATGAGCTCACCATAAACTAACTTCTTATAATTTTTATTTTAATTCAGTGGTAAAACGGCACAATTTCCCATCAACTTCTAACCAATTCAAAACAACCATTGTTTCACGGATAATGGGATGGGATGTCTCGATCAAGTTCTTTTACCCCCAATCCCGATCCGAGTCATTTGATATTATATACACATGCGGCCGGCCCGGCTATGTCAACAAAGCACGGAGAAGCTCTGATAACAACACACACAGAAGGAGAGCGACTTCATTCTCTTATTCTCTCATTACTCCTCTATATCTTTACATAGCAAATGGTTGTTTACTGCTATATTAATGCTCTGAATATCAAATTTAGCACCATTAATTTCATTTATTTTTATTTTTTACATAATAAAGTATAAAATAACAAACCCTCTCTGTAATCTTTTTGGCCTTGTCGCTGTCTCAAGGGAATTTCTCTCTCCCTTTAAATGTGTCCTCCAGCGTTTGTTGCTTCAGGGCAGCCTTAGCCTGAGTTACCTGACTGAACTGTATTCCGTTGAGAGTTTATTTTCATCGTCTGTACATCTTTTGTGCGGATTCACCGACATTAATTAATTACTCTTATTTGCTTTTTGCTCGCGGGGCTTTTGTTGCACTTGCAGTGGCGTGGTGACTGTGGTTGTCGCTATGCTGTCCACGGTTAAACACCATGCACCATAGATGACAGCAAAACACGAGAGACTCTCACACTGAACACTGAAAGGAGTGCACATAAATTAGGCAAATAACATAAATGAACGGTTTCATACTGTGTTTTGCTGTCGTTTATGGTTGTGGTGTTTCGCCGTGGCTCGGGGCTCAGCTCGGAGTGGAAGACAGACGGACAGCGGAGGATTGAAGAGTTGATGGCGGCTGCGTTGCTGTGCATGAAAGCTTTGCGAGTAAAAACACCTGCGTGACAGCTGACGTGAAACGAAGGATGAGATCGGGCTCAATATAGCCGATACGATCAGCTAAAAAATGCCTTGATCGGCCCTGATACCAATCTTTGAGATTGGATCAGGACATCCCTAGCTGTGAAGTGATGTATTCTCAACCTTATATTTTAAATGCTTATGCAGCCACAGAAGGAGAATGAGCAGAGCCTAGATCTCCTGCCAAACTGCTGCTCCTGCCTTATTAATACAGCATGGAACACGTTGTTTTAAAACACATCTTCCTGCACATACTCCTACTATACACTTCCTCCACCGGCTCACTCTCTGGCTTCTCTTTGGGATCCTAACAAGGCTTGTTCGCTGCCTAGTTAATGGGCCCTACTAGAGAAGAAGCACCATCGCGGCTTTGCTAGCAAGTTGAGAGACAGCCAGGCAAGGAGGCACTTTAAGTAGAACGACAGGGAAGAGAGAGAAGAAGATTAAGACCGGGGGGGGGGAAAGGAAAGAGACGGAAGGGAAGACTGACAGGCAGTCAGAGAGTCACAGAGATAAAAAAAAGAAGAGGGTGAGGGACTCTGCGGAGGACAAAGACGGAGAGAAATAGCCGAGGATGCCAACAAAGCATCAGAGAGAAAGTGATACAGTGGGTGGAAGAGAGAAGGAGGCGGAGTGAAGTTAGAGGAGCAATGAGGAGCGGCAGCAGAGGATTCCTCTGTACCTGTGGAGGAGATTAAGGGTCTGCATCCAGTGTGATTAATGAGCCGGCCGCTGATTGCTCATCCCCATCTCCCTCCCATGAATAATCACCACCCCGGCACTCTCAAAGAGAGAGCTCCAGTTCCTCTGTGTGTGTGTGTGAGAGAGAGAATAAGCGCTGGTGTGTACATAATAGATAAGACTGAGTGTGTATGAGAGACAGTAAATGAGCAGTATGTATGTACAATACATGATGTGATATACAGTGTATGCATAGAATTAACTGCCCTAGAGTGCATAGTTATTGATTGACTGAGAAAAAGGGTGCGCATGTACAGTACGATATGCAACCTGACATTAATTCAGCATGTCAGAGTGTTTGAAACATTGATGATATATTTTCTAATAGCTGCGGCCCACCTGCAGAGAGCAGCGCTCATACTGGATGCACAGTGACACACCGAGATCATTTGTACACACTGTGGGCTCCCAGTGGGAGTCCTGTCTCCCTACATGTACTGTACAAACCCGCCAGTGTCAGTGTGTTCACGGAGGACATCATCACAGGCAGTCTTGTTGTGACACATGCGGTTAGTTTCTACGAATGCAAAGAGAGATTCTCAGTTTAAATCAGTTGTATTAAAAATAAACAACGCGAAAACTGAGCATCTATAGATTGAGTTATTCTCTGACTGAGCAGACCCACAGAGATGATGTTTTACTTTTTATATTGAGGTCTCCTTTTAATATCTGTTGTTGTATTTGACCAATGTGGGCAATGTTGCAAATCACTGAGCAGGACTGCTTAATGGTAATACTGGATTTTGAGGATTTTACAGTACCTTGATTTTTCAGGTATGTGATTCACCGGATAAGCCAGAAAGTGACATGCCCCTCTGGTTATTTCTTCTATACAGTTTCTCAATTTAAGTTCCAAAAAATTGACCACTGTATATCACATTATACTGTATTAGGAGTGTCCCAGACTAAGAATTTATATAGTCAAATATACACCGATCAGCCATAACATTATGACCACCTGCCTAATATTGAGTAGGTCCTCCTTTTGCAGCTAAAACAGCCCTGACCCGTCGAGGCATGGACTCCACTAGACCTCTGAAGGTATGCTGTGGTATCTGGCACCAAGCCGTCAGTAGCAGATCCTTTAAGTCCTGTAAGTTGCGAGGTGGGGCCTCCGTGGATCGGACTTGTTTGTCCAGCACATCACACAGATGCTCGAATGGATTGAGATCTGGAGAATTTTGAGGCCAAGTCAACACCTCGAACTCGTTGCCATCCACATGATGTAAAAGAAAATGTGATTCATCAGACCAGGCCACCTTCTTCTATTGCTCCGTGGTCCAGTTCTGATGCTCACGTGTACGCGCTTTTGGCAGTGAACACGGGTCACTATGGGCACCCTGACTGGTCTGCGGCTACGCAGCCCCATACGCAACAAACTGCGATGCACTGTGTGTTCTGACACCTTTCTATCAGAACCAGCATCAACTTTTTCAGCAATTTGAGCTACAGTAGCTCTTCTATTGGATCGGACAACACGGGCCAGCCTTCGCTCCCCACCTGCATCAATGAGCCTTGGGTCTGACCCTGTCGCCGGTTTACCGTTTTTTTCCTTCCTTGGACCACTTTTGGTAGGTCCTGACCACTGCAGACCGGGAACATCCCACAAGAGCTGTAGTTTTGGAGATGCTCCGACCCAGTCGTCAAGCCATCACAATTTGGCCCTTGTCAAAGTCGCTCACATCCTTACGCTGGCCCATTTTTTCTGCTTCCAACACAAAGTTCAAAGTTCAAAATGTTCACTTGCTGCCTAATATATCCCACCCACTGCCAGGTGCCATTGTAACGAGATAATCCATGTTATTCACTTCACCTGTCAGTGGTCTTAATGTTATGGCTGATCGGTGTATATAAGCACACCTTGATGCACAACGCAACCTACATTTTTAAGCATCACCCTCAACTATTTTGTTGCATTTATTGTTAATGGCTTCCAAACATTTTCCCTGATGTTACAACACAGGAAAAGATGATGGCAGGTGCCAGCGTGTGTCCCTGTGTTTGGAAGTGCACTCTGTGGTCAGGAACCTGTGTTTAACCACAGCCTGACACACAGTACTGTTGTGCTGCATTGCCTGGTGGTCGAAGATTGCCTGTTGTCATGACTTTTTGGTGGTTGCATAGCAACAACGAGAAAATCCATTTTGTTGTCTGTTAAAACGTGCCTATAGTGGAGGGCTAACCCAAGTGCAAGCACGACACCAGCATGAGGTTTCTCTCAATGCTACAAGTCTCCATCGCTAAGTAGTTTGGCAGCTTTGCAGGAACATGTAGGAAGTGCGAAGGCTGGCAAATCAAGCCCATTTACTGTAGCAGCTGCTTTTCACCCAGTGATGAGCTTAATGATTAATGCCTGAATCTTAATTTACCAAACGAGACCGAATGAGGATATTTTTTTCATGAGGGTCAAATATGAATAATCGAGTGTGCCGTGCATATATTTGCATTCATGACACATGAAGAAGGGAGGAGGATGTACTTGTCAAGTGAGTGACACAAACCCCCACTAAGGCTCATATTCAGAGAGAGGTTTTGTAATGTGAGTTGTCTTTCTCTGTGTGTGTCTGTGTGTACTTATTTGAGTGTGTACGTCCTCTCAGTTGCAGTAAGAGGCATCAGCTGGGCTCTAATCCAGACAAGAAGCTGGAAGTAAACAAGCAGTCATTACTGTGGTGGCGTCTCACTTGTAAACCTGTGCGCATTTTGCTTTTTCACTGCTTGACAATATGTCCAAGTGTTCCTGTATTGCATGTAGATATGCAGTCACTGAACTGCTTTTTAAATATTGTTGGAACAGCTAGACGTGTCCAAAATAACTTTTCAACAAAGTTTAGCTCAGTTGGAATAGAAACATAGACATCTTTTTTACCTGCAAATCACCATCACACATCTTGGTCTGAATCAACTGCATGTGAAGCCTCCATAACCTCACTGGTTGTTATATCACTGGTTATAATAACCAAGGTTATTAAACATTGCAATGTACAAGTAATGGACATGTAGTGTAATAGCGTCAAACATTCATACCAATCTAAAATGCGGCGCTATACATTTAATTATTATCTGTGTTATCTGGGGGCGTATACGGCTTCTCCATAAATTATTTTATCTAGCCGTTGTATGTCGTACACATTAGCGGCCACAAACAAAACATTGTGTTAACACATTTTCGTGTGCCTTAGTCTGTTTGAGGTGAAGCAAAACATTAGACATTTTTACATCGTTTGACGATATATGTCGTCATATCGCCCAGCCCTATCTTCAGTGAAACATGCTAGATGCTTGATTGTTTGACCCACAAATCAAAATATCTGTTGATGCTTACCAGATGCCTGTCAGCTTGTTTTATCGCCTCCTGGCCCCGCTCACATCCCACCCCTTCACCTTTACCCCTCTTTCCATCTGTCTCTCTCTCTCTATCTCCTCCTCGCTCGCTGCCCCTCACTACCTTTCTCTTCCCCTCTTCTAGTCTACAGTCAGGATGTTATCTGTCCTCCCCTCTAAAAAAGTCATGGTGTTCTGCTCCTCTGCTTTGTGGCTTGATGTCTTACTCCAGCAAACGGGGGGGCTTGTCTCATAAAAGTGGAAAGGGACAACTCTCTCAGCTGCAGTCTAGAGCTCACCACATTAGTTATTCCCTGGGAGATCTCCTACGTGCTCTGCATCAAATTTGTCTCTCTTCCTGTCTCAAACGCTCACACATTTCTACTCCTTCTCTTATGCCCCTGTGTCGCCTCGGTCCATCTTTCGGCATGTCTTTCTTTCATCTGCTCATCCTCTTTCTCTGTCTTTTTCTCTCGCATTTGAGCTCTTTTTACCTATTTTTTTGTTCCTCTTTTCTCTTGCTATCTCTTCTTTCTCATTACACTTGTTTTATTCACCCCATTTTCCTATCATTAAAGGTCCTCTCCTTGTCTCTGTCTTTACATCTTTCTCTCAATGTTTGTCCTTGCTCCATCTCCTTTCTATATCTCCATCTCTCTTCCTCTCTTTACCCACACTGTACTGTTCAGAGCTGGATACAGAAACCTCCCCGTTGGCCCTGTCAGCCCGTCCATAGCTCAGTTAGCAGCGCTGATCGATCAGTGGAGCTCCTGAATTCCCCTGAAAGTCAATTACTAACTTACACATTGGAGCTATTTTGGGAAAGGGGGGAAACTGTAGGAATCATTAAGTAGATAATGTCATGACAACCTTCCCCAGCCAGCCAGCGAGGGCAGAGCAGGCACTGCCTGTGGATATGCAACTTGTCTTGGTCATCTGATAATGGCACACAATATGGGAGGATGTTTGAACAGATTTATATAAGGTCGCTCTTAAAGTGGAGTAATCTTTGTGGTTGAATAGCTGCATTACTATAGCTGGCAATGCTTGGTCAGATTCTTATTCTTCTTTATTTATCCAGTGATCAGATATATCACAATTTGTATCATGACTTTGTAAATTTTAGTCAGTATTTTATGAGGCGAAGTTCTTCTTTGGCTTTATTGTGTTAAGACAAGATTCAACACTGATGCATTTGAAAAGTTAGGCACATTTATCCTCTTCTCAAGGTTGAGGTCACGGTTACATTTCTATCTCCAAAAGCAGACAGAATTGGTAGACAAAAGACAGACATGCAACAATAAAATCAGAAATAAAATAAAAACACACTTGCAAAAATTTAAATAATCAAAGACGCTATTCACAAAGACTCACTTGCTGTTACTTACTTACTTACTTAAAGCTGCAGTATGCGATATTGGCGCAAATATAATTTTTTAGAAAACGGCCGCTATATCGTGACAGTAGTACATGAAACAGGTAACCTGAAAAAAATCATGTTCCTCTGTGTACTACTGTGTCCTCCGGTGCTCCTAATGGCATCTGAAGGATTTCACTTACCGGAGGAAAACAAGGTCCGCTGTCCAGCTGCAGTCTATGAGAGCCGGCTGTCAATCACTCGCGATCTCCGACCAAACGGTCAAACTAGGCAGCGCTGATCAAATATGAATCTCTGTATATGTCTACCTGAGCAGAGAATGAAGTCGTTAATCCGAGTGTCTCCGTGTTTTGTTGACATCACCGGGCCTACTGCACGTGCTTTTAGTGTATGGTCGTGCATAAGAGCGTGCCCAAACTGGCTAGCTCACAGCTGCTGCTCTACACCGTTCTCATAAAGCGGTTACAGCTGATAACGTTGTGCGGAACAACAACGTTGTCCGGAACAACAACATTGTTGTGAAAGTGTAGCCCCAACCCTCCGATTCCACCTCAGGTAAACACTGTTATCTCTGTCAGCACTTTCACCATTGTTTATACTGTTAACGCTGTTAGCAGTGTTAACAGGCTCGCCGTCCGCCATGTTGACAGCCGATGAGAGGCGATAGAAACGCTCCCAATCCTAAACTAGACCGTTGGGTTTCCAAACCAGCAAGTGATACCATAACATAGAATGGACTCTCTATGGTATTGCAGCGATATAAAAAGTAAGCATGAAACTCTAAGTGAGGTATCTAAAAACATTGTGTGTATGGTATAAAAACCTAGGTATCTTACTGGCACAAATAAGGTAGGTGAGATAATTAGCTAATTTAAACTAAGTAAGGATCCAACAACATGGGCTTCTGTTTGTGTTTGGTCCATGTCACACCTACTGAGAGGCAAGACCTCCCTTTTAGATGATGAATTAGTTGTGAGGTGTTAATATACTCTTATCCGATCTTGTGGATGAGGAACAGTGTTGCCTCCTTTTAAAGGGTGTTGAATGTTCGGCTCTCTCTGTGAAGATAAAACTAAAGTTACACTTTGTGACTATCTTTTCCGCTTGTCTGTTAGCTTTAACACTTATTAGAATATCAACACTAGAGACCGACCTGCAAGCAACAGATGGCTGTTTTTAATTGCATTATAGGAAAATCTTAACGTTTAAAATGTCCTTTAATGACATAGACATAGAAATGTGCAATGAACACATTTTCTAACTAATATTACATACCTATTTTTCATCACATAATGAGAACAGATGAGAACTTTTTTCTCCCTTTTCTTGGTCTCATAGCTGTAACCTCAGTGGGTTGAGTTTAGATGGCATTAGGATTAATTTCCCTTCTCTTCCATCGTTCATGAAGGTAGATGTGGGTTGTTGTTTTTTTACTATGGCCTTTCTGCCAGATGTTAAAAGTTAGGACTAATACATCAGCAGAGGGTTTGAAAGTTTAGACTCACCTCATATGAAAGGTTAGCAGACTATTGCTGGAAATATTCAAACACAGCTGCTCATTTTGAATTGATGGAACAGGGTTCCAGCCCTGTGAGCTGAAGGTTATCTTTTCACCACTGTCAGTGTAGTAAAATTAACAGATAAACACAGTGCCATCTGAATCTCTCAATATTTCAAACCATACGTGAGTCATCCCTCAACAACACAACTATTTGGTAGGGCTGCTTGATTATGGCAAAAATCATAATCATGATTATTTTGGTCAAAATTGAGATCACAATTATTTAACAAGATTACTCATTGACTTTGGAATCATCATCTATTTAGAAAGAACATTTTGTAGATTACATTTTAAAGTTAAATGCATCAATCTGGTGCACTTTGAGAGGAAAATTAAAAGATTAGATCTATGAAGAACTTTGTGCTCTAGTAAACAATTTAATCATAAACACATAAGAATGGTTATATAGATACGAATGGTGATGACAGAGGAAAAATAGTCCCCCACAAAGCCCAAAAAGTTCCGTGTTTTAAGACGGGTCAGATGGGTTGCCGACATCACCATGCTGAGGACAGTCCGCCCTAAAGCGCCACCTTCATCCAAGCCGACCTAGAGTCGGTCGTGGGCTCACCAGTGCCCGGGGAGAGTTCCCACGAGGTGCGATCCTCCCACAACGAGCGTCCGTCCCTGACCCACCAAGCGGGGCAAAAGCGCAGCACTTTAAAGGATAGGGGTGCGCTTGATTTATAACACGAGACAAAACGAGAGCGTCATTGTGAAACGGAATGCGTCACAATATCCATTTTGTCTTGTTTTCATAATAGTTGGAAGCCAAAATCGTAATTGAAACTCGATTAATTGCACAGCCCTACTATTAGGTACACATAAGTCTATATAGTCAATTTATAGTGACCTATTTTCTCTTTTTTAGTAGCAGTTATTTGACTTGGAATCAACTTGAAATTCAATTAAAAACCTCTGGTTGCCTTTTTTGCATGTCAAATCAATGACTCAAGATTAACGTCTCAACTTCATTGTGGCAACACTTGCTTATTTGCTGTAGCTGTTAAAAGAACCCCCATCTTTCACAGTAGCCAGTGTTTTATCTGCCAAAGTCTGTTAATTACAGTTTGCACTTCTGCTCTGACTGAACTTTGCAGAGACAGTCCTCGCCAGCAAACTTTTATTGCTATATACCTATTTTTATACCTTGAAAAGAATCAATATTAAGTCGTATTAGATGTCCAACTGAACAGTCGGCTGCTGCAGAAAGAAACCACATGTCTTACTTCCATGCACTGTATTCGATTTAATGAGAGATGTAGTCTTGTTGAAATGCACAGTACCACCCTGGAACCACCCCTCCAAGCCATGTCAGATCAATGCACTTCATCCCTCATCTGTCCACATGGCACTCAAAGCCTGTTCTGCCACCCAAATCACCGCTCTGCTGAATAATAACTTTGTTGGACCTGGCAGTGTACTGTACCCAAGGCATTCTGAAATATCACTGACAGACCGAGCTGTCAACCCGGCTACATCTATCACCTGGAGAGCTATGTGAAACGGACAGCTAATAGCCAGGGGTCTTCTACAACAGCGTTTGTCAAAGTCTGGATCTGGACAGGAAGTTCCCCACAAACATTTCACAGTCTGTTAGCCATCTACTTGAAGTCTGTTTGGACAATGAAATATTGTTCCATGTGAGTGTTGAGATGAAGCTTTGTGATACCGGCCTTATCACTGTCGTTCAGTCGTCAACTGCAGGTCTTAAAGGCCAATGTTTAGATCTTTTCGTTCATATAGATGTGTGTGCCATTATAGGTTAGATTTGATAGACGCTTGTGGTAGATTAATGTAAACTATATGAAAAATTCAACAACATATCAGTGCAGTTTATTCTGAAACAACTCTGCATGTTCATTTGTGATCTGAGAGCAGCTCCGTGTTGGACAGATGCCATGCTTGGCACTGCTTTGCTAATTATGGGAGCTGAAAGAAATAAACAACCCCTGCTGTGGAAGGACAGTTTGACAGTAACAAGATGATTGGTTAACATAGTTTGTGGCAAAATAAGATTAGTTTACAGTAAATGAATAGCAGGAACACTCAAATCAGCTGATTGAGTTAAACGCTTAGGAAATGTGGTATGCATACCATTAAGCTCTATTTCTTTACAACATCTGAAACCCCATCAGTAAAACGATGCCATCGCAATGACCTGCTCTATCATTTTTAGTCACTTTGACCCAGAAACACATTTTCAGTTTTCTGTATGTCTATAAAGAAGGAGTCAGCTTTATAGCAATACCAACATTATCTTTCTACGCCAAATATTCGATGAGATATGCTCTTAGGCATTTAAGATAATAATTCATATCCAAACATTTTTCATATGGATTAAAACACATTTATTAAGACTCAAGTCAAAATGAACACAATATTTTTTGGTCTAAAGTGACACCCAACATTTCATAATGTATCCTAAACATACCTTCACACATACATGTGCACATGGATGACACACAATCAGTACAGTAGATACTGTAGGTCTAGAAACCCAAAAGAATCCAAAATGTATGGGATAAAATTGATAAAATATAGAAAAATATAATGTACATATGATATAATATATAATATATAATGTGTATTTAAATATTATAATAATTCAAATATAATAATATGAAGAATATTTAATGAAAAATATAAATAATGGAGCATAGTGCACATATTTCATGTGCTGAATGTATTAACATTTACTTTGTAAAACACGGCATTTTTATTATCTATGGATGTTCATTTTCCAGGCAGGATGACAGATTTAAATTTCCCTGCTCTTCTCTGTTTTTTGTTGTTGCTCTAATTAGATCCTTAACGGTGTATCTATCTTTTTAAGTATTTCGGTACTGGAAAGTCATGCAGCAAGGGCAGTTAGTAGTATCAGTCCGGTAAATGCCCTGTGTGAGGTTTGTTCAGTGCGGATGGCTCCATTTAGATTTCTATCAGGCGTCTGTGTCTCTTTATTTATTGAGCCAAGTATATCCTGTCCTCAGTCAATATTGACCCAAGGTCACACACTGACATATGTCATGTGCCGACGTGCCTGAACTCCACATTCACACAATACCTCACTGTCATCAGCATATTTATGCTCCTCTCCCAATGGTATACCCATTTGTTTTAACAAAATTATAACAATAATTATTTTCAAGCATATTTTGTGCTCTTTCTATTAGCATAGAGTGTGTACAGAAAAAATGGAAAAAACTGAGCCCGCTACAACCTCCAAAAGACAGAATAGCGGCCGAGTCTGCTGATGGGCCGTCAGATTTTTAGGAGGTTAATTAAAATTCGATACAGCGTTTTGGAGAACTGATACAGTATCGCAAAACATAACATTGCGATACTCGTGCATGGATATTTTCTTACAGCCCTATTGTAATGCAATGCAAGATCATGAGATAGACTTAATAGTGAGAATAAATGTCACATACTGTATATATTGCATAGCCCACTTTGCTGCTAAGACACTGTTTTATATCTAGTTAAAATATTGGGCTCAATGTAAATTTAAACTGACATTACATTCAGTAGATGACAAATTTTCCAGACTGTAACTGTGACTGTAGATTTCGTGCTTGGCTACACAGCTTGGCGACAGTCTCTATTTATGGCGCCAAGGGGAACCATTGAAGAATAATTCTTAATTTGCCGTAAAGGTGAATTGAATTGGATGGCCATTTCAATGAACATAAATTTCCCTTAATGAGAAGAATGATATTTGGCTAGCTCTGTGTCCTCTGACACGTGGTCTTTTTTCATACTGGATATCCTTCACTCCCGGACAGCTGTTTATCCTCCCTGGTCCGCTAGTAATGAGATGAATAGTTACAGCTTGGCTACAGTTCCACTACATCAGCACACTCGTTCTGATTTGTGATTTTCTCTGCTTCCTTTTTTTTCTCCTCCTTTCTCCGTCTTCAAATCTTGTCTTCTTACTGTCGTCTGTTATTTGCCTCTCTGTCTCTCTCCAACACTAATCGTTTCCCTTCTTACTCTCATCCTAACAGAGGTTGTCCAGCTGAGCCTGGCGGAGGACCAATGGATCAGCGTCTCCACGGTAACAGTGGGACTTAGTGCCGTCCTTACCTGTGCCATCCAGGGGACACTGCGTCCGCCAATCATCTGGAAGAGGAACGGCATCATACTAAACTTCTTGGACCTGGAGGATATCAACGTGAGTTTATGTTGTTGTTTTCTTCATCGTGGTTGATGCTGCAGTTCAGGCCTGTTCAATTACTTTTTTAGAAGGGCCAGATTTGAAAAACAGTGAAATGCCAAGGGCCCGGACATTTACATTTCCTATGTCTGATCTTCAAAGCGAGGAATTTAAATGTTAAAACAATACACCTTTTTAATCTTAGTGGATCATTGTGTTGTTAAAGGGCCCAAGAGCCGCCATTTGAATAGGCCTGCTGTAGTTTGTAAAATAGTAACAGGAAGAAAAAAATTCAAGGAAAGAAATGAAACAAAAGGACAACTTTTACTCCCCAGCTCTCTCCATGAAACGGTACACTAGCAGCTTGCTCAGTGCTTAATGAACTGTGTGGCCATGCTCCTGTTCAGACACATCTGCACAGGTGACAGCACAGCGCTGGCCTTGCTTTACCCACCACCGGATCACAATTCACTAATTGCATGTTAATGAGCAGCCTTGTTGGTCTGCTGCGGCGATGAGCCGATAAACAATGTCAAGTGTTAAGGTGGAGACTGGAGGAGAGGCGATGGCAACAGAGGTCCCTCAGGGCCTTGACCGTGCATAATGAATTTCTACAGAGCGCAGTGATCTGAGTGGAGGAAGGAGAGAGAGAGGAGCCCAGACTGTGTTTCACTTTCTTTTCAGTCAAATCAAAGATGAAGCAAAACATCCCTAAATTAATGACAGAGATAACCTCAGTACTTTGTTGTGTACTCT